>BSBK01004847.1:1245000-1975000 GCA_027943335.1 Chamaecyparis obtusa
GTTGTCGACACACATGTATAAATAATCATTTAAATAATAAAATTTATAAAGTTCAAAATTATGCATATGCTGGAATTGAATAAGATAATGTACTTACCTGCACAACCATTAGACCAAATCTAGTTTTGTGAAGAATTTATCCCATGATTCAAAAGATCTTCAAAACACATTCCAAAATAATGAGCCAAATAGCTCCTATCATGTACCCTATCATCATTGATATAGAAATGAACCTCCTTGATGATAATGTGTTCATTCCGATCAATACTTTCTACCTCATCCAAATCAAATTGTGTATGTCTATAGGTAACTTGCACAAATATTGAAACTTGTTCAACATGATAATATTGAGCTTGGAGTTCTGATTGAGGGGAAAATGTATAGTTCTCAAAAAATCTACAATTGAAAGAATACAGCCAAGTGGAAAATAATTTTTGGAATCATGAAATTGTTTAGCTTACCATCGTGCACCACGACAATGTTGGATATATGGATAAATCTAGTTTAAAATTTGTTCATAAACTCAAGGTAGTGCAATTCACTCCTTCAATGCAAGTTTCTTGGATTACTCTCATGTTTTGGTTTGGTATGTCTCATATTCAAATCTCTTCCATGAAACTGGCGTTGAAACATCGCTATTCTCAATTTGCAATGGAATTTTTTGCAAATGTCCACTATCAATGCATTCAATTTTTATACACTAGACATCGAAATCATCTGAATAATTTGGTATAGAACATAGAATGGACTTCATAAATTGTGTCGTACTTCTAGGGATGATCGTATCTTGATTAAGTATTGCCATAAATTTTATATAATTGCAAGTATAGATGAATTTCAATATGATTTTAACAACAAAAAGTTTCACGAACCTTATTTATGCATACAAAGCAAGGGCACAACATCTCAAACATTCTTTGACCTATTTTTCACATTAAAAATTATTGCTTGAATGCTTCAAATAGTTCACTTTGTGTTCCATCTATAAAATATTTTGGATGTTCAACTTTTATACTAGTTTCTTCATCTTTCAGCTTTAGAGTGTCCCTTCTATGGAAAGTAACATGAGAGTTCTTGATTCATTATTCAACGACACATGTTCTTACATGTTCAAGAATTCTATCTTTTCAAGGAAGTCTAAAAATATATACCCAATTCTTTTGAATGTTCAATTC
Source organism: Chamaecyparis obtusa (assembly GCA_027943335.1). Lineage (NCBI taxonomy): Eukaryota > Viridiplantae > Streptophyta > Pinopsida > Cupressales > Cupressaceae > Chamaecyparis > Chamaecyparis obtusa. The sequence continues at coordinate 1,246,176 of BSBK01004847.1, forward strand.
TAACATATTTCTCCTCCTAATGTATCTTTGAACAGTTCTTCTAGATACATTTAGTAATTCAAAAATTTCTTTAACTTGTCTTCTATGTGTCAAATTCTTACTAGAGATCATAGTTATCAATGCTCTACGAGTAGAAATTGAATCAGGTTCTTGATTTTTTTATTAACAAGATTCAATGCATCTTGTAAATTTTTAATTATTATTTATTTTACTTGACCTCCTGTGCTTTTCTTATTATCAACACCCAACAACTCCAAAACCAGAAACATTTTTCTTTTCCTGAATAACTTGGCAAACTATTGTGCTCTTCCCACTACAAATTTATTCTCAAAATACTCATTCCACATGTTTTCAAGATGCAATTTAATGTGCTTTCAAGTACCACTTGTTTAGATGTAATTTGACTAAAAAGAAAATTCTCATTCATCTCCATCAAATTTTGCATTGTGGAAACAATATTTGTACCTCGACTACTACCAAGTTCCTCCCCTACTTGAGTTGCATCTTCTTCAACATCAATAGCTTCTTCAACATCGATTGTTTTCTCTTCATTACGTTTCGTATGCCCTTTCATTTTGTCATCCCTTTTGTGATCATATTTCCTTGATATATTCATTTTATTTCCCATTGCACAAAGTATAGCAATAAATTTTTTCTTTAATACTCTTTGATAAAAAGAACACCTTCACACTCCATAAAAAATGCCTTCGTATTCCTTTGTAAAAATGTTGCTTTTGAACTCAGAACACTTCACTTATTAAAATAAAAATAATTTTTGATTTTCTCAAATTCTAAAAAACTACCTTTATTATATACGTGGTCCAAAGGGTAGATCATTCACACGACCACTCGCATGGGTGCCGACTCCTAGTGGAGTTCAACCAAGTGGGATTTGGCCAAACTATGTGATGTGGCATGCCATGTGGGAGCTAGACCCCAAGTAAACTGTAGAATTGAAGAAATTTTGACTTCTGCAACTTCTTTCACTATAAAAAATAAACAATTTCAAAAAATTAAAAATACCCTTTTGTAGAACTCAAAATCAGAATTTGGAATATATAATTTTTATAGTATTTGATTACAAAAATTTGATCAAATTTACTAAATACTGCAAGTGGGTATATTAAGTTTCAAGAAGACCTATTCAATATATTTTAAAAAATTAGTAAATTAATCATTTAAATATATATATATATATATATATATATATATATATATATATATACAACACTAGAGGAGAGAGTCCTCTTCAAGAATATATAATTGTTTTTTTGTTTGGTGTACTTTTGATAGGGGAAAGAAGGTGGGAGATGAAAACTGTTGATTTCAGATAAGTTCGACTTTGATTGATTATAATAGACAAAATATAGATAAAAAATAGTTCTTTCATTTTCTCTGCACTAGCTATACATGTCATCTAAAACATATTCTGAAATCAGTGAAAAAAAACATTTTTTTACTTATAGTTTTTTGGTGGGAAGCGGACCCCCTAATTTGCAGTATTTTTTAGCAAACAAAAAATAGACTTTAAAATTTAAAAAAACATATCAATTCTTGACTAATATTTGTTTTTAAATTATAGGCATAAACTTCATCCAATTTTACACATTTCATTAGTTTACATCATCTTCAAATTTTCAATAGAAATATCATTTTTATGCCCTTGAAGTTGAATAGTTTTGGTATTGTTAGCATTTTCCTTTATAAAAGTGTGATGGTTTATAGTGCTTTTACCTATAGACTATGTTTAAATATATTTGATATATTAGTATATGAGCTATTAAAATTATATCTTGTTAAAATTAATGATTTATTCATTAGTAATGATTATTTATCCACTTATTTTGATAAGAAAATAATATATGCCGACATCAATGAAGTCTTTAGGATCCTATCAAGGGTGATGGGATTAGGAAGTGACACCTAAACCTTTGAACCAATATACAATATAAGTATGATATAGGTATCATTTCATTAGTAGGTTAAGCATTCTCATACAAGCTATTATTACAACATCATAAATTAAGTTCATCTTATGTAATATTATATTGATTATGATTTACTTTCTATAATTAATTATGTTTTAAGAATCATATTGTATCTCTTGTATGCATTTCAAGAGGTGTTAGTATTTCTGATTTGATTTATGAAACCAGATTACAATACCTGGTGTGATACCTACAGTATTGTAGAATTCAATACGAAAATTAAGAACCAGATTACAAACCAAAAACTGATCCATTCTATTCGAATATTTGAGTTTATACAAGTCTGATGGATCCCAAGGGTCATCAAAATCCCTTGGAAATGAAATGAAGAGCCATCATAATATTTATTACAAATAAACTATTCAAACTATTAAAAATGATCAAAAAACTATATATAAAAATTAGGTCTACTTGGAGAAGGCATAACTTTCTAGTCCTAGCTCCGATTTGCGAACTGTTTGATGCGTTGGAAAGGTATTCAAAAGAGCTAGAGTCAGATTTCAGAAATGCCAACTTCCACGCACCATTTTTGCCCAGAAATGCACCGAAGGCCCTAAAAAATGCAGTTTACTAAAACATAGTAAAATTTGAAAAATTAGATTTCAATTTTTTCCCAATGTAATCCTGAGCAATTTCATTTTATCATGTTCATTACTAACTCGTGACTTAATTGTTATGATTATCCTATAAGAATAACAATGATTGAAATGGTTTTTAGATCTTTGGAATTTATCAAGTAGATATTGTGTTGATTTGTGTGCTTAAATGTGTCTTGTAAGCTTCTATTCACATGGTTTAATTTTTTTTTAAATATACATCCTAATGATAATCCATGTGTTACACTCTCTTTTAATAATTCACATGCTTTAATTATTATCTTTGGAAAAATGTGTTTGAATTGATATTCATTTCATATCTAATCAAGTAAACTTCATTGTATATACTTTGTTCATGTTTGAAATATTATGTGAACTTTGATGTTAAATGAGTGTTGTATATGGAGGAACATAGAAGGGTCGAATTCGAATCTAAATCTATTTGTTAACAAATGGTAAAAAATGTTTTGGTCGCAACTCATGTTTGATCTTTTGGTATATGCATTCTATTTGATCATAATGTCTCACACTCTTTGACATATATCATGATTTCATTACATTACATCTAGGATGTAGATATATAATGATGCATCAAATTCCATGACTCTTTCTAAATTCAAATTTGCTAGGAATCCTTATGTAGAGTTGCATATTCTTTGGTGAAAGAATTTCAAGGAAGCACAAATCTTTGAGGTTGGGTGGTAAATCAATAATCACTTTGATGATGTTCTTTCCTATGGTGTGCTTGAGCGAAGATCATACATTGCGATTACTTGGTAGGATTCTCTTCAATTTTTTACTTTATGTATTTGTTGTGGTTCCACAACAACACTCCCCTTTTTGGGCCACTTGGCTAAGGGGCCCCCCTTCTTTTGGATTGTTTTGAGTTCTGTCTATTAGTTAGGTCCTTGTCTGGGACTGTCCCTTGAGTTTTTGTCAAGTTTCGCCCTTTCGCACTTTCGGCATTCCTTAGGTGTGAAGGGCCGAAAGGTCAAAAGAGTCATTAGCCTACCAACCGATGAGATTCATCTTTTTTTTTGCATTTTTGGGTTTTTCAACTTTTAGAGGTCTAAAACACTTGATTTCCCGAGTTGGGAATCAATGTTTCGGCCTTTCGGACGTCTGAGACCCCCAAAATTCTAAAAGGCTGATAAGTAGGGATCAATGATGTCACTCCCACTGGAGGCCTATTCAAGGTAGAGAGCCGACCACTTTGGTCACTTGTGCATTTTATGTGCTATTTTTTAGAGCTTTGTCAAGCGTAACTTGTGACCAGTTTGCTTCTCGATCTTTGGCTTGCTCATTTATTCGGTCTTCTTTCCCTCCGTTGCTTAATTGTTGACATATGTTTTGTTTGTCTCCTTTTTGTTTTTTGTCTTTTCAACATGTTTTGTTAGTTTAGGTTTGTCACATTAGGTTTTAGGTTTTAAGTTTGGTTTGGTGTCGCTTCGGGGTCACAAGGTTGTCCCCTTGGACCCCTTATCATCGAGGTGGTAGTCGAACTTGGTGCGAGCTTATTTTCAGGCTCTAACCCTCATTTTTTGCATTTTTGTCACTCGGCCCTAGAATGTTTTAGAATTTCACACTCTGAAAGTTTTGAACAACCCAATCCTCCTTTTTTTTACTAAGTCCACTTTTTCAAAGTTTTGGGCTTTTGCACATCGAAACATCTAGCACTCTGAAGTGCCGAAAGTTGATGTGTCACCCAAAACCAACTCGAGTCAATTTCTCCTTTTCGGCATTTTAGACACCGAAGTTTCCTCAACTTTTCACCTCCCAAAAGGCCAAAGCCTACACTAAATGATGATCCCTTTTCGTCATTTCGGTCTTTCAGAGGTATGAAACCCCCAGAGGTCTGAAAATCTGAAACTACCCTTCCAAAGCATTCGGGCTTGGTTTTTATGGGGTATCTTGATTTTTTCATGCTTTTCATCATAACTTCTTCCTAAACATCATGTATTGGTTATCGATTCATGTCCCATTATTTTTGCAGAATGTCAGAAAAGGTAAACTCCCCTGCTACCAGTTCAAGGGTTACCACGCACCTTCCAAGGTGGGGAACCTACACTCTGAGATCACGAACACTGACATTGGAAATGTTAGCTAGAACAACTAATTGGTGAAATGTGCTCAACCAACAAGAAGATATGAGGACCACACTTCATTATTATACTATTCACTAGTGAATGCAATAGCACACCCTGTATCTATCCTCTCTTTGGACCTGATAGTCACATTGGTGAACCACTACATACTAGATGAAAGGCTGGTAAAGAACAATATGGAAGAAGTGGTGTTGGACCTCCAACCAGATAACATTGAGGATGTCTTCCATCTGTCGAAAGGGATAGACAAATTCTATGGGTTCTCAATACGCAAGGGGATGAATTTCTACAACAAGGACATCCAGTTATCCCATGAAATTTTATACAAGGATTATCTCATGCAACCTCTACCAAAGAGAAAGCTTGAAAAAATAGACATGAGGAGAGGTTACATGAAGGAGGACATCTAGGAGGCCATCACTATGATCAATTGGGTGTATGGACTGCAGAAATCAATACAATCAGAGCCATGGATGATCCTTCTTATTGAAAGGATAAAGGAAAGACATGCAAAGTTTGACTGGGTGACCATCCTCAGCGATAACTTGGATCAACAATTGATCACAATAAAGAGTGATCCTCATTTATACATGACTTCCTACATTGTATACCTGCTAGAAGCAAGAGCATTGTACCTAGGGTTAGTAAAAGTTGGCATGATGGGTGACCCAAATGCATGACCATTCACGGTTTATCCCCAACTGGTTCAAAAAGAATAATTCACCCAAGATAACCCAGAGTACTACATTGTCAACGATGCTTTTATTTTTTCTATCATCTTCTCAATTGAGGGTGATTATGCCAAAAGGATGTCAGAGGAAGAAACTGCTAAAGTGAAGGCCCTTGGGGCATTTTATATTCAATTCAAAACTTTTACATATATCAGGGTGGTAGGGAGCACCCTCACTCCAAAGAAGCTGCCAAGATATCCTTCAGATAGGATAGTATTATTAGAAATGGCTAGACAACTATCGGATACCTATGAAAATATCCGGCATAAGAAGAAACACTGTTGGGATTTCCCTATCTCGATAGGCCCTTATTGTCTACAAGACATGAAGATTTGCAAGTCACTATCCTTTGAATGGGATGAGTACCCATTACAAAAATTCAATCTCTTCAGAACTAGATTTGATCCCATTGGCACCTACAGTCGTATAATGGGGAGGCATTATGTGCATGAGCCTCACATTGAGGACCATTGGCTGAACTACACAAATGACTATGAAGTCATAATTTGTGACTACTACTGAATGAGTCTGGAGTTGGCACAAACTTCCCTACTGCTATGTGTACCATAGAAGGTCAAAGAGGCTGACTCAAAGGATGTCTTGGATCCAATCTATAACAAAGAAAAGATACACACTAGGGCAATCCTCAACGTAGAAGTAGACATGGATGAAAATGATGATATAAAATTTAAAGCTTGACATGTCATCAAGGTGACAAAGGCATGGATCGATCGTCCATTTCAAATGGACTCTGTGCCTATGAAACAACAACCAGATCAACCTTTGAAAGAGAAGAAGAGGAAAGGAGAGAAAGTGTTGATGCCACAATTCAAAGAGGCTGCACCACTGAGGTCGAAGATGGTGTATCGACATGAATGCCTAATTGCATATGGGTTGACTACTTGGTCTAAATGTCCAAAGACCCGGATGATTGGGAGTAAAGTTCCACTAGATGCTCCATCTTCTAGTAGTCTAGAACCACTAGGTGCACCTAAGAGGGCACAGAGGGTAAAGATAACCAGACCTAGGCCTGTCGGGGTAATTAAAGGGCATGCGTATAAGAGAAAGAGATCCTCGACACCCACTCACATGGAGACCCTTCTGGAGGAGGATGAAGAAGATGAGGAGGATCAAATACCCCTCAAGAGGAGAAAGAGTCAAAAGAGATTCTTGAAGAAGAGAAAGATGGAAGAAGAAGATGTACAGATAGATGCTGAAGAGGGAGCTCAAGGAGAGCAAGTAAATCCAATGGATGCTTTGGGCGATGATGATTTTGATATTTATGACTTCAAGAGCCTTTGAGATTTCAAAGAGACTGAACAAAAAACTCCAATAGAAGGGCCTTCCTTAGAGAAAACCTTCTCGTTCACATCCCTCCCGACACAATTCACAAATCCTTTGGACAATGTAGGGGAGGAGATTCAGCTGGAGTCTCAAGAATCAACCAGGGAAGCTTCAGATAAATTTCAAAAGGAGACCACTGAATCAGGAAGTGACTCTTCTATAGGGGTCACTTAAGAGGATGATATCAGAGTCCCAATACCTCCACAACAAGCACTAGTCCTGCCACCATCTGCCACTTCACTTCTACCATAAGTTCAAACCAGTCAGCCTCCACCACAACCTCCACCTACTCATGTTCCCATGGATACTCCACCTCCTCCAAAAATACCAATACCTTCACCTACTCCTCCTCCTTCTCCCATGCCCCTACACAGAACCCTCTTCCATTAGCACCAACTCCCCCACCTCCTCAAACTGAGACAGTTGTGAAAAAGCATCAAGAGCCAGAAAAGGAGATAGATGTAATGAAGGAGGTTCCATTTGAAGAACATGTTGGATTGGAAGGACAAGTCAGAGGAGAGGAACACACAAAAATGAGAGAAGAACAAAGTACATGAGAAGAACAGGCAATGACGGGAGAAGAGGAGGAAAGATAGGTGGAAATCAAGCTAGAATATAGAGATGTTTCCTCCAGCTTAGTCATGCCATATGAGCCAATAAATGCCTTCTCTAAACCCACTTGGTTTACAAAATAAATACAACCAAGGGTGAGGGTATATATAGATGAAGAGGACATAGATATGGAGGTTCTTGGACAAGCATTCCATCAAGCAGAATCTAGTGCTTAGGCAAGGACCCTATCCTATGTAATAGAAGATCAAGTAGGCAGGTGGAAGGCATAGGTAGCCATACCCATGATGAATGTTAGTATGGATGAAATCACTTTGGAAGATTATGTGCTTGAGGAGGTAGACTTAGGAGAGCCAACAAGAGAGGGAAGAAAAACTATGGCTACACTGGGATTGAAGCATGCCTTAGGCTTCATGGATAAGGATGAGGAGAAAATAAAAGCCTTGATGGAGCAGAATGAGGCTATGGAGAAGTTTATTCTTAAAACAGTGGGTCCCATTGACCCAAGTAACTCTGAGGCCTCATTATAGGCTATTTTGGAAAGGAAGAGTTCTTCAGAGTTACCAGAAGATATTCCACATTCTTTCATTCATGCTTGTATAGATTGGAAAAATGATTTTGAGGAGTTTGCCAAAACTTCCCTTAGGATAATTTTGAGACCCTTTAGGGCTATTCTAAAGGGGATCACTAATCTGGTGGATCTTATGTGCAAAGAAGATGGTCTTGAGGAGAAGATCCTTAAATGGAAAAAGGTCCTTGATGATCTTGTAATAATAAGGAAGCAACATTCCAAGTTTTGGTAAAAATATATGAGGGGTTAGAGCTCGACAATTTTGAAGAATGGATCAGAGATATCATAGAAGCCTTGAAGGTGTACGAGAAATCCCCGAATAAGGTTGATAAGAAGAGGGATGAAGCATTGCTTTGGGTCAAAGAGATGCATAAGTATTTTGAAGGCTTGGACCTAGAACTCTATGATGTGGATGATGAGAAGACAATGCATCCCATTAAAGATATTATAAATCAATACCTGGATATCTTTAATGGAGTTAAGACAAAGGAGGACCTCCAAGAGATGTTCCATTAGAAGGAGGAGATGCATAAAATGTTGTCTCGGGAAGAGGAAATAAGAGGCTTTGCTAATGAATTAGTCACCTTCCAAGAGAAGCAACATGAACGCCTCAAGGGTGTCAAAATGGTAGACTTTGAAGAGGTACAGGAGCTCATGGACATGCTTCGTAAGGCACACCCATAAATTCTCCCAAGTCACTAAGTATCCAGTTTTGGACTTGGCCAATTTTGTATGAAGGGAAAACATTTTTGTGGACTTAGCCAATTTTGAGTTCCTAGTTTTTGGGCCTTTCGGCCTTCCAAGATTTTCGGCCTCCGAAAGTCCAAAATTTGTAAAGAATTTCTTCAACACTTAACCATTTTTTGAACTTCATTTTTTTGGAGCAAGGGTCAGGGTCTGAAATTTATAGGCCATCACCACCAATGATTTCAGTCTTCTTTAGCTTCTTTTTTAGTCAGATTGACCAAATGTCTGGGGTCATTTCTGCATGATTTGAGGGTATCTACCAGTTGGATCCATGGAGAGGAGCTGCACAATAAGGAATAACGGGGAGAACTACAAGTTTCCAAGAAGAACATGCACGAGTTCCAAATTTAATTTTGAGTTATTTTATGCATATTTTTCTCCCAAATTTTAATGCACGAGGTTTAATTCCATGCTAAAGTAGTTTAAACTTTTTTTAGGGATAGTTTCTTTCATGTTAACTCTAGTTTAGATTTATTTTCAAATTTTATGTGCAACCGAAACCCTAGCTGTGAAATTGAGAGCACAACTCTATAAATTGTATGAAAATAATGTAATTAAGGTCGGTTATTATTGCAATACAATAATTACAATTGGTGCTTCAATCGTGGTGTGATTCTTTTTGCTATCTTTGCGAAATCCATGAATGTGTGTTTTCTCATTCTTTTGTTTCAAGAGCTAATTGATTGTATGGTGATTTTGATCTATGATCCTATTAGTTTGGTACTTATCTTTGGTACATTGCTTTGTTGTGATAAATTATTGGGAAGATTATTCTCTGGTGCTTTAAGATAAATTTGTCTCACGTGTGCGTACCTCTGCGATGGCTTCGTGATCTGATGAATTTTGATATATCTTACATCTGCGTTTATTTCCTTGATGATTGGATCTACTTAGCTGGGATTGTGATTCATTCAGATCTCTATTTTGTGGGTTTCCTTCATCTTCTCGGTACTTTAATTTGCAAAGCAACGTAACATCGGTTTATGTCCATTAGTTTACTTTCTACAATTTCCTTTTGAATCCTTGTTACCCTATTCTCATTACTTTGCTCATTTGTTTACGAAATCAGTCATAATAGATTAGACCAGATTTACATTGCTTACATTTGAAGATCCAAAAAATACAAAAAAGAAAGATAGATTGTTGTATTTTAAGATTTTTTTTGCAGTCCAGGCTCGAAGATCAAACTAGCAAAGGCCTCCTCGTGAACAGATTCACATTTATCTTCAATAGAGCTATCTAAGTGGTTGCGACTCAACCCAGAAGGAACCTTGAGATTGATTTATATCATTCTTCCAAGAGGGGAATTTTCTCACATAAATTCCTAGCCATTGTCTTGTGTAAAAATGACGCTCAACAATATTCTTAGTATTTTACCTTATGGTCTCATGTAAAAGAAGTAACTTCCCCTTATTTTTCCTAATCTTTGGGCTTATGTATTCAAGCAATATGTCAAAATCTAATAATAAGTCCTTCATAATATATTTGAGCATGCCACATTAATTTAAGATTAATTATGTATATTTTGTGTACTATATAATAATTACTTATTATGGAGATTTTTATAGAGGTGTAGATGAAGAATGGAGCCATACAACCACAAACACATTAGTTATCTTAAAATGATTGCACCCTCTTTATTGAATACACATATGGATTGTATAGCTTCTCATGACATGCATTAGAGTGTTTCCATATGGATGTTTATCTTTGAGAATATAATGGATTTGGTGATGTTTAAGAGACTCAAATTTAATGAAATGAAAGAATAATAGTTTTCCTCATTAATGATGTCTATAATATCTTTATCTTTATCAAATATATTTCAAGATTCTAACTTGGACATTCTCCCCTCTTTATATCAAGAGTCACCTTCAACAATATTTTTATGAAATTATAAGCACTTTGCAATTTTTAGTCCCTCGATAAATATTAATCTAGTGAAAAAATAATAATCATCTATTTTAAAACAAGATCAAAAAAATATATTAAGCTAAAATTCTTTCTCTATAATGGTACTTTTTGTTTTGTGGTTCTTGCATGTCTATGCATCCATTGGTAAAGGCTAAATTTTTAATTTTGTACCAATATTCTATGTTTTGGATTTAGTATTTTACTTTGATTTTTTTTTTACACTTTTTAGCTACATTTTTGTTGGTTTACCTTGTGGGATTTAGGCCCAGGGATGTCATATTTGATTTGATTTTAATTAGTTTAAAAATATGATATTAATTAAAATGAAATATTATTTATTTAAGAGATGAAATATTATTTTAGTTAGAGGATTCATGCTTATGCATGAGTTTGAAAGTCTTAAGATATATAAATACTCATATTCCATTGCATGTGTATCTATGCATTATATAGAAAGAAACCATATTTGAATAAAAATATGATTTTTGTGAGTATTTTATGACATTGCGATAAAGTATAGTATTATAAAGACTTTAATGAAGTGAAATATAAAAACATTCATTGAAATGGAATATTATAATATTTAAAAAAATATGAAATATTATTTGAGTTAGAAGATACATGTTTATTCATGAATTTGAAAGTCTTTAGAAACATAAATACTTATTTTCTGTTGCACGTGGAACTATACATTATAGTTAAAAATAATATTTGTATTAAAAACATGATTTCTTGTAAATATCTTATTAGAATATGATAATGTATAGTAATATAAAGACTTTTGTGAAATAAAATATAAAATATAATACTAATTAAAATGAAATATTATTTATGCATGAATTTAAAATCTTAAGAAATACTCATATTCTATTACACAGAACTAAACATTATAATAAAATAAAAACCATATTTGTATAAAAAAACATGATTTTTTGAAATGCATTCAATGGAAATGCTTCCCTATACCATAAATGACCAATCCCAAGAAATAATATACAAACAACTACGGTTCCTTGCAACTATACTTTTTCACCTTGTCATTTGAAGGGCAATAAAATAGTGGGTTGGGAACTGAGAAAATAGACCAGGAAACTGGCGGACTCAACTCCTTGTTTTGTTTTTGCAAGTTTTTCTACTCTCAATAAAGGACTTTGCTTACGTAAACAAAAAGGAGCAATAATAGTCATGGCCACCCATTTCTTCCTCAATTCTTACCCACAGCTAGAAGCATCAAATCTTACCATGCTCTCTTATTAAGCTCTCTGTACAATAAGCGAACCAATAGAGTTTGATTTAGCATAGAAAACAATATGGAATCCATTGATCATGAAGTTAAAGTCATAATGTATTTGAGAAATAAAGCTGATCACATACAGTGTATAATTGGGTCACTACACACTTATATACAGCGTATAAAATGGCACCATTCAGCTTACAGGCGAGATAAGTCTAATCAGTACTAGCAATAATTGACATAAGAAGAGAAAAATGAGAATGGTATTCAACGTTGAGATAAAGAGATAGAAAGATAGAGATGGAGATGGAGATGAAGATAGAGATAGAGATAGAGATAGAAAGTGTTCTAATTTCGACTGTACTTAAATTGCGTCTCTATCTTCCATATTTATAATTCCAGCACAACAACTGTGAAACAAAAAGTCCAAAAATTAGTTAAGAAATGAATATCGTATATATTTGAAGAAATATCAAAATTATGACTTATTTAAATGACAAGTTCGCTACAAACTTGTAATCTAAAATGACTCATCTAAACAAATCAAAACTTAAAATGAAGAATGAGATAAAATGTATACTTACACTCAGAATTGGTTTTGATCCAGTATTCTTGGATTCTTCTAAAAGATTGATCCCGGGAGAGGGAGATATATTCTTCTTCATGCCCTGCTATTCCATTCCTCTCCTGCGCTCGATATGTATATGTATAGGTGTCACTCCGACAACTGGAGGAAAATGGTGCTGTGTACTTGTTTTCACCAACCAGTGGCCCTGATCTGGCTATCTCATTCTTGCCTCCTCCCTTCTTCAATGCACGACTGCCCTTCTCCTTCAATATACTCTTGAACTGCAACAAATTCTCCAATTCACATCATTCAATAAATGAATAGCTACCCAATTCAACATTATATAAATCCTTGGATCGGTTGAGAAGATTTCTTAAGCATACAAGAACATAACTTAAAAAATTTCGATTTGAGTATAATTTCATAGTATAAAAAATGACGTAATAATAAAATTAGATTTAATAATACATTTTAAGTTTTGACTTATTTATAGTATAAGGGATGGTACTAGTAGTGAGGCTTAAACAACATATTCTAAGCTTTGACTTGTTCAAGTGATTTAGCTAAAATCATACTCAACAAAACCTATTTACTAGCCTGATAAATCACTTAAGCAAATCAAAATTTTGATTGTTATTATTACTCACTATCTATTGTATTATGATACTTGAAAAATTAGTATGATTTAAGATGAGTCACCTAAACAAATCAAAACTTATCATGTATTTTTAGAACTAACATCATAAATTATGAATTAAAACTTAAAAAGTATTGTTTAATTAGATCTATAACTAAATTGAGAAACGAATGTACGTAAAGACATTTTGTATAAGGTACATTATACCTTGGAGAATTTGCTGGGAGGAAGAGTTTCAGGAGGTGCAGATGAAGAAGAAATAGAGCGTTTCTTCTTCCAGTGCAGAATCTTGTCCACCACTGACCCATCAGACTTTTTGGCAGAAGTTGCTGGTAATGCCTTGACCCCATTCGATTGTTCATCAGTACCCTGCTGCTTCTTGCTAAACAGAAGTGTGCCCAAAGTGTTTTTGGCTGAGTTATTTTTCTGCTGCTTCTTCTTTTTCTTCTTCTTCTTCTCGGATGCACCATTAATGGTGATGAGATTCACAGGGATCTCCAGAAATTCCTCCAAGGGAAAGTTTTGATTATGTGGCGAGCCTGCACCATCTGGCGCAAAATTCTCTTTTGGGTGAAGGCCATGATGATTGTTGGTTTCATTCTCAAGGCCTAAGATTTTTGCCAAACTCTTTTTGAACATCTCCACTTCAGCGGCCGTGATGTCAGCTTCGTCTTCTGCATCTACTGCTACTGCTGCCACTATCTCATGGAACTCTTTTTCATCTTCATCTTTTTCTTCATCCTTATGTTGAAGCTCATGCCCATGAGCATGAGCATGGGCATGGGCATCTTTTTCTTCATCCTTATGTTGAAGTTCATGCCCATGAGCATGGGCATGGGCCTTTTCTTCTTTCTGTGGGTGCACGCGCTTTTGATCATCCCCACCCAATGTACCGATGCAGAGGAGCCCATTCTGCCAATAGTTGAATGACACACTACCACAATCCTCTTGCTTTGGTTCTCCTGCAATGCCAAAATCAAATATATATCAGTCGGATTATGGGCATAATGCTTACAACAAGATAAGTAAACATGCATCTAAAACAGAAGTCGCCTTCTATATATATATCATTATCTATTACAATATGTAGAAACTCTTCTACAATGGCTTGAAATCTTGTGATTCTAAAATCTCACCCTTACCATGTATGTGTTGCCCATTAATCTTCCGGTGAACCCAATTGAAGATCTGCAATTGAATCCAAACCCATCATTAATAATTAGTCATATGTCACCACTATTTCTAGATTTGATTGGATGAGATTTTTTATTTTATTAAGCACTTTAACATCATGATGATGGATCAAGGAGTGTGATCCATAATGTTGATGCTAAAGATTCTCAGATAATCGAATCTAAAATCAACAACTAAAATTTTATGGAGTTACACAGGGCTGTTACTGCTGTTTGTAGATTTAATTGTACGAGATTTTTCTATCTTCTTGAACTTTCTAGTATTCCGATGATAGATCATAGAATGTGATCTAAAAAACCTATGCTAAAGATTCTCACGCGGTCAAATCTAAATCAACAGGGACAAAAAAGTTTCATAAAATCAAATCCAAAAACAACGGTGACAAAAGATTCGAATCCAAAAACAGTCACAACAGTCTCATAGATTGAGAACATCTGACAACATTAATCACACATGGTTTTGAATCTCAAACACAGTCGGGAGAAAAAGAGTAAAAGTTCAAAGTTCAAAGCAAGTATACCTTCATCCTGAACCTACAACAATGGATGCTGGCTAATCCTCCAAACTAGATAGCAATTTGCTGCTTCTTGCAAATCTCAAAGTTTCCTACAACTCTCATCAACAATCAAACTCTGATATGTATGATGATAATCTGAGAGCAAGAACTATGAAGAGGTGAGGTATAAGTGGGTTATATATCAGAGATCTGAGGACGTAGATAGAAATGGGTTTGTTGAGGTAACAATCTAAATTAGAACAACGTAATCCAGGATGATTGTGTGGAGAAGAGAGGAGCACATGGGAGCATAATGAAGGAGCCAATAAAAATGGGTTCACGGTTAAAGTTCCGAAGAAAGGAGGAGGTGGACGCACCCGGAGATCTAGATTTCCACACCCGATACAGCTATGAAATTGAAGCCTAATATAGCCCATAATTCCTTGCTAGATCACAAAACTACAAGGAATCAAGCTGTCTTAACTAAAATTGGTCCTTGATAGCAATGGAATGCATATTATTATTGGTTTGTCGGTTCCAAATGAGATGGGGATACTCTTGAGGCGTCCAACTGGCCGACCAGGCGCTCTTAACCGATCCTTTCAAAATACGGCTCACTTTGACATATACCCCCATTCTCCGATTCGCCCGTTTCCCTAGCGAAATCCGATAGCCTGCCATTATAACCATTTCACATGTCTCTTATAAAATAGACATATCTAAGACCTCGTGCACCTTAGAACCAGCTTTTCTTGGGTATATTACCTTTTTCGCTCTTTTCTTTACTCCCATTTTAGGATTTCACACTTCAATGTTTCAGCCCTCCTAGAGCATCATATTGGGCATGTGCTCTTGTCACTATTGTTTACATTTTATTTTTTATGGATGTCAATATAAAAGTTTCGTTAATGGTTTTTGGTCTATCGATAAAGTTGAAAAGTTCTCAATGAGACCACCATGAATCAAGTCTTGTTGAGTACAAGGCTTTGACATCAAAAAAAGGGATGAGGTCAAGATTGTGCCCCGGATGAATTTGGCGGAATGGATACCCCTTAGATCTTGACTCTTAGTCGAAGAGGTTCAACCTACAACTCGTTCTCATGTATTCAGTACCTACATGTCAATGGGTTGGTAGAATGGATACCCATCAGTCCTTGGCTCTTAGCCGAAGACGTTCAACCTATGGATCATGCTCCTATATCGAGTAGCTACACATCAATAAATTTGTATTTAAAATGCTCCATCAAAAAAAGTTTCATAAATTATAAGAAGACGTTAAAACTTCCTCCCTTTACTATGGGTTTTTAATTAGTAAATATCATATCAGAAGTTAATAATTTAATAAAGACACAGAGAAGTGATATGACATCCATTGAGGGCAAATGGTACACTCGACATCAAAGTGAAACCCCTAAGGCTCCTCATAATGTATTTAGCACTCTTTCTATTGGTATTTATGCCATAGGTACAAACTTAATGGTTTATGCAAGACAAATAACTTTTTGCTAATAGTGTAATGAAATTGCACCAAGATGGATAAGTGCAAGTCTCACCTCTAGTAACACTTTATTTATGTTTATATATGGTAATAAATAATAATAAAGCATTTTATATGTCTCTCTCTATATAAATGGTATAATAAGGGGTGAAGATGTAGACTGATATTAATAAAGTTAACATGATGTGGGGAAAGAGGAGGAGTACATGATAGTTTCTTATTAATTGGAAGCAATATCTAGCATAATCTTGAAGAAATTAGGTCACCATTGTCAATGATTTAGTGAAGGTAAGGATTTTGATATGGGTATATTTTGTAGGTGTTAGGGTATTGTCAATAGTCCATTCAAAAGAAAAAGGGGAAGTTCTATGAAGATAGGTAATAAAAGGGGGGAGAATGACATAAGATAGAGAGAAGATCAAAAGTGGGAAGATGAGAAGGAAGGATAGAGTTCTATGAAGATAGGTAATAAAAAGGGAAGAATGACATAAGATAGAGAGAAGACCAAAAATGGGAAGATAAGGAGGAAGAATAGATAGCGTGACGAAGACATCTTGAATAATTTCTTAATTTTTATAGAGAAGGAAATTTGCAATTTTGACCACTAACTTAGGATAACGAGAGTATGGGAGTTAGTGAAAGAGATAGATGGCTCTCTTGGGATTGGAAAAAGGATTATCATGGATACAATAGTTGTCAGTCCCAAGCAACCAGGGGGAGATTGTGTTGGCAAGTGATGTTTTGAGAGAACTATGAAGCACTTCCAGGTTGTCATTTATGGAAACACATATGATATGGTGATCACATGAAGTAAGTATGAGTGTTGAAGATACACTCTTGAAAATGACTAAGTATGGAATCGGATTTACAGAGTACTGAAGAA
Organism: Chamaecyparis obtusa; assembly: GCA_027943335.1. NCBI lineage: Eukaryota > Viridiplantae > Streptophyta > Pinopsida > Cupressales > Cupressaceae > Chamaecyparis > Chamaecyparis obtusa. The sequence continues at coordinate 1,263,252 of BSBK01004847.1, forward strand.
CTGTTTTGGACATTGAAGACATTATATGATAGATGATAGCTTGCGAGCTTAGAGGAAGACATTTTGGGATGTATATGACCTTCAGTTAAGATCATTTGTGATTTGGTATTGATATTAGTAAGTTACAGTGATATGAAGACATGCGAAGATAGAGGAACAATGAAACAAGGCATATGAACAGTCACGATGATTAAGGGAATGTAAGATGGAATGGTAACGTGATAAGTTAGATAAAGATTGTACATTGCCGACAATTTGGTAATACAAGATCATTGACTTAGTATTTATTGATTGCATTGTTAATTATTATGTTTTTCATTGTATTTGAGAGCCGACTGAATGATAGAATACATATAAATGAAGAATGTTTTGTGAAAGTGAGACATGACATATGTGAGATATGGATGTGAGTTTGGGATATCAGTAATAGTTGATGGAAGATGCAAGATCAGAGATTGATAGAGGATATTGAGAGCTATAACTAGAACTAGATCAAAGCATAGCAAACGCTTGTTTTGTTCACTCTTGAGAACTCTTTGTAACTGAAATATTGTTTGTAAGAGTTGTAAGCTCAATATACCTTTAACATGGTTTTGTACACCTTTAACAAGGTTGATATTCCTTTAACAAAGAAATGTACTATGTAATACTCAGCTCCTAACATGGTTAGATCCCCTAACAAGGATATTATACTTTAGTGTATATTTGTGGGTACCATCCCCACTAGGGTTTTCCCTTGGCTAGGGTTTCCTCAAAAAAAAAAATGGTCTTATGACTTGTGTATTATTTGTTTATGTTCTTTTCATTTCAACAATCATATGGTTTATTTGGAATTGGTTTAAGTCTAATTTAAAGTGCTATAATACTGATTCACCCCCCCCCTCTCAGTATTACTCAATCCTAACAATTGGTATTAGAGCTAGTGGCCCTTGGAGAGAAAGTCTAACATCTTAAGGGAGATCAGAATGGATTCAAAAATTTTGCAAGAGAACTTTGAAGCAGCACTTGATGACTTGGACAAAAAGGATGAGAATGGCGAATTCAAATTCAAATTAAGAAGAGCAAAAGGTTTTATCAAGAAACTAAAGGAACAACTTGAAATTTCAAGAAATCAAAGACAAGACCTCATAGAAAAGATCAAGGAGGATTCAGACAATGATACATCGGACCAAGTAAAGAAGCTTGAGCAAAGAAAAATAACAAAACAATCTTTTGATGATTAAAGAGTTTCAACATGAAAAGGATGCAAGATACAAAGTTGATGAGACTCTAAAAGGAGAAAACATGCAGATAGGAGAAATGCAGGTTGAACTTGATCACTACAAGGATAAATGCATGGAATTAGAGAAATACAATCAGATCATTAAAGGTGAAATCACTCAAGCCAAGTTACACATCAAAAAATTACATATGAGCAGTGATAAGATTGATGAACAAAGAGAGAGACAAAAACCTAAAGGACATGACTGGAATTGGATACAATGAAGGAGAATGTTCTAAGACTCATGAAGAATCAGATGAAGAAAAGATTGAAGAAAGATCTACTTTTGAAGAACCTAGAGATCAGATCAGACCTTTCAGAGGTAGATGCTTTGGATGTAATAAAGTCGGACACGTGAAAAGAGATTGTAGACGTAAAGGCCCTTTCAGACCCTTTACTGGTTATTTTTATAATTGTTATGCGTATGGACACAAGAAAGTAGAATGTAGGAAACCTGATCAGCCAAGAAATAGACAAGATTACATCAGAGAAGAATCAACAGCCAAGATCACATGCTACAAATGCAATAACCTTGGGCATACCGCAAGGTTTTGTAAACTGCAAGTTAATTAGGACAAAAGACTACCTATAACATGTTACAAATGCAACAACTTAGGACATATAGAAAAGTTTTGCAAGTATAATGGAATGGACAAAAGAAGAGGACCACCTCCTATGGTTATAAAGAAAAATATTCGTGACAGTGGTAAAAGTCTTGGTGAATACATGGATGAATTCAAGAATTATTTCATGAAACCAACACATGAAGATGATGATATGATATGGAAGGTAAAATATTTCAATAAGGCATGGGTTTAGGGAGAGACAATAGATTCTACTGTGTTTTCACATCATGTTAACATTGCTACATCGACCTAGAAGGTCGAGCATGGCCTAAAAGGGGCATTGGATAAAGACAACAGATTATATCCAGCCCCTGATTCTAAGGAATGAGCTCATGTGAGCTTAGATATGGTGTATACAAACACTATGGAGTCTATATCTATGATCGCAGCATTTGAAAATTCATATCCTATCAACACAAGATTTATGATTGACTGGACAGTATGCGAAGTTGAGCTAACTGAGTTAAGTGTATTTACTCACTTGGCAATGAATAAAAGACCTAAAAGCAACACACTTCTTCACCATTTGATGAGAAATGACCAAGGATAGAAGAGTTAAGAATCATATCAAACACCAGACAACTACATTGCATGATCGATCAAAGTTGAATTCCTGAATTCATCATGTTAAAGGTATTTAGATCGTTTACTCAAACAAGAAGCTATGGATGCACATGTGATATATGATGTTGTGGATAGGCCTAGATATAAACTCAAAAGACACCCCTTTAAATCTTATGAGGATTATCTTGAAGGAGCCTTCTCGCAAAAACCATATGGCATCTTGCACGTAGAGGATATTAAGGCTTACATTCGTTGCAAATATGAGACAATAGGAGATGTGGAGATATACATGGAGATAGATGAAATGATTGAATTTGATGGCAAAATGAAGGATGAGTTCAAACACTTAGATGATCTATCCATCACAAATTTAACCCTCTTGAATGAATTCAGTGAAATGGAATGGTTTAAAATAATACTTAGCAGAGTTCATGATCAGTTTATTTGGATGGGAGAGTAGCCTGTGAAGATCTGTAGTCAATTGGTTCATGATATAACTAGACTAGATAACACTGGAAATATCCCTATGGTAGATAAAAACATAAATAAACAAGTTGAAACCCTAACTCATTCAAAAAGGGATAAGCGAGCTATGACTATCAATGACATATTCTAACAAGATGTAAGACTAGTTGCAATGCTTCTAGGATACAAGCTATACTATAGCAACAGACCTAATTCAGCTTCAGAAGGAGTCATAATGATGGCCTATAGAATGATGAAAGAAAACACCAAGTATAATCTATGCGAGATTCTGGCACAACAATTGTTTGGAGAACATAAAGACAATTAAGAAGGATAAATCTAAAGCATTTAGATTTGGCTCACTACTAGTTCATATGTACATTCATATTGAGCATAATTTTCCTAGAATGGACCCTAAAGCATGGAAGGATAGCACACCCACCAGTATTCAGATATCAGAGAGCTACCGAAGATAGAATAGTACATGGGTAGATGGTGATTTATTTTCTATGCTCAAGATTCTTCAAAGGCAAATGAAGGAAATATACAAGATCCCTAAAGAATTGGTTGAAAAATACAAGGAGACAATTTGTTTCATGGTTGAAACTGATTGTGTATGCTTTGAAGCAGTTGAACCTGGGAAGAGATGGTGTTACCCTATGGGATATGAGGTTTGTTATGAGGTTCTTATGATGTAGATAGAACATGTACTAGCATCTGAAGTAGATACATCTGAGGAAAGATGGGGCACATATTTAGAAAAGTCATCCAAAGTCAGAGAAGAACATGACAAAGGCACAAGGAAAAGGAACATAGAGAAGATGGTTGATGATATGGCAATAAAGGCCACGATAACCAAGGAATAACTAAAAGGAATAAGGACTAAGATGATAGAAGGAACCTCTGGATTGGAAAGTATGACAATTGAAGCTCCACCTTCTGAAACAAAAATCATAACAAGTACTACTTCTGATATAATTGATCTATCTATCGCTCCTAAGAAGATAGCACAAAAAGATGTACCTACGGACACACCAAGAAGATCTACAAGATCAAACAAACCTAACAACCCAAAGAAATAAAAGGTTGAAGTGGAAGCAAAGAAGAAATAAGAAAAGGTAACTTAGAAAAAAGAAGAGAAAGTAGAACAAAAGAAAGCAGAGAACCTATGGAAACCAGACATAAAAATATTGCATAAAAGGATAATAAGAGATGGTAATTTGAAGACTCTTAATAGGTACTATGAGAGGTATGACTCTACTAATCAATCAGTAATAGAATATATAGTGATTAAGAATTTATTGGTCTACAAAAAGAACCTACTGGAAATAGAGGGAAGTATTCCTAAAGACTTGTATGGCAAGTTAGAAATCAAAAAACAACTTGCACAAACTAAAGATGAGGAAATAAGAAATAAATCTATTGAGGATATGTTGCATGTAGTCTCTATATAGGAAAGAGAGAAGATAATCAAGGAACTCAAACCTTTATTGAGAACAAAAGCCAAACTTGTGAAAATAATGGCTAGAAAATATGATGAAGTCATCGAGGATACACAAAAAGCACTAGATCAAATTCTGATGAGTGACATTCCTGAGAAAGCTTCACCTCCTAAGGCTACCAAGCCCACACCTATAGGAATAGGAGAAATCTCTAAGTCAACTAAGGACATCATGGAAGGAAGTGAAGTAAAAGTTGACAAGCAACCAGACTTCTTTGTTGCTGGTGTGCCTATAACTCTTGACACTACACTTGATGAGGGTGATATTTTTCAAGGAAACATGGATAGTGTGGTGATAGAAGAAGAAGAAGGAAATAAAGAACAATATCATAAAGGAGAAGAAAATAAAGAAGAAGGACAAGAAAATGAATGACAACAAGAGGAAGAACATAGAAAAGAGATAGGGACAGGTAAAGAAGAGACAAGAATTGAGATCAAGAAAGAACATGATCTACTTCCACCACTTTATTGTTGGCAAGTATGGACAAGCCATGAGAACTAACGTAGAGAACATGGATGAGAATGAATTGATGAGATTATCCTTCGTTGCATTTTCTAAGGCAAAAGAAAGGTCAGAATAGAAAGGTGACAAAAAGGTTAAGGTAATTGCTAGGGAAGTTGATACAGTGAATAGAATAATCCCTATACCTCTTGTATTTCAAGGAAAATATAATATTGAGAACTTTAAAATGGAATTAGACAACTTTTATAGTCACTAGGAGTCTCTAGTGAAGATTGCAAAGGAGAAGGCAGATGATGGGGAGGTTAGGATAGACTGGCTAGTCTATGCCCTGATCCTTACCCAAGGACCCAAGTGTACTACTGACACCTATGAATGGTCTATAGGATACCTTACTCATCCAAGGACCCCCTGACCTGCCTAACCTGACCACCAAGTTTATCTACTTCTTCTTGCAACATTCCAAGCTTTGGTTTCTAGTTTCATCCCTTACATAGGCTCATAAGGGTCTTTGAGGGTTCAGTTCCCTTCCCAAGCTCTAATAGAGGATTTGATGAGTTCCAATGTGTTTTTGGGACATTTGACACATCTTCCATGCATTATCAAGGTTGGGTCACCACCCAGTTTTAGAGTTCCTTTGCAAATCAGGGCTACAAGGAAGTGCCTAATTAGGCCTCCTTCCAATTTTGTAGGGCTTTTGCCTCCTTCCCCTCAAAGATTCACAACTTCCATTCTAAAGAACATCCACTTCAAATGACCAAACCTCAATTATTTTTGGGGTCTCAAGCCACCAATAGGCAGTACAACACCTAAACCAAAATTGAGGGTTTTAAGGGCTATTTGGGGCTTTCAGGGTCACAGTGTTTGAAGTCTTCACCAGCACCACTCTTGGCTTGTTCAGGATCTATCCTCCTCAAAACTGAGCCTTCATACTTGTGTCTTGCATCCCTCCAAAGGGCATGCCTTGAAATTCACTTCTCTGTTCATGAGAGCTTCTTCACTGCTGACTGCTCCTAGCCGGGCACTGCCAAGCTCGCCTAGGGCATAGTTAAACAATTGCTTCCACCTGCATGTTGGGGCCCTACTTGCATATATATATAGGGTAGGGTCTACACTACCTTATCCCAAAGTTCCATGGTGTTTCCATGGTGGGGATAGGAGCTACAGGCCCTACTTCATCAGTCCCTTCAAACTAAACAATGGACTGGCAGACTTACAAAACTAAGAATATACAAGTTAAAACAACCACACCTAGTCTAAATGCTGATAAATGAAGTAAAATGAAACACAATACTATCACACAATCATAGGTTATCACTAGCAACTCTTTGATTCAACACTTCAAGCCATAAAAATGACTGTTACACATTGTTCTTTCATATACAGTCTGATTCCTTTGTACATAATGCTTGAAAACCCTTGCATTAGGGTTTTTCATGTGTAATATAGGCTACTCCTTAGGATTAGAGCCTAGTTAGGGTTAGGATCCTCCTTGGTAAGGTTTAGCCTTCACATAAGAAAAGTTACTAAGCAACTTTTGAAAAGTTGCTAGCAATTTTTAGAGCAATTTTTCTTGCTCGAGCAACTTTTTGATCACTCCACTCCTAAGACCATTCTAAGGTCTTTTACATGCCTAGATAGTGTGAAAACTCTCCTAACCCCTATGTTAAGACTTAGACAACTCTAGAAAAGAAGTGACCTCAGGATGCTAACCTGTCCTGAGTCACTATACAGCCAAGTAAGAAGTTACACAACACAACCAAGACCTCTACTTAGGTCTTCACACACAAGCATGAGCTAAGCTCTTATTTACTTACATACTTCACTTAAGAAGTTTCATCACAACCAAAAAATAATGGGTGGGAGCCCTTGGAAGGGTGCTCCTACACCATACTCCCCCTCAGCACAAACTAAGGCACTTTGGGGTCAAGAAGCGCTAGATCAACTCCAAACTTCTTGAACTATCCTTCCTCAATCTAGGTGGCTTCAGATTTAGGCTAATCCATCCATTTGATCAGATGCTCCATGGAGACTTGATGCCTAGTAGCCTTCTTCACTCTGGATTTTAGGATCTTCTCTGCTTCAGCTGGCTTCTTCTTGGGCTTTACATTGGTGTCCATGTCTTGCAACACCTTTGGTGGAGCTGTACCTTTCTGATTGATATCTCCTTTGAATATCATCAGGTCTACAACATTAAACACTGATGAGATGGCTAAGTCTGATGGAAAGTCCACTTTTTAGGCATTCTCTCCATATTTAGCTAAAATCTGACATGGGCCTATTCTCCTCATTTGTATCTTGGTGGGCATGCCCTTCTGCATTCTTGCTTTGCTAAGATCAACCATGACATAATCCCCAATTTGAAACTGTACTTCTTTTCTCTTTTCATCCACTTTAGCTTTGAGTCTTTGGGTAGACTCCAAAATGGTTTTCTTCACTTGCTCTTGAACCTCCTTGATAGTTTGAGTGAAATCTTCAGCTTGTCCACTCTTCAACTCCATAGAACCTAAATCCCTCAACTCACACACTCCTCTAGGGTGTCTTCCATATACTATCTCAAAAGGACTTCTTCCTGTGGTCTTGTTTACACTATCACTGTAAGCATATTCAGCCTGAGATATAACAAGATCCCAAGTCTGACCATACTCCTTTGTCAAACACCTTAGCAAGTTTCCAAGCACCCTATTTATGACTTTAGTTTGACCATCAGTTTGAGGATGGTATGCTGAACTGAAGAGAGATTAGTTCCTAACCTTTTCCAGAAGGTTTGCCAAAAGTGTCCCATGAACTTGCTATCCCTATCTGACACAATGCTCAAAGGGAGTCCATGGATCCTAACTATCTCCATGAAAAAGAGATGTGCTACATAGCTTGCATCATGAGTAGTTCTACATGGAATGAAATGACTCATTTTAGAGAACCTATCTACAACAACATAGATGTTATCCATACCTGATTTGGTTTTAGGGAAGTCCATACTTACACACTCCCAAGGCCTATTTGGAATTGTTAAAGGTTGGTAGAGTCCTACAATGCTTGAACCTCCTTTAGCTCTTTAACATACTCCACATTGCTCTACATACCTTCTTACATCCCTTGCTAGATTAGGCCAAAAATAGTATCTCTGTACTAACTCCAATGTCTTATTTATGCCAAAATGACCACTAAGACTGCCATTATGCTTCTCTTGAATCAAATTTTCCCTCATGGATCCTCTAGGTACACAAAGTTGATAACCTTTGAACAACAATCCATTTTGAAGAGTATAATGTACAAACTCACCATGGAAATGGTTCTCAAACTCTTGGCACACCTTGTAGGCTTGTGAGAAGTCTTCATCCTCCTCATATAAGTCTTTAAAAATTTCTATTCCAATGCTTTGCAACTTTACTTCTTGGATAGTCAAAAGCTTCCTACTCAAGGCATCTGCTACCTTGTTGAGCTGCCCCTTCTTGTGTTTGATTGTGAAGGTAAAGGATTGGAGATACTCCATCCACTTCAAATGCATGTTACTAAGCTTCTCTTGAGTGTTTATATAGCTTAAAGACTGATTATCAGTAAATACAACAAGTTATTTTGGCAAGAGGTAATGCCTCCACTTCTTGAGAGATTGTACCAATGCATACAACTCCAAGTCATAAGCTGAATACTTCTTCTTTTCTCATTGATTTTTTCACTAAATAATGCCATAGGCCTTCCTTCTTGACTCAATACACCCCCTACTACTACACCACTTGCATCACATTCAATGGGAACAACTTGTCAAAAGTAGGTAAGAGTAAGATAGGTTTGGTAGCTACCTCTTGCTTCAATGTTTGAAATGCTTTCTCAGCTACCTTAGTCCATTTGAACTTGGTTTTTAGTCCTACTTTGATGGTTTCAAGCACCAGTACACATATCCCACTAAAGTTCCTCACAAACTTTCTATAAAATTGTGCCAAGCCATGAAAACTTCTAACTTCAGTCCCTGTTTTAGGGGCAAGCCAATTCAAGATTGCCTCCACCTTGCTTGGGTCCATTTTTAGAGTACCCTTGGACACCACAAATCCTAAGTAAACCAGCTCTTTCTGCATGAACTCACACTTTTCCAGGTTTATGGCTAATTTCTCTTCATGGAGTCTCTTCAAGACCAACCTTAAGTTCTCAAGATGCTCTATTTTTGTTTTGCTATAGATGATTATATCATCTAGATACACCACTAAAAATCTTCCTATGAAGTCCTTCAAGACCTCATTCATTAACCTCATGAAGGTTCTTGGGGCATTGGTAAGCCCAAATGGCATCACAATCCATTCATACAAACCATCTGTGGTTTTAAAAATGGTCTTCCACTCATCACCTTCCTTGACTCTAATTTGGTGATAACCACTCTTTAAATCCAACTTAGTGAAGTACATAACACCTCCTAAGCAATCCATCAAATCTTCTATTCTTGGAATTGGGAACCTATACCTGATAGTGATCCTATTGATAGCCCTTGAGTCTATGAAAAGTCTCCATTTTCCTCCTTTCTTCGATGCTAAGACCACTAGGGCTGCACATGGACTAATACTCTTCTTGATCAACCCTTGATCTAACAACTCTTGCACTTGTCTTGCCACTTCCTTGTTCTGATCCAGGGTAAGCTTGTAGGCTGCTTTGTTAGGTAGAGATGCACCAGGTACAAAGTTTATTAGATGACTTATGGCCCTTCTTGGAGGTAAACTTGTAGGGGTTCCATCACTCACTATATCTCTGAATTCTTCCAACATTTGCTGCACTTCCAATGGTTTTTCTACCTGCAACTTCTTGTCTTCCTCCTTTGGCTTCACCATGATAGCACATCCTATGGTCTCCTCATCATGTAATGCTTGTAGGAACTCCTTACCATTGCTAAGCAACACACTAGGTGTTTTAGAAGTTCCCTCTTCATTCTCTATTAAGGATTGAATCTTAAAAGTCTTCCCATCCTTCTTGAAAGCAATGGAGTTTTCCTCTCCATCATAGATCGCCTTCCTATCAAATTGCTAGGGTCTTCCCAATAGAAGATGGCATGCATCCATGGGAAAGACATCACAAAGCACTTTGTCTTTATATCCTCCAATTGAGAACTCCACCCATGTCTGATCATTAACTAACACACTTTGCTCCTGGTTCAACCAAGTCACCTTGTAAGGATTTTCATGGGGAACCTTTGTGAGTTTGAGATTCTTTGTTGCTTCCTCTGCTATGATGTTATCAGTGGACCTAGAATCCATAATAACTTTGCAAACTTTTCCTTGTATCTTGCACCTGACTCCAAAAAGAGCCCTCCTCTGCTTGGGTTCACCTTGATTAGGCTGCGTTATGAGCACTCTCCTGAACATCAAGTTCTCACCCATTTCTAATTCTAACTTGCTGACCTCATTGGTACATGAGCTGATGCTATCTTCTTGGGTATAGGCTACCCTCTTTTCATTGCTTGAGGCTGATGGTTTATCAAGACACCTATAGGCAAGGTCTCCAAGCTTTCCACATTGATAGCATTTCATTGTGGCAAAGTAGGAGCTGCTTCTTCCTACTCCTCTTCCTCAGTTTCCTTGAGAACCTCTTCCTCTACCAAAAGATCCTCTTGTACTAATTTCTAAACTTTGTTCCAAAATTATGCTCTCCCCTTGGCTTCTTGAGTCACCACCTCTACTAGAACCTCCTCTTTGACCCCCTCTAGAGTCTCTACCTCTTCCCCAGTTCTTGGAGTTAGGTTCTTGCTTTCTTCTTTGTTTATCTTCAAGATTTTGTGCCATATGCTGACACCCAAGTACTATGGTGGGAGTAAACAAACTCATCTCCTCTGCTATGCTCCATTTCAAACCACTTAGGTACCTTTCCACTTTGATACTTTCTTCTTCTTTGATCTTGGACCTTAAGCTCAACTTGTGGAACTCTTTAGTGTAGGTGGCTACATCCATCTCCTTCTATCTGAGGTTCAACCTTCTCCTATGCTACTGGATTTCATAATCTACTGGTAGTTATGCTTCCCTAACTTTATTGACCATTGCTTTCCAATTAGAGATTGGGTTCTTTCCCTCTTTCTCCCTTTCATCTTGCAAGTAGTTCCACCAGGTTAAAGCTTGTCCTCTCAACCTAGATTTGGCCACTTTGACCTTTTGTGCCTCTGAGATCTCTTCACATTTGAAGTGATTCTCCATGCCTTCAATCCATTGCATCACAAGCTCTGTATCCATCCTGCCAGTCAGTAATGAGACACCTTCAAGTCCCTTGCCAGTAATAGCCTTCAAGGTTTTAAGAAATTGCTCATCTTGAGTTGGAGGATCAAGTGTAGGTACATCATCATCAATGGTCTTCTCTTTCTCTTTGGCATCCTGCTTCTCCATCCTATCTTTCACCTTATCTGCTTTTGCTTGGACATCATCCAAGAGTTGTTACATCTGATACAACCTTTCCTACAAGAGTCTATTGGCTTCCTCCTGATCTTCCACCTTCTTAGCAAGCTCTACATTAGTCACCATTTTCTACTTGTGTGATGATCCAACTAATTCTTTTGATGGTTGAAACATCCACTTTCCACTTCCCAAGCCTTAAGAGGCTCTGATACCAATCTGATAGGGAGGTTAGGATAGACTAGCTAGTCTATGCCCTGATCCTTACCCAAGGACCCAAGTGTACTACTGACACCTATGAATGGAATATGGGATACCTTACTCATCCAAGGACCCCCTGACCTACCTAACCTAACCACCAAGTTTATCTACTTCTTCTTGCAACATTCCAAGCTTTGTTTTCTAGCTTCATCCCTTACATAGACTCATAAAGGTCTTTTAGGGTTCAATTCCCTTCCAAAGCTCTAATAGAAGATTTGATGAGTCCAAGGTTTTTTTGGGACATTTGACACATCTTCCATGCATTAGCAAGGTTGGGTCATCACCCAATTTTAGAGTTCCTTTGCAAATCAGGGCTACAAGGAAGTGCCCAATTAGGCCTCCTTCCAGTTTTGTAGGGCTTTTGCCTCCTTCCCCTCAAAGATTCACAACTTTTGTTCTAAAGAACATCCACTTCAAATGACCAAACCTCAATTATTTTTGGGGTCTCAAGCCACCAATAGGCTGTACAATGCCTAGACCAAAATTGAGGGTTTTAAGGGCTATTTGGGGCTTTCAGGTTCACAGTGTTTGAAGTCTTCACCAGCACCACTCTTGGCTTGTTCAGGATCTTTCCTCCTCAACACTGAGCCTTCATACTTTTTTCTTGCATCCCTCCAAAGGGCATGCCTTGAAACTCACTCCTTTGTTCATGAGAGCTTCTTCACTGCTGACTGCTCCTAGTCGAGCACTGCCAAGCTCGCCTAGGAAATAGTTAAACAATTGCTTCCACCTGTATGCTAGGGCCCTACTTGCATATATATAGGGTAGGGTCTACATTACCTTATCCCAAAGTTCCATGGTGTTTCCATGGTGGGGATAGGAGCTACGGGCCCTACTTCATCAGTCCCTTCAAACTGAACAATGGACTAGCAGACTTACAAAACTAAGAATATACAAGTTAAAACAACCACACCTAGATTAAATGCTGACAAATGAAGTAAAATTAAACACAATACTATCACACAATCATAGGATATCACTAGCAATGCTTTGATTCAACACTTCAAGCCATAAAAATGACAGTTACACACTATTCTTTCATATATAGTCTAATTCCTCTGTACATCTACCGTACATAATGCTTGCCAACCCTTGCATTAGGGTTTTTCATGTCCAATATAGGCTAATCCTCAGGATTAGAGCCTAGTTAGGGTTAGGAGCCTCCTTGGTAAGGTTTAGCCTTCACATAAGAAAAGTTACTAAGCAACTTTTGAAAAGCTGCTAGCAACTTTTAGAGCAATTTTTCTTGCTCGAGCAACTTTTTGCTCACTCTACTCCTAAGACCATTCTAAGGTCTTTTACATGCCTAGATAGTGTGAAAACTCTCCTAACCCCTATTTTAAGACTTAGACAACTCTAGAAAAGAAGTGACCTCAGGATGCTAACCTGCCCTGAGTCACTGTACAGCCAAGTAAGAAGTTACACAACACAACCAAGACCTCTACTTAGGTCTTCACACACAAGCATGAGCTACGCTCTTATTTACTTACATACTTCACTTAAGAAGTTTCATCACAACCAAAAAATAGTGGGTGGGAGCCCTTGGAAGGGTGCTCCTGCACCATCGGAGAAAATATATCTAGAGAAAAAGTTGAAGGAAGTATGTTAGTCTATTTCATGGGACTTGGGAATTCTGAGAACAACTACATCTAAGACTAAAATTTGTGTTGCACATGGAAGAAATTTATATATCTATTGAATTAACCCTCTCAGACACATTCAAAATATTGATGATATAATAGCTAAGGACAAGGCTACTTTTGATAGTATGATGGATAGTTGTGAGACCTCCTCACAAACTGTATTGGAGATGGAAAAATAGGCATAGAAGATTGTTGATAAGATGAATGTCTTGGATATAGAGAAAGGGGGAGTAATGAAAATATTTTCTTTGTTGAAGAGTCTAATCACTCCTAAGCTATCAATTATTGAGGCACATCTTACTGAGATGGAGAAGATTGGGGATTCAATGACCAGCTCTATACCCACTGAATTGAAGGTAGCAGAGACTTCATCCTATGCACTGAATGGCCTAATTCATGTCAGTGAATTATTGATCAAACCATAGATTGATGAAGTGATGACCTTGGAAGATTCCTTCCAAGATATTCTAAAACTGGTGAGCAAGCACTAAGTTCCACATTTTTGTAAATTTTGTTGTCTTGGGTATACCTTTGCCATTGATGTCAAAGGGGGAGAAGAACAAGAAAAATGAGAAGAAGACAAGAAGTAAATGAAAATAAAAGAAAATATTAAATAAAAGGAATATATATATGTATATAGAAAAGAAAAAGAATAAGGAAGAGTACAGTTAGTGTTTTGGACACTTAGTCATTTTTCGCTAAGTGTTTCCATCAATGCCAAAGGGAGAGATTATTGGCAAGTCATGTTTTTAGAGCACTATGAAGCACTTGAGGGTTGTCATTTATGCAAATACATATGATATGGTGATCACATGAAGTAAGTATGAGTGTTGAAGATACAGTCTTGAAAATGACTAAATATGGAATCGGATTTACATAGTACTAAAGAACTATTTTGGACACCGAAGATAGTATATGATAGATGACATATTACGAGCTTAGAGGAAGAAATTTTGGGATGTATATGACCTTTAGTTAAGATCACTTGTGATTTGGTATTGATATCAGTAAGTTACAGTGATATGAAGACATGCGAAGATAGAGGAATAGTGAAACAGGGCATATGAACAATCGCGATGATTAAGGGAATGTAAGATGGAATGGTAATGTGCTAAGTTAGATAAATATTGTACATTTTCGACACTTTGGTAATGCAAGATTTCCAACTTAGTATTTATTGTTTGCATTGTTAATTATTATGTTTTTCATTGTATTTGAGAGCCAACTAAATGACATAATACATATAAATGAAGAATGTTTTGTGAAAGAGAGACATGATATATGTGAGATATGGATGCGATTTTGGGATATCAGTAATGGTCGATGGAAAATCTGAGATCAAAGATTGACAGATGATATTGATAGCTATAACTAGAACTATCAAAGCATAGTTGATGCTTGTTTTGTTCACTCTTGAGAACTCTTTGTAACTGAAATATTGTTTGTAAGAGTTGTAAGCTCAGTATACCTTTAACGGGGTTTTGTACACCTTTAACAGGGTTGATATTCCTTTAACAAGGAAATATACTATGTAATACTCAGCTCCTAACAGGGCTAGATCTCCTAACATGGATATTATACTTTAGTGCATATTTGTGGGTACCATCCCCACTGGGGTTTTCCCTTGGCCAGGGTTTCCTCAAAAATAAATAATGGTGTTATGAGTTGTGTATTATTTGTTTATTTTCTTTTCATTTCAACAATTATATGATTTATTTGGAATTGGTTTAAGTTTAATTTTAAGTGTTGTAATATTGATTCACCCCCCCTCTCAGTATTACTTAATCCTAATAGGTTGTATGTATTTGATGTGGCATATCATGTATTGAGTTGTGTCATTATGTTATTTAATGCAACTAAGATTTACCTTCTCCATGATGATATTGGAGTTGTCAAAAACCAACTACATACTTTTTTTCATCTATCAATTTGATCATTACCATAGATTAAGTGAAAAAATATATTGTTTACACTAGTTAGAAGTAAAAATGGTAGACAAATTGAGTGTAAAAATCTATAAGGAGGTGGGTTTTGATGAGCCAATGTGTTGTGATGAGAAAATAGGATTGGGGATATCTAGGTGGGGAAGGATTCTTAACTATCTTGAGGAAGACAAAAAAATAATTGTGAGTGCAATATGGAGTGGATAGCTTATGTAATTCCTTCTCGTTTAATCTATAGGTTTTGTTATGATAAAAGACTGAAAAGTTAATTTCTTTGTAATTTGTATGAAACCAACAAGATAGAATATTAGTGTTGGAAATCTATTGGGAAATGTGATGCTGAGAGGGGGGTGAATCAAATATCACCTATTAATCCATTTTAACATTACTGAAAAACTTGCATAGCATTATCAAATACTTCATCAATGTAATGACTAATAAACTAAACATCATTCATGAAAGTACTCATAACACAGTAACTTGGTTACCCAGAAACCCTTGAAAGGTAAAACTAGGGTGGGGGTGACACCCACAAATCTTCACTACTGCAGTATAAATTTTTCCTGTTAGGGATACAAATTTGATCACAAAATATGATCTACCCTATGAGGGGTCTGCCCTGTTAAGAGCTAAAAGACTTATACAATCTACCTTGCAAAAGGATTTAAATCTTACAACTAAGTAAGAACTCAGTTAAGAGATTACATAAGGTTTGTTAAAACCACTCTGTTAAGAGATTTACCCTGATACACTTGTTAGAATGTCTCAGTACCTAATCCTTCGGTCTGCACTATATGTTGATTACAGATCTTCTCCTTCTAGTATTGATTTGATCTTATCTATCAAGTTTATCTATGTTTTGTCCTTCACTGCTTTACTCTGTTTCACTCGGTCACTGAACTCTATCAAAATACTTCACTAGTCTGAAGATATTATCTCTTTCCTTTTGCATCCACACACACATCTATTAGGGTTCAGATCTCATCTTATATAGACAATTGAATTTATCCAAGATTTGAGATCTACGATCTAGATTAACTCATTTTGTCGCTTAACCTTTCCCTAATTCTGATTGGCTCCAAGTGTTGCATGGGGATTAATGATTATGAAATAGAAGCGTAATCACCTCTGTGATTTCCTCAACAAACAATAAACAAAATATCAATGTCAGCCAAAACATTTTACCTCGGTGATTGTGCCATAACAAACACATATTTTAATTCTGGCTTGCTCGGCATTCGATATCTCTTGCACTTGGCATTCACTGCTCCTTATATTCTAGCGCTCAGTATTTTCTTCATTACATAACTTAGCAAAAACTTACTCGGCTAATACAAAAAGTACTCGATGACCATTGGCTTACTCGGCAGTGACTACTGCTCGGTAAATGTACATTACATGACTTAGCCTATACATGATGACTCGGTCGTATTGATGGCCAATCAACATTGTCTAGATAATGACTAAGTGTGAGACACTAATAGAAAACAAAATTGTAGGGATCTACAATCTCCCCCTTTGACATTAGTGGAAAAAATACTTTGTCATGACATTTACAATACATTTACATAGAGTACTTAGTATTAACAGAATACTCCCCCTAAGATATATACATATACAAAACTGAGTATATCATACCATTTCATTCTGCTTCTGCTCTTTGATTATGTTGCCTCCCTATGTGTCTTGATGTGTCATTATATTATTTCCCCCTTGTTTTTGCACTTATGATTTCTTCGTTAGTAGGGAGCTTGCAATGTTTCTCCAAAAATGGTTTGTGAAGCATCATAACCATGTGTAATGCAGAGTCCCAATTTGCTAACTCTCTTTGAATGACCTCTAGGTGAGGTGTTAGCATTGTTTGAATAGAGAGTAGACAAGCCCTTATCTTACCATCATTAGCCATCAACTCGGCTATCCTTCCTTGAGAATGTAGAAGCCTGGCGTAGTGAAAAGAGCTGGAACTTGCATCCAAACTCAATGAGTGACCAATAGAATTTATATCTAGTTGTAGCTTATCTACCAGCACCTGGTTATCCTTGGTAAATTCTTCTAAATTTCACATTTTCTTGTACAAAGATTGTGCATTAAGTACAACTCCTTCTGAATCTGCAATTTGGGTAGAAAGTTCTACCTACTTCACTGTTATCTCGATAGAGACCTTATTTAGTACCTTTGTCTCAAATTTCCTTTCTGACCACTGAAAAAACTTATCATTTGCTTCACTATCACCATCTGTCACTTTCTTGACTATGTGGACAAGTTGTTATAGTATGGGGTCAGAGTCATTAACATCAGTCATGTCAAAAGCATCAATGAATATACCTTTTATCTCATGCAAAACTTGCTTTTGTTGATGTTCCCTTCTCAATTCTTCCTGCATGCTTTTCTTCTTCAGTAAATATTGCAATGTTTGCATTTGTTCATATGATAAGTTATCTATGTCCCATTTTGGAATCACAATAAATTCTTCGAGTGTCACCTCAAGTGTAGAAATTTTTTCCTTCTTTTTATGTGCCTTCTTCTTCGATGTATTCCCACTCGGCATATGTATAAGAGCTTTTATTGCCTCTTGCTCCTTAGGCTCTTGGATGTCAATATCTATTACCTTCTCTTATTTCCCCTTATCCTCCACATGAGGATTTACAATTACTAGTGCAAACTAATCTACTTTTTCTTTATGTGACTCCTCGGTAGATGTAGACTAAAGTGTAGTTGCTAACTGATCATGTGCCTCGGTAGTGCTAATACTAGATAACATGTCAACTGTAACAACTTGAGGATTAATAGGGGTTGTGTTGACATTTGATGTGTCATCAATTGTGGGATAATCCATGACTTTTAATAGCACAGTGTTACTACCCGGCAAAGATGTACGTATCATGTGCTTCCTCAGTCAATACCTGATTCTTCACTGGGGTATCCTTGGTGATGTCAACAATAGTTACTTCAGGTGACTCCTAAAGTTTCTCTTCCTTGGGAGCTTCTTTCTCCTAAATATGTGGATCATTTACATCTTCTTTATTATCTAGCTCAACACCCTTAGATGTGCTAGCGTCCAGTTGTACACTTTTGTCAATTAACAAACCAAACACAATCTTCCAAGTCCTAAGACTTTCCTGAACAACATCCTCAACCTTGTGTTGAAGGATAGAGTAAGCTCTGAGCTTAGGATCGAATTTGTTCATGTACTGTTCCACAACTTCCGGAATACTAGCAGGGGATAGGTCTGGTGCAACTTGAGCTAATGTGCTCTCCCTTATCTACTTCTCAATCATTAGGGAAAATTCCCATTCCTATGCAACTCTCTCGTATAACTCATTAGGGATCAACTTCCCCATTTGTATTGGTAGCATCTTGAAAGTGCAGAGCATCTCAAGTATAGCTTCTTCAATTTTCTCCTTATCTCCTATACTCATTCTCTCAAATCTTATTTGTTTCAAACCTTCAAGTCCAATAGAACTCTTGATGGTGTGGCATATTTCATCCACATTCAATGTTTTTCCTTGTGCTAGTAACTTCTTCTTCTTAACCTTCTCATCACTCTCTGTTTCCTCATCATCTTTTTCCAAAATAAGTTTCCTCCTAGGCTTCTTCCTTGACTGGCTTGACACTGTCCTAGGCTGAACAATTTTTCGTATTCCTGAAGCAAGGGTTTTCTTTTGTGTCTCGGCAGCTACAGCTATAGAGGCTGCCCTTGTTCTTGGCCTAAGAACAGGTGATGAAATAGCCTTATTTTTTTGCATTTTCTTTCTCATGGGCTCGGTAATTACTGCCTTCTTTCCTTTCTTCTCCACTACTTTCTCCTCTTCTTCATTTTCACTGGATTCACTTTCTTTGTCTTCTCCTAGTCCCTATGTTAGTTCAAGAGATGCATCTACCTCTCTATCTCCTATCATTTTTACTAAGTTCTTTACTATCTTTTTCCTCTTTCTTTCCATGGTAGTAGACTTCAATCCATAGATATCTTGGACTTAGCCTCCTCATATGTTCCAAAGTAGGGAGCCTTATGATCAATTTCCTTGGCTAACAGGGTTGTGTTTGCTATTTTGGTCTCATCAATATTAACCTCATAAGGTAAAGGCATTAGCCATGATACCCTCGGTAAAGCAACTTGTGTGTATGTGAAGTTAGTATATACAAAGAAACAAATGTCCTGATTATACTTCTCAGCTAGAGATACAGGAATCCTACTTCTCTTCCTCATTTTCTTCTTGAATTCAACAAAGTAGTTTTCCATTACACCCTCAAAACTCTCTCATATCTTATTGATAAACTCATTAATTTGAACTGTGATTGGCCTATCCTTATCCCAAATTACTCTGCCAATAGTAGGAAAACACTTCTGAATGTAAAATAATAGATAGACGAGTAGGGAACCAAACTTACACATAGAATTCTTCTCTTTCTAGATAGAAGTAAGGTTCTCGACAAGTTGAATCATTTGGAGCTCGGTGATGTCATAGGTATGGCCCTTCTTGATGATTTTTTAAGCTTGGTCCACTGCCATACATGGGATGATGTCCAACCAACTAGACTGATAAAATTTGTGAGCAATTACTCTCACTGCAAACTCAATCTATGGATCAGTGATAGTG
Source organism: Chamaecyparis obtusa (assembly GCA_027943335.1). Classification (NCBI taxonomy): domain Eukaryota; kingdom Viridiplantae; phylum Streptophyta; class Pinopsida; order Cupressales; family Cupressaceae; genus Chamaecyparis; species Chamaecyparis obtusa. The sequence goes on from BSBK01004847.1 coordinate 1,282,933, forward strand.
GAGATTGTCATTCCACACTTATTCCATACTACCTGAGTGTTTGCCTGAATCTCCTCCTTGCTTAAACATCTCATTATTTTCTTACCAAGGAGTTGAGGGTATCCAGTTACCCGGTGAATCATTTCTTTTGTGATCTGAACCGGTCCATCCTCTAGCCAAATTTGCATGTCGTGTACTCTACTCAGTACAATTTTAATCCAGTCCACTTTGAAATTTTGTGAAAAATATAGGGCATGAACTAACCCTTTCTCGACAACCTTATGGTGTTTTGGCTTCAACACCCCATTGCTACACAATTTGTCATATGCTTCCCTGATTTCATAGTCACCAATCTCTCCAATTTTGTGCATTAAGCATGACCTAATGTCATTTACCATTAAAACATTTTCTAGAACTGATGACAGAACATCATTAAGATCTCCCATGATCGCACTCTTTGAAATGACCTAAAACTTTTGTGGCTTACACACCTCATTCCTTACTAACTGAACATTGAAAACATCCTTTCCTTGTTTCTTCATTACAGTTGATGAAGATGATGCCATTAATCTCAACTAAAAATTCTCAAAAAAATATTTTACTCATTAGGGTACCTTTGCTCAAGTGTTCTACAGATGATTTGCCGACAGCACGCTGTGAAGATTTTGAAATCGCCCTCAAGATCTAAAACAAATAGGTTACATGCTCTCTCAATTGCTCAAAGAAATTCTCAATTTTCTGGTGAAATGAAATGAATGGTAACATCCCACTTTATAGACTTCAAACGGTCAGATTAGGGCTTCATAAATGTTTCATACACATTCTAGGTGGAATACATCTATCTTGGCAATCTTATGCTAAGCTCAGCTAACACAAGCTCGACATACATTGATAAACTCAATCAATTCAAACTAAAACACTAATGCTAGGCATCAAAAATGAATTGTTACACTTTGCTCAAATATGTCCTAATGCATCTCTATCTATGCAGGTATGGAATTTTTCTCAACATATGTTAGGAACTTATATGAGATAAAACATTTTAAGACTCAGTTTCATACATACCTACTTTTCTTAGTTCGAAGTAGTGTAATCACCTGATCCATCAGATTGGGTGACCTCAAGTGCACTGGCCTCACTAGCACTTCCTTCTTCTTTCTTCTTCCATGTTTTTTTCATCTGATTTCTCAATTTCTCAATTATATCTTCATTCTTGCTTTGATCATTTCTCGGTATGGGTGATCTACTGTCTTTCTTTAGATGACCTATCTTGTTACATTTGTAGCATACCATACTTCCATTCATCCAACTTTTAGATTTCCCTCTGAAATGAATCTTTAGACAATTTTCTCCAATGTGCCCATATTTTCCACAGTAATGACAATTGTACCAAGTGTTATAATTCCAGTTGTATGAGTTACCCTTCATAGGTGACTTAGTCTATTCATTTGATGACCATTTGGGTTTAGATCTACATTCAAATTCTCTATGTCCATACTTCTGATAGTTGAAACAATGTCCTTGAAATTTTGGTGATATAGGTGGATTGCTGACCTTAGATCTTCATTCTTGTGCCTGATGTCCAAGTTTCTTATAGTTAAAACAATGTCCATTAAATTTAGGCTTTGGATTAGACTTACCATGTTTTCTTCTGCAAACATTAGCTATATGTCATGGCTTTCCATAGTGATGTCATGTAGGCTTGTTGTTCTTTGGTTTATCATTCCCTTTCTCTCCACTTTTTGATGATTCTCCTTCCTCAGTGGATGATGATTTCTCATTTAGTCCAAGTTCATATCTATCACTAGATCTTCTAGGTGACCTTAACAGTTCTTCAAAGTATCTTGCAGCTTCATTAGGTTTTTTCATCCTTTCATTTATTTCCTTTCAGATCTCAGTTCATTCCTTAGTTGATTATTTTCTAATCTCAGATTGGTGATTTCCATATCTCCTACCCAATTCTTGATTAACTAGTAGCAGTTGATTTACCATGTCTAGTTGATTGTTAGTCAACCTTTGCATGTCACTTGTCCTTTCATCAAGTCTCATTGATATTTGTCTTTTGTCTTCTTCTGCCATTGTCTTATCTTTTTCAGCTTTCTTTTTATGTTCAACTACTTCATAGAGTCTAACAAATTGAATTTCTTGTTCTCTCTTCAGATTTCTAATGTCCTCATTTAGTACATTATTTTTCTCTAGTAGCTCTTTTATGGCTTTTTCACTTTCTGCAGAGTTCCCATTATCAAATAATCCAATAGTATCTTCTTCTTGATATTGTGATTCATTTTGTTGAATAGAAATTTCTCTTCTCCTGCTTAGGGATTTCTTCAGTTCTCCTCTGGCTACTTCAAGTTGTTGTAATGCAAGTTGAACATCAATCTTCTGATTCTCTATAATTTTTCCCAACTTATAGACCTCCATCTCAAGATCTTGTTCTTCAAGTGGTTAGACTTACTATAAGAAACCTTAGAGCTCTGATACCAATTGTTGGAAATCTATTGGGAAATGTGATGCTGAGAGGGGGGGTGAATCAGATATCACTTATTAATCCATTTTAACATTACTAAAAAATTTGCATAGCATTATCATAGACTTCATCAATGTAATGAAACTAATAAACTAAACATCATTCATGAAAGTACTCATAACATAGTAACTTGGTTACCCAGAAACCCTTGAAAGGTAAAACTGGGGTGGGGATGACACCCATAAATCTTCACTACTATAGTATAAATTTTTCCTATTATGGCTACAAATTTGATCAAAAAATATGATCTACCATATGAGGGGTCTGCAATGTTAAGAGCTAAAAGACTTATACAATCTACCTTGCAAAAGGATTTAAAACTTACAACTAAGCACTCGGTTAAGAGATTACATAAGGTTTGTTAAAACCACTCTGTTAAGAGATTTTCCCTGATACACTTGTTAGAATGTCTCAGTACCTGATCCTTCTGTCTACAATGTATGTTGATGATAGATCTTCTCCTTCCAGTATTGATTTGATCTTAACGATCAAGTTTATCTATGTTATGTCCTTCACTGCTTTACTTTGTTTCACTCAGTCACTGAACTCTATCAGAATACTTCATTGGTCTAAAGATATTCTCTCTTTCCTTTTGCATCCACACACACATCTATTAGGGTTCAGATCTCATCTTATATAGACAATTGAATTTCTCCAAGATTTGAGATCTATGATCCATATTAACTCATTTTGCTGCTTAACCTTTCCCTAATTATGATTGGCTCTAAGTGTTGCATAGGGATTAATGATCACAAAATAGAAGCGTAATCACCTCTGTGATTTCCTCAATAAATAGTAAACAAAATATCAATGTCGGCCAAAATGTTTTACCTCAGTGATTGTGCCATAACAAACACATATTTTAATTCTGGCTTGCTCGGCATTTGATATCTCTTGCATTCAGCATTCATTGTTCCTTATACTCTAGTGCTTGGCATTGTCTTCATTACATAACTCGGCAAAAACTTACTCGGCTAATACAAAAAGTACTCGGTGACCATTGGTTTACTCGGCAGTGACTACTGCTCGGTAAATGTACATTACATGACTTAGCCTATACATGATGACTCAGTCGCAGTGATGACCGACCAACATTGCCTAGATAATGACTAAGTGTGAGACATTAATAGACAACAAAACTGTAGGGATCTACAATTAGTAGGTATATTTATTACGAAAATATTACATAGGATAGAGTTCAAGTATTTTTTCTTTGATATTATAGAATAGAAATTTGATTAGATCAAAATTATAGATGAGTGGTGGGTAAATTTTGAGTACATTGTGGATGAACACTACCGAGATTAATATAGTATATAGTACTTTTCATGATGATGTGGTTTCATGGAATTTTTTGTTTCAATTGGTCGGTATAAAAGGGTTATTTTGAATTGTAGATTAATCATGATATAATGATGGAGAGTATGTGATACAAATTTCATGTTTAAAGGCCCATTAATGAGTTGGTTTGAGTTAAACCAATAGTGCAAAGTGAGTTGAAGGAAGATTGGAAACCCATGGAACACGAGTGGACAAAATCAAATTTTGACGAAGCATCTAAAGGTAATCTGGGTCCTTTTCGTGCTAGATTCATGGCTAGAGATTGGAAAGGGTCTATTTATTGGCGATTGGTGCTAAACACCTTTGTGAAGAGATGAATAATAAGGTGGAAGTTCAAGTTTCCCTCAATGCAATGCTCATGGCTAAGAAACTAAACATTTCCCAACTACATCTAAAAGAGGATTCAGATTCACTGATCATTGTCAATGTAATCATTAAAGGTAAAATTGGTGTATGGTATTTGAATAAGTATATTAAACAAATCATTTCTATTATAGGCACCTTTGAAGATTTTAAAAATTCCCATGTAAATTGAAGAGAGAAGGGAGTGGCAAAAATGTTGTCTAGTGTGGGACTATCATTTAATGATCTGGCGAGTGATGGGTTGTATAAAGACTACTTTGGCATTGATGGGAAGGAGTTGGATTTAGTGTATGTCGATGGTGACAAACATCATCATTAGAAGAGAGGGCACATTTAGCACATGTAAGTTGCATATTATATTTCAAGGCAAAGAAAAATTGAATGTTGTTTCTTTTGAGGTATAAAAATTGTATGGGTTTCTTTTTTTCTGATCGTAGTATGGTATGGTATGTGGGATTAGGGTCAGGGTCTGATGGTTAGGTGGTGTAGTCAAATAGGTGGTCAGGTTGCTTTTTGGTCTAAATTGCAGTTTCTATGATGCCATTTTGTATGAATTTGGGCATGGCTCGTAGAATTTAGGTGTTGGTAACTAGTAGTAAGGTAGTTTTTGAATTATGGTTATATGTATGGGCTAGTTTACAATACTCTAATACTGGAAGATGCAATCTTTCATCTTTTTAATAAAAAATACAATTTTTAAAAAATTAAATAAATTGAAAATAATTTTTAAAAAAGTAAAAAAATAAAAATTGAATAAGTAAAATAATTCTTAAATAAAAAATAATGTAAATTTAATTTATATAAATATCATTAAAATTGAAACTAAAGAAATGTGGAGATATCACCTAAAATTATTTTATTTATCTTAAAAATTATTTTATTTTACTTTAAAATACATTTACTACACACAGACATAAATTTTATTGTATCTACATTGTTTATTAAAGTTGATTGTTCACATCTATTTTTTTCATTTTTTAGATTGTTATCATCATTAAAAATATAGAAATTTTTATTTTATAACTATACATCTATCTAAAACTTATAATTTTGATGAATACAAATCTTTACTTTTAGGTATAGTTCATTTTGGAGATATCATGTTTATAATTTACATTAATATTTTGACATGTAAATGACTATCAAAATTTAAGGTAAAAGGTGAGCCTTTTTGTTAAGGCACTCCATTGTAGAATGCCTCTTGGCATTAATATGAACATAATATGTTTATAGAGGAACAAGATTCTAAAATGATGAAAACTACATGTTAGTAGAACCAAAAATTCAATAAAAGTCATCTAATTATTATGTTACTATATTTTTCACAAATTAACTATGAAACAATACAAATAACCATTATTTTTCTTAATAAAATATAGAGTGCTATGATCATTGATTTCTTCCGAAGACGTCATATTAACAACAAGAAGGAAGGGGTTCTACTAGCATTACACGTTCTTTTCATTCAACAAAAAGCATATATAAGTTATGTTTTCTTGTAAACGGATGTTTGAAGAAGATACAACTCAATAATGACTACCAAAGGCAAGTACTAGAGGTCTTATCTTAGCATATCAGGACATGAGAGGTAGAAAGTCATGATAAACAAATAGGTAAAAGCAAAATGAATGGTTGGGTTGAATCCTTTCTTAAAATGAATTGCCTATATTTATGGTGTTTGTCAATTCCATTTGATATCATTACCTTGAAAGTGACATTTGATGTAATACCCCTCCCATAGTTTTCTTTTTAGTTTAACTGACCAGACTCTTTTAGGCCACTTATCATGCGTGTGTTAAATCCTCAAATAGATTTGGTATTATGTTATTTATATTTATGGTTCTACTGACCTCATACTTGCATGTGTATGGTTAGCATATATATATTTTAATTTTCTATTTGATGTGCCAAATGTAATTGACAGATGGAGTCGTAGTTACTTGCTTGTGAGATCCACATGATTGGCTAATCCTAGCCATTGTGTGTTATATATTTATACATGTATGTACACGCTCATCTTTTATGTCAGATTTAATGTACTAGTCATCAACTTCCTTGAATTTCCAAGATGAATGTGCCCTGTCGCAATATCTCAATGGTAAGAGAGGGGAGATAACATACGGGTCCAAATCCCAATCCTAACCCAATAATTGTCCTAAAATAGTGGACAAGTATTTGATTTACTACCCTTCAAACTCATCAAGGTTACGTGAATTTGTGAACCCTCCTTTGTGCTTGATTATCGTATTTCGATGTAGTCAGTTTCTTCAAGTTTGCATGTATGTAGTTTGATGTGATTTTTTTGTTAAAATAGATAAAGGATTTAGTTAAGTTAATTAAGTGATTAAATAATTAACAATCTTATTAAATATAGAAATATTAACATGAGGGTATTTAATTAATGAGAATTAATTAAATACATTTATTAATTAAAAAGACTTAATAAAAAAGGTTCAATTTTGTGAATAAAGGGTTTAATTAATTATTAAATCTAAAGTTAAAATTAAAAGCATAATTAATGAATTGATATTTAATTTTATAAGTATTAATATGCTAAAATTATTAATTGTTAATAAATTATTAACATGCAATTTAAGTAGCACATTCAATTTAGTAAAATTAAATTATAAATTTAAGTTAAAAGTTGAGTTAAGACTTATTAAGTGAAAACTGCATATAATTATTATTATAATTAATTAAATATGCAAAAAGAAAATTGATAAAAATAAGGTTAGGAAGTTGAGTTCTAATTGTTGATTGGGAGTTGCATGTTTGAGTTTTGTCTGCTAGGTTTTCTATATATTAGAAATCCTTTTAGCCATTATTGAACACACAGATTTGGAGGAGACTAGGTTTTGGAGAAAATTATTTGGATTGTTTGAAGAATTGTTTTCAAAGCTTAGGAGTAATTTAGAAACTTCGAGTCTTCAATTTGGCCATTGTTGTTTCAGATCTTGTTGTGAATTCAAGGTAGGGTTTTGAAAATTTTGTGATCTTTCTTTTTCGAAATATTGTTTACATCGTGTTTGTTAGTTTATCGAAGGGTTTTGAATTGAATGTTTCATGATTTTATTGTTTGAGGTTTTTGATTTGAAAGGCTTTTGGTTTTTAAGAAATTCTAGTATTTTATTATGTATATAAGCATACACGTATTAATTTCATATGAGCATATTCTTATTACAGAATTAAAAGAAAATCCATAATTGATATTTTGTGTGCAAGAAATTCATGTCTATATTTTAATTTGGTAAACCATAGGAATTTGGTTGGAAAACAATAAGAAAACTTGAAGATTGAATCAGTTGGGGTTTGAATAGAAATTTTCATAAAAACCCTTGAAATCAAATCAAATTGGTTATTTGTATACAATTAGAAATTGAATTTCTATAGTTGTATAAGGATTTAAATTAGAGAAAGAATATATATATATATATATATATATATATATACATATATATATAAAGGAGTTCATTGTTTTATGACAGTAAAAAATGTATGACAATAAAAACAAATAAATTTAAATTAAATTAAATTAATTAAAAAAATATTTAAAAAAAACATTAAACAAATTTTGAGTTGTCGCGGCAAAGCTGATGGAAAGCCAACGGTGTTGTTGGGCGTTGATACAACAATGCTAGCGGTGTCGCTGGATATTGCTACGACAATACCAACAAAAGAAGACATTGCGACAATGCCATATGGGGGCCGCAAGTGGGGTCTGTAGGACTGCCCCCCCCCCCCCCCCCCCCCCTCTCTTATTAATTGTAAATTTGTTTTTTAATAAATTTTTTATTAAATTTCAATTTTATTTTTATAAAATTGTTGAAGTTATTTTTCATTTTAATAATTTTATTAATATTTATTAATAATATAGATATTAATATTAATTAAATTAATATTGATATTTATTAATTAATATTATTAATTATTATTAAAGTGGTTGGTTTAACAAAAAAGGGTTGTTAAATAAGGTTTTAAAATAATAATAAATGTGGTTGATTAAAAGTTTTATTTAACATATTTATATGGAATTATCTTTTGATACGAATTCAAATATGGTCAAATCAGGTCTAGTTAACAATGTGATTATTTTAGATAATTGGAGAGTATGGAATTGTTTGAGCATTATTGAATATTAATTTATTCATCATTTTCTATGGTATCTATTTTGAAAAAATAATTTCATTATTTTAATATCAAACACTTAGTAATTCATTATGCGTGTGATTTTTTTGCATGGACATTTTACAGCATAATTGGACGATTAGAAAATACTTGAATTATTTTATACATCCAGGTTTGATTTTGTAATGTGTCCATTGCGTATATTTGTTTCTTTATTTGGTGATGTTCATACAAATTATGTTCGCTTTAGGAATAGGAGTACCAGAGGATTTGGGAATTTTTGTATTGCACAAGTTGCATGAATTTGATCATTATTTCTGATCTTGTTTTTGGAATCGATATTTTATGTGATATGTGGTGTCTTTTGTGATTCTATTTTATTATCATGTGGTATGAAAGTTGTCTTGTATAGTTGTGTTTTGTTGCATATTTCACATGGGAAATATGGTCTCGATTTTTGTTATCAACCTTGCTCTATTGATACTTATGATTTTGAAGAGCACTTTGAGAGTATGTTTTGCTATTATGGTTATGTGAGAACCAGTTTGTTCATGTTGTACTAAGGAACTGAACTAAGGATCATTATTATCACTTGGTTATTATTTGGTTTTTGAGCCTAGGTAGGTTAACTAAGTGTTTGGATGGGGAGTGGCTTGCAATAGGCATCGGGACCCACAAGTGGATGCTAAGATAACTTATTGTAAGTGATTTAAATAAGTGATAACTTAATAAAATTTATTAGGAGAGAAAGATTAATAAGATGTATGTATTCCTCATCCATGCCTTGAGCACTAGTATAAGCTAGGATGGAGTGTGAGATGATGCTTGCCACCTGTGTGAACTTGGATATAGCATAGTTGGTACCTTGTCTATTTGAGAGGATTATTAATACCGCATAAAGTCACTAGGGCATCGGGGTCTACAGAGACTACCAGGATAACTCTAGAGTTGACTTATGTGATGACACTTTTCCATATGCATCTTAGGTTTCCTACATGTGTTGGTTTCCTCTAGTTGAGTATGTATTACCTTTGTCATTCTGTTGTACCTTTTGAGATAGAGATCTTTCTGAATCCCTTTCTTAGTTTGTCTAGTGGTTTTTTTTATGTTTGATATCTGAGTGGGGTTTGTTATTGTCTCCTTAGCACAATGGGACTAGACCATTTAGGTCCTACGAGGTCAGGTGGTAGTGATTCTTTTACCACTTAAGATTTTGGTGATCTTGTATTGGTGTTGGATGATCCGTGTAGCATTTACTTTCTTCTTGTACTTCATTGGAGGATTTTTCATATCTATCTTATGATGTTTATATTTGTACCTTGTATCAAAGATGTGATTCCTTTGGGATATTGTAGAATACTTTGTACTCAGTTATTATTACATACCCTGCGACTTGTGTAGTGGATGTTGACTCATTGTGTATACCTTATGATATTGATTTTAGCTATGTTTCATTCATATATGAGAGATTTTTAATTATGCTTAATCTAAAATAATTAATTAGTAATATGTAATTCTACGTCATGGAACCATTGAGATTTGTTAACTATAATTGAGTTATACTTATGTACTTGTTTGTATCTTGTTTTGTATTGCTTCCACAGTGTTATCATTATTATTTTGTAGCTCTTAAGAAAAAAATTATTATGTAAATATAGCAACATGTTTTAGATTAAATTCTCTTGGGTTTCTCTAGCAGGGCATTACACTTGGTATCAAAACCCATATTTTTACACTGAGAACTCTAGAAATTTGTACACCCATTATATGTCTAGTAGTCGAAACTTGAAACAAAACTTAGGCATATAACTTTCTTATATTTTAGACTATTTTTTTCATGACCCTAGAGTTTTTTAGCTTGACTGATTATGAATGTTGTTAGCAGGGAAGATTGGATGTTGATCAGAGATGATTGAGTTCTTATATGTTACATTCATGACTGGGTTTGTCATTGATGTCAACATATATGCTCTCTGGACAAAGTTGACAGAGTTATAGACACATAATTGTTTCACAAGGTTTTATGTTGATGAATTGAGTTTTGCGAAGTTATATTTGAATTTAGGAACGTGTTCTAATGATATGGTTGTAAGCACACAAAAATTTATGCAGATATGATCGATTTATGCGAAGTTTATTGAAGACTATTCTCAGTGAGTGATACCAAGAACTAGTGACAGTTATTCAAGATTTATTGTTTCAGCAAGGTTGAAGTTAGTTCAATGAGGTTGATATGTTGTCTATGACATATTCAGAATGCTTGGATAAACATGACAAAATCTACTTTGCATTTTGTGAAGACTTGTGTGTTCGCAAGTGATGTTTGGAGAGAAATATGAAGCACTTGAGGGTTTTCATTTATGGTAACATATCTGATATGGTGATCTCATTAAGGTAAGTTTAGTTTTGGAGATGAAGTCTTCAAAATGACTAAGTATGGAGATAGATTTACAGAGTACAACAGTGGTGTTTTGGACATCGAAGATAGTATATAACAGATGATGGCTTGCGAGTTTAGAGGAAGGCATTTTTAGATGTATATGACCTTTAGTTAAGGTCACTTATGTTTTGGTATTGTTATCATAAAGTTACAATAATATGAAGACATGCAAAGACAAAGGAATAGTGAAATAGGGCATATGAACAGTTGTGATGATTAAGGGAATATAAGATGGAATGGTAATGTGCTAAGTTAGATAAAGATTGAGGATTTCTGACACATTGGTAATATAAGATCATTGAATTAGTATTTACTTTTTGCATTATTAATTATTCTATTGTGTATTGTATTTTGGAGCTGACTGAATGATAGCATACATATTTATATGAAGAAATTTTTGTGGAGCGATAAGTGATGACATCGAAATAGAGATATCAGTAATGGTTAATGGTAGATGTGATATTAGAGATTGATATATGTTATTGAGAACTACAACGGGAACTATCAAAGCATAGCAGATGCTTGTATTGTTCATTCTTGAAGAACACTTTGTAACCGAAATATTGATTGTAAGAGTTGTAAGCTTAGTATACCTTTAACAAGTTTTGTATACCTTTAATAGGGTTGATATTCCTCTAACAAGGAAATGTACTATGTAATACTCAGCTCCTAACATGGCTAGCTCGCCTAACAGGGACATTATACCTTAGTGCATATTTTTGGGTACCATCCCCACCGAGGTTTTCCCTTGGCCAAGGTTTCCTCAAAAATAAATAATAGTGTTATGAGTTGTGTGTTATTTTCTTATGTTCTTTTCATTTCTACAATCATATGGTTTATTTGGAATTGGTTTAAGTTTAATAATAAGTGCGGTAATATTGATTCACCTCCCCTCTCAGTATTACTCAATCCTAACAATTGGTATCAGAGCTTTTGGCCCTTGGAGAGAAAGTCTAACAACTTAAGGGAGATCAGAATGGATTCAAAAAGTTTGCAGGAGAACTTTGAAGTAGCACTTGATGACCTAAACAAAGAAAAGGCTGAGAATGGTGAATTGAAATTAAAATTAAGAAGAGAAGAAGGTTTTATCAAGAAACTAAAGGAACAACTTGAACTTTCAAGAAATCAAAGACAAGCCTTATGGAAAAGATCAAGGAGGATTCAAACAATGACACATCAGACCAGTTAAAGAAGCTTGAGAAAGAAAAAGAACAAATTAATATTTTGATGATTAAAGAGATCCAACATGAAAAAGATGCAAGATACAATGTTGAAGAGATTCTAAAAGAAGTGAACATGCAGATAGGACAAATGCAGATCGAAATTGATCACTACAAGGATAAATGCCTGGAATTAGAGAAATACAATCATATCATTAAAGGTGAACTCACTCAAGCCTAATTACACATTGAGAAATTACGTATGAGCAATGATAAGATTGATGAACAAAGAGAGAGACATAAACCTAAAGTAGATATGATTGGAATTGGATACAATGAAGGAGAATGTTCTAAGACTCGTGAAAAATTAAATGAAGCAAAAATTGAAGAAAGACATACTTTTGAAGAACCTAAAGATAAGATCAGCCTTTCAGAGGTAGATGTTATGGATGCAACAAACTCAGACACATGAAAAAAGATTGTGGACGTAAAGACCCTTTCAAACCCTTTACTGGTTATTGTTATAACTGTTATGCATATGGACACAAGAAAGCGGAATGCAAGAAACCTGATCAGTCAAGAAAAAGGCAAGATTACATTAGATAAAAATCAACAACCAAGATCACATGCTACAAATGCAATAAATTTGGGCATACAACAAGGTTTTGTAAACTGCAGATTAATCAGGACAAAAGACTACATACATGTTACAAATGCAACTTAGGACATATAGAAAAGTTTTGCAAGTATAATGGAATGGAAAAAAGAAGAGGACCACCTCCTATGGTTATAAAAAAGAATATTGGTGATAGTGGTAAAAGTCTTGGTGAGAACATGGATGAATTCAAGAATCATTTTAGGAATCCAGTAGATGAAGACGATGGCAAGATATGGAAGATCAAAGAATTCAATAAATAATTAGTTCAAGGAGAGACAATAGATGTTATTGTGCCTTCTCCTGATGTTAACATTGCTACATCGACCTAGAAGACCGAGCATGGCCTTAGGGGAAGCATTGGATAAAGACAACAGATTATATCTAGCCCCTGATTCTAATGAATGAGCTCACGCAAGCTTAGTTATGGTGTATACAAACACTTTGGATTTTATATCTATGATCGTAAAGTTTGAAGATTCATAACCTATGAGTGCAAGATTTTTGATTGACTGTATAGTATGTGAAGTTGAGCTTATTATGTTAAGTGCATTTACTCACTGGGCAATGAATAAAAGACCTCCAAGAAACACACTTCTCCACCATTTGATGAGTAGCGACCAAGGAGAGTAGAGTTTAGAGCATATCTAACCACCAGACAACTAAATTGCACAATCGATCAAAGTGGAAGTTCTGAATTCAGCGTGTTCAAGGTATTTAGATCGCTTACTCAAATAGAAAGCTATGGATGCACCTGCGATTTATGATGTCTTGGATAGACCTAGATATAAGTTTAAGAGACACCCCTTTAATTATTGTGAGGAAGACCCTAAAGGAGCTTTTTCACAAACACCATACGATGTCCAACACATAGAAGATATTAGGGCATACATCCATCGCAAGTATGAGACAATAGGAGATGCAGAGATATTCAGAGAAATTGATGAGATTATTGAATTAGATGGTAAAATTAAGGATGAGTTTAAACACTTAGATGACCTAACTATCATGAAGTTAACCCACATGAATGAATTCAACAGAACAGAATGGTTCAAGATAATACTTAGCAAAATTCATGACCAATTCATTTGGATAGGAGAGCAACCTATAAATATTTGTAGTGAACTAATTCATGAGATTATTGGACTAGATAACACTGGAGTTATTCATGTGGCATAAAATAATATAAAGAAACAAGTTCAAACCCTAACACATTCAAAATGGGACAAGCAAGCCATGACAGTGGATGACATATTCAAAACAAGATGTAAGACTAGTTGCCATGTTACTTGGATACAAAATCTATTACAATAGTAGACCTAATTCAGTCTCAATAGGAGTCATAAAAATGGCCTATAGGATGGTGAAAGAAAACACCAAATACAACCTATGCGAGATTCTAGAACAATTGCTTTTGGAAAATGTGAAAATAATAAAGAAATATAAATCTAAGGCTTTTAGATTTGGCTCACTTTTAATTCACATGTACATACATATTGAGCACAAGTTTCTTGGAATGCATCCTAGGGCATGGAAGGACAACATACCCACTGGTATTCGAATATCAGAGAGCTACTGAAGATAAAATAGTACATGGGTAGATGGTGAACTATTTCCATGATCAAAATTCTACAAAGACAAATGAAAGAAAGATATAGAATCCCTGAAGATCTGGTTGAGAAGTACAAGGATACAATTTGTTTCATGGTTGAAATTGATTTTGTATGTTTTGAAGTAGTTGAACCTAGGAAGAAATGGTGTTACCCCATGGACTACGAAGTTAGTTTTGAAGTTCTTGTGATGCAAATAGAACATGTCTTAGCATCTAAAATTGACACATCTAAGGAGAGATAGGGAACATATGAAGAAAAATCAGCAAAAGTCAGAGAAGAGCATGATAGAGGCATAAGAAAAAGAAAGATAGAGTAAATGGCTGGTGATATAGAAGTGAATGCTGAGATGAAAAAGGAATAACTTAAAGAAGTAAGGACCAAGATGACTAAAGGAACCTCTGGATCAACAAGCATGATAATTGAAGCCCCTCCACCTTCAAAAGAAGAAAACATAGTAAATCCTACTTCCAATATCATTGATCTATCTATCACTCCAAAGAAGATAGCACAAGAAGATACACTTGCGAGCACACCTAGGAGATCCACTAGAACAACCAAACAGCCCTAAGAGACAAAAGGTTGAATTCTAAGCCAAGAAGAAAGAAGATAAGGAAGCTAAGAAGAAAGAAGAGAAAGTAGAAAAAAGAAAGCAGAGAACCTCCAGAAACCAGATATAAAAATATTGCACAAAAGGATAATAAGAGATGGAAACCTAAAGACATTAAACATGTATTATGAGAGGTATGACTCTGAAAATCAATCATTGATAGAAGACATGGTGATTGAACATCTACGTGTTTACAAAAAGAATCTACTAGAAATTGAGGGCAGTATACCTAAAGACTTGTATGGAAAATTAGAAATCAAAAAACAACTTGCACAAATAGAAGATGAAGAAATAAGGAATAAAGCTATTGGGGACATGTTGCTTGTAGTTTCTATACAGGAGAGAGAAAATATAATTAAGGAGCTCAAACCCTTATTGAGAACAAAAACTAGACTTGTAAAAATAATGGCTAGAAAATATGATGAAGTTATTGAGGATACTCAAAAAGCATTAGATTGGATACTAATGAGTGACATGCTTGAGAAAAATTCACCTCTTAAGACTACCAAGACCACACCTATAAGAGTTGGACAAAGCTCTAAGTCAGCAAAGGGGAATGTGGAAAGAAGCGAAGTAAGTTCTAATAAGCAACCAAATTTATTTATTGTTGGTATGCTTGTAACTCTTGACACTACACTTGATGAGAGTGATCCATTTCAAGGAAACGTGGATAGTGTAGTGAAAGAGGAAGAAGGAAAATAGGAAGAGGAAGGATGGAAAGAGGAAGAACAAAAAGAAGAAACCAAACAGAGAGAAGAGATAGACACAAGTAAAGGAGAAGAGCTAAGAGTTGAAATCAAGCAAGAACCTGATGATGGAATATGGATGAAGTGACTGAGAGGGGGGGTGAATCAGTCAACCATAAAACACTTCACAATTATTTCTTTCCAGATCCCTTAGGATACCTTAATGAATATTATCTGTTTAACACTCGGTAAATAGATTGCAGTAACTTGGTAGATGCAGAAAGTATTAGTAAAATTATCTTTAGATATTCATCACCACTTGTATATGATTAAGATAACTATTAAGAACACAAGAGACACAGAATTTTAACGTGGAAACCCAATATGGGAAAAACCACCAATGTATCTAGATACTGATTTTCACTTTTTTGAAGTGATGCCCGGTTAGAAGCCAACCCGGTAAAAGGTTACAAAACACACTGTTAGGTGTGACCTTGTTAGAGGATTTAATCACCCTGCTAGGAGTGGCTTGGTAAGAGGTCTTGAGAACAATTCAATGGAATTGTCACCTTGTTAGAGGATTTACAATATGGTTGTTAAACCAACTCGGTTAAGAGATTTAGAATTCACTGTTACAATGATAAAAAGGTAACAATGAAAATGACCTGTATAATAATGCAACTGCCTTGCTGATTACAGATCTCTGTTCTGTATAAGTGTGATCCTTCCTGATCGAATATATCTCTACTACTCCTCAAGGATATCTGATCATCCTTCACAAATTCGCACACACTTTCCTGTCTTTCTTCTATATATCTTCTTCTATAATTCTGTACTTTATTTTTCACACTTGACCTTTTATTTATATGATTTTAGATTTGTCAAATCGGCATTACTTAGTATAACAGTCGGCTGAATTAAGCAAACTTTATTTGCAAAGATCCTTCAAGGGCCGACAGTGCTCGGTGACCATAACTTTCTACAATCTTTGGAGACCGAGGGAACTCGGTAAACACTGATAATCCTTTTTCCTTCAATAACCGACTGAACTCGGTAGATGCTAACTTTTCTTTGACAACCGACTGAACTCGGTAGATGCTAACTTTTCTTTGACAACCTACTGAACTCGGTACATGCTGATTTTTCTTTGGTAACCGAGTGAACTCGGTAGACACTAAATTTTAATACCAGGCAGACCGACTGAGCTCGATAGGTACTGATTGTTGCGGACTATGACATAGTGTGACATCAAAGACAATACATAATTTGAGTAGCAATTTTCTTCAGAAAATTATTTCCAACACCTGATACTTCCACCACTTTATTATTGGAAAGTATGGATAAGCCTATGAGAACAAATGTAGAGAACATGGATGAGGATGAATTGATGAAATTATCCTTCATGGAATTTGCTAAGAAAAAGGAAAGATCTGAACAAAAAAGAGACAAAAAGACTAAGGTAATTACTAGGGCAGTTGTTACAGTCAATAAAATACTCCCGATACCTCTTATTTTTTAAGGAAAAGATGATGTAAAGAACCTAGATTTGGCACTAGATAACTTTGACATTCACTATGAGTCACTAGTAAAGATAGCAGAAAAGAAGGCAGAGAAAAGATACCTAGAGAAAAAGTTGAAGGAAGTATGCCAGTCTATTTCATGGGACTTGGGCATTCTGAGATCAACTACATCCAAGGCCAAAATTTGTGTCACACATGGAAGGAAGCTATATAGCTATTGCATCAACCCTATTAGACACATTTAGAACATTGAAGATATAATAGCTAAGGATAGGGCTACTTTGGATAGCATGATGGACAGTTGTGAGACCTCCTCACAAACTATATTAGAGATGGACAAGCAGGCATCCAATTAGACTCTTGACAAAATGAATGTATTGGATATAGAGAAAGGGAGAGTAATGGAAAGATTTGGTTTGTTGAAGAGTTTAATCACTCCTAAGCTATCAATTCCTAAAGCACATCTTACTAAAATGGAGAAGATTGAGGAATCAATGATCAACTCTATACCAACAGAATTGAAAGCAGCGGAGACTTCATCTTATGCATTGAATGGACTGATACATATCAGTGAACTATTGATAAAATCATGGAATGATGAAGTGAAGACCTTGGAAGATTCATTCCAAGATATTCTAAAACTGGTAAGAAAGCACTAAGTCCTTCACTTTGTGTAAAGTTTTGCAATTTTGGGTATACATTTTCCATTGATGTCAAAGGGAGAGAAGAAAAGAAGAAAAATTTTTAAAAATATATGTATAAGAGAAGAAGAAAATACAAAAAAATATATATATAAAAGAAAAAGAAAAATATATTACGAGAAAAGAGAAGAAAGAGAAAAGGAGGGTTAAGTATTTTGTTTGGACACTTAGTCATTTTTTGCTAAGTGTTGCCATCAATGCCAAAGGGAGAGATTGTTGAAAAGTGATGTTTGGAGAGCAATATGAAGCACTTGAGGGTTGTCATTTATGGCAACACATCTAATATGGTGATTGCATTAAGGTAAGTTTAGTTTTGGAGATGTAGTCTTTAAAATGACTAAGTATGGAAACATAATTACAGAGTACAACAATAGTGTTTTAGACATCAAAGATAGTATATAATAGATGATGGCTTGTGAGCTTAGAGAAAGACATTTTCTGATGTATATGACCTTCAGTTAAGGTCTTTTGTGTTTTGGTATTGTTATCAGCAAGTTACAGTAATATGAAGACAGAGGAACAGTGAAACATGGCATATGAACAGTCGCGATGATTAAGAGAATATAAGATGGAATGGTAATGTGCTAAGTTAGATAAAGATTGAGGATTACTGACACTTTGGTAATATAAGATCATCGACTTAGTATTTACTCTTTGCATTATTAATTATTTTATTGTGTATTGTATTTGGGAGCTGACTAGATGATAGAATACATATTTATATGAAGAATTTTTGGGGAGCAATAAGTGATGGCAACAAAATAGAGATATCAATAATGGTTAATGGTAGATGTGAGATCAGATATTAACAGATGGTATTGAGAACTACAACTGGAACTATCAAAGCATAGAAAATTCGTGTATTGTTCATTCTTGAAGAACACTTTGTAACCGAAATATTGATTGTAAGAGATGTAAGCTCAATATACCTTTAACAGAGTTTTGTATACCTTTAACAGGGTTGATATTCCTGTAATAAGGAAATGTACTATGTAATACCCAGCTCCTAACAGGGACATTATACCTTAGTGCATATTTGTGGGTACCATCCCCATCGGGGTTTTCCCTTTGTCAGGGTTTCCTTGAAAACATATAATGGTGCTATGAATTGTGTGTTATTTTCTTATGTTCTTTTCATTTCTGCAATCATATGGTTTATTTGGACTTGGTTTAATTTTAATAATAAGTGTTGTAATACTGATTCATGCCCCCCTCTCAATATTACTCAATCCTAATATTGTGGACGATGTGAAACATGTTACTTTTTTGTGAGCCGACTACATATTAATAATTATATAGAAGTGTTTAGATGTAATGTAACGTGTATTATGAATTCTTATTGATGTCCCATATTATTAATTGTAAATTGAGAAAACATTTTGACCGACTCAATAATTATTAGGACTTGGTATAAAGGAAAGGTATCAAAGGTATCATAGAGATATCATGCGGTCATGAAATGTTGTGCGAGCTTTGAATGCAAAATCTTTAAGATAAGGGCAGAAGATGATGTTGTTGAATTGTTGAGGACTTCAAAGGAACTGTTTAGGCAAAGAGAGTTTCTATTTTAGTCAGTTCACCCTTGGATATGTTATCTTGTAGATTGTTTAGTGAAGATAGTCTTGAAGCAATTTGGATAGTGGGTTCAGTTGTCTTTGTTGTGTTTCTCAATCAACTCCTCACAAGGTTGGGATTTTTTAGCAAAGATCCAGATTCCCCTAAAAGGGACTCATATGTATTGATTATATTGTAACAAACTTCTAACAAGGTCTATCCTTTCACAAGGAACTTTTATATTAGTACATCATCTTGTGGGCATCATTCCCATTGGGGTTTTCCATCTTATCAAGGGTTTCTCTAGTTAACAAATCTGGTGTTATTGTGTATGTTTATTATTTTATGGTTATTGTTGTTATTGATTATAAGCTTAAGATTTGATAGAGTTGAATTTAATTTAATTAAGCTCACAACTATATAACTTAGCTAGAATGAATCTAGCTAGACCATATGTTTGACCAAAATTAATTTTTAGTTAGAAATACTAAAATTCAGTTGTGCTAATAAATTACCCTAAAAGGTGATACATGATTGTGTTTTTATCCTGTGATAGTTGTATTGTGTTATTTTGGTTCTTATCATTAAGATTCAAACACCACTACAATGTTACTACTTAGTATTTATGTTAGAGATGAGGTCTTCTATTTGTAATCTCATTGATTCATAGCTCCAAATAAAAAAAACATTACACATTTAAGTAAAAAACAACCCCACTTTTATTATATATTATAGTCTCTATTAAATTTTATATCATCATTTTAAACTAAAATCTTAAAACACAATGTTACTAATGACTCATTTCATAGCCATTTTCATAGAAAATTAAAATAATGAAATATGTCAAAATAATCTATTTTATCATGTACTTCCTTTATTACAAGTCTACCTTCTTCTTCTTTTTTAAGGGCCCATTTGGACGCAGGCATATCGGCTGTTATTCCCGAATTGCGAATTCAGAATTTGAAACCCATTGTTTGTGGTCGACATGCACGGATGGAATTGGAATTTCGGTATGCCAATTTTGCCAAAAAAATGGGCATACCATCTTCCACTTGAAAAGGTGGAATTGGAATATCGGGCTCGCATGCCCGTTTTTGAATGCCAATTTTGAAAGGTCGTCGGGTCCGCAAGGTGTTGATATAATTTTTGAAATCCGCTTTTGGAATGTCGTCGGGTCCGCAGGGTGTTTGTAACATTTTTGACATCCGCTTTTGAAAGCTCTCGGGTCCACAGGGTCAACAGCATTATTTCCTCCGTCTGTGTGATTGCATTGAGAGGTTTTTTGGTGATTCTTCCTGCCTCTCGTGTCGTCTTTTCTCTGTGTTTTTCATCGCGTCATTTCTTCTGTTCGCGATGCTTTTGTGAAGGCTATAGGGTTTGGGCGGCACCATGGATTTTTCTAGTGGGATTTGCAAGCATTTTCAGTAAATTCGGTGGTTTTCCTCTGCATACATGGGAATGCTTCTTTCTGCTGCAGCTCGAACTCCATGAGAAATCATTCCATTCTCCATTTTTAATGCTTGAAAGTAGAGGGTTTCTGTGATGCCACCAGAAAGGAACAAAACTTGTGAGTTTTTCCTTACTTTTCTTTGTACTCCATTGCAAGGTCCAATGCTTTAGTAATATGGCCAGGATTTTAACACTGATTTATGAGCTCTGAGGTTTTCCAAAAAATGGCAGAAATAAAACCCTCATTTGCGTTGCAAACCTCAAAGCTCATAAATCAAAACTTGTGACTTTTTCCTTACTTTTCTTTGTACTCCATTGCAAGGTCCAATGCTTTAGTAATATGGCCAGGATTTTAACACTGATTTATGAGCTCTGAGGTTTTCCAAAAAATGGCAGAAATAAAACCCTCATTTGCGTTGCAAATGTCTGATTACCAGCCATGAAGAATTGTATACACCTAATATTATCTGTATGCTCGACTTCTGAAGGATAGCTGTATTTCGCATACTAGGATCTTTGCTGTTATGATATCTTCCTCATATGCCTTCATGCTGATTGCTATCTATAGGAATACTGTAATGTATCTGATATATCATGGTCACACACCTCAGTTTCTGTGAATTTGTTGTTGTACCTATTTCAATTCTGTGACATTTGAGCTTGGTCCTCATGTACTCTGCAGTACCATTCTCCACATTGACCATGCTTCTGAAACATCAGCACTACTACCTATGGCATGTTGTTCTTATTGCTTCTGTACTTTGATGTTTGCATTCATTTACCATTTTAATAAATGCTGATAGATTTGTTTTCTCAGATGATATGTCTCTGACTTGATCATAACATGCTCTTCTCAGTCCCTTACTATAGAATCTGTTATTATGCTCTAACATGTCTTGATAGCTCTTTATGAAAATGCTAATCACAATCATATTCCTCTTTTCTGATCACAGTGACTTAAGTCATTTTCTTTATGTGATACAGCTAGCTACACACAGCTATTTGATCACTGAACACTCCAAGAGTGTTAAGATAACCTATTCTTACTATCATTTTCTATATCCTTGTAGCTGTGATTTTGAATAAGAGGAACTATCTCATTCGCACACAAAGGTTAAGAACCAGTGATTGTCCTAAGCAATTCAATGCTTCATTTCAAAATCACATAAAATTGCAATTTAGTGCCTCTGTGCCTGCTTGAATGGTGCTTTCCAGCCCATTTACACTCCAATTTAGTGCCTCTGTGCCTACTTGAATGGTGCTTTCCGAGAAGAGGACAAACTGTACATATCAAGCTTGATTTCAAAAATTAAATCCCATTTCAAATCCCACATCGTGTTAGAAAACCAAGAAACCAGGCTGCTTAGCACACACAAAAGACCAAATTTTGCATAAAGCAGTAAGGTAGATGAATCATTCTCTATGACTTCAAACATGATATGAGACACCAATTTTGGAGACCTAACAAATTATAATCAATGGTGTAGCGTTCAGAGTCCAAATTCCTAGAAGACGATGAATGCAGGACCCAAATACAAATCTGACTTGTATTTTACACATACAGCCACAGTTTGAATGCCAAAACTAAGATGTGTGGTTGTCTCTTGTAATTGAAAATAGCATAAGTAAATAGTTAAAATTTTTACCTCACCTCATTTCTGTTTGGACATAGTTATTTTCCTTTTGGACTTGGGAATGGTGATATTTAGAACGCTATTTTTTAATTTCCTCCTTAATTTTATGTCAGGAGTACAAACATAGTGTAATGGTTAGTTATGTATTTCCACACAGGGCATAGATGGTTGAAGTGATTGAACAATTTTAAAAAGAACAAATGCCTGCATCAAAGTTGAGGTCAAGGCTGCACAATCTGGAGCAAAAGAACAATGACATCTCAGAGATTGTGTCACATAAGGAAATTTAGGCACAAAGAATGGCCACTTAGTTTCTACATAGACCCTAGATATTTAGGTTACAGACATACTAATAAACCAAAGACACTGGACAAACATGCAATCAATGATGGCCATCTAGCTGACACATAGGCTGCGCACATTTGCCCAATTAACATAGTAACAATGTGAAAGAGGTGGTTTGACATGGGGTCTAAGCTAGAGTCAGCAAGGCTAAAACTACAATCACCAATAAGAACCTATTCTAATATTGGCATATTACTTAGAAAAGAAACCAAGAAAAATGATTTGATCGACAGTTGAAGTCCTGAATATGGCCAATGAAATCCTACTTGTAAATGTCTACTTAAGTGACAGTAATTTTGTTTGTGTGCTTAATAAAAGAAATCTGACTGGCATATCATACCGCATACCCATCCAATGTATGCCATTCTCAATGTTCATCACAATCAGCCTAGTAATTGACTGACCAGGATCTGCATGGCTTGGATAACTACATCCACATAGCTAGATGGATCCAGTCACAGGGAAACTCATAGCTTTAAAACAGATAGTGCCAACCCATGTCATGAAACTCAAGGTCCCGAATTTCTTCTTTCAGAGCATTTTTGTATTCTTTCATGGTAATCTCTGCAGTGATACAAAGTCTTTCCTTCACAATCACATTCCTCTTCAAGTACATTTTGCAGTTTAATATCTTCCATCAGCTCAAAACAAGCCTTATGCCCATCATCTGAAGTGTAGTAGGGAATAAATTGTTTGATTTCCCCTTTCACAACTTCCTAATTTCTCAATAGCATTAATTTTGGTAATTCTTTTTCTCTTTCTTATCATGGAGGTCTTCCTTGGCCATAGGGCTGGCTGTAGCATCAAATATTTGAACTGCTACACTTATTCGGTTCTTTAATTGTCACATCCATTGATATTATAATAGCCAATAATCATCTATTTGTTGCCTTATAACAGTCAACTTAAAGTTGTAAACAACATCCATTGATATTATAATACACAATAATCATCTATTTAACAGTAAATTTAAAGTTTTAAACACAGAACAAACATTTGACTCCTTGGAAAGATGTTGGTAATTTGATATCTATAATGGGTATAAGTATCATTAATGTTTTGATTTAGAGCACCACTGGATCATATATAAGATTCTTACTCTCAATTGTAGCAGTTGATACTGAAAAGGTTAACTAACCACGTACACACATTTACTCAGTCTGTACTTAGTCATAGAGTAGAACAATGAACTTATATTGTCATATAAACAACTTACCTCATTGTGTTTTATATATTAAGGATTTCTGAACTAGAAAAAATGAGGAAAGTCACTCTAAAGATAACATGATAATGTACAGTCACTGTAAGGACAGTCACAAATGAGGACATCTCACAGTGACTGTCCCTCGTGTAATTGCCACTTGAATGTATTGCTATTGAACCACATTTATGCTTTTCTTCTTCAACAAATGAGGACAGTCAATCTAAAGACAACATGATAATGTACACTCACTGCAAGTGTACATTATCATGTTGTTTTTATAGTGACTGTCCTCATTCAAGTGGCAATTACACAAGGGACAGTCACTGTGAGATGTCCTCATTTGTGACAAAGACAGTCACACATGAGGACATCTCACAGTGACTCATCCCTTGTGTGATTGCCACTTGAATGTATTGCTATTCAACCACATTAATGCTTTTCTTCTTCAACAAATGAGGACAGTCACTCTAAAGGCAACATGATAATGTACACTCACTGTAAGGACAGTCACAAATGAGGACATCTCACAGTGACTGTCCCTTGTGTAATTGCCACTTGAATGTATTGCTATTCAACCACATTAATGTTTTTCTTCTTCAACAAATGAGGACAGCCACTCTAAAGACAACATGATAATGTACACTCACTGCAAGTGTACATTATCATGTTGTCAACATGATAATGTACACTCACTGCAAGTGTACATTATCATGTTGTCTTTACAGTGACTGTCCTCATTCAAGTGGCAATTACACAAGGGGCAGTCACTGTGAGAACTTCTCATTTTGTATAATTACACAAAGTACTTTCTTGTCAACATATGTTGTCTACTGAACTTGCAACTCTATTCTCTGATTATGCATTATAGTTGGTTGTTTTCTTATGTTGTTTCATGATTGTTTTGTTGGTATTTTTAGGTAATTCAATGGATCTCATTGATGATATTGATGATGATGATGAAATGGAAGGAGAGATTATGAGGAGGAGAAGAGTCGTGCCTGTTGTTGTACTTGTTCTTGCCACCGTTGTCGCGGCCATAGGGGAGTGTATAAAAGAAGGTAGTCGAAATATGCATAAGCGCACGAGAGATGCAATTCCTTTTTATAAGCATGTTGTCAACTCCAATGAGACGGATTGCCATGACCAAATACGCATGACTAGACGATCCTTCTTTAAACTAGCCAATATTTTAAGGCAAAAAGGAAGCATCAAAGATACAGAATTCCTCACGTTAGAAGAACAATTAGTCATGTTCCTCCATACTCTTGGCCACAATCTGAGGAATCGTAAGATTGCCCATAACTTTGGGCACTCTGGAGAGACGGTAAGCCGATACTTCCACAAGGTCTTGAGGGCTATCTTGGCGCTCCATTCGGATTATTTTATACCCCCTGGTCCAAACACTCCTTGCGAAATTAGTGGGAAGACCCGTTTTGACCCATACTTCAAGGTATATCTCCCAGTGGTTTAATTTTGTTTAGAGTTGTAATCCTATTATTGCGTGTTCATTACACCATTGATTTATCTGACTACAGAACTGTGTGGGAGCAATGGATGGATCCCATATACCAGTCACTATTGATGTCAACCTGCAAGCTAAATATCGCGATAGAAAAGGAAACTTGTCGCAAAATGTTATGGGAGTGTGTTCATTTGATTATAAGTTTCAATACATCCTTGCTGGTTGGGAAGGGTCTGCTGCAGATAGCCGCGTGCTAGCTTCGGCTCTATCTAGAGCCGATCCATTGGTAGTTCCCCCAGGTTTGTAAAATATGATTATATTATTGAAGCATACGAAAAATAAAACAACGTCATGACAATGACATTTTGTTTTGTTTAGGTAAATATTATTTGGTCGATGCTGGATATCCAAACGTACCAAGATTTCTCGCGCCTTATCGGTGCACACGCTACCACCTAAAGGAGTTTTCAAGAGCAAACCCAATAAACACCCCACAAGATTTGTTTAATCATCAACACTCCTCGCTTAGGAATGTAATAGAGCGTACATTTGGGATTTTGAAGCAGCGTTTTCCTATATTGAAGCATGCGACGTCTTATCAAATCAAGACACAAACACATATTGTTTTGGCATGTTGCATACTTCACAACTTCATTACGATAGAGGACGGCCTTCCATCTGAGGCAGAAATTGAAGAGGAAGATGGTCGTGATGGGATAGATGTACCAGTGCTTGAGACATATGGGTTGAGCCAGCGTGAAAGAGATGATTGGGCCAATTTTCGAGATGAAATATATTTCGTTCTTGTTTCAAAATATTTATTTTCTTGTATCGCTTCTATCTACACTCAAATGGGTGGTCCATTAATGAATGCCCTCTAAATATGTAATTTATAGCTAATTTGTGCAAAAAACTATTTACATGCTTTAATTTAAAGCTTTGAACACTTATCATAATTCATTGTTTCTTATAGCTATTACTTTCAAATTATTATTGTTATAATTATTATTTTATATTAAGTTTGTCAATTATTTTTTATTGGTTTTTTTTATAGAAGTATTTTATATTAAAATTTGTTAAGTATTTTGTATTTTTTGCTAATTGACTTTATAAATTTTTAGGTTTTATCATATTATATTCTTAAATATTTTTTAATTTTTATTAGTTAAAACATATCTAAAATCTATTTTAGAAGTTAAAGTTCTTACGTCCTAATTTCTCAAATTTTCAAATGTAACTCCACTCAAGATCTAAATCAAAAACTTCCATGTAAAAAATAAATTCAAGACATCAATGAAAATAGGGATTCTCATCAACTACCCTAAAGACTCAAAAATAAACATTAGGGATTATTTAAATTTATAATAAGCTAAAATATTTTGAAAACATGTTTAACAAAATTTTGAGGTTGATATGTAGAAGATAATTTTCACAATAAGTTAAATTGTGATATTTCTATCAAGATTCAAGTGTGTAGTTTTTGAGTGAGGTTTTCAATCCTGATAGAAATATCGCAAAATTTTGAAGTTTATATTCTCTAGTAATTTGTACTCAATTACTACATAATCTTGGAACTAGTTTAATGATTATCACTTGATTTCTAGATCAAGGTCATGGATGGCTTCAACTATGGTTGTTTCTTGGGCTCGGTTTTGTGGTGATCTCTTCGACAACAAATCATAAATGGAGCAACTTTTATCGTTATATGAACTTTGGGCTCTTTTTGTAAATTGCAATGCAATTATCATATCATTTGATTATTGTTATGTGGGTCAGGTATTAGGTAGGGAGTGGATATAACATTTTGAACCTCTCACTTCTTTCTTGGAGCACTTATGTAATGGGTTTGGACTTTGGGGGTTTAGAGTTGGGGTTCACAACACCAAGAATTTTTGTTGTTGTATGTTAGTAGACATACTCTCTGGATGCAATTTTTTCTCTCTGCATTCTATTTTGTACTAGGCAATGACCAGAGTTTTTCTTTTCTGGTTACAAGCATTATATTTTGTAAATAGTTGTTGTAAATTATAGCTAATTTGTGGAAAAAACTATTTACATGCTTTTACAATAGCTAAATATATAAAAGTGCAACAAGCAATCAGATCAACTTCAGATTGATGCATAGACTGAAAATGGGTTAAACATTATTAAGATTATTATCTGCAGCTATCACTTGCGGCAATTAGAAGAATGTTTTTGTCTTTGTTAGTTGCTCAAAAAGTTGTATTTCATGTAGGAACTCCAGGCTGTCATTATGGGTTGAAGCTTGTTTTCTTCTTTATTCTATAAAAAAAAGTCCTTAATCTATGATATAAATAAATAAAATTGTATTGTAAATCTTAGAGTAATTTGCATGATTAATGAAAGTGATTTCAAATTATCTCCAACATTTGTGTACTATATAAAATCTGTATCAAAGATATCATAATTTTGTCTCTACAATTTCCTTGTTGATGTGTGAATTAATATATGCTTCCTTTCAACGAAGGCTTAAAATTATTCATTGTAATTTCATCTTAAGTGGCTAATTAATATAAGGTATTAATAATCAATAACCATTGCCTCTAAAACAGGTTGCAATCCAAGTTTTTGTCATTTTCTAGGTTTTGATTCCAATACCATATATCCTAAGATAGTGTCATAACCTGATCCAGTTCTCAAGTAATATTTAGGACTTTTTATTGACTTTGTTTTAACTTGTGTTGACTTGGTCGAATGTTTATCGATCCAAGTCATATGGAATAATGGATTAAACATGGTGTAATCACCTGAAAATGGACAAGATCAATTTAAGTGAGCAACTAAGGCAAAAATCAAAGCAATAAATCAAATCAAGCTAAAATCAAAGCAAAATTGCAATCAAGCAATAATCCAAATTTAATTGAAAATCAAAAGCCATTAAATCAATTTAAAGCCAATAAATCAAGTTAAACCAATAAATTGTGCAATTAATCTAATTAATTGTATCGTTTAATTTAAATCAAATCAACCCATTTAAGGGATACATATGGCTAAACAAATTAAATAAATTTAATTAATAAATCCTAATTTTCCCTCAACACCACATGGGAGGAAAATGCCTCAACCAATAGGATTTAAGGATCAAGCTCACATGGATCAAGCTCAAAATGAATCTCAATCACACATAAGGTGAGAGCATCTTGGCCACCCATTTTGTCTCTTTGTCCCAAGCTTTGAGGACAATCCATTTAAATTATCTCCAAAGGTGGAACCATGGACTAAACCTCAACTCAACCATGATCAACTCAACTAAACCCCCTACCCTTGCCAAAACCTATAAAAGCAAGGCTAAAATCAATCAATTATCGTCCACAAATTTGAGAATAGTATCAAACCTCTTGTAATTTGAAGCTAGAAAGGAAAATTTAGTACTAATTAAGGCTTAATTCATTTAGATATGGACTTTTAGTTTACTTGTCATTCAATTCTTATTTTAGAGTTGTCACTAATGGAAGCTTGTTGAGAGCTTTGCATTAGCAAATCTAAATAGAGGTCCATAGAGTGCTTAATTGTCATTTATTTGCTTAAATAGCTTACTCTTTGTGGTAATTTAGTTATTATTTTTATTTATTTTCAATACTAACCCTATGAAGGTGCTTCTCATAGCACACAAAATGGCGCCCACCGTGGGGCATTAGGCCTCATTAATTTTTAATTCGGAGAAATTATATTTTCTTGCACATCCTTGTATTTTTCTCTGTTGTGCATGTTAAACATCACATTTGATAGTTTATGCAATGCGTACAAGGTTTTAAGCAACGCATCCAATGCCTGAAACAACGCTTCTATGACAAAGTTGTGCACCTTTACACAGTCAAACAACGTGTTTAATCCTTCTAATATCATGTCTATTATTCTTTCAATCCGTATACCCTGACTACAGAGCGCTTTTAATTTATTCTGTTGTGTGTTTGATGTTTTCTTTAAGCGCATTTTCTTTTTAAAATAGCGTGTTTAATTTCTATTTATGTGCTTTTAATTTTTCCTGCAATGCTTTCAATAGTTTTAACAACGCTTTCAATTAGTTCTGTTGCACTTTTGATTAAATTGATTTTTTATAGAATCTAACTCTCAGGAAATGATTTCTCTGTGGTTTCAAGATGACAGGTTACAAAAATTTTAAAAATCTAGAGACCAGGTATAACAACAAAGAGAAAGCTTTGGCAAAATGAAATTAAAGGGAGAACATAGCCAACATTAAGCTCATTTTGGAGAATTCACAACAAGAAGGTGAGGTGTATGAACAATATTTGAAAGTTGTAGAAGCTTACAAATTGAAGTTTGTCTCATTAAATTGGATTTACTTGCCTTAATCAATTTGTGTCAAATTTGATAAATAAGGCTTAAATTTCAATTTCTACTTGTTTTCTTCATTTTATTTGTTTGTGTTGACTAACTTGTTGTAGAGGAGGCAAAGAAAAGGGAATGATCATCACTATGTGAGTCAAAAACATGACAAAATCCATTAAAAGTGCCCCTAGACTTTGCTAGCTTCGAATTGAGGTAAGCCTAAACTTGGTCAATTTTTACTTAAATTGTGGCCTTATGTTTTTTTGCTAAAATCTAGTAATTAGAAAGCCTATTATTGTTTGAGGGATTTGATACTAGGCCTATGCTCTTCACTTTTTAAGTGAATCAAAATGCCAAAAATATCAAACTCCTTGATTAAAAGAAAGGCTAAAGGATAAATCAAGCATTTAAATCAAAAACCCCTTATTTGTGGAGGAGAGTAGAAATACTCGATTCCCATTAGTTTTTGGGGTTGGATAAATTGAACATTGTTAATTGTGCTTGGGAGGCAATAATAGATAGGGATATGCTCTTCACCTTTGGGTGAATCAAACTGGACTAAAACCTATTTCTTAAATCCATTTTATTGCTTTACAAATGAACATGCTAGATCTTTAGTGGGCTTGCCTCCTGAGATTTGCCTTAATGAGGACGGTGAGAGGGACAGTCCAAAGTGGGATACATTTTCCTTTGCTATAATAATCCAATCCACTATAAAAATAAATGTGTGCATCCTTAATGGGGTGTGTGACAAAAGGATATTAAGCTTCAAACTTCCTCGAGTAGTCCTTCAGGATTGTGCAAAACTTTGATATATCGGTGGTGGGAAGCTTCCTAATTTTGGGGGATGAAACTTAATGTCCATTTTGAACAGAATCTTGATTAAATACCTTGTTAACTTAGAAATCCTACCTTGTAAATCCATGCATAAGAACCAATTTGACAACTAGGTAGATTGCTTGGAGTTATTTTTTGTGAAAAACCTGTGATAACATTCTTACATATTCAAACACTTTTTGTGTAGAGGGTTTAAAAACAACAAGTGTATTTTTGGTTGCTTTGTTTGAAGATACATAGAACAAGTGAGAGATATCCATTTTGCAAAATCATCTTATATTTTTAATATCTTCATAAAAAGAGCAATCACCAAGTTTGGGGAAAATAGTTTCAAATCAAACCTTTGTTGATGTTGGTTTCTACATGATCTCGTAAACTTAAACTATCTTTACAAGAAGATGGCACTTGCATAGCAAGAGAGGTCCCCAAATTTGAATCTCAAACCTCTTTCATAAATCATGACCAAGGGGATAGTCTCCCAAACCTTTTTGAAAAGAGAATTGATCCAATGGATAGAAACTCTGCATTTTAGGATTACATCCATGGGGGAAACAATGAAAATCAAGGAAACATTAACCATGGAAACCAAGAGCCTAAAGAAACAGTCGAAGATAAAGCCAATAGGGCAGCTCAAGACATCGAATTCCTTGAAGTTATGGACAAACTTATAGAGAGAAATAGGGAAAGATATTTCCTTAATTTTACCCAAGCAGGGGTGAAACTTCCTCATGATTATGATATTGCCCAACTTAAGAAAGATAAGGAAGAGGATAATCCTATAGGTTCTATGAATAAACAATTGAAAATGTTTCAAGCACAAATTGATACAATGAAGAAAGCAGGCAAACCTAAGCCATTTTCCATCGAGGCTTTGTGCCCATTTCCCTTTGATAAGAGCTTGGTTATGGCACCTTTCCCGCTAAATGTGGTCTTCCCCAAATATGACAAATATATGGGTAAATCAGATCCACAACACCATCTTAGAGAATTTTATGCTCTAAGTATCTAATTCATGCATGACACAACCTATTTAATGAGGCTTCTTCTGAGAAGTTTAGGAGGCCAAGCCATGGAATGGTTCTCAAAACTTCCACAAGGGATAAAAATATTTGAGGAATTAGCTTCAAAATTCATGACTCATTATTCCTATAACATATATCATGAAATCACCATGCTTAATCTATGTGATACTAAAAAATGAGATGGTGAGTCTTTTCTAGGGTTTCTCCAAAGGTGGAGAACAGTCTTCGCACGATATCCACAAAGTATACCTGAGAAATAAAAGATGGAAATATTTATGAATAACCTAAATATTGAGATGAACTACAAGCTCCAACTTCAAATTTCCCCTACATTTGAAAAGAGCATTGAGAATGGGATCAAAATTCAAGAAGTTTTGGTTAAAAGAGGAGAAATCAAGTTATTCAAAGATAATAAACCTTATACCAACACCAATAACAATCATAACTCTAATTATAACAATAATAAAGGAGCCAACAATCACAATGATAAACCAAGACTATGGTTGAAAAACACCAATAAAAATCTTGTGAATGATGGAGTTGTGGAAGCCCACAACTTGAAGGCTACTCCATTTAATTTATCAAGCGGGTCAAATCCAACATATAATGTCAATCAAACAACCAAATATCTTTATAATAACAACACTAACAATAATGCCAACAATAAAAACAACAATCCCTTTAATAATTCCAATGTTAATAAGCCTAAACCATTCATTTCCACATATCAGAAAAGGAAATTCACATTTCTAGGTGAACCTTTGGAAAATGCATTAAGGAATTTAGTGGCCAACAAAATCATTATTCTCCTTGAATCAAGGCCATAAAAACAACAAGTCAAGCCAACTTGGTGGAATGATTCTCATAATTGAGAATATCATCACAAAAAGGACATAAAATGAATGAATGTATGAAATTAAAACACCTTGTCCAAGATCTAATCGGTGATGGAACCATAAAAGTGGAAGGGCCTCAAAATAATGAGGACCATACGGCTTTCAAAAACCATTTCTTAAACCATGAAAAGGGAGAATCATCAAATACCAATCACAACAACAAAAGGGGTAATGAAAAGGTTAACTTTGCCCATACGTATGATAACACAATCAATGCCTTAAGTGGTGATGAAAACACAATAAATGTGATTGTGGTAAAAGAAAAGCCAACAGAGGCAACATCTAATGTTGTAACTAGGGGTAAAGCATCAAAGATCACTTTATCAGGAGGTGACCCAAGAATTATCCTCCCTAATATAACATCTTCATCTTCAAAGAAATATAATTTGGTGGACCAATTGCAAAGAACCCCTGCTCAAATTTCTATCCTAGAATTACTAAAACTCTCACCAACTCATAAGGAGATTTTGGAAAAGGCCCTTGTAGAGACTAGTGTGCCTTTGAATTTGAATGTGGATAAATTCCAAAACATGGTAGGTCATCTTGCTGCACCCCATTGTCTATCCTTTTCATAACAAGATGATATGTCCTTGAACCACCCGCAAAATCTACTTTTGCATATAGATTTTTTGATCCATAAGCATAGAGTGAAGAGAGTCCTCATTGATGGGGGAGAAGGCATGTATATTTTCACCTTAAACTTGTTTAAAGCCTTAGGATTTTCTAAGTAATCTGTTGACCCAAAGAAGAAGATAACCATAAAATCTTACGATGATGAAGAAAGAGCATCCAAAGGTGTCATAGTACTCCCCATCCGAGTTGGCCCAATGCAAAAGGAGACCATTTTCCAATTCCTTGACCTCAAATTGACCTATAATATATTATTAGGAAGGCCATGGATCCATGAAATGTAGGAAGTGCCTTCGACCTATCATCAATACCTCAAATTTCCCTACATGGGACAAGAAGTCATGGTAAGTGGGGATTCAAATCCTTTCCAATATTGAAATAACATGAAACCTATAAATAACTCCTTAGTCCCACATAATGCAGAAGGTTCTATCTCTCAAATAATAGAACAAGGGAAAAGCTCCAAAGATCTTCCATCTTTGAAAGGAAAAGAAAAGGTAGAAAAAGAAAGTGTTGTTGAAAATAATCAAATTCCTACTAAATTGACTACATCGACTAAAGGAAAGGAGAAAGTTAGTGAGGAAAGTGCCCATGATGAAAAAAAGGAAGACCAATTAAGCTAGATCTATTAAAATTTACACCAAGGATGTCCATTATCAAAAGATGGATCACATGATGAAGAGTTTCGAGATGCAATTCTAAATCAAACAGAAAGGTGTAGGCGAATACTCCTTATTTATGATGGATCTACCCTTATCTCCCAAATCCTATGGAAGACCATCTAGCCTACCCCATAAATATAATGACCACTTTGTAAGTCCAAGTACTTATTCATACATGGATGAAGAAGATAATGAAATCTTAAGTTGACTATATAAGGATGAAGAATCAAGTGCCCATGAAAAACATATTCAAAACATAAGCATTCCCACTCATCAATATGGCAAGGGATTTCAAATAATGCATAAGATGGGATATAAAGGGCAAGGGCCTTTAGGTACAAGAAATGAAGGACTAATTGAACCCATTGAAATTTCATGGAGAGATAGTAAGGAAAAGATTGGATTAGGGTACCTAGAATAAGGGTACACTCAAAAGAAGTATCCTAGGGTTTATGATCAAATCTTGCAACTAGGTTCCCAAAGTGATGAAGATTCAAAAAATTGGGAGTGGGACTCATTGTCAAGTGATTCTTGCCAAGATAAAGAGATAGATGTAATTCACACTTATACTCCTAGCAAAGGAAAATAACAAGCCTCGGGATCAAGTCAGAATCAAGCTTCAAGCTCTAGCCAAGAGGTCTTGGATAATGTGCAAAGTAAAGAAGTTGAAGAAATTCAATGGGTAGGAGAACCTTATGTTCCATCATGGAGACCTACTATAGAGGAATCTAACCCTAGGTTTAATCTAAGAGATTTTTACCCAAGAGGATTCGAGTGAGGAAGATTTTGACCCTAGTTCTCTAGAACACCTAGAAGAGGCACATATCATAGATTTGAGTGATACAATGTGTGAACCTTCCAATGAGTTCATGTCCTTAAACCCTATCAAACCAACCCAAAACATTGATCCCTTGGTCCTTATCTATCCAGAGCTTATTGAATGGGATTCCATCGAACCTACCATGCTCCCCACATTCTTGAATGATAACTTGGTGTCCCAATACCTTAATGCGGTTGAACCTTCTTCTACCATGGAATATCAAGAAGAAGTGACAAAGGGAAGTATCCAACCTTTCAATTCAGTTAAAAGTGAAAATTAAAATTAAAAAAAATTAAAAATGGAAAGAATCTAATGTTGAAAACCACATTGTGGCAACATTAAATCAAAAAGAAAAGGAAATAAAGAGTGTTTCCAAAGGTGAAAACTCAACAGAGGCACCTAAGGAAGAAGGGTTGGATACTTTTCTCAAACACTATGAGGAAAGATCACCTATCCTAATTGAACCAACAGAGAAAGTGAACATTGGGTTAGAATTAGAACCAAGGATCATACATCTAGCAGCATCTTTATCTAGTGAAGAAAGAAAGGATTTCATAAAATTCTTCAAAGAGAAACAGATCAATTTTTCATGGTCATATGATGATATGCCAGGACTAGATCTGAATCTAATCATGCATCATTTGAATATCAAAGGAGTGAGAACAGTCAAGCATAAATTGAGAAAGATGCATCCACACATAGCATTGCTTGTGAAAGTAGAGTTAGAGAAATTACTAAAAGTGGGGTTCATAAGAGCCATTGATTATGTAGAGTGGATTCAAATATTGTGCATGTTTCCAAAGTAGACAAATCTATCATAATTTGCACAGACTTTAGGGATCTTAATCTTGCATGTCCAAAAGATGATTTTCCTCTACCAAGCATAGAAGCCATCATAGATCTAACAACGGGACATTCAATGTTCTCACTTATGGATGGGTTTAGTGGATATAATCAAATTAAGATAGCACCTAAAGATCAAGACAAAATGGCATTTACATGCATGTGGGGGACATTTTTCTGGAATGTTATGTAATTTGGTCTCAAGAATGCTGGAGTGACATATCAGAGAGCCATGATGACCATATTTCATGACATGATGCACAAGTTTCTAGAAGACTGTGTAGATGACATACTTTCTAAATCCCACTCAATAGAGGAACATCTACCTATCCTAGAAAGGATATTTACAAGATAGGAGCAATTCAAAGTAAGGTTAAATCCAAAGAAATGTGCATTCGGTGTACAATCAGGAAAACTATTAGGATACATAGTTTTAGCCAAAGGAATAGAGGTAGACCCGGCCAAAGTAAAAGAAATCATGGAAATGGGGGAACCTCGAAACATAAGTCAAATGAGATCACTTCAAGGCAGGATTTAATTCATCAGAAGGTTCATCTCCCAATTAGCAGAAAAGTTCCATAATTTTACTCAACTCCTTCACAAGGACACGGTATTCAGGTGGGATGAAAAATGTGAAGAAGCATTAACACTATTGAAAAAGTACCTAATGAGTCCACCTACTTTGATGCCACCAATAAGAGGCAAGCCCTTAATTTTATACTTCTCAGTGACAGAACATGCATTAGGGGTACTCTTGGCTCAAGAGGATGAAACTGAAAAAGGAAAGGCCATATACTACATAAGCAGAACATTGGTGAAGTATGAGTTTAACTAAACATTTATTGAAAGAGAATGTTTGGCCATAGTTTTTTCTTCCCAAAATTACACCATTATATGTTATCTCACAAAATCCAACTCATAGAAAAAAATGATCCTTTGAAATACCTTCTCACCAAAACAGCACTAAATAGAAGATTGGCTAAATGGGTCATGGTCCTAAGTGAGTTTTACATAGAGTATGTGGATCAAAAAGCTATCAAAGGCCAAGTAATAGTTGATCAAATAGCAGAGTCACCTTTAAGAGATGAACATCCAATCCTAATAG
The DNA here is from genome assembly GCA_027943335.1 of Chamaecyparis obtusa. NCBI lineage: Eukaryota > Viridiplantae > Streptophyta > Pinopsida > Cupressales > Cupressaceae > Chamaecyparis > Chamaecyparis obtusa. The sequence continues at coordinate 1,319,427 of BSBK01004847.1, forward strand.
AATTTCCATATTCTGAAATCATTAATGTTGAAGCAAAGACATGGAAATTGTATTTTGATGGCTCCTATAGATAACATGGGTCAAGAGCAGCAATACTATTAATTACTTCTCAAGGGTCCACAATTCCAAAATCATACAAGCTATTATTTCCATACACCAATAATATAGCTGAGTATGAAGCACTGGTCATTGGCATAAAGTTGGCATTAGAATGGAAAGTAATAGAGCTACAAATCTACGTAGATTCCCAACTAGTTATTAATCAAATCAATGACGAGTATCAAACTAGAGATGATAATTTGATACCCTAAAAGAACATGATTGAGGATCTCAAGAAATAATTCACTCTAATCACATTTGAGAAAGTGCCAAGGGATAAGAATAAAGAAGCAGATGTAATGGCTACTTCAACATCACTTCTCCAAATACCAGATCAAAGTGCCAGATATGGATTCCTGGTAGAAGAATTTGGACAACCCGCATTTGACCCTTCCCATCCTCACACCATTTTTTTACTAATGATACATGACTCACCCTAGTATGGAGCCATTTACACATACTTGAAAGACCAAATCTTACCCATGGACCAAAGCAGAAATCAAAAGAAAAGTTTTGTAAGACAAGCCTCTCGCTATACCTTGGTATCCGACATGTTGTATCGCAAGAGTTTAGATGGGATGCTTTTAAGGTGTCTAGAGAAAGAGGAATCAACCATATCCTTACAAGAAATCCACAAGGGAATTTGTGGGTCACATTCAAAAGGTTTAACCCTAGCTAAGAAACTTCTTAGGATAGGATATTTTTGGCCTTCTATGGAAAAAGACGCTTGTCACTTTGCAAAAACTTGTCATAAATGTCAATACCATGGGAACTTAATCCATGTGCCAGCACAATAACTTCATCCTATGACTACACCTTGGCCCTTTTATCAATGGGGTTTGGATCTGATAGGTATGATTTATCCACCATCTTCAAATGGTCATAAATTCATCATTACTGCAACTGAATATTTTACCAAATGGGTGGAAGTTGTACCCTTATCCACTGCCATAGGAAAGAAAATATCCTTTTTCATATTAAATCACATAATCTGTATATATGGTGTTCCTCACGCCATCATAACAGATAATAAAAAATATTTCAAGAACAAGGACTTGAAAGAACTATGTACAAAATTTCATGTGGTACACCACTCATCTTCAATATATTACCCACAAGGTAATGGACAAGCAGAAGAAACAAACAAGAACATCTTAAAAATATTGAATAGAACTATGGATAGTTTAGGTAGAGATTGGCACATTCAAATAAACCCTACTCTATGGGCTTATAGGACAAGCATCAGAACACCAACAGGAGCTACACCATTCTCACTAGTTTATGGAGCTGAAGCAATTTTACCTTTGGAGGTAGAAATTTCATCTTTAAGAGTCTCATTGCATGGATTACTAAGTAAAGAAGACTATAGGGTTTCTAGGTTGCACAAGTTGGAGCTATTAGATGAAAGATAGCAATAAGATTTTGACCAATTAAAAGTGTATCAGAATTGAATGTCAAGAAACTATAACAAGCACATCAAATCGAGGACATTCCAAATAGGTGATCTAGTGTTGTGAGAAAACCCCAAAAATCAAGCAAAAAGAGAGAAGAAAGGAAAATGGGAAGCAAACTGGTCCGGGCCCTTTGTGATCACTTCATCTTTTGGGATAGGCACCTATAAACTAGTTGATTGTGAAGGAGAAGAGTTGCAAGAACTAATCAATAGTATACACCTGAAAAGGTTCTACACATGAAGAAATTGAAAAAGGGATAAAGAAAAAGAAGTATTATAAAATTAGATGAAAGAGTATCCTATTTATTGTACATATTCAAAAGAGATCTTGAAGATATCAAAAACATTGAAAAACAAAAAAGAGAAAACAAATCAGAAAAGCTAGAAAAAGATAAAAAATAGTGGAAAATTAAGCCTGAAGAAAGCCAAAAACATTCAGAAATGATCCTCAAAAGGATATTGTCTTGGTGAAAACCTAGAAAATAGGCATCTTGGTGATATGGAAACAAAAAAAATTGAAAAAAGATAAAATACAAAAAAATGAAAAAAGAAAAAAAAGTGCCTCGATGAAAACCTAGCAAATAGGCACCTTGATAGAAAAAAAAAAGGGAAAAGCTTGAAAAAGAGAAAAAGAGAAACTCCATTCAATTGGTGAAAACCAATTAAATAGGCACCATTAAAATTCCAAGTTAGTCTCATGCCTAGTGGTCATCCTTGTAAATATTGCATTCGCCAGCATTTGTATATATATTGTATAATATAACCCCACAGTTGCATTTGCAAGTACCTAAAGCTTTCATCACTAATCTGCAAAATGTCCCAAGTCCAACAAACACCAAAAATTTCACATTACGGGCAATCTTATCCTTTGGAGAAGGAAGGATTCATCAAAGCAAACATCAATCTGACACCAAATCAATTCATCAAATCATAAATCAAAACACTTACACAATCACATCCTAATCCTAAAATTAATCAAACGAAAGCAAAATTTTGATCCAAGATCTCACAAAAACCTTACCTATTATCAGGATTGAAAATATGAAATGGATGGAACTATACTTGAAATATGGATTTGAAAAATAGTGCAAAATTTTTAAGTGATTACGTGATTGGTGAAATCATGTCTTTCTAGCAAATCGATGAAAGTTTTTAAACTAGATAAGCTATGGTGAAAGAATGATATTTTTATTGGTTTCTGAATGACTGTCTTAAGATCAAAGTTTTAAAGTATGTATTATTTTTCTAATGACATGATCATCAAAGAATCATTGAGTACATGTACATATGGTGAAACCGAGATCTTTGTTTGTTTACGCAACAGGATACCTAGGATATTTTGATGTTAAATATCATAATACCAAAATCCACTTGTAACATAGAATCCGATGAAATTGGTATTCATACTCTCATGATTGATTTAAATCAGTGATAGTTGTATTGAAAATGGGAAGGCAACAAAGGGAAAGGAAACAGGTATTCATATCATCATGGTTGAACCAGTGATGGTTGTACTAATTTTGGGTTTCAAAACTGCTCAATGATGAATATAAGCTCCTAATTTATGAATAGTGATAGATAGCTGCATACATCCTAGATTAAATGCATTTAAGGTATTTGCCTTTCTTAGATTCAAAACGGATTTGAAAAAAAGAAAAAGAAAGGGGGTGGAGTTAATCAAAAATCAAAAATCAAATGTTCATCAAAAACTATATGTGATAGAGTGTGTTGGAAATCAAAAATCAAAAACAAAGGTGCCTTGTACTAGATCAATTGCATTTAAATCATGTTGCATTTAGGTTCATCTTATTCTTTGTAGTCTTGCATCCATTTAGGACATTAACCTTAGTTCATTTAGATTCATTGCACTAGGTTGCATTCATTTTAAATCAAATCATTGCATTATCATTCATCATATCATTAAGTTCATTTAAGATTGCATTGCATTAGTTTGCATTCATTTTAAATTCTCATCATGTATTTGCATTAATTACATCATTAGGAAATTATTAATTACATTTCATTAAATTCATTCTAAAACATTGCATTTAAATTCATCTCATTGGTACATTTCATTTTTCGTATAGGTACATTCATCAAAGCTCATTACATTTAAACATTGAATTATCTTCAAAATTAAGTGTACTAGGTCATTAAATTTTCATCTAGATCATCATTTCATTTATATCATCTATCATTGTGTTCATCATTAATCATTACCATACATTGCATCATATAAGTGCATCTATTGCATTTACATCACATTTACATCTCATTTCTACATCCATCGCATTGCATTATCCATAACGTCATCATTGGCATCCATAACATTATCACACAGCATTAATCATTAAACCATTAAACCACATCATCATATATCGTGTATCACATGCATCCATCTACTCTATGTCATAAATAAGGTAATCATTTGCATCAATAGGAACATAAACATATGCATTCATATCATAAATTGTATTTGAAAAGCATAAAAACAAAGCATGTACAAATAGAATCATATAGATCTGCATATAATATAAAGCACTTGAAAAAAAAAGGTCCAACACATAATGACATCATATAAAGTAAATCTATCAATGAATATCAAGATTCCATGGTATCATCAAAGTCCATCAAAATATGTGCATCAAAATCCATCAAGCATAACAAGTATCGATCAAAACTAAACATCAACTGATAAAAGAATATGATACAATTATCTCGATATCAAAAATAATTATCATAATGTACAAAGAATGGATCAATCATATAGGCATCAACTGCTAGAACCACCGGCACCATCAGGACTAGGATCAGTGTCTAGACCTTGGCTCGAGCTCGCCTGCAGCCCGTGTTGAATCATAGCAGCCATGAATGTCTACATCATGCTACCCAGATGGCTAACGTGCTACCTAATCTCTAACACATCAAACTATAAAACCCAAACATCAGAAGCTAACACTGGAGCCTCTGTAGGAGGAGCCTTAGAAGGTGGATCTTGTGGAGGATCCTATGGAGAAGCCTGTGGTGAAGCCATGGAAGAAGATGGAATGGAAGAAGATGGAAGAACAAAAGATGGCATAGAAGAAGAAGAAGAAGGAATATACAAAGGAATAGGATCCTGTGGAGGAGGAGGTTTCAAAGGTCTCTGTGCCTGATCGAGAAAAATTTGTGTTGCCTGTGCATCCACATCAGCAACAAGTTGTGCACCCACCTGCATGAACACTCGCACTCTATGTTGGCCCCATCTGGCCAGTCTATCAACCCCAACCTAATGGAGTGCTCAAAACAGACCACCCCTCACTCTCACCCGACCACCCCTCATCTGCACACCACCTCTGATAGGAACAAGAGTAGAAAAAATAAAAGGGATAATAGCCTGGTCTCCTCATCCAGCCTGTCACCCATGTCATCCTTGATGACCCCATCTCTGGCCACCATCACCATCCCCATCATCATCATCTAACTCCTCAATATTGGGCACTGGCTTGGTTAGATCTATAAACCTAGGAAAAGGGTTATGAATGAACCACTATGCATAATCTGATGAACTACAACTGATTAAGAACCTAATTGATGAAGTACAAGTGATTAGAGATCACCAAGCACTGAATTGTTATGCAGGATAATTGAATTAGTCATTATGTTGTCATTGATGTCAACTAGTTTTGACAGTACTTATCATGGTAGTTGCAAATATCTAAACATATGTAAAGAAAGGAGAGAAAAGATGAGGAACCGAGATATCTACATGGAGGAAGATGGATATGACAGATGAGTATAAGGAATACTCTTGGTAACTTATTGATGAGTCTATGACTTCATATTGTTGACTTGATTATGTTACATTAATATGTTATGAAGTTAGGAAAAAAATGTTACAAAGCAGTGTGGTCGGTTAATGAAGCATTCCAGTATACACCGAGTCAGTGTAGTGTATACCGAGTGATAGTATCAACCGAGCTTGTGTTCACCAACGCATTTCTTTGTTAACCAAGTATGGACAAAGAACTAAATGATTAGTTTAGCCGACAAAATTGATGAGTTGTAAAGTGTATGATTACGAGGTGGAAAGATAAAGTTTGTTGTGAGATCTATGGCTAACAAAATTCAAAGGAGATCTAAAGGATGAAATTGAAATGATTCATTGACACAACTGTTGAGGAAGGTTTAAGAGGCAAAATCAATGAAGGAGATTAAGCGGAAAAATCTGATGGATGAAAAGAAAATAGTTTACTTGTTTATTTAAGAGACTAGGGTTTCACAATGACACTAATGCCAGAAGGAGACTGTAGAGATATCATGTGAACAATTTTCATGCATGCCTGATCAAACTGGTTGAAGAAGAATCAAACTACAAAATAGTACCGAGCATCAGAGAGCTTTACCAAGGGATAGTAAGTTATTCAATGTTGATGAACTGAATAAGAAATATTGATTAGAGGATTGTATGGACTTAGAATAGATCTAAATATCTGCAAATCAAGTTGTATTGTAATTAGATCACCTATTGTTTCAATTTAACCATTGTAAACAAATAAAATCTCTTAACCGAGTGGACTTGAAAGTCTTATATGTCATTCATAGAATGTACATTGTTATCCTATCAACCCCATAGTGAATGTTGGTTGGGTGATAGCTGTTAGTGTTAAATCCTCTAACAAGGTCACACCTTACAGTGTGTTTTGTAACCTTTAACAGGGTTGGCTCTTCACCGAGCTCATTTCAGAAGAGTGAAAAGTTTTTGGGTTACCTGTCCCAGGTGGTTTTTCCCTTTGCAGATTTTCCACATTAAATCTTTGTGTTATGTGTTTATGTGGTGATTGTTTGAATATCATACTTTACATGTTGCATATTTGATTTGGTCGGTAATCACTATGAGCAATTAACTAGTAATCGGTAATTACACATACAGTTAGTATTTTATGTTTACCAAGTTGCAGAATTAGTTGAATTTGTTTTAAGTGGTACATTTTGTATTTGGGACTGTAGATAACTGATTCACCCCCCTCTCAGTTATTCTAACTTAATCATATGTCATCCCAACATCAACAATATGGTCTCTCATATCCCACACAAGGTGGGGCAGCTGTAGAACCTCATCCTGTGTTGTCTTGTAATCAATCTAAGGACCTTAGAGGGATCTCTCAACCTACGCACAAGCATATAGAGCTAAACCCTACGACATCCCTTGTATGCGGCCAAACTCATGTAGAACTCTAAGGAAGAAAAATCACTTTATGATTAAGGTCATCTTCCCTATCATCCATCAAGGCATGTACATGTATGGTAACTCAGCTGCATCCTCAGGCCAGGCCTCACATCTGATATATGGTCTCCAAACCACCTGATCAATATCATCAATAATACGATGCTAGTAATCTAACTTGCCCAAGTGGGCATGCATAACCATACCCCTGTACATCTAGGCAAATGTCCAACCTGCATCTTGATGACAAACATAGATAGGACACGTAATGGGAATATGCTCCCAGATCCATAGGTGTAATAAGACCACTCCAGTCGAGAGAGTAGCCCCGTGATGATAAAAAACATCGTGTAGCTCATGATATAGTTGGGCCAACATGCATGAACCCCAATCGAACCTACGAGGCTATGCAATCATATCCTCAAGGATCCGGCCCCAACCAACAGAAAAACCATGACCTCATCGATCAAGAACCAGAAAGCCACCAACAAGTGCACCAAGAACAACAGGAAGCACGGGGAAAGAAGGAAATTGAGCCCATTGAATGCTCTCATTTCCAATAGTGGGATTTACAAATAGACATTTTTATATTGTCCTATCATATACTTGATAATAGTAGATAAGCTCCCCATGTGTAGGGATCCACAGCAACCAATAGATGTCCTTAGGAGTGATGGTCATCTCTCCCATCGGCAAGTGAAAGGTATTATGGTCATAGTGCCAACACTCTGCCATAGCGGTAAGTAGACCTTGATTCATGTGGAATTGAGGGAGAAGGAGTAGGAAAGATAAATCACATCATCCTATGACTCGGTGCTCAGCTCCACTCAAGTCATCAATCATGTCGAATGGAAATGGATACAAGCCTTGGACACCTAACTTTCAAAGCTGAGCCTACAAAAGAAAGTGTAAACACATCAGATATCAAATCATTACATATTGGATCATCTTAAGTCAATCGAACAATCAGACCTAATCAAACCATAATCAATTTTCCTGATTCTACTCAAAGAGGACGGAAAATTTATCATCATCCACCATCTAAATCAAGATTGACCATCAAATATTCAATATCAAATGAATCAAACTGACATCACATGACTTGCTAAAAGAAGAACTCAAAAATCTAATCCAATTGATAACTTGACGACATCAGACAAAATGGAAAATTGACTGACAATCTCACAAATTTGACCAAACGAGGTGTACATGATATTTCATTACTTAAAAGCAATGAAAATAAAATGCACAGTTTAAAATATCAAACGCATAGTGAAACTAATTGTACACGCTACAACAAAGTGTATGCGCTACAGGATTTAGTACGTGCTACAAGAAACCCATGTACGTGCTACTAAAAGTATTAAAAGTGCAAACAAAAGTGTAAGCATTGTAGAAAAGGGTGGATGTGAAACATGCCCTAGTTCTAGTATTTGTAAGAACTATTGAAAAGGTTATACGCGCTGTGAAAAATTGTAGATGCGCAGCAGGATGGGTGTATGCATTTTTAAAAACATTGTACATGCTATTTAATTTGAAAAATTTAAAAAAAATACTTTTTCATAGAAAAATCCAATTTTTTCAAATTAAAATGCAAAAATCAGTCAAGATAAGTTGTCGAGGTACATACCAGAGGTCCATAGCCAAGTTGACGTAGATATCGGTGGCCTCGCTTGAACCTATGCTCTCAGATCGGGATCACCATCGCAAAAAGCTCAAAAGGGGGTTAGAGTGAAAAGTCAAAAGGGAAGGTAACAATGAATAGTAAAAAGACTTTTTACCCCCTTATATAGCCCTTTTTGACCTAAAAGTGGTGCAGTTTAGCAGAAAATGACCAGAAACCCTAATTAAACACCTAGTCAACCAAATCAGGGGCATTTGTCAACACTACATCGCAAATACATTATCAGAAATCAAATTGAAATTTTCTCATAATGAACTATTTTTCCACACTAATTGATTGAAAATGTAATATCTTTCACCAAGATCAAATTTCATTTCATTTCCGAGGGGGAATACACTCGGACAATCAGGACCGACATCATAATCATCAAATCAAGAGTATAACATCAAATCAAAGCTTAATCTTTCATCAAAAAAATTGCTTATCAATCAAGTGGGGCATCAAACATCAAATCAGGCATCATATCAGGTGACCTATCATTAGAATGATCATCAAGGACTTCAAATCAATCAAAACCGCATCAACTTTATCATCAAGATTTGCACCTTTTATCAACATCAAATCAAGCATCAATCTAATCAGGACTTCACATCAAAAAGGATCAAGACATTCTTTGAACCGATACGCTTTGCACATTGATTCAAAGAGGGGCATTTGTAATCACTTGAAAATGGACAAGATCAATTTAAGTGAGCAACTAAGGAAAAAATCAAAGCAATAAATCAAATCAAGTTAAAATCAAAGAAAAATTGCAATCAAGCCATAATCCAAATTTAATTGAAAATCAAAAGCCATTAAATCAATTTAAAACCAATAAATCAAGTTAAATCAATAAATTGTGTAATTAATATAATTAATTGTATACTTCAATTTAAATCAAATCAACCCATTTACAAGGTACATATGGCTAAACAAATTAAATAAATTCAATTAATAAATCCTAATTTTCCCTCAACACCACATGGGAGGAAAATACCTCAACCAATAGGATTTAAGGATCAAGCTCACATGGATCAAGCTCAAAACGAATCTCAATCACACATAAGGTGAGAGCATCTTGGCCACCCATTTTTTTCTCTTTGTCCCAAGCTTTGAGGACAATCCATTTAAATTGTCTCCAAAGGTGGAACCATGGACTAAACCTCAACTCAACCATGATCAACTCAACTACACCCCCTACCCTTGCCAAAATCTATAAAAGCAAGGCTAGAATCAATCAATTATCATCCACAAATCTAAGAAGAGCATCAAACCTCTTGCAATTTTAAGCTAGAAAGGCAAATTTAGTACTAATTAAGGCTTAATTCATTTGGAATTAGACTTTTAGTTTACTTATCATTCAATTCTCATTTTAGAGCTGTCACTAATGGAAGCTTGTTGAGAGCTTTGCATTAGCAAATCTAAATAGAGGCCCATAGAGTGCTTAATTATCATTTATTTGCTTAAATAGCTTACTCTTTGTGGTAATTTTGTTATTATTTTCATTTATTTACAATACTAACCCTATGAAGGTGCTTCTCATAGCACACACATGGTTATTATTATTATTCCTTTATTTATCTTATAATTTAATTGATGCAATGAAAATTGATGTTATGAAATGCATTATTGAAATATTGTTTATCTGTGATTATTGACGAAATTGGAAAAGTTAAATTTTATGTAAATGAGTTATGTTGTCAAATTTGATTATGGATTTATTTTGGGACTAACCTACTGATGATCATTTGAGTGTTAGCATGATTAACAGGAGATGAAGATAGAAATGTGATTGAGGTAGAGGAATCTATCTCCTCAATAAGGGTGAGATCGAAAAAATTTGTCGCAAGCACACACCACATAGTTGTTTATATTTAATGTGTTCCCCCTTTCTATCTCATAAAATTTAATGCTTAAGTAAATTGACTGTGTGTTAATACAATTTTACGTACCTCGAAAGAAATGAAATTTATTTGAATTCGATTTATATGTTCAATTTGATAATTTGAATTTATCCTAAAGTATCTATAGTCTTTTTATTAATTTTAGTAAATTAAATATAAATTAAATAATATATATGATTATAATTATATACCTTTGATCCTTTTGTTAAATTGGTGAGATAACTTTTAAACATGTCAAGAAAAACTTTAATATCTATGCGCAGAAGATAGAGCTCAATTAACTTATTGTTAACTTAGCCTTGCATACAATTAGAATGTGGGGAAATTAGGGGAAAACAATTGATTAACTTTACAATTTCATGCAATTAGCCGCATGGGATGATTAGGATGGTGCTCAATATTTTGGAAAGATAGGATCGGTGGGGTTAACAGCGAGCTGAGAGTTGATTTGGGGGATAAAACGTAATAAAATAATCCCCAATGATCTAGAAATCAATGATGCAGTTCAAATAGTTTCTCCTTTCTAAAAAATTCATGGCACCTAGGAAAACAGTTGGATTGAATTCTGTTAAAATCCCCTAATGGGGTTCAACCTCAAGACCTTGCCTCCATAAGCTCTCGCCATTACCATTGGACCACCCATACATTTGGCTATTATTAGGGATTTGTTTGTGTTTATGCTTATCCAAATTGGTGTTGGCCAATAAGAGGCTAGCAGACGTTGAACTCCCAACCTCCACTCAGCCAAAATGTTATCTAATCACTGCGCCATTAGGTGATTTAGTGTTATTTGTGGGGTTAATGCTATCTAAACAGTGATAACCCACTTATCTCTCATTATGGGTTAAACAAATCCCCCCAAAATGAATCCTAAATGCCTGATTTTTTATAAGGGGATATTTACGGGATTATTTTTCCAAGGGGGATTATTTTTTGGTTTTGGTGGTTAAGCCCAATTGTGGCTAATCTTATGTATAAAAATGGGGGTAATAGGCATTTTGAAAGGAATTCAGGTGTTGAGAGGGAGATTATGAACTTGGATACTTTGTGATTGTTCTTGTGTAGTAGAGAAGTGTCATTTTGATGTACTTGAAGGGAATGATATTTTAACACTTGTAAGGTTGATTTTAGAACTTAATCAGATCGGTCCCCCTATTGGAGAAGGACTTGGAGACATAGTCTACGAGGACAAACTCTGTTATCAACCATATTTTGTCTTCTCTTCTTCTACTCTCTTTCTTTAATTTTATTACCTTTTGCATACTTTATTTGTCTGGTTCATTTAAACATTATATTATGTTAATTCACTCAAATTAATGCTTTGAATTAACTTATGTTAAACATTAAGCATTCTTTTTGTAATAGTCCTAGATCCTAATCAGATCAAGAGTGGTATTAAATTTTGGGACATCCCTTAAACAACCTTTGAAGGAATGCAAAGTGGAACGAAACGGACCGGGGATAGCAGAGATCCTTATAGTACACGCAAGGAGTCAGAGATAGGATTTGGTTATTCGACTTGGTATGCGCATGGTGGGCGTGATTGGAGGCATGGTGGCATGGAATATGCAATCCTTGGGAAATGGTGAGGGATTGGAGGAAATAGTTTATATAGTTATGGAACAAAGAAGAAAGGGGCACGAAAATAGAGGAAATGAAGGGAAAGAACGAAGAGGGATTGGCACAATACAAAATAGGAATAATAGAGTAATAAGAAGATAAAAGTTGGGGGAGGGCCAGCAAGGAATTACGAGCGTCAATGAAGGATTCAAAACATCATCACATTTCCAAAATTGAACCAGGTTCCTTTCTTTGTTAATTTCATATTTTCTTTTTTTATGTGTAGATTTTCTTGTTATTAGAAATTGTTGACTGTGGAATTGTTGGTTTTCTTTTTAATCTCATGGCCATTATTATTGGAATATCTGGTTTGGAAGTTTTTTATATATAAATATTGATTTTTAGTACTATTCTTTGGTTCTCTATTAGCAAGTTTTCCTATGAGTCTTTCCAGTTTATGAACGGTAAGAAAACAATTATCTTCTTTAGCAAATTTTAAGTCTTTTCCTTAAAATTTAAATCTAAATGTATCTTTTTCTTGAAATGAATGGGATTCAAATTTTAGTGGAAGACTCTTTGTCCATATGCGTATGAATTTTGTTTTGTTGTCCATTAAATGGGATTTTTTTCCTTAAACCGGTTTGATTGTAAATTATATTAGAGTGATTGCATAGAAGAGAGATGTAGTTTCTTTCTCTTTAATTTCATGTTTCTGGATTCTTAGAATAATCGATGTTTATTCTTTGGGTACGGACCTTTCCCCTTTAGTTTTGAGTATTATCATTTTAGAAGGACTATTAGTTTTAAGATTTTGCAGCTTGCAGTGATAAAAAACATTTATGGGTTTTGTGATCATTTTTTTTAAGTTGTAAGGCGTTATTACTAAACCTTTATCAAAACAAAAGAATTATTTATTATAGAAGATTTTATTATGATAATTGTTACCATTGAAAGAATTAATTTAGTGAACGAAGATTGTTTTGGTATATAAATACATGTTTTATTCATTTTTTTTAGGAAATGTATCATGGGAAAGGGTGTCGAATATGGGTAAACAGAGAAGGGTAAATGCATTTTTTTCTTTTACCTACCTGTAGAAGTATGGAAAATGTACGCTTAGGCCTAAGCTATGGAAAACACATGTTGGATATTGTTCTGGTTATTTTTTTCATTTCTCTCTGCCATATATGTGTTAGTTCTATTTTTATGTATGAGAAAAGTGGTTAGTTCACAACTTGCACCAGATTCCTTTTGATCCATCAATGTCAAGTTTCTAGGTTACTCATGCAGGATCAGTGTTCTCTTCATGTTAGGATGAGCCCCAGGGGAGCTAACCACTCTGTGGTTGGGAAGAAAAAGTGTTTGGATCACATTTTCATCTTGATATTTGCACATGGACATATGTCTGATGGCTTAGGAAACCAGAGCATGCTGATGGACAATGGATAGTCTGATGGCATTAATTATGATACCTTGTACCATTTTGACCTTTTGGCCATGTACCTTATTTTTTGGTATACCTATGATGTATGATCCAAGACAAGATGGTTGGCATCTTAGATGTATTTATTTTCTCTTGTTCTTACTTGGATGATTCTTGTACTATTGACATTGTTGTCGATTTCCAAATTTAGTACTTAGGTGTTATTTGACAATGTAATCAAAATATTGTATTTTCTTATTTAAAAAGAAATGGGTTTAATTATTATGGAATTCTTAATATTTGGGAAACTTTGATTATGATTTTTGAGTTTTCTAAGTTTTTCGTTATTGTGCTTATGTGTCTCTTATGAGATAGAATCAGACTTTACAGATAGGCACTAGTCAGGTTTTTCTTGTTTACAACTTCAAATATCAAAAGATCATTTCATGTAATTTATGTTTTTAGGTTAGGTCTTAGATTAGAATTTTTCTCTCATGTGTTAAATGTCAAATTATCAAAGGATATAGCCAATTCTTGTTGAAACAATACATTTCCTTGGTATATTTTCATTAATATCCATTTGTTATTCAGGATATTTATCAAATTGAATTATGATCATAACAATATTGTTTAAGGGGAACCCACCTAGGTTTTGTAGAGCCTGAAGTGCAAAGGACTTAATTAACCAAACCTATTGATTGAATTTTGTTCATTGCTCATTGACACAAGGGCTTGTTGATTGAACATGACTAATTCATTGGGCTAACTTGGATAATCAATTTGAAACACCAAAAATTCCTAGATAGTTAAAATATATATTAGTGCTTCTACCTCTATTTCTACCTCTACTTCTACTTCTACTTCTGCCTCTACTTCTACTTCTACTTCCACTTGACCCAATTTTGACAATTTTCTAGTAGAATTATTTTGGCTTCAAGAAGTAGCATTAACATCAAGAGTGGTCTCCTTCAATAGAAACATGTGATCCATAAAGTCCATTTTTTAACAATCATCTTATATTGTGATGTACACAATTCCCCGACTTACTTTTGTTATATGAAATATCAAAATTATAATTGGAAGGTTGTAATTAGATCCTATGCTAACATGTTTTTAGTTTTCTATATAAGGGATTTGTAATATTGTGAAATGGATTTTGGAGCTCCATTTTTAAGTTGAGTGTTTTCATTCAAAGGTAAATATTTTAGGTAGTAGTCAAAAGTTTGTTTGTAAGTGAAAGTCTCTATATGGCATATTTTCAATTTAGATTCAATAACATGAATAATGTTTAAACCATGTGTCTTTTGTAATTATCCCTTTGAAAGTATGCACTCATTCTTACAAATAAAGGAATTAAGGGTCTGTAAGTTTATCTATTTATATTTTCTTCACTATGTATCTTGTTTGTTTTTTCCATTCAAGTAGTAGATTAAAAATGTTTTGAATAAGATATGGAGGACTACGTAATGCATTAAGCATTAGTAATTAGAATTGTGAGAGATACTCTTTCTTGGATGTTTCATTGTAAGGAAGTGATACAATTTATCTTTGATTTTGAAGTGTGGATTGTTGGCATTTGATGAAGGTAATATTTGTTTCCATAATAATCTTGCATTGTGGTATTTTCATTGCTGGAAACATGATCTATTAAAGGCATGAGATCATTTTTACCGATGGTGTTGAAGGATCAAATTGGTAAATCAACTAAGTGTTCAGTCAACTGGAAAGAAGACATTATGCAAGGTTCAGGTGACCAGATATGGAATTGGAGATCAAGTTAAGGTGTGTGGTTGGTAAGATATCATCTACAGAGATATATTTAACTATGTCTATGATTGCATCAGCTAGATTGAAGAATGCAGTGAGTTATTAAGGATCTAAGTGGCACAGACAGCAAGAACAAGAAATGGGCAAAGTGACTTTGACTAGATCGGCCAACTGATCAATTTAGAGTTAGAAAATATTTCAATTATGACTTGTTTAATGTTGTGTTGACCTTTTTGAGTTGACCAATGCATTTTGGAGTGACTGGATTTGAGTTTTATGCTAGTGGGTAAAACAATATTTTTTTGGCAAAGGTCAACTTGGAAAAAAAATTTATAAAAGAAGGTTGAAATCAAGTTTTAGGGGTCAATGTGATGATGTGATAGGTGTTTATGATCATGAGAAGTTAAAGGAAGGATATTTTGATGTTGATGTGGTGTTGTGATCATAATTGAAGTGGTTCTATCAGATAGGAAATGTCATAATCATATCATTCACTCTTGGGTCTATCTCAAGGAAAACCCTAACAGGTTTGCAAGTAAAATCCTTTAACAAGGTCACTCCTAATAGGGTGAGTAGGATATTTAATAGGATCTAAAGTATAAATCCTCTAACAAGATGAATCTCAGAATGGATTTGAAATTTCTTGGTCAAGTAGTCTTTAACAAGACTTTTGTATCTTATAACAAGGCTAAATACTCTTAACCGGGAATAACCTCAGATGGGTTTTTGTAATTGCTCCTAATAGGGAAGATTTCATTAGTGCACTAGTGAAATTTTTGGGCATCATTCCCACACATGGTTTTATTCCTCTAACAATTTTTTCCACAGGAAAAATCTTGTGTCTTGTGTTCAATGTGTGTGAATGTTTTATTTGTTATGCTTATATGTTATATTATCATTTGCATATTGGATATTGTGGAAGATTATTGTTAAAAGTCTTAGATTTTTGGATGTACTAATTCACACCCCCCCCCCCTTCCCCTCTCAGCGTCTTATAATACTAACAATTGGTATTAGATCCTTGGTTCCCTTAAAAGGCCTAACAGCTCAAGAAGGATCCTTAAGAAAAATATGGAGGGTTTGAGATACAAAAGGAAACTTGATGAAGTTGAAAGGGTTATCAAAGAGTTGAAATATTAGTTAAAGTAATCAATAGCCAAATGTAAATATATTGTTGAACAGTTGAATGAGATTCATGAATACATTGAGCAATTTTCTGAACAAAGTAGATCTGGGGAATCTAAAGTAGCCCTAGAAGCCATGGCTATGGAGAATGAACAATTACACAAACACAATAAAAATATTAACCAATAGATTGAAGCCCAATAAATCAGAATGTGTGAAGATTTGGAAACAAGGAGTTCTGAAGAGAGTGCAAGGAAAATTATAGAAGATTCCCTAAAAGCCAAGGATGAAGCATTAAATGTTGTAGATGATGAACTTTTCAAGTTAAGACAAGAAGTTGGAACATTTCATGAACATCTACATGATACAAATGAAGAAAATGAAAAATCCCTAATGGAGAATGAGAATCTAAGAAATGAGAAAGAAAAATTAAAGGATAATTAAAGAGTGTTAATTATTTGTTGAAAAAATTCAATGAAAGTATTGCAAAACTTGATGAGCAACTCAGAAATCAAAGAAGAAGAAAAGAAACCACAAGTCTAGGATATATTGATTTTACTACCTTTGAAGTTGGTGAATCTTCTGGAACAAAGGAGATCAAGCAAGAAGGAAAGTCTCCACTAAAGGTAACACAAATGAATTCTGGTAAGAAAGCTTACAAGTCTATATGTTTCAATTTTCATAAGGTAGGTCATATTGTAATTATATGTAGAAGTAGGTCTACAAATAGATCTAGCACTTTTGATGGATACTGCTATAACTGCAATAAGTATGGACATACTTCTCATGATTGTAGATCTAGATCTAGTAGTGTATTTAGTAGCTTTGATGGTTACTATTAAAACTACAAAAAATATGATCACAAAGTTGATGAGTGAAGGTCAAGAGTGAATAATCAAAGGTTACATGTGAATCAGGAAAGACCTTACCAAAGGGAGAGGCAATTAGCTAGAGGTCACATGATCAATCTATGGTAACCATGGACACATGGTTGTGAATTATAGAATGAGGAATGCAAAAGGTAATGCTAGACCATGGAGATCAACTAGTATGGTATGTTTTCATTATCACAAGATTAGACATCTAGCAAGGGAATGTAGGTTAAGGAACCAATCAATAAACAAGTCAAGAAATCGAAAAGGAAAGAAGATTGTGAATGTGGAAGAGACTAGGAAATAAATGAACAAGACTTGGAAGAATAAGGAAGATAGTAATACATCGAAGGGATATGCATCTCCATCAGGTATGGAGAATTCATCATCAAACTAAGCCTTCATGTGGCTTAGGGGGAGCAAGTATTGTTGAATCCATCTTCAGACCCACTATAGGTGTACGATAAGATCTATTAGCATGTTAAGATGCAATAAGGAATTTTGGAGTGTATTGTGAAGTTTTGAGGAATTACATGATGTTTTGATCATCAAAAGTGAGTTTTTGGGTCAATCAATGAAAAGGTAAGTTCTATTGGTAAGTGCATTTAATACGTGTGCAAAGGTAGATAGAAAAGGCTATTTTGGATTTTATTTTCACCTTGAACATTTTGAAATTTTTTGTGGAGCAAAAGAAGCACTATTTGATCCATTTGCAAAGATCCAAGCGATAAGGAGAGATTGTTTGTGTTGATCTGGAAGAGCAAAGCAATCAGTTATTATTGCATTCTTCCGCAAGAACCCTATTTTTTAATAGTTTAATGTATTTATGTGATATTGCATTTGTGGTTGAAAATTTTAGATGGATACTCCTAAGTTGATAAATATAATTGAAAGACCTAGACTGGAGTTTAAGAAACATCCATTCAATTCAATGGAAAATGACCTAGTGAGTGCCCTAACTAGTGTGCCCTATGGTTTTCTACATATAGAGGATGTTAGAGAATGTATTCACTTTGAGTTGGAAGATCTAGGACCAGAGGAAATATATGAACAATATAGGAATTTATTTGATGATAACTAATGTTGAAAGATGAGCATAAACGCGTAGTCGATCAAGGTTTTCATCACCTAGTCAATTATCCTAATGAATTTGAATATGATTATATGCTCTAAGAAGAACTCATGACCATTTCATGTGGATACACTGACCACATAAAATTACAAAAGAAGAAATCCATGTTGTAAGTAGTTTATGCTCAACTGGTGATTTACCTATTCTCCGCACCATTAATAAAGAAGAAGTGATCAATTTAACAAAATCTAAGTGGTATGGTTGTGTGATGATCATGAATGATATTACATATGAAGAGGTAAAATATGCATCTATGGTTATAGGCTACAAGGTGTATCACTCTATTCGATTGAATAGTATACCCAGTGGTACTATTCATACAGACTATAAGATGATCAAGAAAAATGCAAACTATGATCTAGTTGAAGCAATGAGAGAGAAGCTAATGATGAATCTAGAAAAGATCAAAAAGGAAAAGAGGAAAAATTTCAAGTATGGTCAGGTGATCATGTATTTTTTTTTCTATTTCCAAAACAT
The DNA here is from genome assembly GCA_027943335.1 of Chamaecyparis obtusa. Lineage (NCBI taxonomy): Eukaryota > Viridiplantae > Streptophyta > Pinopsida > Cupressales > Cupressaceae > Chamaecyparis > Chamaecyparis obtusa. The sequence goes on from BSBK01004847.1 coordinate 1,338,108, forward strand.
GTTCACTGGTATTGGTGACATTGCATGGTCAATAGATACTCCAGCCTTCATTCAAATAAATAACAGTATCAAACTCTTGGAAAGTGAATTCATTGGAAAAGTATGGGGTTATTTTAAATAATTTTAGAAGAAGATGCATGAAAAGGAAAGGATACCATCCAAAATTATTGAAAAATACAAGGACACTATTTGTTTCATGGTAGATACAGACACTTGTTTGATGGAAGCAGTTGAGCCAAGGACTTGATGGGTGAAGCCTATGGGTTATGAGGTGGACGGAGACATTCTGGTTATGTATGTAGAGAATTTTTTAGCTCAACCAGTAGATCCCAAGACTCCAAGGTTTGGGACATTTCAAGAGAAATTACTTCAAGTGCACAATGATTTGATGCAACCTATTATTGAAAACAAGGTGAGAAAGGAAGTTGATCAATTCATGATTCAAAAATGTTTCACAAAGGAAAAGATTGAAAAAGAAAGATCTAAACATGTTACAAAACAAGCTATCATATCGGGTGTAGAAAAATATGATTAAGTTATTGAAGTTGTTGGTGCAACCGGTGGTACCCCAACTGGTCAAAAAACAAGGAGTGCAACTGCTGTGAAAAAAAATCCTCTCCACCTGTTAAGAAATATGAAAATATTTCTAAGCCCAATGCTATACCAGTCAAGGAGACGCAAAGCACAAAAAAGGTGGCAGGTAAAAGGAAGAAACAAAAGGCAAAAATATCTGAGAAAGTTATTGATGAAGAGTGTGAATGGAGAAAGTGAGAGAAAGAGAAGAAGGAACTCAAAGAAAAAGGAAATAAATTTAAAGTGGTAGGATCCCCCACCACCATGTCTATTAAGCCAGGGTTAGATTTCAAATTATTTGTTTACGTTGATGAGATCATCAATAATGTTAGAAAGTGGGGATTGTTTGTGAAAATTAACAAGTATTATGATAAGTTTGATAAGGAGGACCAATAAAAGATCAAGGATGTTGTTGTGTATAGCATGAATAAGTTTATAAAAATGGTGATGGAATTACCAGGATAGATACCCACTTCCTTGTATAAAAAACTTGAAGCCAGATGGCATACTACTATTAGACAGGACAAGTAGTTAATTCAGTATGTCTTACTCCAACTACAACTAGAGATATCATAAGAGGAAATGAAGATAATTCTCATAGAGACAATACCACTCTTCAAAACAAAGAAGAGACTAATAAGACTATTATATACTGAGTCTCTTGGAGTACAAGATGAAATAAAAGAGATCTTGAAGAAACATTTGGGTATGGTTGAAGATAAAAAGGATGAAGAACATGAAAAAGAAAAGGAAAAGAAGAGAGTGATCCAATAGTGACTCAAACTAATGAGGGATTTACTATTGACAGTGTGAAGATCACACTTGAGTAAATCAGTGATGAGATGGACAATACAAGTGATATCCATGTCATGGTGCTACAAGGTGATCACATGGATACACAAGATCAATAGGAATCACATGAGAAACAAGATGTATAAAAGGAACAAAAAGAAGAAGATCCATTAAACATGGGTATCGGTCAGGCTATGACCGATGGTTTACAAGATAAATTTCCTACAGATGATCAAAAGTAAGAATAAGTAAAAGAAAAGGAGGTTATAGATGATGTTATACAAGGAAAATAGGGACAAGAGGAGGAAACTATAGAGAAGCAATAAGAACAAGAAAAGGTAACACCTTCCTCACAGTCCAAGATGAGCATTGATGAAGATGATATACTAATCAAGGGATAGATAGACTTGATAACTATGAGCCCTGAATAAATGACTAACTTTGCAATGGAAATAAAGACTAAGGCCAAGAAAGATAAGCTAAAGAAGGAAACACAAGTATTGCTAATGGAAAGAGATATATTTTCTTATTTAATGCCTAAGGTTACTTATGATGACAAGGCCACTCCAATGGATAAATTGGCATATTTGGTCACTGCCATCGATGAAGAGATGAGAATTTTGGAGGATGTTGCTATTGCTAGAGTAGAAAATGAATATGTCATGAAGAGATCAGAAAAGCTATCACAGTGCATAGTTGAAGACAAGAATACTCTCACATTGGTTGTGAAATGGGTAAAGGACGCCCTGTTAGAAGGAGGTAAGACTTTAAAGTTCATTTGTTATTTCTCTCACTTCTTGAAGTATATTGAAAAGAAAAAGGGTGATGCTCAACAAGAGCTGAAATTGTCGTCACAAAACTTTGATCCTATTCATCGGACTACAACTTCTTTTGGAGTTGAAGTTGGGAAGCTAAACCAAAAATCGAAGACTTACATAGTAGAACGGGATAAAAGGATCATAAACTTGATGGAGTTACAAAGCTTACTCATTCCCAAAATGAATATCTTACAGCAGAGTGTGAAGGCAGCCAAACAAATATTAGCACCCTACCTTGCGTGCATTATTGAGGGGTTAGAGGAGCTTGCATTTTTTCTACATGGATAGATACTCATCATGGAAAATCTACATAAGTCATGGGTTAGTGATTGGAAAAATTTGAAGACTACTTTCAATGAAATATTTAGTAGAATGTAATAGGTATATGCTACTCTATGGTTAATAAAAAAATTATTTTTGCATATCATTGCAACACCTTTGGTTGTGTTGTCAAAGGGGAAGAATAGTATAGGAAAAAATTTGATGCAAGAGAGAGTAGTACAGTTTGATTAAATGTATTTAATTCTCAGAGGGAGATATGTGAGACATATGTATGTATGATTTATATGTTTGTTTGGGGATATTGTTGACACTTAGCAACAAAAAAATTATTTTATAAGTGTTTTCGCCAATGCCAAAGGGGGAGATTGTTGGCATTTGATGAACGTAATATGTGTTTTGATAATAATCTTGTATTATGGTATTGACATTACTAGAAACATGATCTATTGAAGGTATGAGATCTGTTTTACTGATGGTGTTGAAAGATCCAATTGGAAAATCAACTAAGTGTTTAGTCAACCAAAAAGAAGACATTATGCAAGGTTCAAGCGACCTGATCTGGAGTTGGAGATCAAGTTAAGGTGTGCAATTGGTCAGATATCATCTAAAGAGGCATATTTAACTATGATTGCATCATCTAGATTGAAGAATACAGTGATTTATAGAGGATTGAAGTGGCACAAACAACAAGAACAGGAGACAGACAAAGTGACTTTGGCCAGATCAGCCAACCGGTCAATTTCGAGTTAGTAAATATTTCATTTACGACTTTTTTAATGTTGAGTTGACCAATACATTTTGGCATGATCAGATTTGAATTTTATGTTGGTGGGTAAAAGGTTTTTTTGGGGAAAACATCGACTTGGAAAAAGTTTTTATAAAAGAAGGTTGAAATCAAGTTTTAGGGTTGAATGTGATGATGTGATAGGTGGTTATGATCATGTGAAGTTGAAGGAAGGATATTTGGATGTTGATGTGGTGTTGTGATCAAAATTAAAGTGGATCTATCATACAAGAAGTGTCATAATCAGATCATTCACTCTTGGGTCTATCTCAAGGCAAGCCCTATCAGGTTTGCAGGTAAAATCCTTTAACAAGGTCACTCCTACTAGGGTGAGAAGGATATTTAATGGGATATAAAGTATAAATTCTTGAAAAAGGTGGATCTAAGAAGGATTTTGAAATTCTTTGACTAGGTAGTCTTTAACAGGACTTTTGTAGCTTCTAACAAGGCTAAATACTCTTAACCAGGTATAACCTCAGAAGGGTTTTTGTAATTTCTCCTAACAGGGAAGATTTCATCAGTGCATTAGTGAAATTTGTGGGCATCATTCCCACGCATGGTTTTCTCCCTCTAACAATGGTTTCCATAGAAAAAATCTTGTGTCTTGTGTTCAATGTGTGTGAATATTTTATTTGGTATGCTTTTGTGTTATATTAGCATTTGCATGTTGTGTCTTGTGGAAGATTACTGTTAAAAGTTCCATATTTTTGGATGCAATGATTTACCCCCCCCCCCCCCCCCCCTCTCAATGTCTTATAATACTAACATGGATGTCAGAAAGAGGTACTTGCATTGAATAATTTGACTATGTACCCTAGAATAAGCACCGGTTAGAAGTTCATCTTGTCCAAAACCTAAAAAATAAATCATTTTAATATTTTTAAGTTATTTTTAGTTTATACATGTTCTCAAGATATATAATGAAAATGTACTAAGAATCTAGCCAACTTTAGCCTATCAAAACTATTACTAAAAATTGTGAGAACATGGATATAAATTGTTGATATTGAAGGGAATACCTTGTTTGTCTAGTAGAACTTGTAGTTCATAGAAGAAGAATATTTGTGTCTCTTCTTCATTGGCCACTAATCTAAGATTCTTCAAATTAGAAATGTCAAGTAATCAATTGGAAACAACAACAAGCCCCCTAAAAATAAATTTATGAATAAGTATGTGGTTTTTGTTATCAAGACCATGCAAGCATGTGATTGATGGTTATCAAGACCTTCAAGATTAAAATGCAATTGTAAATTTATTAAACCAAATTGAAGTGTGAAGATAAATATTTATCTCATAAGAAATGATTATCAAATACAGAAAATAATGATGATAAGGCAAAAAAAAAATTTAATAATTCTTCTTTATATTGTCCTTCAATATCACAAGATTGGGAGTTTAATGGTTTATCCTTTGTCTTGCAATAGAAACTATTGATTGGAGTAGTATGAATGTAGAATGAGTGTGTACCTCAAATATTTCCATCTCTTGTTTAATCCACGTATAAAACTTAAAAGAACCACCATTTCCTCTTCTCCAACCATTTTATTGTAATAATTATAATACAAGATGATATAGTTTTCAATAATAAAATGCATGTTTCTTAAACTCCAAAATTGTACCACCCTTTTAAATCCAATAAAATTAACACAAAATTAGATAACAAGAAAACTCTATATTCCCAAAATAAAATTTGAGTTCTTCATGGCTCATCAATATCTTTGTATCCATTACTAATAAAAATTCAATAAAACAATCTTTCAACCAAAATAGAAAGAAAAAATATTAGTTTCAAGAGGCAAGGAGCCAATCACAAATAAAAATACAAAACTTAAGTTCAAAAGAAATTTAAAAAGACGTATGACTATGACCTTTGAGTTAGGTCCAATTCCATCTAACACTTAACTCATAATGAAAACAAAATAATGTCCCTCGTGAAATAGGCCAATAAAAATGTATAATCCATAGATTTCAAGTTTATGATTGATAAATTCTCATTGATTAGACTTGTAAAAAATTCATCTGGTTATACTATTAAAAATAGAGTGAGTGCCTAATATATAAATGTGTACAACATTCTAACATCATAAAATATATCAACATCAAGTTTATTAAAATGGTGAAAACAAAATACATTTGTAGACAATTTGCTTGATCGTATATATGTTTACATCTAAATATGCATGTAATAGGCTTGTGCAAAATCCATTTGGTTATACTATTAAAAATAGAGTAAGTGCCTAATATATAAATTTGTACAACATGCTAACATCATAAAATATATAAACATCAAGTTGATTAAAATGATGAAGTCAAAATACATTTGTAGACAATTCGCTTGGTAGTATATATGTTTACAATATAGTAAAAAGTCATTTATAAATAAATATGATAATATTCATATTTATATGAATCTCTTGAAAACTAGATCATTACAATTCATACAAAACAAAATAAGTTTAGCAAAATTTTAAGAAAATAATAAAATATAATCTAGCATATAATATTTTTCTTCCCAGGTGGCGCAATATAATGACTTATAAAACTAAACCCATTTTTATTAGTTCCTGTCTATGGCAGGAATACTTATGCATTCATGCATTTTTTTTATACTATTAGTTGCACTAATCAACACAATGAATTTAATATTTTGCACAAAAAGTCTATAGTCTTTATTTATTTCTTATTTTAAATAACTATGCAAAAAAAAAAAATTGAAATCTTATTGGTCTATAGAGCAAACAGTCACTGATGAAACTACTTTTTTTTTTCAAATGTCTCTTTTTAATTTGCCTTCATCATTGTATCACATCAATTGTCAAATATTATTAATTTCTTCAATTAAATATATACTATTCTATATGTCATGATTTTTAACTTTCTTGTAAAGTTTGTGACAAAAATCTAATATGAAATCTCAAATCTCTAAAATATTAATTGTTTTGATTTCAAACATTTATTACAGCAGACAAATTGTTTCCACATTATTAGTACACTAGTAGTGTTTGTTGATTTTATGAGATTTTTTCCTTCCCACCTATTATTTACTCTGCACATTTAATGTTGTGTTCCCAAAAAATCTAAGTTTAGGATATGGAGATAAAGAATTTAAAAAAATTTATTGAATGAAGGTAAGAAATTATATTTTAAAATTTAATGACAGCCTATGCAATCTAGAAAATTCATCACTTTTATATAGGGTTTTGTCTTCCTTTCAATAAGGCATATCTTTTCTTCCAATCTTGTGGAGAACATTTGTGTAACATGGTATTATTCTTCATTCTTCTCCTAATTTAAATGTGAATAAATATTTTATTCTCAAAATTCTGTTATTGAAAATTGTTTTTTCTTTTGTATTTGCAAAAAAAATTTTGAAGATATTTGGAACTTCTGAGCATTTCTATTAGTATAACATATGTTTTCTTTTAAATAGGAACAAGTATGTCTAATCTGTACTGCATACTTTTACATCTCTTGCATGCTATTGTTGGGCTTGTATTTGTATCCTCATTGTGGCAATACATTGGATGCATTTTTCCACTTAAAGGTTTGATTCTCACTTCGTCTTTTAGTCTGTGGTGTTGTCTTTGAATTCTTTGGCCTTTTAGCATTCTTAACATCCTCGACAACTTATTCTCAACACTGTGATCTCCCTTTCTCATATTTTATTGATCTAAAGCGAGAATTTTTAGTTTTTACAATGAATAAAAAGTCCCATACTGTCGCATGTCATTCTGAGCCCAACCACTATTTGTCTTCTCTGATTGTTTCTCAAATTTTAGTTCTTTGTATTTTCTAACTTTATATTTGATACTAGATTATTGTTTTCATGTTTCTATTATAATATTCAAAATCAAACAAAGTTCTCATCATGCTAAAAGTCAAGTTAACACTAATTTCACCTCATTTTGTCCTAATATATGGCTAATTATAATCTTAATTCACTTTTAATTGATTGATCATACTTAATTTTAAATTATGTTGGGTTTAAATTAAACTTAACCTTATTACCATCATGCATGTATGAGAGAAGTTCAAACTTCACATCTTCTAATTTACAAATTTGTGTATGCTTACATTGAATTTTACCATTTTTACTAATTAGCTTTCAACAAATTACATTTAAATTAGGCAGGAACTTTGACACTTTGTGTCCTTGTAAATAACTCACAATTTGTAAATCAACTCATATAATTTCTCAAAAGAAAGATATTTAGAGTATCTCACTCTAGCAAACTTATAATAGTCAATGCATCCCACTCTTCCAAGATTACTCTTGCTAAAGTCCCTCACTCTATCATCCAAACTTAAATGCATATGTTACAATTACAACAACCACATTCAATATGTCGCATCATTGTGCTATATATCCTACATGTGTCATATGAAGCTTAGCCTTAAGGCATGACAAATTGCATAAGTTGTATGTTCTAACTCAAATGCATGAGGATTATAATGATTTAAGTATCGTAACTCTAATACATAAAGATTTAGTTTGAGTTATATTTTGTAGCCCAAACTACCAATGTCTTCACTATAGTTGATTGTTAATGTCAGTACGAAACACTTCCAACTTAAGTTAGAATTATTAACTCCAAGTGAATCCTTGTCCAATTGAGTTAGAACCTTAGCTTGTTGGACCACCCATCAATTAGAATTATCTCACACAACTCATGATGTCTAAGATGACCTATATTTATTTCCATCCTCCTTTGGAAGACATTGTAAAGTGTTATTAAACATATTAATAGTTCATCTCTAATAAAACTTCTTGCATTTGCAATTGTCATAAGATAAATAATTTTATTGGATGATTGAGTCAACTAAAAGACTAAATGTTATAAATTTCATTGTTTATTTATTTGAGATGTACAATATTTTCTATGAGCATTTTTAAGTCTCATGTACTAGTATCTTGCCATTTGAACTTTAGTTATCATCCAAAAATTATTTTCCATTTAAATTGTGTTCATAAAATGACAATTATATCTTCTAGACTTTCAAACATAAACAAAAATACACGAACATGTCTACCTCTTTTACATATTTTACAAATACATAATCAATATCTAGTCAATATAATTCTATCTCATATAAAATTTCTCTAAGCAATGTGGAGTATAGAAATACTTCATAGTTTTTCTAACAACCAAATAAATGCATTTAAATACAAAGTGAGCTATACATTACATAGTCAAATAGTCTTAAGTTGTTTTACTAATTCATAATTCATTTTAAGAATATATACCATCTTTTTAAGCATCCATAATCAAGTTTTTCTTTTACAATGAAATATTATTATTTAAGCATTCTATAGGATATCATTATGACAAATTAACCTTATGATACATTAGCATATTGTATGTGACTGAATGTGACCTCTAAATCAAGCACAACACAACATGGTCATTATTCACTTGATAGAATATGGGAGAGAGTATGAAGAACTCAATCCAAATTCCATGGTGAGGCGACCTGTTGCCTCCTATGTGAATGGGGTGTTTGAATACTCTCAAAACGAGAGCCAACAGCCGGGAGACCAATTCAACAATGGAGGATTTGAAAGAAAATATGAGCAAAATGAAACTAAGCTAAGAATGAATGCAATTAATCTAGAAAACTTTGAAAGAAATATGAAATGCAGATTTTTGGTTGATTTTGAAATAAAGATGATATTAGACTAAGAACAAGTAAGCAAATTTAATCTAAATGTGAAATGCAATTATACTAATATGAGAAATTAAACTAGATAATGCAATAAAAGAGCTTTGAAAATAATGAGATATGAGACTAAAAAATGCTATAGTAAGGATGCTCTCAAAAATTGCCCTTTTGAATGAGAAAAAGAGGTTCATAAAATAGAACAAGCCAGAAGAGGAATGAAGAGTTTCTTGATTCGAAACGGTGGACTCTTCATTCCTAATTGAGACAAAAGACAATGAATTATTTAATTAAAAGAATGGAATTTGCCACATGTGGGGAGGTGACCTTTCGAATAATTTGAATTGTTAAATTCAAATAAAGATGTGTCCATTCAATTTAACTAAATATTTATTAATTCCTTTCAAGGGTATTTAGCTAAAGGGGGTGGAGTTTAATTTAATTAAAAGTACTTAGGACTTCATAATTAAATTAACTTATCATAGAGATTATTTAGCCAAATAAAGTCTAGGACTTAGGAATTATTTTAGCGTTTGATTATTGCAATTTATGGTCTTTGCAATTGACATCAAGTCAAATTAAGTCAGATATGAGAGAGAAAATTGCCTAGGGAACTAGGACTTTGGTGATGTAAAATTGAGATAATGCACCAAAATTGATGAAATTAAATAGGTGCCAATTTTGGGGTATTACATTTGCCCCTCTTTGAATTGATGTGCGAACAGCGCATTGATTCAAAGAATAGTCTGAAGTGACAGATGAAAGAAGATCAAAGCATAAATTTTTTCAAAGTCTAAGTTAGATTGCGAAGACAACAATCTTAAAAGAGAACATGAATCGGGGTTAGATTGCCCCAATACCAATTGATGAAGATGCAGATTTAGGACTATCTCCGAATCAGGGTTAGATTGCCCCAATACAAAGCTTAGTCCTCCGAGACCCAGGTTAGATTGCCCAGATAACGGTCTAAAAGAGATTTTGAGAGTCATCTCCAGAATGAAGCTTGACTCCCAGGAATTAGGGTTAGATTGCCCCAATACCCAAAAGATTTCAAGAACCATCTCCAGAACGAAGAATGATCCTCGAGGATCTGAGTTAGATTGCTCAGATACCTAAGAGATAGATTTCCAGATAACAAGATGCGAGGCGTGAAGATGCCCCTAGCAATGAGGACTGATGATTCAAATCAGACTGATTCAAGAATAGATTCGACAAGATTCAAATGATGTAATCATCCTGCCCCCTCGGGAGCGAAATGGAAAGATGACATGTCAGAAGGATGATAAACAACAAGAGATTGCAGAGCAAAAGCAATGCGAAGCTATAGAAGTGAAACGGAGCAAAGCAGAGGTCCTGTTGACCAAGTTTGACCATAGTTGACCAAATTTTGACTAGGGTTGACTTGATGAAAAGAAGCAAAGATTTGAGAACATGATGCAAAGATGAGGATCTGGCAGGAAGATGACACCAGAAGGCTGACTGCACAAGCATCTAATCCAGAAGGAGTCCAATATTTAAAATGCAATTTTGAGCCACTTAGAGATGTCAGATTTCGATTTCGATCCCGAAAAAGGATGCAGCCAAGATGAGACTGGGACAAAAGATGAGAACCTTTGATGAGAAGATCCAAAAGAAAGCAATCAAGAGAGCAACAAGAAAGCACTCCAAATGCAAGCCTAGAATGAAAGATGCAAGTCTAAATGCAGGCCTAGGATGAACAAATGCAATCCTCCGGACTCGGCTGTTGGACTCATCGTATTATCATCATAGAGTTCATTTAAGCACAGGACAATCACAAGATGCCATACAATTCTCCCCAACATGAGAATATGAATATGACATAAGTCTTAAATTTGTCAGAATGAGGTGTAATTAAGGCACAAGAAGCTAGAATGACCTGAACACCTATTCCTTTTAATCTAGCAAGTTAACATAAGCATCAAAGCATAAATGCTAGAATGACCTGAATGTCTCTTGTGAACAAACACACCAAGCACACAGGAGTTCCTTCTTTTGCCAAAGATTGCTCACAGATACCCTTACGTTCACTTAACAGGACGAGCATTTACAATTTCATCAGTAGCAGAAAGAAGTCACTCAAAAGACAAGGAAAAGAACCAACCTCACCAAAGCATCCATATAAAAGGATTCGAGGTACGCATGGCCATCCAATACGAGATAGAGGCTCTTATAGATGGACACCCCTCTTAAATGAATTCTTTGGATCATTGGAACTAAAACAACAAGCAGAAAGCAAAGAAAGAAAACAAACAAACACTCAAAGAAAACAAAGCTCAGCAAGCCTCAAAGGAACACACATTTAGTTTAAGTTTCAGTTCAAGTTCGTGTTCAAGCGGATTGAAGTCGATTCGGAAAGATAACGTTCGAAGTCTCAATGAGATAATGACAGTAGGCAAATGTAATGAGAATCACTAGTGATTGATAAAAGGGAGAAATCCTGAAGAAGAGAGATCGAACGAAAGCTAGGTATCCGCAGGCAGGCATAGTGAGAACCACTGGTGATTGATATAAGGGAGAAATCCTGAAGAAGAGAGATCGAACGAAAGCTAGGTATCCGCAGGTAGGCATAGTGGGAACCACTGGCGACCAATGCTCAAAAGAGTTTCCAAAAGTGATAGGACAATGCCCCCTAGACTAGGAAGGTGCCCCCAAGTGTGAACCAGTTCCAATCCATGAAGAGTCGAGGCAAAATCTTGAAGACACTAAAAGCAAGGCATGAGCTAGCAAACCAAAGCAGGAAACAAACTAAAGCAAGAAAGCGGGAAAACAAACTAAAGCAGGAAAGGAAGGAAACTAAGAGCCAAGCGACGCTGAGATGAGATGTTACTTTAGGAAAACAAGAGGCACCTGTTTACCAGGTTTTCACCATCTTGGCAGAGATTCTATTTTTGCTACCATGACGCCTGTTTACCAGGTTTTCATCAATGGCACATTTTTCTCTTTTTAAATTTTTTTGTACTTTTCTCTTTTTTTGCTTTTTTTGTATTTTTTGAATATCTCATTTTTTTGTATTTTTGTATTTTTGATTTTTTTGTATTTTTCACATTTTCTATTTTTTTTTGTATTTTTTTTGTATTATCAAGGCGCCTGTTTACCAGGTTTTCACCAGGATAATAGATACATCAAAGCGCCTGTTTGCCAGGTTTTCACTAAGATGATCATTTTTTAGGACATTTTGCAATTTTAAGGATTTTTTGCAATATATCAATTTTTAGGATTTTTTCAGTATCAATAAGTATGTACATGAGCATACTGAGAATGTCAGCTGTAGAACTTCTTAGATGAAGAGCGTTGATGGGCTCTTTGAGTTTCTCTCCTTCAGTGGTGATCTCTAGAGACACAGTCATTTGTAGTAGTAGCCAGCTGAGAAGTTGCAGAATCAAAACCAGATGTTGTAGCAGTAATAAGAGAACCAACCAGTAGTGTCCAACAGTCAAGAGATCCATAGTCAAGGAAAGATCACTTAAGTGAGACCCACAAATGTCCTCATGGACACACCTTAACTCTTTGTCAGATTTCCCACGCTCTAAATGCTTAGGGAGAGTACATTCTAGATTTCTCTTAGTCATGTCATTAGCAATGAGGAGATGCTGATATGCACTTTGGGACAAGGCAAGATGGAGTGAAGAGGATAAATTATGAGAGGCAAGGGTGATGAAATGGAGGGAAGCATGAGAATTTTGGAAGCTCGAATGACAACTTTGATTTTTTATTTCTTTGGAATCCACATAGCTTTTGAATTTTTTCTTCTTTACTTTGAGGTGCTTTTGATGACAATGCCTATAGAATGGACTTCGAGATCCATTTTTTATTTTATTTTCTGGCTTTTGATTGTCTTCTTCTTTTTTAGGACCTTTGCAGTCTTTTGAACACCTTTGTTTCTTTCCTTTCTTCATAGTCACATGTCGATTAGATGGGACATGGTGACCTTGAGATATAAGTGGATTCTCATTATTTTTGTTTTTATGTTGCACATCCAAGTTACTTCCAAAAGACTCAGGAATGATGGATGAAAGAGGCTTATATGACTGGTTCAGGTGGAGAGGTGGAAATGGAAGTGGACGGGCCACTTTTCTAAGAGATGAAGAGGGAAGAGAAATCGATGGGATGGGCTCAAGTGCAAATATATCAGTATCATCCTCATCATTCATGAATGCATTAGGTAGATCAAGAAAGTAATCTTCCATAGAGCATTGTTGATTGTGAGTTGTCTTAGAAGAGTCAGACAAGTTTGGAGGAATATTATGTGAGCCTAACCAAGATGATCTATTCCAAGAGTTAGGTCCCCTTTCAGGTGGTAAGAGTGCACGAATAGGAACCATTTCAATTCTGGACCTACCAATATTCCATGAAGCTGTAACAGAATGGGGTCTTACATACCCATGATTTGTTGGAGCAGTAGGAGTATAGCTTGGAGTAGATGGCCTAGGAGCCATAGGAATGATCTCCACAAGAGGGTGGAAAGGATCATCATCAATAGCTTGATCTGGAGGATCATAACTTTCTCCTCTTTTTGAGTTGTTAAGACTAGCATATAGGTGCATAGCATCAACTGGTATTTCTGTAGTAGCATCTGATATGGAGTCCCATTCAGCTAGAGACATAGTTGGAGGCATATTTTCTTCATCACTATCATCTGTCAAAGGAAATGTTTCTTCAATAGCAAGATCTTGTTCAGTAGTAGGAGCAACAGAGTAATCTGGAATAGGCATACCCAAGAGGAGAGAAGCATCCAATAGTTTCTCCCAGTCAGTATGTGTTCCATTGGAGTTGGAAATAGTAGGAGTCTGTTCAATAGTAGAAGTGGTGGAACAATATAGAGTAGGCATACCCCGGGGCATACCCAAGATAAGGGAAGCATCCAGCAGTTGCTCCCAATCAGTATGTGTATCATTGGAATCAGCAGTAGTAGGATTTTGTTCAATAGTAGAAGTGGTAGAACAATCTAGAATAGGCATACCTTGAGGCATACCAAAGATAAGGGAAGCATCCAACAGTTTCTCCCAATCAGTATGTGTGCCATTAGAGGCAGTGTCATATTCAGTAGTAGCTACAGTAGTAGAAATCTGTTCAGTAGAGTGTATAAAATCCTCCTGGTGAGGACCGAAATCATGTTCCTAAAGCACTTGAGAAGGTAGATAAGACTCTTTCTGGTAGTCTGAATCAGAATTTTGAACATTCAAAGATCTTTCATGTGTCATAGGCTGAATCTGTGTTTCTTCATTATCTGAATCCTTGCATGAGTGAAAGCTGTAGCTAGGTTGGTCAAGCTCATCGCTCTGAAAGCCAATACCAAATCTATCTTCAGAAGGTTCCTCATAGGAATTTGGAGATGGAGGGAGAGTTTTCAATGACAAGACGGACTCAATCTGATATTCCCCCATGCCAATATCTTTAATCTTCAAGGTCTTTTCTATTTCTTTGAGCTTAGCATCATAGAACTCAATGGACTCTCTATTGGCAGGAACAAAGCTTTCTGTTGTTTGGGTAAGCATCTTAGCAGAGCAAGTATTTTGGCTAGCACTATTGTCAATGAGGACGCGGGGGATACTCTTGGGGCCTGTCATAACTTTAGTGTGTAGGAGAGGATTATGCGAGTGGCTCAGCAAGTGATCGTCTTCCTCAGAGAATGGTAAATAATGAGGCGAGGTCAAATGACCCACCATAGATTGAAACTGGTCGATATTGAGATCTTTGAGGACATTTGCCTTGGTGAGGGCTTTATCCATAGATAGTTTTGGTCTGGATGTCGAAGGTTCAGGACCTTTGAGAACAATCTTTGCATGAGATCGAGGGATAGCATTCACACAAGCTGTAGATTGTGTGGATTTATAAGAGGGAGACGCAGGGCCTCGCAAGACAAAGGGAGTTTTGGGTTTAGGAGTATCCTCACTCCCTGGAGCAATGATCATGTCACAGTGAGAGATCCAAGGTTTGTTTCTAGCAAATCGGGAAGACGGTTGAGCTTCTGTCATAGCCTTCTTAGTGGCTTTGATCATTTGTATGTTAGAGCTGAGATTGAAAACCAACTTTGAAGGTTTTGGCATGTTAGAGCTGAGATTGAAAACCAACTTTGAAGGTTTTGGCATGTTAGAGCTAAGATTGAAAACCAACTTTGAAGGTTTTGGATCTCCCATCTTGTTGGTAGTATTATGAGAGATCATGAAAGAGTTGATAGGTTCAAAAGGATCAATAGGTTTAATTTTAGAAAGTGACCCTTTAGAGTCTTGTTGGTCTTCAAACAATGGGTTATAATATTCTTGAAATAGTAAGTCAGACTGTATCTGAAACAATGGATTGTAATAATCTTGGAATGACGAAGAATGTGAGGATTCCTCATGAAGTTCAGATTTTGCAACAGATTCGGAATGATCTATGTCTTGATTATGAGGTTTATTTTGATCTTGATCAGTGTTTTGAATGGGATAAGTCTTGCCACTTTGAGTTGTGACAGTCATAGACGAAGATGTAACGAGCAAATATTCGGGATAAAGCTAGACTCTGTCTCAAAGATAATGAAAGGAGATAAATGGCTAGAAAAGCCAAGATGCAAGATGAACCTAGTATGAATTGTCAAAAAGAGATGGCTAGAACAGCCGAGATAAGACAATCGCAATGCAAGGTACAAAAGGTATAAAGAGATAAGATGAATAGATGAGAGACAACACGAGTCAAAGCAAAGATCGATCGATTCCTAACTCAAGACAACTAGTTTCTAACGGTGAACGACAGGAAAATAGAAAAATAGATCACAGACAAAAAGGTAGATCAGATTTATGTCATTGATCAAGCACATAAGACAGAAATCAAGGAGTTCAAGCAAACAGTCTTCAAGCAATGGGCAAGGGACAAAACAACCTTGCGCACGAACAAGAATAGTGACTTAGTATTTCTACTCCCTAAGGACTCTACTTGTGTATGTTCTTGAAAATGTTTTAGCAGGCACTTAGAACACAACAACATCCTAGCAAGTTGTCTACAAGGATATACATGGCTCTTCTAAAGGGATTCCTCGATATACGCAAGGTACGTGAGGCACAAATCCGTAGATGAGAAGAATTTGAAATCACACAGTCGGGGGGAGACGGTAACCCAAATCTCCTCCTTCACTTCTCAAAGGTATAAAGTTCTTTGAGGCTTAGCCAAGAGTGAAATCTAACTCATTCCCAAGAGAGGTGTCTTTGGATTCAGCTCCCAATATTTATACTCCGCCGGAAGACGGGAGTTAAGGTCGTCCCTTGAGGTGATGAAATCCCCAAGCAGGCCTTCTAAAAAATGAAAAGTAAGTAATTCTCTATCAAAAAGTATTGAAAAGTACTAAAGGTGGAACACTTAACTCTTCAAGTAAATGTGAAGTGAGTCCAAAGGTGGAACATTTAACTCTTCAAGTGAATGTGAAGTGAGTCCACAAGGTGGAACATTTAACTCCTCACACAAACTCAAAGTGAGTCCAAAAGTGGAACATTTAACTCCTCACACAAACTCAAAGTGAGTCCACACCCTAGAAAACAAGTGAGTTCCAAAAAGCACAAAAGGGTTGCCAAGTGGAACAATTAATGCTTCTTTCCTATAGACCCCTCCCCTTTAATGTGGCGCTGGGATTGCAACCACAGGGCGGAAATGAGGGGCCAGCGGATTAGCGAGTCCAATAACCCAAGATAGCAATCTAGATCAATCACAAGTAATCTAAAGTTGCTTATCAATACTACTCACAAATGAAAAAGGGTTGAACCAATGGAATATTTAACTTTCCAAGCAAACATAGAGTGAGTCCACAAAGTGGTGCATTTAACTCCCTATGTAAACAAGGAATGAATCCATGCCCTTAATCACTCAATGAGATATTTGATATTGGAACCAAGAATTACTTAAGGTTTAAAAGACAAGCATTCACTTACATAAACTTGTATGAAAGAAAATCTATGTTCATTCATTTCCCATTAAGAGCATCAATTGAAATGTGTTCTATGAAAGCATGTAAACACTCAAGCCAAACACATGAGAGATTAATTTTAATCCCAAAATCCAAATGTTTTAGAGATTTTAAGAACTCACCTTAGGTCCAAAGATCTGCAATCCAGAATTTAGCACACATCCGAAAGTATAGAATCAAGACAAATCAATGACAAACTGTAAGATATGTAACATTGTTGTCTTCAAGACAGTCTTTAAAGATTGATTTATTTGACCCATAAAATCATAATATTAAAATTTCTGGAAATAATAAAGTTTTTAGCTAACATCAAGAACTATTATTTTCCAAATTTACAAGGTCTTATCATTTCATTTGGTTCCTCAACCAATAATGTTTTCAGACTGCAATTTTTCTATCATAAATCAGATTTAAAACACCAAACCCTGCCTAGGGAATATCATATCTTTCTCAAAAAGAATAAAAATGAAACCAAACCAATTTCATAGTAACTATTAATTAATTTAGTTTCCAAATATGTAAGCCATTTATTTTTTCCATTCATAAATCATTTTCTAAGAGCAAATCATTGCCTGCAACTCCAATGCAGATTGTTAAAAACTATTTTTCACTCAAACACCCATAACTTTCACAAATATGCATGAAAATGACTCAAATAAAAATTAAATGAAAGCTAATTCACGTATCTTTTCAATGAATATTATTAGAGATCCTGATTCTTCATAATTTGTCCGTACCAGATGTTTCAATCTGACTGTATTCAGAGAATCTCAAATCTGCAAATAACCACTTTCACCAAAATGATCATAACTTATTCATTTCTTTATAAAAATAAACCAAACCAAAAGCATGAGAAAGAAGATTCATCATTCTATCCATCAATTACTATATTAAAAAATTTTCAATCTGTAAATGGCCGTACAAGGCATGAAACCAACAGTAAAATTGAAAAACCAATCAAGAATGAGGCCAGAAATTGATCTTTTCTGCCCCACGGTGGGCGCCAAAATGTATGTGACTGAATGTGACCTCTAAATCAGGCACAACACAACATGGTCATTATTCACTTGATAGAATATGGGAGAGAGTATGAAGAACTCAATCCAAATTCCATGGTGAGGCGACCTGTTGCCTCCTATGTGAATGGGGTGTTTGAATACTCTCAGAACGAGAGCCAACAGCCGGGAGACCAATTCAACAATGGAGGATTTGAAAGCAAATATGAGAAAAATGAAACTAAGCTAAGAATGAATGCAATTAATCTAGAAAACTTTGAAAGAAATATGAAATGCAGATTTTTAGTTGATTTTGAAATAAAGATGATATTAGACTAAGAACAAGTAAGCAAATTTAATCTAAATGTGAAATGCAATTATACTAATATGAGAAATTAAACTAGATAATGCAATAAAAGAGCTTTGAAAATAATGAGATATGAGACTAAAAAATGCTATAGTAAGGATGCTCTCAAAAATTGCCCTTTTGAATGAGAAAAAGAGGTTCATAAAATAGAACAAGCCAGAAGAGGAATGAAGAGTTTCTTGATTCGAAACGGTGGACTCTTCATTCCTAATTGAGACAAAAGACAATGAATTATTTAATTAAAAGAATGGAATTTGCCACATGTGGGGAGGTGACCTTTCGAATAATTTGAATTGTTAAATTCAAATAAAGAGGTGTCCATTCAATTTAACTAAATATTTATTAATTCCTTTCAAGGGTATTTAGCTAAAGGGGGTGGAGTTTAATTTAATTAAAAGTACTTAGGACTTCATAATTAAATTAACTTATCATAGAGATTATTTAGCCAAATAAAGTCTAGGACTTAGGAATTATTTTAGCGTTTGATTATTGCAATTTATGGTCTTTGCAATTGACATCAAGTCAAATTAAGTCAGATATGAGAGAGAAAATTGCCTAGGGAACTAGAACTTTGGTGATGTAAAATTGAGATAATGCACCAAAATTGATGAAATTAAATAGGTGCCAATTTTGGGGTATTACACATATTAGCTACCACTAATAGATAACTATAATTCCTTTATATTCTTAATAAATTATAATACACATATTAAATATTGTCAACACATATTTTTTATTAGTTTGTATGCTATAAGATATAGCATTGAATTACAAAACATGGTACTAAAGACCTAGTAGACTTATTTTGATAGCAATAAAAAATAAATATTATAAATATTAATTTAATATATTCATCAAAATTATTAAATTATTTGTATGAAATCTAGATGGATCATTAAGAAAAGTTAAATCAATACTATAAATGATTTATTAAATTAACGACAACATTCACTAAACTCTACTAGAACAATAACCCAACACTTCCAAAATCACCATTACCTTAAACATGTTGATTTATATTTCCATTTAATACACAAGGACCAAAATAGATGTTACATTACTCAATTCATAACATTGATCATCGTAGGTACACAATCCATGTCTGATAGTTTAACCTTTAAAGTATAGAGTTGTGTATGTGTGTGTGCGCATGCGCGCATGTGCATGTGTATGTGAAAGTGCATTTAGTTTAAGTAAATCCAACCTAATTGTAACCCTATAAAATAATAATCTTATGGTATAATAGTACAAGTAATTTGCATCCACTCAACACCCTTCCTAGGTAATGCATGCATATCTTCAAAAATATTTTGACAATTATTGACTTAAGATTTGTGAAAGACTAAGAAGCATACAAATGGTAGTATTAACTATTGAGCATACTCCAGGGGAGGGGGGTTGAATTAGCATAAACCAAAATCTGTTGGCTAACTTCAATAGTCATCACATGAAACAATAAGCAAGTAATGAATAAAACCATCAACACATGAACACACAAATTTTACACATGGGAAATCCAAATGGGAGAAAACCACGGTGAGCACTTGCCCAAAAATAATAATTCACTAATGTATATAGTCTGATTAAAAAATATGGTAGGAGCTCACTACTTCAAACTTGCAACCAGAGACTCACTACCAATACAACAGTGAATACAAATAGGAGCTCGTTTCTCTGAACTTGCATACAAAGGCTTACCACCAAAGTAGAAAGATACAATAAAAACTTTTGCACCCAAGACCCACTATCTCAGGGGAAAGATACATACACCTCTTTATGAGGATAAAGAGAGATTATCCTTATTATGAAACTGATCTGCACAACACTTTTGACCTTAGCAGCACATTGTTACTACATTTCCTTCTCTTCCACAGCCACTAAACTCTACTCTATTGATTGTAGATCTTTACTGGTTCACACACTATCCACTTGCTTCATGAATCACACCTTATATTTTTTCAAAGCATGAATGATACTTATATAAAAGATAAATCATTGGAGATCACAACAAGGTCATCCATGTCAAAAGGATATTACAATTTAAGTTACAAGTTGGCCAAGGAAATAGGAAAATGCAATAAGGTCTCATGTCAGAAGCATCCAGACCAAAACATAGAATGGACCCAACTGGATAAGAGATAATCATTAAATACATAGGTCACATATAGCACAAACCCATCTGGATAAGAGATAATCATTATATGCACATCCCGAACCTAAATCAAGAAGCATGATCCACTCTAGGAGAGAGAGGGACCAAAAACACATCACACATAACCCAATGCTAGATTCATAATTATCAAAATATCCTCACCATCTCAAATGTGTAGAAACACACTAGCCAATGAACCACTTAAATTCTCAACAATATCCAGACCTCTACACATCATGGTGGGATCTACACACCACATCAAAAACACTAGCACATGTTAACAGTCCACGTCAAAAGTTGTCACAATGCATTTCTGGAATAGGATAACAATTAAACATGGGATGACATAGTTTTCAGATCACCCAAAATAATTTTTGGATCACAAGATAATGCCACAACCAAGACCAAAACATAATTTCATTTGTATAGGTATCAGAGCACCTTCAATCCTAATTTCCAAAGCACAAACCTTCCAGAAAGCACAAATAAAGCAATGTTAACTACAACTATAAAACCATATTTCTTTGATCACTAAATCATAGACATCCAAACCACATATACTTTTGTATTTAAGAGTATAACATTGAATAAATGTTAAACATTATCTTCACATGATCACAGGATGTATAATTGTCTTCCATTGTTCTAAATACATACTTGTCTTCCACTGTTCTATAGGTTCAGTACACAAACTTCTCCAAGAATATTAAACTTTGGGACCATAGTGTTTGAGAAACCATAAACACCTCTGTAATACAAAGTTTTACATCAATGACAATAGACAACCATGCATATATTTCTAAAAATCTCCCCCTTTTTCATTGATGGAAAACAACCACCAATAATGTTTTGACAAAAATATCAATCACTATCAACTCTCCCTTACTGAAACAACCAAAGTAATCCTAAATAGATAAATATTTCCCTTATCTATCTCCCTCTTTTCCATCAAGGACAAAGGCTAAGAACATGCTTATTATTGCTCCCCCTTATAATAACCACTAGCATCAATCTAGAAATACCCCGTAGATAGATGCACCACTTAAATGCTCTTAGAAAAAGGAGGACAACAACCCCAAGCTTCTTCTGGAGAAACTCAAAATTATCTTTCACCGGAGATTTAGTAAATATCTTAGCAATTTTCTCCTTTATATAAGTGTATTATAATCTCACTTACTTTTCAGCAACCTTTTCTCTCAAGAAATGGTATCTGATTGATATATGCTTTGTCCTTGAATGCATCATTGGATTCCCTGAAATATTGTTTTCACTTGTATTATAAGACATAATAGGAATGGCTTCATCAAATGTTAATTTTATGTCTTAGAGATTATGTTTCATCCACAATACATGTGTACAACAGGATACAACAACAATGTATTCTACCTTTGCAATAGATAAGGATACTAAATCCTATTTTTACGAAGCCATGAAACCAATCTATCACCTAAGAAGAATTCCCCGCCACTAGTGATTCTCCTGTCATCAAAACTTCTTGTCCAATCAGCATCATTAAGGCCTTCAACATGAATTTTTTCCTCCCCTTTTGTACTATAAACCATAATCTTGTGTTCCCTTTAAGTATCTAAGTCTCTTCATAGATTTATCATGAATAACCTTTGGTTCATCTTGAAATTTGGCTACCAAAAATACAGCCTACATAATGTCTATTTCGGAAATGGTTAGATACAACAATCCACCAATCATTGATCTATACTTTTTCTAGTTCATTTTTGGAGACTCGTCATTTTTTCTTTTCTTGCAGCCAACATTCATAGGAGTTACAATAGGTTTGCAATCACTCATATCGAACTTCTTCAACATTTCCACTATATATTTACTCTGAGGTATAAAGATTACATTATTAAGCTGACTAACTTGTAACCTAAGAAAGAATGACAACTCACCAGTCATTGACATTTTTTAACTCTTTATGCATTTCTATAGCAAACTCCTTACACACTTTTCCCTCTCCGCCAAATATGATATCATCAATGCATACTTCAACTATCAGCATTTTTTCACATTCTATATTAAAAGAGAAATTGCCATCAACAATTCCTTTCTTAAATTTTCTATGTATTAGATATTTGTCCAATCTTGCATACCAATCCCTAGGTGCATGTTTGAGTCCATAAAGTGCCTTCTTCAATCTGCATACCATATCAGGTTTTTCTAAGAGCTTAAAACCTTTCAGTTGTTCTATATACATTTCTTCTGATTCTCCATTTAAAAAGGTTGATTTTACATCCATTTGATATACCGTGAAATTCTTGTAAGGAACAAGAGCAAGAAACATTTGTATAGCTTCGATTCTATAAACTGGAGAAAAAATTTCTTCAAAACAAATTCCTTCAATTTGTGAATATCCTTCACATACCATTCTAGCTTTGTTTCTTGTAATTTGTCCTTGTTCATTCAACTTTTTCTTGAATGCCCATTTGGTTCCTATCACATTATTTTCCACTGGTCTTGGTACAAGTTCCCAAGTTTCATTCTTTTTTATTTGATTCAACTCCTCTTCCATTGTTTTAATCTATCTCTTCTCCTTGCTTGCTTCTCCATAATTCTTGGGTTCGGTTATTGATAGAAAAAAATAGTTTACATGTTCTTGAATTTTGGCAATTCTTCTCCTTGTTTGTACACCCTTTTCCTTATCATCGATTATTTAATCTTCTGAGTAATGCCTTTGAACATATTTAGTAGGTGTCTTCACAATTACTTATGGTTCTTCTTCTTTATATTTTTATTTTTTGTCTTTTTTTCATATCATCCTTTTGTTCTAAAATAGAGGGAGTAAACTCAACATCACCATCTGTCACTGAAGTAATATGAATCCAATCCTCAAAAACCTTAATGTTCACTTTCAATGACCTTTTTCAACCTCTTATTGAAACATCAGTATACTTGGTTGTTTGTTGCATAACCCAAGAAAATTCCCTCATCATCTCTAGTATCAAATTTTCCCAATCCATCCTCATCTCTTATAAAGTATTACTTGCTTCCAAATATCTTGAAGCATCTCATAGTAGGTGTTCTCCCATACTACAGCTAATAAGGTGTCTTTGAGTGATTTCTCTAATTTGAACCCTATTAAGAGATATAACGTAATATGCATAGCATCCTTCCAATATACATTGGTCGGGTTAGCATCCTTTAACATAGTCCTAGCCATTTCAATAATAGTTATATTCTTCCTTTCAATCACTCTATTTTTTTTAGGAGTTCTTGGAGCAAAGAATTGTCTTCTATTCCATTCTTCTCATAGAAATCATTAAACTATTTTGAGATAAATTTTCCACTATCAAATATTAAGCATTTAATCTTATAATCTATTATATTTTCTACCATTGACTTAATAATTTTGAACTTTTTAAATGCTTCGGAATTCCCTCTTAAAAAAGTGACCAAATTCATTCTAGAATAATCATCTATTAACAACATAAAGTACCTTTCTCCATTGATACCTTTTATCCTTGTTGGTCCACATAAATCAACACTAATTTACTTCAAAGTTTTACTACATAAGTATTCATTACTTTTGAAAATTCTCCTTGACTGCTTTCCAATTTGACATTCCCTGCAAATAGTGTTAGTAAGTTTGGTAATTTTTGGCAAATCTCTAACAGCTTTTTGACCATATTTTCAAATTTCACATGTCCTAATTGTTTATTCCATAAAAAACTTTCATTACTTGTATTATATATTTTCCCAGCTATCCTAAAGCCTTTTGTAACCATTTTCCTAGTCATTTTCCTTTTAATAACACACTAATCTTTCTTGAACAACACTTCATAACCTTTCTTACACATTTGACTAAAACTTAGTGATTATGTTTCAAACCTTCATCATGATAAACATCATTAGTGTTATGATTACCATCAATTGAGATGGTTCCAATGCTCCTAATTTGAGCACATTCTTCTCCTACAAACTTGATTTCTCCTCCATCATAATTTTTCAACTTGATATACCTTTTCTTGTCTCATGTCATATGATTTGAACATTCAGAATCTATAATCCATGCACCTACAAAAACTTTAGCATGTAATGCAGTCTCCTTAACGTTTACCTCTTCCTTCTAAGAGAAAGTCAAAAGTATAAAATTCTCAATAGTTTTATTAGTATCCTTGACTTCATAAAAGTATTCCTCTACAGAACATAAGCTATTTTTACCCTTTCCCTTGAAATTAAATTTCTTTCTAAAATCACCTTTCTTTTGATTTCTATTTCTATCATCATCTTCTGATTCACTAAGATATTCCTTATACTAGCAATCAATAGAAAAATATCTTATCCTTCCATAATTAAAGCACTTAAAAGGTAACTTGCCTTTGTATCTTTTGGTAGCTCATTTGAATCTTCTTGAAAGATATTCTTTAGCTTCCTCTAATATCTTGTATGTCTCTGGCTCAGCATCTTCGATAGATATGAATGCAATCTCCTTCTTTTCTCTTTCAACCTCTACAATCTCAAATGCAGAAAGTGAACCAATAAGTTGATCAACTAAATACTGACTCAGATCATTTCTCTCCCTTATTGAGCATGCAATTAGTATGAATTACTTTGGTAGGGTTAATAAGATCTTGATTATAACATCATGTCCACCGGAAGCTCTGATTCCATTAGCAACATCAATGACTCTGTAAATGTAGCTTTCAAAAATCTCATCTTCTACCTTTATTAAGACTTCATACTTTTGTTTGAGATTCATGATCAGTCTCGCTAGTTTTCCTTTTAAATCTCCTTCATATACCAAGACCAGCTTATCTCATATCTCTTTAGCACCCTTCAAACCTATCACCTTTATAAATGTTGTATCACATAGACTACTAAAAATAATTTCTCTTTCTTTCACATTAGCTTCCTTTTTATTTCCTCTTTAGTGGTCAAAGGTCTTCCAAAAGGAGGATAGAAATAAATTTGAATAACCTCTCAAATACCATTCTGCAATGTATGCATATATGCTTCCATTTTATCCTTCCAATAGGGAAAATTAGTATCATTGAATACTAGAGCCTAAAAACATAAATTATGTGTCATCTCAGATTTGCCTCAAGCAATTAAGCTTCTTCAAGAGGAATTTATGTCTAATACCAATTGTTGAACACACTCCAGATGCTAAGATTGGGGATGAATCAACATAAACCAAAATACACTAGCTAACCTCAATAGTCTTCACATGAAACAATATGCAAGTAATGAACATAACCATAAACACGTGAACACACTGATTTTATATGTGGAAAATCCAAACAAGGAAAAATCACGGTGAGCACTTTCCCATAAAGAATAATTCACTGATGTATATAGTCTAAAATTACAATACATGGTAGGATCTCACTGCTTTGAACTTGCAACTAGAGGCTCACTGCCAATGCAAAAATGAATACAAATAGGAGTTCACTACTCCATACTTGCATACAGAGGCTCACTGCCAAAGTAGCAAGATACAATACAAACTTGTGCACCCAAGTCTATTGTCTCAGGGACAAGATACATACAACTCTTTACAAGGATAAAGAGACATTCTCTTGATTATGCAGTCGATTTACACAACACTATCAACCTTAGAAGCACATTATTATTTATTTTTCTTCTTTGTTAGAGTCATTGAACTCTTCTCTTCTGACTGCATATATTCACTGGTTTGCACACTACCCACTTGCTTCACACCTTACATTTTTTAAAAGCATGAACTATACTTATATTCAAGATATATCATTAGAAATTACAACAAGTTTAGTCATGTCAAAATGCAATAAGGTCCCATGCCAGAATCATCTAGACCAAAACATAGAATGGACCCAAGTGGATAAGAGATAATTATTAAATACATAGGTCACATATAGAACAAACCCATCTAGATAAGAGATTATTATTAAATGCATCCCGAACCTAAATCAAGAAGTATGACCCACTCTAGGAGAGAGAGGGACCACAAACACGCCACACATAATGCAATGCTAGATTTGCAATTACTGAAAAAACTTCACCATCTCAAACGTGTAGAAACACACTAGCTAATGAACCACTTAACTTGCCAAAATTATATGTACCTCTACACACCACATCGAAAACACTAGCACGTACCAACAGTTCACATTAGAATTTTTCACAACACATTTCTAAACCAGGACAACAACTTAACAAAACTACACCATGCGATGACATAGATTTCAAATCACTAGAGAACGCCACAACTAGTGAATGCCACAACCAAGACCAAAACCTAAATCCATCTACATAAGTATCAGTACACCTTCAATCCATATTTATGGAGAAAAAACCTTCTAAAAAGCACAAATTAAGCACTGTTAAGTGCAACTATAAAATTATATTTCTCTATCCACTGAACAACGGACATCTAGACTACACAAACTTCTAGAAATAAGAGTATAATACTAAAGCATTTTTAAACATCATCTTTACATGATTAAAGGATACATAATCATCTTCTATTATTTTGAATGCATACTTGTCTTTCATTGTTCTATAAGTTCAGTATACATACTTACTTCTCCAAGAATAGTAGACTTCCAGACCATAGTGTCTGAGAAATCACAAACACCTCCAAAACGCAAAGTTTGACATCATTGACAACATACAACCAAACATATATTTCCAAATGGTAGTATTAACATCTTAGGTTATAGGACCCATCAAGAAGGAAACCTAATGAGTGTTGAGGGTTAAAACATTATGAATATTTGCATTGGTGATTTTTTCCTTGCAAGGTGATGAAAAATTAAAGTGCCAAAACATCCACAACATATAATCAAATTGATATGACTCAGTTTCAATCTTTAAGAAAATATTTTAAATACACAATACCTAATCAAGATGTCATATATCTAAATAAAAAATCCATGCAATTTTTTTTATCAATTAGGCTAGTAACACACCAAAGAAAGTGAAGCAATCTCATGTTTTATGTGTGGCTTCAATTACCCTTGTGGTCTAGTCAAAAATCGAGATAAAACACAACAATAACCTAAATCATACCCAAAATCATTACAAATCAATGTTTTATGTGTACACCATCTTAGTCCAAATCTCACAAATCACAATGGTCTTAAAATGATATTAGATTCATCATAAAGTTCTTATTCAAATATTTCAACGTGTTGGCCCCATGCCAAGAACTAGTCCAAAAAAAATGATTATCATCTATGAGTATTATATTGTATAAATATGTAAACCTAGTGTGTTTTAAACCTTGTGATTGAAATAGAATAATGAAATTGATGATGATATGGATTGTATTGTAAAAAATGATTTGGTCATCTCGGTCAATCATTACTTCATGTTTAGTAAAATTATAAGTGATCTAGCTAGTTCAGAGATCTAGAGCTTAGTAGTATGTAGACAACATTGTATAATTTCATTTCTTTATATTAAATTTCTGCAATCCAAGTTTTTATTGTATCTTCTATCCTATCCTGAATCGTCAATGAAATTTTTTATTGTTTATCTATATATGTAACATATATGCATACATATTTATAAATAGATATAAACATGTGTATCAATATTTATATGTGCATATATGTATGAATTAAATCATTTTTTTCTATAAATATTTATGATATATAATTTTATCTCATTTCTATGAAGTTTGGACTCCAACCAACTATAATAACTTAATAAATCAATAGACCAGAATTGGGTTGACAATTTGACTTGCTCTGGAAAATATCTCCTACTTCTCATATTTTTATTTTCTTCTTCCATTGCTACAAAAGTATATTTGATTGTTTCTTGTAGATGTTATGTATTGCTCCTTGTAGATGATAGACATTATGTTTTCAATGTAAATTTGTTTGATATTAAAGACTCTTATGAAAAGATATGGAAATACTCTCAACCTATATTTTATTTGCAAATGACACCTAAACTACTATTTGGACACTAATTTCTACTACCTTACATGGAATTATACATGCTTTAATTTGTGGATGATTCTATTGATTATTGGAGTTGTAGAATTCATAATTCTTAAGAACACATTTGTGTATAACTTTGCACAAAGATAGGGATTATTTGGAACAAAGATTAATTCATCCATGGGTGGTATAGTAAAAATGAATAGTCCAAATAGTAGAGAATTTATATAGTATGTGTTATGTATTGTTCTGTTTCATTTCAATACATGTGATAGGATATAGAAGATATACTATAATGGATTAATTGATGGGAGAAGATAATACATTTTTTACTATGTCAAACCTTTATTGATGGAAAGTAATGTAGTAGTTCAAATGGTTCAACCACACTTTAGTCTATATTTTATGTTGTGGTGCCTCTTTTCATTGTTATGCTTATAGAAATTTACTTTTGAAATGTTTGATGCAGTCTATATTGACTTTCATTTTTATCTATTTTCGTGTTAAGTTGGCATTCTTCTAAACCCTAATTTTCCATATTAGATAGATTTGCGCATTTTGAATTTAAGAAGCGATTCTTGGGATATTTGATTGCAAACAATGTTTAAAAAATTGATAGAAATTGATAAGAGAAGTATTAAAAAATATATTTATGATAATATACAAGTTCTTAAATAAATAAAATTGAACAATTAATTTTTTGTATCATTTTTTAAAATATAAATTGTTCAGGCTTAGAATTGTTACCTTAAATCAGGCATTAAGGCTAACAACAATTCTATCCTGACAGTGGAAACCTCTCCTAGCTGTGGGTAGACTATGAATGAAAAGGAATCTCTGGATTCTAGGCCGGTTCCTATAAAATATGGGATATCACTTTCCTGATCTGCAAATTGTTGGAAAAAGGAAAAAGAATACTATAACTAAAAAGATTAGGGTGATACACCAATGAATAATTCAGACTTTGCAAAAGAGATGACTTTCAATCCTGACTCACAAATGAATACCTTAACACTTTGAATCTCTGCTCATCATATAGGTTAATAAATTCATGCTATCAGTGTTCTACCACAAACAGCTTGGACAATTAACAACATACATTTCTTATACAAGGCCTAGGGAAATCGATTATCTTGAGAAGGAACAAAATTTCATTCACTTCCTTTAGATAATAAATGATTTGACACTTGCTAGAAAAGATGAAAACAGGTTTCGATATCGAAACCAATACACAAATATGAGTCAAAGAATCTGGTTCATTCCTTCAAAGATCTGACAAAATGATTACAAAAATGGCCTTCCAAGCAATTAGGAACGATATGTTCACTATATGCCCTCTCTCCAAAATCTACAACCCTTAATTGATCATAAAAAATCAATTTTATATCCAACTCCAGCCTCAAATTCAAAAATCTAAGCTCCTCAATTTTAGCCAAAAAGTGTGCCTAAAAATGTGCCACTAAACCAAGTTCCTCAAACATGCCTCTTCCCTAAATTTTTGGCCTAATATAAGGAATTAAATCCTTTTTACAAAGAAAGATTGCCAAAAATTATAAACAAAAAATTAATATTAAATAAAATTTAATATCAATTAACCTAACTTCATCTCCTAACTTATATTTCCTAACTTCGATAAAATATCTAAGTGTGAACTATACACAAAGTGGAGAAGTCGACATGACCTCCAATCCACTTGCAATGCAATACAAAAACTGATGAGATAAGAATGAAAGGTGGCATGTTTTCAGTTTTCGAGGCTCTGCTGGAACTGTCATGCATTGAATGCATTGAACTGCTTGGTGGACTCCAAAGAGTTATCTCATTTTCACCTTGGCATTTGTGTTTTCTTCATTCTTCTCAGAGAAGTCTCAGGGAAGTGAAACCCTAAGCCTTCGAAAACTTTGAAAATATCTGATGAAACTCGGCATGACGACTGTGAAAGAACTCGACTGCTGCTAGTTTTGAACCCTCTGTTGCACTGGAGATCATTGACTTATTATTATTGACTGATTCTCAACCCAAACAAAGAACTCGGTGTTGAGAACAAACTTAAGTTCAACGAACTGTAAGTTTTATTTTAGAACTCTCTATTTATCTTTTGCAATGAATAGCATGAAAGCTCAACCATGCATAAGTCGTGGGCTCTCCTTGTTAACTATTGTTTCATTGTTGCTTTTAAAAAATTACTGTTTCTTTTGATAAATGTAGTCACGGTTAATGAGTCACAGTTATATCTTGGTATCAACACTTGAATTGTAGCTTCTAACTCTTACCTTGTACAAATTTGGATACACTAAGAGTTCTCTTTTACTTGTATAGTCACGAGCCCATATCATGTTTCACGGCATTCATTGCTATTTATATCTGTTGAACTGTATATTTGTTGAACTGTTCTTTGCTTATACTTTTGGATTGTGGCTTTAACCGCAGCTCCATGCATTTCTTTGGGTTGTTCAACTATATATATGGGCTTTATTTGATGCGGGCTCCATGCATTTCTATCTGGGCTCAACTATTGTTTATATGTTTGTAAGCTGCTAGTACATTTCACCATTTATGATACTTACCATGTGACTGTTATAAAACCCACGAGCTTGATTTATGACCTAGCAATAGCTGCGGGTTTCAACTGTTGTTATCTTCACTTGATTCTTCTCTGGCATTTGTGAACCCGAGCTATCTTATTGTAACCATGGCTTTGATTTGTAGCCAACAGTCACTATTGGTATCGAGTGACTGGTGTTCACTTGCTCTTGCACACACCACAAGCTTGCTTTACTTTTATGGCACTCACTGTTGTTATTCCTTTGCTATATGGGTTCGAAACTTATGAACCCGAAACTATTCTCAACAGTTTTTTTTTTATAAACAACTGTGAACACATTTCACCATGTAAAATACTTATGACTAGCATAAGATACAAACTTATTTATAAACTAGCAACAGTCACTATTTTAACTGTTGTTATTTCATTTGGCGCATAAAGCCATGACTGTTACTAATTTATCAATAAGTTCTTCAATTCACTAAAGGAAAATAATCCCTTCACTCTTTTGATAACTGGAATACCAGTATGTAGCTTGTGGGCATTATCTAAAATTGACATGGCAACATACTTCTCACATTCATGGAACTTTGAATTACTATCAATTGTAACTTTATCAAATTTAATATCTTCCTCAGCATATTCTGTGATAACATATGAAGCTCAAAATCTTGACTGGGAATTTTGAAGATAAATAAATGATGGCTCTTTCCTAATTAGCTGTATGAAGACATTCCCGTGTAAAACATGAAGCTTTTAGAAATTGTTTTAACAAATTCCACACTTTGAACACAAACTGTAATTATATCATAGAGCATCCAAATTGTTTCTCTTTGCTGACATGAATAGAACCTTGTGTAATTAACAGGTATAAACTTGATGAACTGGTGAATTCTCTGCTTTGCAAACCATATATCATGAGCTCGGATATGATGGACAGTTGCTCCAGGAAACCATGAAAACACCTCTTAATAATTTACTAAAGTTGCAAGGTTATGAGTGAAAAATGTTAAAGATGTAATCTGTTAAACATAAAACCATTGCATCTTTCACTCATAACCTTCACAAACCTTAGAAGGTGATTATGATTGAGAGATGCTCAACACATTTTTTTATTTCCACAACAGATAAGTACTCTGTCCTTTATGATATCCCACTACTGATTGCACATACTCTGCTCCAGTTTATACATATTTTCCATTTTATATTCAGCTTGCATCCTATAGCTTTGTCCACTGTAAATAATTCACATTGATGTTGAATGTGCACTTAATATGATAAGTACAACAAGATGAAAATGTTTATTTATTGTTAATGAAGTTTGAGCACGGGCTCGTGACATTCAAAAACATCAGAATATTTAACTAATGAGGTTTGAACACGGGTTCGTGACACTCAATAAAAACAAACTGTAAACACTTTATGATTTTATAGCTTAATCTTGAAGCACTCTTTTGTATTCAGCAACAAATATGTTTATGATTTGAAAATGTACTTTGAAATAGTAAGGACATATTTGTACCAGTATTTATGCAGCACCATTTGTATTTTGAACTGGAAAGTTGGCAATCATTGGCATTTCTTGTAGCATTCTTATCATAGAAACCAGCTTGATCTGCATCTTTGACAATAATTGATTATGAACACCAGTTAGCTGATATCTGCAAGATAATCTGTTAAGCTCTCAAATAACATCATTATGAAATACATTATCTGAAAAAGGTTTCTCAGTTTGGAAACATACTAAGACCCTTTAATTCAAACACCTGGTTAATAAAAAGGACAACATACACCACAATGATCATTAGTAGTAAAAGGTTTCATATCAGAAACAAGTCCCTTTAACACTACCTTGCAGTGAGTGTCAATCTACATTTCCTTATTTCATTTAATTTTCTAGATTGATATGCAGTATTGAAAACTTGATTGCTACAATATGTTATTTGTTTCTCATGTATTGCTTAGATCCATCAGGATCTAACCATTTCTTCTTTCTCATGCAGACGGAAACCTTAAAGACCTAGATGCAGATGGAGACTCGGACTCGTGCAGAGACCTAAATGCAAAGACCCAGGAGATAACCAACAGGCAACAACCAATACAAAAGGCAATACATGGGACCCCTATTCCATAATTCAATCTTTCTTTTAATTCTGCAATGTACTCTATTTATTGATGAAACATGGAACAAGAAAGGACATTTGTATATCACATTCAGTATGAAAGTACAATGTAATGATTATTTATAAATTTTAGAAATAATTTGAAATGATAATCAATACTTAGAGTACAATAATGATATCTAAAATGAATGTAATAAGAACATGTAAACTAACAAAACCTGCAAGGTAGTGTTAATTAGACCAACAAAATGCAACCTTTTCCTACTAATGCTTATTGTATTGTATGCTGGATTTTTAAGTAACAAAAATGTTGTTATTTTTATTTGTGCTAAAAATAGAGATGATATTTTGTACTTGAATTTTATCAACTTTTGAAGAGAATTATTCAAGTACATTTTAAATTATTATACTTATTTTTAATGTAGAGATCCCTAATGCAATGATGAAACTCATTTTTAAAATTTGTCTTTGAACAATACAAATAAATTGTTTAATAAATTAAAAAGACCATTATTAAAATAAATTAAAGTTATAAGTTCGTCTTATGCAATTTATTCATTGTCTAACAAATGGTATTTACCTTCTCATTTTCAAAAGCACTACAAAAAGCTTTTCCAATGTCAAACGTTGAGCTTGATGTTATTACCATTTATATTGGTAGAGATGTGTCATTTCTTTCTAGAACACTGAAAGGCCTCTTATTTGCCTCTTTTACTTTGCAGCCATTGAAAGACTTGACACATAAACGTTTGGGCGTTGAAATGAATGGGCATGATTTTGATCCTAAAAAATGTTGACGAAGAGATTCACATAATAATGGAGGGTAATGGTATTCATGAAACGAGGTTCCAGAATGGAGCTCCGGAGTTTTTTGAATTCTCCAGGTGTAGGGGCTAGCGTTTCAGCATTTCCTACAAGTGCTAAGGTGCGTTCTAGATTTCTTGTCTGCCATGGCCATTCGGGTCCAAACCCAGGCATGCAGGGACGCAGTTTCAAGGACCAAAATGATGATTCTGATTGTTTATTGGCTCGGATGAAACACAGAGACTTTCATCCTTCTTCGAAACTGGCGGTCACTAAGATGGGAGTGCCAAGATACACCTGGCGCAGGTGAAACTGAAGTCGTTTGGGGTAAAAAGAGATCGGCCTTCGCATTTTTTACATGCAGCATCCACAGATGCCAACGGAGGTAGGGAAAACTTTGGCATCAGTGTGGGATTTAGGGGATTTGGTGCTGGCCAATTGACGGGGGGTTTGAGGTTAATTGTCGTCCTAAGGGGTTGAACATAGAGTGTAAGAGATTTTAGAAATCTTCTTCGGATGTGGTTTTGGAGCAACCACACCGTGATTTTAAGGTCTTTGTCCCTCATAGATCTCTTGTGCGCGACAACCATATGGAACAAGAACCAGACAGTAGGCAAATAGAACTGGACATACCCACGGTTAATACTTGTTCTGTAACATTGAATGTTGAACTGGTGGAGGAGATCTATTGTAACGTAGTCATTTGTTCTAAGTTAGGTCTGATTGGTCACTTCAGAGGGTTTTGGCCTAACCTAATAGATCTTCATAAATGGATTTCAGAAAATTGGGAACCGATTTTTAAAGGTTGTGTTCAGATTTATCCTGCGGCTAATGGTTTCTTTATTGTTGTTTTTGAAAATGAACAGGACGGGAATATGATCTTGTGTGATTACCATTGATGTTGGAAGAACAAGTTCTCTCTAATGTTAAGGCTTTGGCATCCAGACTTCAGCCCTACTAAAGAAGTTTTTGATAAACTTCCATTGTTGGTGAGACTTCCCAACTTGCCTCTGCATCTTTGGTTTGATTCTTGTCTTGAAATAGTAGGGGATGCCCTAGGTAACTTTCTTGTGGTGGATGAAGGCTCATCAATTTTTCTTCACTCAATTTTTGCTCAGATTTTATTGGAGATGGGCATTGGTAAGGGACTACCTCCAGAAATTATGATCAACACCTCAAAGGGCAGCTAGATACAGCCATTTGGATTATGAAGGGATTCTTTTCAGGTGTAGGATTTTTTATCAAACTGGACATATGGCAGCTAAGTGTGACAAAAGTAGAGTGTGCAAACTGACTTCATGGTGGAAGGATGCTTTGGAGCAACATTACACAGTTGATAAAAAAAGTTGAGCAGCAAAAGAGTTTTGCTCAAGTTGTTTCTGGAGATCGGTTACAAAAACCTCCGAAGGAGAAGGTGGAAAAACTCTTGAAGAATAAGGTGGACATGGAGGTTGTAGGTTGTGAAAGGAAGGAGTTACAGAGTAATAGGGATGCTACTCTAGCCGGAAGGGAGAAAAAGATTCTAGTGGGTGCTTGTGAGATGGAAGATGACCTACTGGCAGCTAGGAATCAAGCTCAACAAGAGGAGGAATGTTTCAGCGATCACACCCAAGACTCATTGACTGTGTCAGAGAACTAGTGAAATGACGCTGCTAGGTTGGAGGAGGGTTGGCATATTGTTAAAGGTGAGAAGAGCAGGAAAGTGAAGTCGGGATCCTTTGATATGACTTTGTGCTCTCATAGAAAGGGAGAAAAAGATTGTAAATCTTGATTCTAGTCTATTAAGAGACCTTTTTGTTGTGTCTTTGTTTGGGAAGATGGATTCCTTGGATGTATCCATCCTTGCTTTAGGCCAAGTTCAATCTTGATCTATTTTAAATAAAATCATATCTATTACTGATCAAAAATTAATAATGAATGGGTAATGTGGTACAAACCATTTTTGTAGCTATACGCATTAATATTGTGCATGTTAAAAAAAATCATACATGTCAAAAGTGAGTTTACTTGGTTATCATTTTTTGGAGAGGTTCCAAAAGAGAGATTACTTGGTGGTCAATTTTGAGAGAAGTTCTTATTAGTACTTGTCGATAGGCTAAGCAAGTACTATTGCATTCGTTTTTTAACTAGTGATTAAATAAAACTGTTTAGACCAATTAAAAAATTTTATATTTTGTATTTTGTAATAAATTTTATATTTTGTAAAGTTAGATGCAATATTTTTAAATTTATAATTTATAGAAATCATTTTTCTATCATTTGATTGGCTAAATCATTTGAAGTCTTATTACATGAGTGAACCAATTAAAATTGACCACGTACACTTTATATTTAATATAATGAAAATGCATTGCTCCTTTCATATTGCATAGTTTTCAGCTTTGAAATAATTTTTGTTTCTATATTAATTGTATATTAAAATTTTTAAATTTAAATATTGTAAATATATGATATAATATAATATATATTTATTCCCATTTATATATTTTTTAAAAATATTTTAAAATTTATTATATGTAAATTATGCATTAATAAATATTTAGGTAAACAAATGTGTGATATATTTTCCCTTACAAAATATTATAATTTAAATTAAACATAGTAAATAAATATTTTATTTTATAATTAATTAGAAATGTTAAATAAAAATAATATAGATTTCTATTGTATAATCTTCTAAAATAAATTATTATATATTATTATTATAATATAGATTATAATATAAATTATAATTATAATATTATAATTATAATTATTATACATTATAAATATATTATATTATAATTATAATTTATGTATAATATAATAATATAATATTATATATACAATAATATTAATCATATGTAATAAAAAATATATATCAATAAAATAAAATTAGCACTATTGTTATATTTACAAATAAAATTAAAATTAAGGTTTAAATTAATTCTAATTTGCAATCAATAATTGTTTATATAATTATAATTTTAAAAATTATTTATTACTACAATTATCATTATATAAAAAATTATAATTATATAATTATATAATTAATTAAAATATCTTATATATTATAATAAATTTATTAAAATTAAGATTAAATTTATATTAAAATTAAAATTAAAATTAATTACTAAAGGCAAGTACTTGGCCACTATGTGGCACTTGTTTTTTATTGTGTCATTGTGGAGATACAAGTAAATTTTAAAAATAATTAATCCTTTTTTTTTTTTTCTTTTGCTCATTTATATAGGTGAGCATGATTGCTCTAAATCTTCCAATTTTACATTAGTAAACTAATTACTTGTTTTCATTATCTTGTCTTAAAGTAATGGAGTCACACACAAGCACTTATATTTTATTCTTCTTTTCTAAAAATGGACAAGTTTTATATTAATGGTACAATAATTTGTAAGGCATTGATGAGAATATTAATGATGCTAGAATTTCCAATGAAATAACTACTAGGACCCATGATACGTATGATTTTTTTATTTGTTTGGAATTATTTTTTATTAGGGATAAAATAAAGTTTTAAGCGACCTGAATCTTTTTTACAAAATGTTTCTAAATAGATAAACACAACCAACCAATAGCCTACACACAATCAAAAGGTTGATAAACAACAATAAAAAATAAATGGCTAGAATAGCCTAATGCATCCTCTTAAGAGTCTAAATGGCCTTAAGCTATTGCTAATAGAAGTTCAAGTGGAGATTGACCAAATCCTACAAATCATTATTTTCCTCCTCGACATACTTCATGTTGCTATGTGTGTAAAAAAAAACCCTTCATAATAGAGAGACTAACCCATTTACCCTTACTCTTCTTCACACCATCATTTGTCTCACCAGAAAAATGTAATAAATCAAAAATTCATTTTAAGTGTATTATGAAAAATAGTTAGCAAGAGGGCAATTTGAATTTTGTGAATGAATTATACCTATTTTTCATTGTACAACATCACAGTGAGACTCATAATCAAATGAGACTAATAATTTGAATTTTGTGAATGAATTATACCTATTTTTCATTGTACAACATCACAATGAGACTCATAATCAAATGAGACTAAGAAGCATTTGACATTCTCACGCAATTTGAGATTTAGTGAGAGAATTATCTTTATAGGCAATTAACTTTGTCTACATGACACTTTATTGGAATGTACTACTACACATGTTACAAAGCCTTATGTAAAGAAGTTGTTATGTCTTTAATCATGGGAAATCAACATTCAATCATTTTTTCCTCACATCATCTGATGTTGCTTCCTCACCCTTTCCCATGTGGTATCAAAGTGTGTATTGTGCCAATGTCACAATTCACAATAAAAAATTCAACCGATGAACTATAATTTATAGGGGGCTACTCAATTCCTATGGTCAAAAAAAAATTGCTTCCCCAAATCCCCAAAAAGAGAGAAAAGTTGGTCCACTAAAACTATTGTTCTAGAGGAGGATATTCAATGCTTTTTTGTACTAAATACAAGAGTGGTGTACAATAAGAAGCCCACTCCTTGATCAAACTATTCATTTCCAAGTAACAAAACCTTCATTCTTTATTCTCATTTTCTAAGAAATCTAACTTGAATTTTGGTACTATGTCACAAACATGAATTTATCATTCAAAATTTCATACTTTTTCTGTGTTGCAATGAAGTGAATAGATATTGTAAATATTTGTGTAAGGCATCCAGGCATTTCTCAAATTTTGTACAATGAAATAAAGATTAAAAAACTACATAATTCTTTTTTTTTTAATCCATTTAAATTTTGATCTACTATCTTCAAAAACAAAAAATGGTTGGCAATGGTCACATATAAATCAGATTGCAATGTGTCCACTAGTGCAATAAAATTAGCTATATTTCATGAATGTGTGTTGTGCAACCAACCACCTTGTAATTAAT
Source organism: Chamaecyparis obtusa (assembly GCA_027943335.1). Lineage (NCBI taxonomy): Eukaryota > Viridiplantae > Streptophyta > Pinopsida > Cupressales > Cupressaceae > Chamaecyparis > Chamaecyparis obtusa. Next base: position 1,376,732 of record BSBK01004847.1, read on the forward strand.
TTCATTCATTGCTAACTTCACAACACTATCAAAAATTCAAATATGTTAAAAAATGGTGAGAAAACACAATGAAAATTTAATCAAACCATAGCTGCAAATAAAATCACAAAATATAATATAATAAATTGATTTGTAAGTTAATTGAGATTTTCAACTTTACATTTCAAAAGCTCATATAGCCAAAATATTCACCTCAACTACCTAAAACTACCTCAATTAAAGTAACTCTTAACTAATTACTAATTAAATCTAACACTAACTCACTAAGGTGACTATTAGGGCCCATTTGGTGCATGGCATACGGAATGCTAGATATAGTCAATTCTGGAATATGCTGCAATTCTGGAAGATACATATCCTCAAAATGATATCCGGAATATGTGTTGGAGCATTTGGTGCACCCGGAAGATGACTGAGAAGATGTATTTTCCGCGTTTGGGTGCAACAAACTGAAATTGGAATATGCACTGAATAAGAATTTGTTTTAATTTATTTAATTGTTTTATTGTTTAATTTAATTTGTTTTTTACATTTTCTAGGCATTTTTAAATATTTATTTTATTTTTCTATCAACGTTAATTTTATAATATTTTGAAATAAAATAATATTTATAAGTTTTTTAAAATTTTAACATTTTGTATAATTTTTTTATGATTTTTTCAAATGTAATTATGTTTTTCAAATTTTGTAGGCATTTTTTAATATTTATTTTATTTTTCTATCAAAATTAATTTTATAATATTTTGAAATAAAATTTTGTTTATAAGTTGTTAAAAAATTCAACATTTTGTATAACTTTTTTTTAATTTTTTCAAATGTAATTATGTTTTTCACATGGCGTTTTTGAATATTTATTTTATTTTTCTATCAAGGTTAATTTTATAATCTTTTGAAATAAAAATATGTTTATAAGTTTTTAAAAATTTTAACATTTTGTATAACTTTTTAAAAAAAAATCCTATACAAATTTATAAAATAACAAACTTCAAAAGACACAAGTCATCATTATAAACAGGCCATTCATTTTATTATTTATTTTTTTCAAAATGTTGCCAACCCAGCTCAATAGGAGCACCAGTAGGAAAGAGTCGGGTGGAGAAAACCTCTGGTCTAGCCCCAAAACATAAGATTACAATTTGGATGAGGCATTCCTCATTAGCAGATATGAAATTACAACTTGAATGAGGCATTCCTCATTACATAATGCAGATATGAAATTACAACTTGAATGAGGCATTCCTCATTTACATAATGCAGATCCAATGTTACAATCTGATGAGTCTTTGACGCTCTCTCATGCCCGAACCCGTGTTTTTTGTTTGTGGACACTGCATACATAGAGCATATGACTACTTTATGCTTTTGTTAGTTCACCAATGAAGTACATTCAGCTCCTAACTTTTGTATGAGTTTTAAAAAAAAATCTTATTAATATTTATTACCTTCTATGATCTCCGTTGATTCTTACCTGAATGATCCATGCTTGTCAAGATCAAAACATGACCAATTAAATGAGTTTGTACATGATATATCTCTGTTAACCTCAAAATTTCTCTACAAACCTGGGTTAGAATTCTTCAAAGCAATAACCAAGAAAACACTAATAAATCATGTGACTGATAGCAAATTAGGGCTCACCTGAGCCATAAACATGAAGAATTATTGTAAAAAAAGATGGAAACCATATATATGTGCACTTGGCACAAAGAGAAGTTACGCCAATCCATATTAAAATACTAGTTACAATATGGAAATACTAAACTGTCTAATTCCTAAGCTCATCTCCGCATATGGTTGAAACAAACATATGCAATTACAATACAGAGAAGGCATCGTAAAAATATAATTTCTGCATTTTCCCTAGTCTGACACGTTTTACACTCAAATCCTTCATTGCGGATAAGTGGAGATGGGCGGACAGGTGCAGATGAGTTGTCATCGACCCAACTAAAATATCCGCAGCCATTATTTCCCTGTGATGCCCAATCCACATTAGTTCTTATAATATAATGAATAATATTTACATTACAAACATTAAATATATAATCATTAGCAACCTTTTTTCTATTTGGGCAGCACCAAAATTATCGTTCAGGGTTGTTTGGTGTCTGTGAAGTCTTCATAACGCACCGTCCACCACCACATTGACAGTTTGGCACATTCACAAGAGCCATCAAGCCTATATCAATAATGCACTACACCATCTTTACTACATTTATTACATAAATATTCTAACATATAATGCAATACAAATAATACATATAATTATATCAGAACAATACAAATAATGCAACTTTCTACATTTACAAAGTCTATTAGACTCATACTTGAGAGTTCATGAACCACAGCAATCCGAAAATTAAACAAAATTCATTGAGAAAAATAAAAAGTGGCAAGGTTGATTCAACCATAATTATTTATGATATATTGTAGTGTTGTCGTGTTATATTTAATGTTCTCATGTTATATTTAATATTGTCATGTTATCAACATTGCGTTATGACATATTTAGAGCTGTCAAAAGAAGTGTGAAACATGGATGTTGAGGTTGAAGTGATCCATCCAACTTCTTCTTGCAAGAAGGTATTCTGGACAAAAGATTACTTTCTTGATTGATTGGTTTGACCCACAAATTACAAACTTGGGAGTTTGAGGGATTGTTCATTGTTTAAGACAACATGATAATGTACAGTTAGTGTAACATGGATCAGTACCAATACCAATACTTCAATACCAAATGAGGACATCTCACAGTGACTGTCCCTTGTGTAATTTCCAATTGAATGTATTGGTATTGAACCATGCAAATATGGGCTCATTGCCACTCCTAATTTGGTATTGAAGTATTGGTATTGGTACTGATCCATGTTACATTAACTGTACATTATCATGTTGTCTTCATAGTGACTGTCCTTGTCACAAATGAGGACATCTCATAGTGAATCAGCCTGAGTGCAAGGGTGATTCACTAGTTTAAGATTGTTCATTCTTAAACTAGTGAATCATCCTTGCACTCAAAAATAGCAAAAATTATGTTCAACCATAAGCCTTAAACAATGAACAATCCCTCAAACTCCCAAGTCTATAATTTATGGGTCAAACCAATCAATCAAGAAAGTAATCATGTCAATATCATCATGTCTATTAGTTTTCCCAATATGCATTTGCTACAGCAACACCTCTACACAAACAATCTTGTTATCACTATAGTCAACAGCATGTGGGTCACTTTATGTTCCAGCAACACGAGTACTTTGCACAACTCAAATTATGATCCAACTTATAAGACATCAAATGGTCAAGAAAATGACTATGGCACAAAACCATGTTGAAAAACTAAGATGAGAGGATCGACATGCATCAATGGGATAATCATGTCATGTCTTATTCAACAATTGACCCTTCAAAAGAGTCATATACATGATTCAAAAAGGAGTCACAAAATTCTAATACAATGATTGTCCCTTGCAAGCATGGCTTTCTTCATTGAGCAGACTCTCACCATCCAGATGAGGGGGTGTATCTAGTGAGAGTTCCATAATCCATATGGTAATACTGAATTGTTTTTTTATGAAACTATTCATAATCTGTAATTCAAGTAGATTTATACATCAATTTATTTGTATGTTGTCTTAATGGCATATATATGAAACTTTCTACCACCTATTTTATTCTTACATATGCACACTATTGTAGCTATTGCATGCACAAGATATGCATTCCAATAGTGAAATGATAAGCTGATTTTTTTGACTAACCGACCCATGATGAATTGCTCCTTGAATTTACATAGAAAATTGAGGCCTTGAGTTTTGTTAAAAAAGGAATAACTATGAAGTAAAACTTTCTATATTAGTGTTACACCATATAAACTCCTTAATCCCATGTGTACACAATTTAGATGGTATGATAATACAGCAACTTTTTGTTGTACTGACTCTAATTGTTTTACAGTCTTACCATTTAAGTAAATACTATGATCTATCATTCACTAGTGTAGATGAAAAGTCTCATCTTGTTTTGTTTTTCAGTTTGTATGGTGGTTTTGTTGAGTAATGAATTGCTTAGCAAGTTTTCTAATGGGCTGTCTAATTTTAGTGATGTTTGTGAACTCATGTTTTAATAACAACATTTTCAGCTGGTTTTGAGCACTCGAGAAGGATCTACTATGTTAACAGAAGCACCCATTTGAAGACCTGCCAAGATCCAAGAGTTGGTGGACATGGTAGTCTCAATCAATTGTCGAAGGACTTGAGGTTGGATCTAGAGCTTAACCTTCCACTCAAAACCCAAGAAAATGATGGGAAGAGCTTTGAGCCTCCACGCTCATATTCAAACAATAATACTCATGCTTATCTTGAGGAGGATAATAGCACAAAGATGGTTGCCACAGTGTGTGCACAGTGTCTCTACATTCAAAATCAAGTACTTTTTCAAGAGGAATCCAATGGTTCTATCAAAATTTGCATTGCATAGTGTCGCCTTGCAGATTGTGTGGCATGGTGGCAACAATACCTTGTAGAGACCAGATAGTCTTCACAAGGAATTGATATCAAGCATCAATTCTTTTTGACTTTCATGTATTTTTCTAAGAATGATCCAATGGTGTAGTCAACTTCCTTATATGAGGTATCAGTTGGGCAGCTTATCGAAACCTTATGGGAGTTCTAGAACTCTTCCCTTTGTCCTAATACTATCTTGGTTGCTGATAGTTGGTGAGGGTTTTACTACCAACAATGTATCATAAGGAAGGTGAATCCAAAATCATACTTGATGCTAGGGAAATGTATTGCAGATTCCTTGAAAGATAATTTTAAGGTGCTGTTACAGCAACACCTCTACACAAAAAATCTTGTTATCACTATAGTCAACAGCATGTGGGTCACTTTATGTTCCAACAACACCAGTACTTTGCACAACTCAAATTATGATCCAACTTATAAGACATCAAATGGTCAAGAAAATGACTATGGCACAAAACCATGTTGAAAAACTAAGATGAGAGGATCGACATGCATCAATGGGATAACCATACCATGTTTTTTGTGTAGAGGTGTTGCTGTAGCAAATTCATATTCACTACGTCATCACTCACAGCCAGGAAAATGCATATTGGGCAAACTAATGGACATGCTTGAATAAACATGAGACCTAAGATGACAAATGTATAGTTACAGAAGTGTTAATGAACAGATTTATAGATGAGATAAGCAGTCATGGATAAATCTACAAATCAAATACATAACAGAGTACATAATCAGATACATCTATCAAGGCCAAAACTCAACCTTAGAATGCTAATTAAAAATAGCAGATTAAATCCATAATTCTAATTAAATCCATCACAAGATCAAATTTTAAAAATAGTAGATTAAATCCATAAGTCTGATTGTTTTAATATGAAACATCAGTTTTGATTTGAAACATGGATCAACTAAAGTCCTCCAAACTTCCGTCTAATATATCTGACTCTCTCCCCTTCAGTCATTGTCAAGAACCCTATGGCTGTTGCAGTATCATGCAAAAGAGTATCATATGCATCAAGCATAGTACCCTCGCTAAGGTCAGGGATTGCTTTAAGTGCTTTATACATATCCGCTACATCAATTTTCATTCCAGATGATATTCTATCCACTTTCAGAGGCTCTGTAAAGCCTGTTGTAATGCCTGCAGACATATCTTTGATCACTTCACAAATAGAATCCAAGGAACCTACAATGCTTCCCCTCTTCCTCTTTGTCCTCCTTGACGATGTTGAAGGGTTGTCTCTGCCGCTTCCACTAGATTGGTTTGATGGCTGTGTATCCATACTATCACTAGCCAAATCAGCAGCAGTCTCAAAAGATGCAGTATCGATACCATGATAAGTGAAATCTTCCTCATCATTGAAATCTTCCTCGGTCTCTTGAGCCGTTGCAGCTGTAGTGCCTTCAGCTATGTCATTCCCAACAATACAGGATAATTCATTGTAGTATTGAAAAGGCTGCCTCTTATACATTCTGGCATTTTTAAATTCCTTTCTCTACATGATGGCATAACAATTGAATTCATTAGTTGTCTTTCATTACTTAAAAAGATATATTCAACTTAAAAGTAGATTTTAAGACCATGTTACCTTCAACAACTTGTCCCAAACACTATCATCGGCATCCATAGTTTGGTTACTCTCATTCCCATGCCAAGCCGCTTGTATTCCTCAACTCTTTCATTACCCTGTAGCCTTGCTTCCAAGTTTTCAGCTTGTTCTTGAAGTTTTCCTTGGATATCTTCATATTCAACTCGTTATTGAACCTCCTTTCAATGGCGGTCCAAGCCTCTTTCTTGAAACTGTTGTCATCTTTTTTACCAAGCTGCACTTGCTCCTGTAGCAAGTCTAGCAACTTGCGTTCCATATCTTTTGTCCAAAATACCTTCTTGGAAGAAGAAGATGGATGTATCACTTCAACCTCAGCATCCATGTTCATTAGTACATCCGTAGACATACCTAAGGCAGGCACAACATGAGTTGCCCACTTCTTTTGACAGCACTAAATATGTCATAACGCAATGTAAAATATAACATTAAATATAAATATGTCAGCACTAAACATTAAATATAACAACATTAAACATAACATGAAAATATTAAATATAGCATGAGAACATTAAATATAACATTGAATATAACACAACTCTACAATATGTCATAACGCAATGTTGATGATCAGATCTAAATCTAAGTTAGGGATGACTTGTCAATTGCAATGTAAACAGATGCAAACAGGCATATACATAGATGTAAACATTAAATATAACATTAAACATAACATGACAATATTAAATATAACATGACAACATTAAATATAACAACATTGAATATAACATGACAACACTACATATGTCGTAACGGCTTTAATATATAATATCAGTTTGTGAAATTTATTAAATCTGACATTAAAGTTTAAACACTGCCATAGTAGTTATTCAACCAACTAAGACCGAGATCTATAGTCTTCCCACATCCTTCTTGCTATTTCATCTCAAAATTTCCCCCAATCATCTCTTTCACGCTGGCTCAACCCATATGTCTCAAGCAGTGGTACATCTATCCGATCACGACCATCTTCCTCTTCAAATTCTACCTCGAATGGAAGGTTGTCCTCTATCATAATGAAGTTGTGAAGTATGCAACATGCCAAAACAATCTTTGTCTGTGTCTTGATTTGATAAGACGTCACATGCTTCAAGATAGGAAAATGCTGCTTCAAAATCCCAAATGTACGCTCTATTACATTCTTGAGCGAGGAGTGTCGATGATTAAACAACTCTTTTGGGGTGTTTATTGGGTTTTCTCTTGAAAACTCCTTTAGGTGGTAGCGCGTGCACCAATAAGGCACAATAAATCCAGGTACATTTGGATATCCAGCATCGACCAAATAATATTTACCTAAACAAAACAAATTGTCATTGTTATAACATTGTCTTATTTTTCGTAGGCTTTAGTAATATAATGATATTTTACAAACCTAGGGGAACTACTAGTTCATCTGCTCTAGATAGAACTGAAGCTAGAACACGGCTATCTGCAGAAGACCCTTCCCAACCAGCAAGGATGTATTGAAACTTATAATCAAATGAACACACTCCCATAACATTCTACGACAAGATGCCTTTTCTATCACGATATTTAGGTTGCACGTTGACATCCACAGTGACTGGTATATGGGATCCATCAATTGCTCCCACACAGTCCTGTAGTCAAAAAAATCATAATCTAATGAACACACGATAATAGGATTACAACTCAATCAAAACAAATTGATCCACTGGGAGATATACCTTGAAGTATGGATCAAAACGGGTCTTCCCACTGATTTCCCGAGGAGTGTCTGGACTAGGGGGTATAAAATAATCCGAATGGAGCACTAAGATAGCCTTCAAGACCTTGTGGAAGTATCGACTTACCGTCTCTCCGGAGTGCCCAAAGTTATGGGCAATCTTACGATTCCTCAGATTGTGGCCAAGAGTATGGAGGAACATGACTAATTGTTCTTCTAACGTGAGGATTTTTGTATCTCTGATGCTTTCCTTTTGCCTTAAAATATTGGCTAGTTTAAAGAAGGATCGTCTACTCATGCGTATTTGGTCAAAGCAATCTGTCTCATTGGAGTTGATAACACGCTTATAAAAAGGAATTACATCTCTTTTCCGCTTACACATATTTCGACTACCTTCTTTTACAGACACTGCTATGGTTGCGACAAGGGTGGCAAGAAGAACTACAACAACAGGCAGGAGTCTTTTCATCCTCATAAATTGTCCTCCAAGTTCAATATCATCAGTGAGATCCATCAATTACCTAAACATACCAACAAAACAATCACCAAACAACATAAGAAAACACCCAACTATAATGCATAATCAGTGAATAGAGTTGTAGGTTGAGTATACAGCATATGTAGACAAGAAAGGGAATATGGTATCTGCTGATTTGGTTGACGATGAAAGTAATTACCATCAAGAGAAAGTACCATAGAACAATGTAAGTGACCATAAATTAATTGAGAAAAAAATAACTTTATTCAATTCATACTTTACCTGCTGACAAGGACAGTCACAAATGAGGACAGTCATAAGTGGTTGAATGACCACAGAATTATATGGCCTATGTGACTGTCCTCATTCAACCACTTATGACTATCCTCATTCAACCACTTATGACTATCCTCATATGGGCTATGTGGTTGAATAATTCTGTTGCGACCATATTGTAATGAGGACAGCCATAAGTGGTTGAATGACCACAGACTTATAAACTATCTTCAACTGAAAATGGAGGGGCTACGTTGGATGAAGAGAGAGACACCAGTTTGATTTAGAATCCTCTAAAATATGCAAATTTTAAAGACAAAGAAACAGAGTTTTTGAAACAATGATGTAAAGAGAACGACAAGAAGCTGAAGATTTGCCAAAACAGAGATTTTAAAGAGGAAAAAGTAGGAAGGCGTGAGGAGAGAGAAGGAAAATGGAGGGGCGCCTAAATAATATGAGTTGCATGGATAAATAGAAAAGAAAGTGCATCGAAACTAAAGAAAATGCACAGCAATTTAAGGAACAAAACATAAGTTGTGCAAAGAGAGCTTAGAAAATAGACTTAGTTGCCAATTTGATGCATTTAAGAAGAGAATAAGAGCAGTTGAGGAAGAAGAGAGGAGTGTGGTAAAGAAGGAAGAATGGGGAAAAAGGCATGGGAAGGAGATGGAGTCCATACTTTGAACTGTACGAAGAAAAAAAAAGTTCTGGCTGCAGATTAAAGAACATAGACTGTAGCAGTTTGTAGTAGAGAATTGTTTTGAATTGTTGATTCAATCATTATGTTGCTGATTTAAATACATCACCCACTGGTTGATCGCAGCGAAGGAGACTCCAAAGTAGAAGATGTGTTAAGAATTGAAAATAAACTTTGAAATTCCATAAATTTGAAGTGTGTAAATAAGAAGGGTTTTTTTTAATATGCAATTAGTAGCTTATGTGGTTGCACCTGTATATATTAAATGGAAAGGAGTGTTACATCTATTCATTGCATCAACTAATGACTAACCTATACCGCAAACTGTCCAGCTGGAAACCATTGTGTGAAACCCCCCGCACCATAAAACCACCTGACAATAGAATTACATCAGGGATCACATTATATAAGCATGTAACATGCTTTTTGGAGATTTACACAAGTGTCTCCATAATAAAAGCCCTGATGATTTACACTTGAGCTCATCCCATTTGACATTGGAATAGTGCTATGAATTTAAAGAATTTCTTGTATCATAATTTGGAAACAAATTGTTGATTTCTACTTCAGACCTAGGTTTTTGTCTCATTAGTACAGGAGCACCCAGGGTGACAAGCAATCAACACCGCCCAAAAATAGTTCTCACTTTTGCTTTGGTTTGAAGGTCTCTGGCATCTCTCAGTGATTCATTTTGACTTGCACTCTGGAAGCTTCGGTTCAGGGCTAAAATTTTGTTAGATGTTGTAGTTGTGACTGTCTGTTTATTCATATATGCAAAATGTAGAATCATGGACAAGGCTTGCAGTTGCGAACTATTCAATGCTTGTAAATACGGTCTCATGGAATTCCAAGATTAGAAATATTTCAAGCAAAGGTGTGTTGTATTAACTGTATGACTCCAATTGCAAACATAAAGTAGTGAATAAGAGAGGCCTTGGGAGTCTATTAGAATGCAATCGACTGATTGGCAAAATGAATCGATTGCCAAATATGATTGCAAAATGTGGAAGCATAAACAATGTTCAGAAATTGATTGGCAAGCATCTCCAAGAGATGGAGTATGGAGTCTCGTAAACAATAATGACTGAAAGATGAGCAAAAATGGGTTGTCCAAGAGGCTTTCACTACTTTGAGGCAAGGAGAATTTCATAGGTGAAAAGCCAAACTTTCCAACTTAAGAATATGCGCTATTAGAACAGGATACAAATATCCAATTAAGCAGAAATGGAAGGCACATATTTTAGGTTTGTTGGAAAAGCATTAGAAACTTTTGGAACAAATGTTTTGTTTAAACATATTAAATTAGTGACATGAAGCGATAAATGAGAAACATTATGGAAAGGAGACATCGAGCAGATGGGGGCAAAATGGACATGGCATCGATAAAAGACCAGAGAAATGAAACAGACAAAGATCTTTAAATTATCAAATCATAATTAATACCCTTTATTATGGCGTGTCTCAAATATCTGAACTTTGATCCCCAATAAGGTTCCCAAGTTGGATAAAACTACGCAGCATGGGTCAGTGCATATTGCAAATTAAGTAAATCATATACTACACAAGATAAACCCTTTTCCACTTAAACTGATAATCTCCTTGAATTCAATCCCCCATAAGATTGCCAAAATATTAAACCCCACAGTAAACCATGTTGCTAAATCGAGTTATGCTAAATGTGAATAAAAATCAACTAGTAAAAACTCATACATGCATAAGAATCTCAAAAACAAACAAGACTACATTTATCTACATGAGAACCCAAAAGCAGGGACAAGATAGTTTAACACTTCCACTAGACTAGAAGTTTGTTTCTATGTTTTTAAAATAGTTGTACACCCTGAAAACTTCTCAAAACTCCTATACAAAGCCAAAAAAAAATCAGAAACATTTCTCGTGGCTTTCAACCATGTTCTAGATGAGGATATGAACTGTTATTTTCTAGTGGTCAAGGACATCTCTTTCAATGACTCAACAGAGCACACTCCCCCAAATTGCCTTTTGCTGCACCAGAAAGATCTAATTTAATTGCAACAAGGGGGGGAACGCCATTTGCCATTTCTACAATGTATTGCGAATGTGCTTCATGGAGCAATGCTTTGAGAAAACTGTATTACGGTTTAGTTATGGTCTCTTGTAGCAAGATTTGCACTTCTTAACATCATAAAAAATAAGAAGTGCAGATCTTGCTACAAGAGACCATAACTAAACCGCAATACTAACTAAGCATGTATGTGATGTTCTATCATTACACTACAAACTGCAAACTGCAACCTCACACTATGTAAAACTAAAACCCTACACGGTAAAGAGAATCCATTGACAAACTGCAACCTCACACTGTAAAACTAAAACCCTACACGGTAAAGAGAAGGAAATGAAGTTTGACCTCCTTGTTCGAGAGAAGCAAGCGTCAGAATAAATGGCCTCTACGTTTCCTATGTGAGCTTTTCAACTCTCTGAACCCTGAAACCCACATTAGGAAAATGCAGACAGGTTGCTCATGATAAATGGAGACCCTTAGACGCGGTTAGAAGGACTTACTAGGAGACCCAACTTGGCGCCGCAGAGTAGACCACGGTGAGAACGATTTGTTGCAGAGAACGGTGAGAACGAAGACGGCAAGGAGAACGGTGAGAATGAGCGACTCCTTTGGCGGAAAAATGAAATATTGGATGCCAAAGATATTATTTTTAGCAAGCGGACCCGACAGCAGATTAAATTGGCATTTGAAAAGTGGAATTAGAATGAGAATTTCTAATTCCACCTTTTCAATGGAAGATGGAATGCTCATTTTTTGGGCAAAATTGGAATTCGTAATTCCAATTCATGTTTCTTAAGATGGCCACAAACATAGAATAAAATATGCCGAAAATGATATTCCGGAATATGGGCCCATATTCCATGTACCAAACGGGCCCTTATAGAATGTAAACCTTAACTTTTCGAACACCCCACCTTAAGGTTTAGGTTACAAACAAAGAAAGTAGGAACATGGATTGACTATAACAATCCAACTAGAAATATGCATTAGCATCATCCACCAAGTCTCCATAGAACACCTAAAATTTCTCATGTCCAGGCAAATGTCCTACTAACCACCAAATCTCTCCAGAACATCCCTAACTATGTAATATTCCCCTAAGAATATCTGTTCCATATTTTTACCAAATATTTCATAGAAATTCAAACAACAATTTGCATGCAACTGATTTCTTTTAATCCAACAAATAAAACTAAAAATCATATAAAATATTAGACTAAAATAAAGATTCTGAAATGAAATATGAAATATGAAATATGAAATATTGAATATTGAATATATCCAATCGTAGCCACAGGACTTACAGTCAGATTGGATAACCAAAAGTATGAATTTGAAGCACAAAGTGAGACACCTAAGTGATATCTCCAATAGATAATGGATTTATGTCCACTACCTCCAAGATCGAGGGTTTCCGTCCTCAAACATGTTGAAAGCAAAAGCTTCCCAGAATTCTCCAAATGAAAAAACCAAACATAAAACCAAGCATTCTCGAAATTAGTCTCCACTTCTTTTAAAGTCCTAGTGACTTGTTGTTTTCCCTCTATATGTCTCTTCATTACCCTTTCTCTATCTCTTTATTTGCCCTCTTTTAAATTAAAATGACATTAATTATTCACTAAGCTTCATTAAGTTATTTTAATACTTTATTAAATAATTATATTAAGTCATCTTTAAATTTGATATAATTTGACAACTAAATATCTAATTATTTAATTGACTACTAATGACCCAAGAAAAGGTACATTACAAACTACCCATGTCCAAGAAAATGTCATGATTATTCAACAATACTTGTGGATTGAGACATACTCCATTATCCACAAGCATACTATTCCTTGTGTGAATTGAGAAAACTCTATTATTCACATTAACACAACCAGCGATCAATTATGAATTAAAAATAAACTCCGTGATCTACAAGTATCACTCACTATGTTTGCAAATCGAGACAAGCCAAAATAAATGAACTATGCCCACCTTGCTCCATGAATGGACCCAAACAATAAGATTAGTGTTGCTTCTCATGCAATATATCATCCCTAAGCAATAAGCTAGATCAGAATGATAGATGTTCTCCTACCTCTATTTCCTCCAAGCTATGATACATTGTCTTTACACTCTACTAATAGAAATAACATGTGAGTTTGCAAAGACTTTAAAAGTTGTATATGTAGCACATATGGCCTCGAGAGTACAAACATAAAGTAGCATGATAAAATCTTCCTTCCATAAAACATGAGATAAAACCATACCAATCATATATCTAAAGGCTAACAACAACAATCGGAAAACTACTCATGTTAAAAAAATGTGCTTCCTTGCAAATCTTCACATTGTCAATCATGAAAGTGGCATTTGAATTGTAGCAATCTATATATTTAGGATACCAAATCAAACGCTTGCTTCTATTTCTCCACAAGCTCACGTTTATTATGATTCCATTAACTCTAAAATCTCTTTCCCCTCAACCAAGATAAAATTTTACACGGCAAATGCTTCACAATATTCCCATAGAAAAAATAAAGTTCTAATGCCCTTTGCTACCATTGAATCTAAAAATTCCAAATAATGATTGGTACCTTGCAATTATAGATGTTCAATATTTAAACACAACAATCAAACATGTCATCTTTGTCTTCAAGATGTTTGTTACAAACTATGAATATCTTCAAAATATTTATGGGTTTTGTTGTCTTCTTCACCAGCTTTCCAAAATATTTAGAATTTTTAAATTTCGTTTGAGAAACAAAAAAGTTATAGCTATTTTACTATAATTGGCATCTGCAACTTATAGAAATTAAAATGCCTCAACAAATATTAACATCTACTAGTTTTTCTTTGTTCTTCATGCCCCATTGTTGCACAAGCCCAAAGATATCAATGTGCTATGACACCATGTTAAAAAAATGGTTGGCAAACACACTAAAAAATTAATCAAACTATGGTTACAAATATAATCACATAAAATAATATAATATATTGATTTGTGAGTTTATTGGGATTTTCAACTTTACATTTCAATGGCTAAAATATTCCAACGAAAGTAACTCCCAACAAATTATTAATTAAGTTAACAGTAAATCACTAAGGTGACTTTTTTAATCAATAATTGATATATTTAATTAATTAGTAAAAGTATGAGATTACATTGCTAAAGTATTCTTTAAAAAAAACTATTGTACCACCTATGAATACTAATTGTCATTCCAAACAACTTGGGAACCAATGCCACTACTATCACCCCCAAAAGGCCTTGTACAACTTATACATCATTCAACAAAAAACTAGTCTATACACTTGTTAAATTCAGCTTCCTCTATGAGGGTAAACAATAAATACAAAAGATTCAAACTAATCAATTTTTTGACAAAAAAATATACAATCTTTTTGAATTAAAAATACTTCATTCTGTCTTCATTGGTTTGAGGGGGCCATTCACCCAGCAATCCTCTGAATCAAATTTTAGGCCCTTCCTTTATCGTCTTTGTTTTTGTCATCCTCCACTCCACTTCCCGCTCAAGCAATAAGTCTTTCAAGGTGTCCCAACCGATCTAGGCCTTGGTGCGTCATTCTTCCTTGTCGCTAGAGGCACTCCATAGAATGAAAGGGCATAATGGAGGCCCAAACTCACCCCCATAAATCCAATTGTTGTGTCACACAACAAACCTCTCACCTAGTTTTCCCATAGCCATGAGGATTCATGTCGTTCATCCATTTACTCATCACATAATCCTGCATTACCCATTGCACGTCCTCCTTTCTCCTCAACTCCAAACCCCAAGCCATAAACATGGAGGCTATATCAACATTAGAGAGGTATCAATACTCAAACCTTGTGTACTCCCCAAACAAAATATAATTTATAGGAAAATGGGACACTAAGGTGACTTTATTATAATATCTAAACCTTAATTTTCCTAACAAAATATAGTTTTATCCTATCAACAAGCATTTTCACTTTAATTTGGTGACTTTATCCACCAGTGTGCTTCCAAAATTGTTTCAATACAAATTTCTATTTATAAACTCATAAGAACCCATCATCATCTGATCTGCAATTTTACAGCTCTTTGGAGATAAGGAGCACATCTGCCTAGGGTAGTTCTGAAATTATTATCCCACAACTAGACAAGCTCTTTCAATCATGTTTTAGAAAAATGTACTATGTTCACCAATGGAGCTATCATTTAACTCAAAAAATCATTCAAATAATATGGGTGAACTTCTATTTCTATATATCAAGTTCTTTTGGCCAATTAATGTCGATTCAAATTTATTACAATTCAAATAAAAAATTACTGAAGTCCAATAACTAAACAATTCAAAAATTAAATTATGAAAAATTGCTCAAAACAAAGAGAAGTACAAAACAATAAGGGTCAACCACCCAACAAAGAAGAAAGCAATAGAAGTACAAAACAATAAGGGCCAACCACCCAAAAGAGAAGAGAGCAATGGAAGTACAAAACAATAAGGGCCAACGACCCAACGGAAAGACAGCAATGTATAACCTTATCTTTATCCACTAACTCATCCAACATGTGAAATAATTTTGGAGATAATATCCCCTATCCACAATACAATCTACTACTCCATTCCACTCTCTAGGAATGTGAATAAAGTAACATATTCCAAAGAGCCACACAACTTAAGAATCTATCTAATAACCAAAGCTAAGTGTCAACTAACATCATCTAACTGTTGCTCATTCAATAAAGTAACCACCACCTAAAAATCAAATTCACATATAATCATTTTCCAACCAAGAATACATCATCGCTCCACATCATACAAAATATTGAGAGCCTCAATATAATCATTTGTATGAAGACCCTTATAAATAGAAAAGATAAATTGAACATCCCCTGCAATATCACGCCCTACTCCACCAATACTAGCATGACTAGGATTCCCCCAAGAACAGCCATCAGTGTTAATTTTAAAAACTCTTTGCAAAGGAGGGATCAAGGGTCTCAATTTATCTTCCACAAGGTGTCTACATCTATTCCATCATGACCATCATACCACTCCTCACTCCAAGAAGCATGACTAGGATTCCCCCAAGAACAGCCATCAGTGTTAATTTTCAAAACTCTTTGCAAAGGAGAGATCCGATGACCCGCTTTATCTTCCACAAGATGTCTACATCTATTCATCATGACCATCATACCACTCCTCACTCCAAGAGAAGGATCATATTCCTAAATAGGAAAATTGAATCGATTGTAGATATTATCATCTCCAAGATCGAGACCTCCAACAAAATCAAACTTTGCCAAGACAATATCACGAAGAGAGTACAATTTTCCACAAGTGTTGAACAACCATCCTAGCATCATGAAAAATCCTCCAATTTCTCTCCAACCAAATATGTCAGATAATAAAAGTGGGTCCAAGAACCCAAGCTACCGAAAGAAAAGATGTCTTAAATGGAAGCTTACCCCAACGTGCCCAAAACTCAACCAAAAAGGAGACATGCCAACAAGCCTAATTCCACTCTCCACCAAAAGTGTCAAGTTTCCTTAGAGAAAGTGCACTGAAAGAAAAGACTAGAAACACTCTCCTCACTATTACAGCACAAAACACAGAGGGACCAAGAAAACCCTGCATACACAAATTATTCCTGGTAAGACATGTATTATGAACCATCCACATGAAAAAAGTCGCATTTGGGCCAAGTAATTGAGTGGTTTAGTACTTAAGCAAACTGTCATTTCAATTATATGTGTTTTTAATACCTTTGTCAACTTCTTGTAATATTTGTTTACACAACAAATTGAACTTGTATGCAGATCTGACAAAAAAAATACATATATGTTGTTTCAGAACAACTAAGATGGTACTATAAAGATACATTGCTTGATAGAAAATAAACAAATTAAGATTCTTGAAATTTATCCATTTTTATCACAAATACTTATCCGTATTAATAAATGATGATGCACTGAATTTCACTTGTTTTAGCCATATTCATCAAAATCTTTTGAACTACTCCAGCTATGAAATTATGACAAACATGGTATTACATTCGCTAAAAGATATACATACTTAGGGGACCAATATTTTTTTAAAATGCATAACTATGGTTCTAGCATCAACATATCTCGTTATCATGAGGTCAAATGAACGCATCGGGTAAATATAATTACTGTACAAAAGATCAACAGTCTGTTCAAAGTATAGTGGAACACCTTGAGTTACTTTGTGTCGCATGTGTATATTGTATGGTGCTAACAAAACTATAAGAATGCAATCTTAGTAGGCTGCTCTTCTAGAAAACAATATACATGGCAAAATCTTGGAAATAATTACAGATAGTGTTAAGACATTCTCAGCTTTTTCTTTGGCAAAATAAGTTCATCGTCACTATCACTATCACTGTCTGATTTATGGGCCCTCTTTTTCTTGGATTTGGAAGAACCCTTAGCAACATCTTTCACAGAGCTCTTTGCCGAATTTTGATGATTCTTCTTTGCAGATGCAGGCTTTGCTGGTGATCCTGGCTTCAATTGAAGGTGTTTTTTCTGTTTTTTCTCAAAAACCTTCTTTGCCTTCTCTGGTGTCAACAAACCGTGCTCCATCATCCTGTAAATAAACATTATCAATCTGTCAATAATTATAATGAAATATTAATAACAAGAAGTGAAAATCCTAATCTTTACCACACAGTTGAATTCAGTTTGCCCAAGAATTACTTAAGGTGCAATTATGTTTCAAGTGTTAATGACTATATGTGGTGTTTATTTATTTTTTTCGGTTGCATGCATCATGGATGTTCTACATGAAGGTCTCTGAACCAATTGTAGTGATTAATAAATGGTAGCTAAGTTTTGTGGATGCAAGTTGGAATTAGCTAAAATTTTGGTTTTCTTGCCAAGATATTCATATGAACAATGCAATGCAATGCAAGTTAGGATGCCTTAGTTAGTGATCTGGACGAAGATCAATGACTTATTTGCTAAAAAGACCTTGAACTTTGCACAAGAGGCACCAGCAAAAGCTCAACCAAATAGCTGGAGAACGGTGTATTTTACAATTCGCTTTACAAGGTTTTCTTCTCAGCATTATCCAATCATTTGTTTGAGTGGATTGTAGCTTGGCTGAGATAACATCAATGTGAGAATAACCAAACAATTGCATGAAAGCCTAGGAAGCTTGATGCAACTCCCAGAGCTATGTGAAACACGTAGTTGATAGTAATCTGATGGAGTTTGCTGTATTATAACTTATACTTTCTGCAGAAAAAGCTTTATACAATTTCCTAGAAACTCTATGTTGAAAATCTCTCAAACAAATAGCACTTTGGATCAAGATGCTCTTCACTGATAAGATTGCGTTCCTTAGTATGGGGTCACTGGACCCCACACTATGAAATGCACTTTTGTCATGGGGCGGATCCATACAGATTTGGAAAGGTTTAAGCTCATTCTTTTAAAGAAGTCCAATATTGATCAGCAGCAGAAAAATCAGAATTTTGTCTAAAGACAAAACCACCAGAACCACCAGAGCAGAAACAGTATCGCCACCAGATTACAACCAACAATTTCATCGTGATTGGTGAAATCTGGAATTTGAAGTAACTGCTCAACTATTATACTCCCAAATGCACTCTTGGATCCTTATAATGCATGAGGGGGATGTTTCAGAATCTATTTAAAGGCATGGAGAGAATGGATTTGACTGAAGGAGGCTTGTATGCATGTTGTAGCAATCTGTAAGAACCCCTAGTCTCACTTGCACAGAAAATTCACAATAGTAATTTTGTCAAACACTTTGCATCCCTACTTCAGCTCATAAGTAAACCTCTGTTCTGCTGTTTGAAGCTTATAGTTTGCGGTTCACTAGGCTGAATGTGTTGAATTGAATACAGAGATTATGTTACTTAAACCACTGTAAGGTCCCCTAGCAGAATTGTGCCAATTTTCAACTTAAACAAACAACTGGCTATGCTCCACAGAGTTTCTGGGACGGGGACATTTTAGGGGATGGGGATGTGTTTCCAGTACTGGTAGAGTTCAAAGCCAAATTTTAGGAGACTGGACGTCAGCGGACGACTATTAAAAAATAGGGGAATTTTTATATAGAGAGAGAGAATTTAAATATGCATATCATAAGATTGATAAAACATTCACCATAAACATTTTAGAAGCTGAATACATAGCAAATTAACAAAATTGAAAACCCTCTTCTTGCAACTCAAAAATGAAAACTTTCTTGCTGCTGCTCTTTCTTTTTCTTCTTGCCAAGAATGGTTGAAATGAAGAAAGGGAAGGCTTTACCTTTTTAGCCTCCAAATAGGGTTCTATAGTTTTTAATTGCTATTTCTACCCACGTGGGGCCCACCCAACAATTAAAAATTTAAAAACAAAGTGACTTTTTGCAAAACGGCGGACATTTTTTTGGCTGGAAAAAAGGGGACACCGTTAGGTACTGGGGATGGTTAGGGGACGGCTAGGCCATCCCCGGTACCTAATGACGTCCCCAAGTCCCCTATTTTGCATGAAACACCGTTTCCAGGATGTTTCCTTTTTTCTGCATTTTTGGAACAGCATTGGGGTCAGGAAATTCCCATCCCCGTGGAGCACTGACAATTGGAATGCACTGGATTCCTCAAACAATAATTCCTTCCAATTCAGTCTCAGATATTGCAGCGCTACTATTCTTATGTTTCAAACTAAAGTACTTCTATATCAAGCATTCAGTTATAGATGCATCCACAAACTTATTGTATCAATTGAACAGGAAAATATCATACATGGAAGAACGAGTGTTTCAGAGTAATATCAAATTTCCTTCTTGTCTCATCAGCAGCAACACACAGAAATGAGGCACAGCAATTGTTCAGGAGACCATTACTAAATAAACAACAGAAATAGAGTGCACCTTACAGGTACCTTCGTTCAATAGCCAGCTGGAAAGAGGAACAAATAGCTGTCAAAGATGATACGCCTGTCTTCCAAATAGATTTCTCAGAGTTTGGGTACCGCACCAGGTACTGCCTTGTCTTTATTCATGGCACAGGAGCTCAGTGATTCCCATCACATTCCTTGCATGCTCTACACACAACCGATACCAGGTACACTAGTATTAATGCCTAGGAGACTCCATTCTTACCTGGTTGTGAACTCTTCTAAAACCCGTGCAATAATTTCTTCCCGTGACTATTACATCAAACAATGTTTAGCATCTTCCTTCCTATAATTTACCTTCAGACCTTAATCACTTCCAGCCAAAATATAGCTCAACATACTTTGTATAATTTACCTTCAGACCTTAATCACTTCCGTCCAAACTATAGCTCGACATACTTCGTATAATTTACCTTCAGACCTTAATCACTTCCGTCCAAAATACACTCCTGGATCCTTATAATGCATGAGGGGGATGTTTCAGAATCTATTTAAAGGCATGGAGAGAATGGATTTGACTGAAGGACACTTGTATGCATGTTGTAGCAATCTGTAAGAACCCCTAGTCTCACTTGCACAGAAAATTCACAATAGTAATTTTGTCAAACACTTTGCATACCTACTTCAGCTCATAAGTAAACCTCTGTTCTGCTAGATTATGTTACTTAAACCACTGTAAGGTCCCCTAGCAGAATTGTGCCAATTTTCAACTTAAACAAACAATTGGAATGCACTGGATTCCTCAAACAATAATTCCTTCCAATTCACAGTCTCAGATATTGCAGCGCTACTGTTCTTATGTTTTAAACTACAGTACTTCTATTTCATGCATTCAGTTATAGATGCATCCACAAACTTATTGTATAAATTGAACAGGAAAATCTCATTCATGGAAGATTGAGTGTTTCATATTAATATCAAATTTCCCTCGTCTCCAGCATCATGTTGGCTCCAATTATTCACGGGATTAAAATTTGGCCTTCAAAACCTTATTCCAGATCCCAATATTTTCCTCACTGCAAATAATATATTCCTCAGGGATTGCGATGGCGCACATATCCATAATAAGAAACTTTGTAATTATATTGCCACTTTTAAGTATATTTCGATCGGCCACCATCGAGGAATGTTTATTTTTTTTAACTTTATAGTGTCGATTATAATATCAATTCTTTGAACTATTTCCTTCAACGGAGCCAAATATTAATTAAAACCCACGATGTCGTTAAACACTCAAAAACCTTCATAATACAATAAATTGGGGCCCATACTAATTTTTAGAATAAGACTTTTTTTAAGAAGACTTAATATATCGGCTCAGACAAAATTAGTCTTTTCCCAAGTAGATATAAGCACAAAATGCCTCAATTCAGAAGATATCAATATTATTAGAGCTTATCTGCAAATATGTTTCCATAGGAGACTTCACAAATTTGGCACGTGTGAACTCCGTCAAGAATCCAATCCCAAGAAGAACCAAGTTTTCGTCCAGCCCTTCTAAAAATCTGCTGAAGATTTGCTTCCTCAGAGATTCAGCTAATGCAAATGCATCAAACAAATTTACCAAATTCAATAATAATATCTCAACATTTCGGCATGCATTGCAAAACCCTCCTTTTATAACAATTTTGGAGAGCCTTCTAGAATTTCCCTCATGATGTGGCTTCTCAAGAGTTTTATTAATTGAAGTGACTTTTTAATAATATTTATTTTATTGGAGACACTTTTAATTAAATTAATTAAAATAAAGGCATCCTTTTAATATTTAATTGATTTGGACAAATTTAAAATAATTAATTTTATTTATTTATTCCACCAAAATTTGGGGACATTATACAATCAAAATAGGAGAAATCTACTTGATTGTAGTCGTTTTGAGCTTGATAAGAGCATACGAGAAAGACCCCAGTTGTATCTACTCTCTGTACTTGTTCTTGGTGAACACTAAATTAAGTTAGACATACAATTGCCACTAGCAAGCTGGTTTTCCGCCTCTGGGAACTTTCAAGGATGTGAATTTGAAGTAATGGATTTTTTCCTTTCATTTTCATCACTTAGTTTTCTTTGTTTTGATCTTTCATTCCTCTAAGCACTGTCATTTGTTCAAACAAGTAGCACAATAGTACTATTTTTGTTCTAGTAATTTCAAATTAGTGAATTTAAGAAATTGCATATTAGGGAAAAGTTCACAGAAAAATTGGAAAGTGGGAAAATGTAAGGAGCGAATCCCAGGGTTGAGCATAAAGAAAGACAAACTCAGCAACATGAATAAGCGTTTGCTGCCACATGAGAAGGGAAGACTCAAAAACCATACCCGGCAGAGGTTGTAAGAGAAGTAGGTTTTCACTATATTTCAAAAGTGTAGAGTATATGGGGAAACTCACAATGGTAAGATGTTTTTGGATCCTTGCATGGGCAGTGAATGCAAAAAAGTCATTCAGATGAAGGTGAACCTTGCTAACTTTTGTCACTACTACCTCACATGTATCCATAGAATTAGGAGATAGCAAATATAATAATATTGAAGAGTTGCACAAAAATGTGTCATATAAAGGAGTTTGAACACATTAAATAGTTGGACACTGAAGGAATTTGTATAAAATGATCTTGTAGCTAGTTTAGAAGAAACATTATATGGGGAGAGCAACTGCAATGCAGTACATTGTCACAATCATTGTTAGACTGCTCAAGAGGGAGAGTTGGCCGACAAAGGCATCCATTGAACTGGAGT
Source organism: Chamaecyparis obtusa (assembly GCA_027943335.1). NCBI lineage: Eukaryota > Viridiplantae > Streptophyta > Pinopsida > Cupressales > Cupressaceae > Chamaecyparis > Chamaecyparis obtusa. Next base: position 1,399,687 of record BSBK01004847.1, read on the forward strand.
AGTCACAATAAAAGGCCACCACCAGGTCAGATGGTGGCAATCAAGGAAGCCCTCCAAGTAATAGCAAATCAAAGGCCACCACTGGCGCAAGAAAACAATAACAAAGGTCCTCCTCCCGGTTAGGACCCACTTCCTAACCAAAATCCACCTATCAAATCCAAGTGGGAGAGGAAATCAAAACTGGAAAAATCAACCAAGCCCACCTCCTAATCAAAATCCACCTGTGAATTCAAGACAGGATGGAAATCCAAATAAAGGTAAGGCAATCAACCTTCCACGAATGAAATCCACATAATTATTTGGCAAAGCCTTTATAGGAGACAAGGATTTGGCATGTCATTGGAAAGCATGTGTGCTGGCATGGAGAGCTAAGAATGTTTTGAATTTGGTTCATAAAATGCTGTTACTTGTTCTTACACATTAGGCACATGTACAACTAGTATGTACATTTTGATCTTGCAAGCACAAAGACAAACGTTGCAAAGGTTTGAAAAGGTTATCTTACAAAATTTGAATGCCCAAAATTGTAACACCAAAACATTGTCACACTAAAAAAAATCATCAACTTTTATGGGAATTTGTCTAAAATTATGATAAGCACATAAGGATCTTAGTGCCAAATTGTAATATAAATCAACTCCCTATTGCATTGAGAGCGGTTCATTAAGGGGTAGACTGACCTCATTCATCATGAGTTAGTATAACAAAATACGAGCACACAGAAGGAGGCATAGAAATTGCCCTATACCTTGAAGCTATCAAGGAAAATATAGATCAGCGAAGAACAAGTGCACAGCTTGAAACAAAGTTACCTTATGTACTAGGTAGAGCTCGCACCCAAAAGTGATTGTATCACAGACAACAATGTAGATTATTTGATTACATCATCACTAGTTTTGGATGCCCACATAACTAGTGATCGGGGTTTGCATTTTACAACATAAACAATTCAAGAGTTACTTTGCAAATTCATGGTGCAACAACACAAGGGCTCTCCTTACCACCCACGAACAAATGGAGCAAAAAATATCTCAATAAGATCCTTCAATACATATTGATAAATGTGCGTGATGTGGAAAGAATGGAATATGATGATATAATTTAGACAATGTTGTGCACATATATAACCACTAGCAAGTCCCTAACAAGTCATGCCATTTCAATTGGTATATGGAAAAGAAGCAATTGTTCTAGCATGACATTTTATTATTTATGCCATACCTACACATTGCTCAAGTTGCGCACTTGAGTGACAATGAATCACTTGGCACAAGGACACTAGAATTGATGTATATGGATGAGAAAAGATATTTAGTCCAATGGGATCAATAAGTGGAAGCACAAAGACATAAGTCATGTTGCAATCACCATACAAAACATTAGACGTTTTTGGTAGGGAGTTGATGCAAGGCAAGGTTTGAGAGACTAGTTAACAAATAACAATTCAAACAACATGGTACAAAACAATACAACAATTCAAATATAGAGATACGATAAAGGAACCATTCAAATCTTCATTGATTCTGAGCAATAAAATAATTACAACACAACACAAGCCTAAACTTGGCACAAGGCTGAATATCAAAACTTCAAAGACCTTACAATTTCAAAAGACAAAACTTTTACTAGACCAAGCAATGATTGCAGTGACATCTAGGGAAGTGTACTTATAAATGAAAAAGGGGTAAAATAAGTATTTACCAATCCCAAGTATTAGTTACCAATCCCAAACAATGGTGCGAAATTAAGCCCTTCATATTCGAATCAAATTCAAAAGAAGACTTCAACCTTAGAACAAGATGTGGTCTTGTTAACAAGCCTCCAAGCATTCACCAAGGAGAGATATGAACATGTAAGCTACGGCAATGAAGTTTCAATAAGTCACAAAAGGTGAAATGCCGTCAACTTTCTCCACACATTACCAACTATCAACTCAAGAAGAACTTAAAACTACCTCTATGAATAAGTATGGCAAGATTACATGAGAACAATTAGAATCATATAAGAGAAATCACATTCTAACTCACAGTGCACAGAGAGAAACCTGCACAATAAAGAAAACACAAAAAAAAGAAGAGAAAAGTATTTTTTGTCCATGGGCCATGGATGCTCCTACATATTGCCAAGGAGTGTTCTTGATAGAGTTACATTTTTGGAAATCCTATGGCAATTAAATGAATCAGATAGGATTCATTTAAGAACTCTTCAAAAGAAAGAAATATTTTTTCTCGCCTCCATCAATTTGTTTGGCTTCTTGATGACAACTTAAAAAGGGTTGGAGATATTGTATCAAACTACAAACAAGCAAGATGAGGGTCACAAATCAAGGAATTATGATCCTGAAAATTGCATTGATCAGATCAAGCTTGTTGTCGAGAAGTCTAACTTATACCGAAAAATTGACAAGGTTGGGGATGTAATAAGTGCATCTCTGATACAGAATTAAAGAAAACAAAAGAGAAACGGTGTACATTTCTTAGGGGAGAAGAGCAGAGGGAAAAGGTTGATCCTAGCTACCAAGGAGCATTCAGAGAGACAAAAGATCATATTATCAGGATACAAACCAAGCTAGATAGTGTTCCAATTCTTGCTCCAAGAATTCCTGCACCAATTCAAAGGCTCGTAAGTGAAGAGGCACAACAAGAAGAGCAGGAAGTTGAACACAATCTTCAATGGCTAGAGATGCCAGCAACATCAAAAGTCCATCCAAGTGCAACTCCAAAGAAACCAAGTGGGTGTTCAAACCTTCATTGATTATTCAATGAACCATGCAAAGAAAGAGGTGGTGGGAGAAAATGCACCAAATGTCGAAGAAGTAAAACCAAATCTTGGCTTCCCCTCCAAGAGTCCAATTAATGATGCTCCACAAAATAAATGCTAATTGATCTCAAGGCTGATAGAAGTGTGGTCAATGACATTAAACCCATTGCATGTATATAGCTTTAAAAGTTTAATCAAATGATCAATTCATTGAGTACAAGAAATTTAAGCAATTTTTGACAAAGAACAAAATGAAGCAATTCCTTAGGAAATTAAATAAAGCAAAGGGAGAGGCTTCTCCTAAAGAATTGGAGGAGATAACAAATAAAGAGATAAAAGAGGTTGACTTCAGTGTCAATTTATGTCCCCAAATTAGGAGAACCCAAATTTTGCCCCAAATATAGTTTCTATAAGAAAGCAAGTAGGGTTTTTAGGGTACCTTTTTCCCTTTGATTGAGATCTTGTAAGCAAGATGGTAAACATTATAATCACAATTCATAAATAGACATTCTTGAGTTAGAAATAAACATATATCAGATTAATAGATTGCTTGAATCAGATTTTAAATAAAATATCTCAACCATCAAAGTAATAAAGTAGGGTGATTTGATAAGGTGCCCAAGAGACCCCTACTTGTTGATGTGAGTTTTGTGACTACACCAACATGTCGGATGAAACACTTAGTGTTTCAAGATGAAACGCCAAATATCAAATCCTCTTGAATAAGGAAGCTCAAATGCTAAACCTATGACAATGTCTGATCAACTAAGACAACCCCAAGGTTCCTTCTAATGTTGGACTTAACTCAATTTTGATGTGATTCGCTGATAATTACTTGGGGACTTACGTTAGTTTTTTCTATAGAGGGTCTATCAACTTCTCGAATGCAAATGATATGGCAACTGATCTCTTCAAACTAATTCTAACAACAGCTTGAAATAAAGTGCAAATAGATGAGGGTTTAGAAACTAGACTACTTCTAACTCTATTCCTACTAATGTATGACAATGTTGATGTGGTGAGACAAACCAGTCCTTACTTCGCCAAGTCAACTACACATAAGAGGGTGCAATCTTCTAAGGGTGCAAGTAAGAATTTCAAACCACTTGTGCTCATCAAAATCATAAATAATGCAGATTAATGACCACCAAGTAATTGAACTATTGAAGTGCTTGCAATGAGGCCCAAACTAACCTTACAATGTTGTTTGCAATCAACAAACACCAAAGGGTATGGACACTAGTTTCACCATGATGCCAACAACAACAATATCTTCCATTAAACTATACAACTATCTTACTCCAACTAGTTTAAACTTCTAATCAACTTAAGCAAATTTAACTAGGTGAGGAATTAAGAAACCATGCAACACTCCAAAATAGCTTAAGCAATCCACCATAAAACCAACAATGAGTTTTCAATTATCATGGTAGCATTTAGGCAACAATTTCTCTCATTCTCTCCCTTTACAAATGAGAAGGCCTTGCCTTTAATAAGGAGCTCAATTACAATGAATGGTCAAGATTTGATTTAAGATCAATGGCTCAGATTTATCCAACAAAGCCCCAATCCAACTACCAACTACAAGCATTAAATACTTATTGAATCACATAAAAGCACCACCTTGTGGGCCAATGAGAAAATTACATTGCTTTTATGGACCAACGGGAAAATTGGTTAGGTGAAGACATTAGGTGGATTCCATATGTACACTTGTAACAATTTGATTCAACAAACTTGGACATGTGGTATTGGAATCCTCTGATTGGTTGAAGATGAGTGGGTGCCAACTCAGCATGCTTATCTTGTAAACTTAATCAATTTCTTGGAGATGAAGAAATATCCCTTTATATTCAACATTATTAAGTCTTCAATTGATTGTGGTGACTCGTATTCCCAAGTTGTTTCATCTTCATGCAGTCTTTCATCCTTAGAAGTTCTTCACCTTGAAACCTTCTCATTGATATGACTTTGAACTTGCTTGTATTGGTATCTCGCCTTGATCTTGCTCTTGTAGGAGTGATGATTGGATCGTTCAAATTGAACTTGGATTTTTGAAGGAAATTCAAGTTTGTGATACTCCTCTCCACTTGTAGACTTGGTCATCCTCTGTGTTTCACTTGCTCTTTGAATTCCATCTTGATGACTTGATTTTGAACTTGGATTTGTATATTCATTTTGAACCTTCACTAAGAAAGTCGATATTTCAACGTGGCTAGATTTGATGCTTTCAACTGGGCCTCTGACAAGGGTTATTACAATCGTCCCTTCCTGAATTTGCTTGCCCTCTAACAATCTTAGATTTGGATGATTGAATATATCAGCTCCTTCCCAAGTTTTGTCTTCCATCGGCAGCCCTTTCCATTTGATGAGATACTCGGCAATAGTCTTGTTCCTTAGTCTCTTTTCTCAAACATTAAGTAGTCTCTAGCTCCAATATCAATTTTCATTCATCATCAAGTGGTGGCAATTCCAAGCTCTCTTTTCTCAAACATTAAGTAGTCTCTAGCTCCAATATCAATTTCCCTTCATCATCAAATGGTGGCAATTCCAAGCATGGAATGATATGTTGTCCGAACACCTTTTTAAGGTGAGATACATGAAATGCATTGTGCATTCTACTATTTTGTGGTAGTTCTAATTCAAAAGCTTCTTCTTCGATCTTTCTTAAGCTTTTCTACTCCACTGGTTTTGAGTGACGATTGTTTGTATGGCTACAACCTCAAGAAGACCAAATCTTTGATTTCAAAGGTTCACTCAATTCTCTTCTTATTCGCATACACCTATTGTTGGTTCTATGCTTGGTGGAGGTTATCCTTAAGTGCATTCATGATGTCCATATTTTGTTGTATGAAATCTTTAGCTTCTAACAAACAACTTCCCAAGTTAATCAAGTCTCCAAAAGATGGTGTGTATCCATACAATGCTTGAAAAGGGCTCATCCCTATAGACATATGATGAGAGGTATTATAACAATAATTCCCCAAATGAAGCCACTTAATCCATGCATTTTGCTCTCCCGTAACATAATTCCTTAAATACCCCTCCAACCATTTGTTGACAATTTGTGTTTGTCCATTGATCTGTGTATGATAACTTAGTGTTGGGGGTTAACTCTATTCTAGCTAGTTTGAATAGCTTTTGGCAAAATCACCTAAGTTATTATCCCGATCACTCACAATATTTTGGGGTAGCCCATGTAACCTAAAAACTTCTTTGAAGAACACTTTGACTACTTGGGGGGGCCCTAAGCCATGAAGTGTGCATATTTGATTAGGCGATCAACCACCACATAGATGCAATCTTTCCCATGTACCTCAGGAACTTTGTTATGAAGTCCGTAGATATGTTCTCCCATTTTTGACTGGGTATGGGAGTAGTCCTACTAGGTATGTGTGTTCTTGTTTGTTCCTTTGACACATCGAGCACTCCCTAACATGTTTTAATACATCTCCTTTTAAGGCCTTTCCACGAAAACCTTTCCCTGATGTGTTTGTAAGTCGTGTAATACCCTTGATGTTCGGTTGATGGATTGTCATGGTAGTTCTTTGAAATGTATTCCTTCAACTTTGCTCCAAGTATTGGAACCCTAAATTTTTGCAAAATTCAAAGTTACCTATAATGATAAAAGTCACTCAAAACCCTAAAAATACATCTGCACATCCTATTATTCTCATGTGAATCAACTTTGTGACCATGTTTACCTACAATCAATGAGCACGTGTATCCATTTCTAGCCCCTTAAAAGGTCAAAATTAACATGTTTTTGAAGCACTAACTTTTAGGGTAACTATCCTACAAGTGAGACATTTTCATGAGTAAATATTTCAATACCTAAGCTCTTTCTCATCAAACCAATTGTTCCTCTAAATTGTCCTTATCATAAAATAAACCTCTGTCCATTTTCATAGTCTCAAGACCTCAGTTTGATATTTTTCCAAGAACAAAACCAAATAAAATTATTGCAGTTTGTTATCTGCACAAAGGTTAAAGGCTGGTCAGAGGCCCACTTTGGAAATTTATATTTCTCAGTTGGATGAATACCGCATCAAACAAAATAGTCCTCGTAATTCTCTATATAAAAATGTACTTGTGTGCCGGATTGCAAAACTTCATTAAGCAATTTGACATGTTTTCAAAACCAAAACCAATTTATAGAGATTTACCAATTAAATTTTCAGAAAACAGGAGGCCCTCTTTGATGGTGAATATCTTCCACCCCTAGATGAACTTCTTAGAGTCATTTATTGTGATGCACTCTTTGGCCAAATGCCTGCATGCATGTCCATTTTCAGGATTTTATGAGGAGATTTGATCAATTTTCCAAAGGTGATTTCAAATGCGATTTATTGAAATTGGTGAGATTTTTAAAATGTAAAAATTTATATCGTTTGATTTTAAAAAAATGCAGAAGAAACAAACAAAAAATATGGGTTTACTATATCTTCCAAATGAGGGCATATACTATTTTATCATTTTAATCATATTTGAAAATGATTTAATCGAGAAGTTTGTGTTCATTGGTAATGTCATTTATTGACATTCCATTCAAGATGGTGGGCCCATGCCATGGAGAGAACCCGACATGTGTCAAGGAAATATATTTCTTTGGAAATGAAATATATTAGTTGCAAAGAGATTTGAATCATTTAATTTTTTAAATGATAAAATATATATCACTTTGATAAATTGATTTTAAACTATTAAAGGCATTCTAAAGCGGTGGGCCCGGCCCTTTTTATCTTTGGCATACATTGAATATGTCATCAGGGAGACTTATATGATCAAAAAGAGTTTCAAATTTCTCACCGAAAACTAGTGTCTCACTGATAAGAATGACAGTGGCCAAAGGTGAAACATTGAAATTATTTTATAATGATGCAAGGAAGCAACTTTAATATATGAGGGTCATATTAAGTGGTGGGTCCTCTATTTGATTTCATATGTTCATCGATGAGAAAATAAGAACGAACAAACTCCAAAATGGTCTCCCTGAAACGAATTGTATCCCCAATGGAATATGTATATAATGCTTCATTGCTAGGACTTAATGTTTCAACAGGACATTGAAAACTCTCCCCGAACTGCCATGTCTCCCTGATGAGCAATAATGAAACCCTAATTTGCTTCATAAAACAATATGCAGGAAATGAGTTTGTTTCAAGCAAAGATGATCTACAGATGTAAAACTAAATCTCTTCACCTTTTCTTGATGCTCCCTGCTCACGCTATGATGGGAGCCTTTGAACAGATCTCATGGAGTACAATGGATTACAGAAAATGCACAAAGTTAACTGTCACAGTCTTTACCAGCGTATTCGCAGCCTGTGCCCATGCCATAATGAAGACTTTGGAACAGTTAAGACAAGGCATATAAACAGTTTGACAGGACATTTGAAAGAGATATCACTTAATGGAACACAATGACTGCACAATATGAACGAAATAGATATGTAGAAGAAGAGGTGGGCCAATAATGGAGGATTTATGGGTTCTAACGGGTCTATTTGAAGAAGAAAACAAGTCTCCAGTGTGAACCCAATTGAAGCTTCGTGGACAAACACCTGCCCCTCGTTGTGGCCACACAATTACCCATGAAGGTGCCCAGGTATTGATGAGCTTACCAGTTCTTTTTGGGGGCATGGCATTGGAAGATAAGTGTATAGCATGCTAGGGTCCCAAATCAAGGATAATGACTTTGTGCTAAATCTTCGAAGTTTTATTGATTTGGCACCTTCATCAAATGGGGACAAAGGACTGCAACTCACCCAGATATTTTTCCATTCAATCTCTGCAATGAACTTTCCAAGCTACATTTTGAGGCACCTGCACACAGTTTTGCAGAAACGCAACAAAGTGTAAATAGGGCATTTGGTTTACCAATTCAAAATATATTTTGCCTCAAGGGAATATAATCTCGCAAAATGTCATTACTGCAGGATATACACAAAATGATTTGTTGAAAAGCCTTTAGAAACTTTCAAATGAATGCAATTAATAGTTGCAAACCCGAATTCCACAACCTTTACCAGCACCTTCTCAGTTTTCACAATGAGAACTATGGAACAGGTTATGACCATCTATCAAAGCGTAAAGATATTTTTCAAAAGTTGCAGCCGCTGCTGCCTGGTAGACACGCATGCAAAATGTGGAAGCTCAAACAGGGTGTGTGAACGGTCTTGTTTGAAAAGAAGCATTCTTCCCACTTGCACAAAATGGAGTTTTGGAATGGGAACGAGCATCCATCGAAACATAAAGAATGTTTACCAGATGTTGTAGTTGTAAATACCATGGTTGACATATATACAAAATGTGAAAATCGCAGACAGTATATATGCAAACAGATTGAAAAGATATCATACAGATGTGATCTCATAGAATGGAATTGAATGATTAGAATTTGCATATTGAAAAAAGCCCTGGAAAACTTCCTGTCAAATGCAGTAGGTGAGCATAGAGTTGAGTTATCTTCTCTGCTCACGCCAGTAATAGGAGCATTGTCATAATGTACAGATGTCTATCAGAGCATTTTGGTCAGATTTTATAAGTGTCAATCCTCTCGGAAGGCTGCATACATAATGTAAAAACAAAGAATGCAACCAAACTATTTGGCAGACAAATGAGAGAATGAAGTGATATGGAGGTGTATAAAATCGATGGACAAGGGGAGAGAAATTCATCTTTGATACGGCTGCTAGAGCTTATATAGTGTGGACATGAAGTTTATTTACAACACATCGTGACTGTGCTCATTCTTTTGAAGAGACTGATTTATTTTGAGAAGATTGTATTGTATTCATTCATAAATTTGCTGTATTTCATCAGATGTTGATTGTCTTGGAGATTTTGAAATCTCGAATATCAAGAGATGAAAAACTGTTAAAATAAAAATAGAGGAAATTTTAAGTAAATATTTTGCAGTTCTAGACTCTAGAGTAAGAAATAAAAGGATTATTTTTTTTGAAGATTGAAAACAATGAAGAAACCCTAAAGCAGAGAAATTTCTTACCAAGATAAAATAAATTTATCAAAGAATATTATGCAAGTCAGGAGGTGGCAAAATATTGAAATTGTGAAGGAGACACGTTTTGGCTAAGAATGCAAAATGCTTAAGTTAAATATTTTCACCCAAAAGTAAAATATTTTGATGAAGGATTTCAAGAGGGATGAAAGTGTAATTAAAGGTGCACGTGAGAATTATTCTAGTAATAATGAGGAGGAGCTGTTGCATTTGTTTTTCCAACATGTTATTCACAAAGGAGAAACAAAATATAAAAGTAATTAGAAGAGTAAGACCAAAGGTGTATTGATAAAATACATAATTACTTTTGAATAGTTGTGTAACCAAAAGATGTAACGGTCTGAAATGTTCCTTCACTTTCTATAAGAAGGAAACTAGGAATGGGGGAATAAAAAAAGGTTTCAGTTGTAATATATTTTATACAGAACATTGCCTTATATTTTCCTAGGATTTCCAAAAGAGATATGCATAATAAATTTTGATCAGAAGATGTGTTCAACTGCTTATCGATTTAAATATAAATGTCACTAGTGTCGTCTCCAAGCTTTGTTTTTCTTAATCGTATGAATCAGAGTATCACAGATATATCTGATTTGTCATTGCACATTAATGTTCGTGTGTGTTCTATTTAATGGGTCTTTTCGAGGAAGAGTTAAATCCTATTGAAAGAATACAGTGATTCAGAGGGACAAGATTGGATCAGTAAGTACGAATCTATGATTGACACAACTGCATGTTTATGCAATGCATAAACAATATGCTTTCCTATTTTTGTAATGCATAAATGTGAGTAATACTAGCAGTTCGAGTTTCTAAACATTGGATGAGCAAACAATCAGTTTGATTTTGTGACCCAATGCATGAGGCAATGGCTTAATTTCATTTCAGAATACATAAAATAATGTATATTTTGTTTTTCAAGTCATAGGAGTAGGTGTAGGAGATAGAATTTAAGTTATTTTCAAATTTCTCACCTTATGCCAGTGAGCAATAAAACAAAGGAGAGATAATTGAATCAAAAATCATAATTTGCTTAATCATATTGAAGGTACACCCGCCTTGGTCTAGCAGAGCCAAAAGTGCAGGGAATTAAAACCAAATTGGTTGTTCGTTTGTTGGCCAAAGTCAGTTGTTGATCCTGATAATAGAACCTGGCTTCTTAGGGTTCAGCAAACCTGTGTTTTTGGCACCAACACCATGTGTGATGTATATTCGACCTTATACAGAATGAGGTCACTCGTAACTTGAGATCTCTCATCTTGTTATATCAGTTGAGAAAATCCTTGGCATATCTTGTCATTCCATTTTTCTCAAAAACATATCCTTTCCCTCTTGGCCACACTTGTGTCCCCATTCCCATTTCTTCTTGCAATCAAATGCATAGGCCCTTCTTCCTTAGTTCCTCTCGGTCATTTTCAAATAGGAAAGCCCTTTTCTGCCCATCCTTCCCACAAAAGTGTTTATCTTCTTTATGGAGATGCTTGGAGTATGTATTTGATGCAAAGTGTTTGGATCTATCTTTGGTTGAGTGTGTATCAAACTTCAATGCTTTTCACCATGTTTTTCACCAATTCTTTCAATCCCTCCATGAATAGGTAAGTGAGTCTCTCTTGAGAAATTTTTGGTTCCATGACTGTCAACCTCTAGGACTCAGTGGTGAATTCTTCCCCTATCCCTTGTTGTTTCAATTGGGTTAATTCTTTGAAGTACCATTGTGGATGTTTTTTTATCAAACTTCTTGATGAGTTTTTGTGTGAATTCGTCATAAGTGGTTATTTGTTTTTGACCAATTCTTTCAATCCCTCCACGAATAGGTAAGTGAGTCTCTTGAGAAAATTCTTGGTACCATGACTGCCAACCACTAGGACTTAGTGGCAAATTCTTCCATTGTCCCTTGTTGTTTGAGTTGGGTTGATTCTTTGAAGTACCATTGTGGATGTTTCCGATCAAACTCTTGATGAGTTTTTGTGTGAATTCGTCACAAGTGGTCATTTGTTGGTGGCCCTAGGAGATAAGGCCATGGGGCCACCACTCATGGGCTGTCCCTATTAAATGGAGCACCACAAATTTAAAGGTGTTTTCTTTCGTCATGGGGCTTAATGAGATATAGGTGTCTAACTTTTGCAGCCATGAACAGGTTGTGATTCTTTCCTATCTGTCAAAGTTAGGCAGGGTTATTTTACTCGGTCTTTCTTTTAGGTCTTTATCTAGTTGTGTCTTTCTTTTCTTGTTAGGGGTGGCTTTCATTTTGGCATTACAGTATTCTTTAAAAGAGATATCCCTCCTAAGCTCAAGGTCAATTCTTGAGTATGCCCCTCCAATCTCATCAATATTATTCATATGAGGAATATTTGTTTCTTCTTTCTTATGTTCCTCCCTTGGTAGGAAGGGAAATCTTGTTGGCCTAGGATTTGGTACCCTAGGAAAGCCGTTATTATTATTTGCAGAGTGGTTGGAGTTAATATCCCTTCCATTGTTACCCATGTTTTGAATGGCTTGAAGGAGAAGTTGGTTAGTTCTTTCATTCCTCTCATTCTGTTCCATAAGGGCTTGAGTGATTTGGGTTGTTTGTTCCATGAAGGCCCTCGACTCATTGCTCATTTGGTCGCTCATGCTGATGGTAAATTTCCTTCTCTCTTTCTAACATCCCTTTGGCTAGTTTGCATCAACTACCTCTCTCAGTAGGGCAGGAAAGATGCTTTAAATTTAATACCACTATGATGTCCCCAAAATAGGAGAACACAAATTTTAGCTCCAGATTATAGTTTCTATATAAAAGCAAGAAGGGTTTTTAGGGTACCTTTTTGCTTGGATTGAGATCCTATTACCAAGTTAGGAAACATTATAATAATAATTCACAATTAGACATTCTTGAGTTAGAAAAAAACATATATCAGATTCATAGATCGCTTGAATCAGATTTTAATTTTGTCTCAACCATTGAAGTAATAAGGTAGGGTGATTTTTGAGGTGCCCAAAAGACCCCTACCCTAGGCCCGAGAATGGTTATACCATCCCTCCTAGCCTCATGTGGCCCTTGCCATACAATGAGGTGGTGTAACTAGTGTGGTGTCCTATCACCATTCTCCTCATCCTTGTCACTTCTACCTCACCTCCACTAGTTGAGCATCCATATGCATTGATTCACCATGATAGAGGTCGTGAAGATCATTCACAGCAGGATGCCCAGAAAGTCCCTCCTTCCTAATCCCAAAGGCAGTCCCCTTGTCCCACTTTGGCCCCATGGGACTCCTTAGTCACATAGCAAGGGGTGATGTGCTTAGAAGATGACCTCATCACCATTTTCCCTCTTGTGACTACCTCATTTCCCCTACCATGGCTAATTCCAGCAGACAGAAAACATACATGATAAACTCTATATTACAACATTCATTATTTAGCAGATGAGATGCATGTTAGTTCACGGGTATGCAGATGTATATCTATATGTAAGCTGTCACTACTATCATATTCCTGAATCACTAATGCAAAATAGATAAAATCAGTGTATGAGGATTATCTGTACACACGTCTGTATATGCATCTATGAAGAGCATCATAATTGTGGGCTACATAATTCAAATAAAACAGTCATAAACAGATTTCTTATGTAAGACATTGCCACGCAATGCTCATGCCCAGATTGCAGATCTGAACTATAATCTATTCTTAATCCTTTTGTCTTTTCTTCCTTCTGATGATGCCCTTTTGTGAAACGATTGTGCATCTTATATATGTTTGGCCCGATGGGAAGGGTTGTATTCGAGGAGACATGTCTCCTTAGACGACATCTCTGCATAAACTAAATGTATTAATTAAATGCACCCCTTCATGTGATTGGGTTTGATTAACTGTTGTCTTCTGTTAATTTGATATTACTATGGCTCGTTGATTAATCATGTGATAAGTATGATCATTAGTTCTTTTTATATCTTCATCGGCTTCCTTTAATAATGCTTGCGGCTAGTGCTGTTATCTTAACCGTTAATAGCATTATTGATACTTGATGCTTAGCCCAAACGGTAGAGAGTAGAAGATGTCATCTGATTGCTAAGCTGCCCTTCAGTGAGAAGTTGATATTTCAACATGGCTAGGTTTGATACTTGCAACCTGGGTCTCTGACAGGAGTTATAACTTATGACAGTCAACAACATTACTCCTGACAAAGGAAGAAGGATAGTTCAAGAAAGTGGCTGCTTGCCATTGCCAAAAGTGGACATGGCCTCTGCATTGCATTGGACATTATCAAGAGGTAGGATACTGATAAAGAGATACATACCTCTGAGAATCAAGCATATAATTTATATTTTGGATCAGGATTTAGTACAAAATTTATAACATTTGCTATTTGGGCAGTGGCTCCTGAAACATATAAGCCCCAAGTTGCAAGGGATATCAAGGATTTGGCAGAAAACCTCATTGAAAGAAGACTTGCAAACAAACTACCCCACGAGCAGCATTTTCCGGTGGTGAGCACTGCATTGTTCAGTGAAGCAACAGCCTAGAAATCACAAGCTAACTCTGCTAAGTTAGATCGTATCAGGTTGTTACAAGAGTATAACAGAGTGCAATCTTTACTTTCCCCTCCACAGAGCATTGTTTCAGAGCCGGCAATCCCTCAATCCAATTCAGTTGATACAACTATGTAAAACAAGGAGACACTCTCGTTGATAATAAAGGGAACTTAAGGAACAACTAAAACAAAGCATGGAAGCTAGAAAGGCAGCTAAGGAAGCCAGAAAGGGGCACTCAATCTTGTGGATGACCTAAAAGGACACATAAAGTCTTGCATTGTGCACAAATTAAATGATACTTGGTTTGGATATATTAACCTGAGAAAGGCATATGTCACTTACCTGCAGCATGAAGAGAACTTGAAAGAAAAATTGAGCACATGAATCCCTAGGTTGTCCACAATTGGAGTGTACAAGCAAGCTAAATTTGACCCTAAAGCCCCCATTCAATTTGCAAGCACTTATGCTTACCAAACCAGATTAGAAATTCACCTCAATGGTAAGTTAAGTTCATTTTTAGCATTGGATGAGGCTTAATGTCTACAATTTTGGATGAGATGTCAACATTAAGGCCTTTGATAAATGGAAACAAGATTTCAATACCATTCTACCTTCTTTATACTCTTTTATTCGTGCAAGTGGTGAAACTGATTCAGCTTTGCTAAATAGTAGCATGTATAAGTTGATAAAGCTTGAATCAAGTTTAGATAGTCTTAATAAAGAAGCTAAAGCGGCCTTAGATGCAATATATAATGCTCATACCAATATGTTAGTATTTTTCAGATTTACCTAGGAATAATCAAACTATAGATGCCTTCCAAACACTAAGCACAAGATAAAATATTATATGCACAAGCAAAGAGAGATAGTACCCGAATTTAGGTTCTGAATTTGTCCTCAAATCAGTGCCTTTATTTCTCCAAGATGTAGGTGCCAAGTCAGCCCACTTAGGGCTTCTACAGTGCCACCAATCTCTTCTTACTTTGACCTAAAATCAGGCCAAGATCAATGTAAGGTCTGCCCTACAATCCTCACTTAATTCTGCTGCATTTAGGGCAGATAATTTGCTGCTGCCTTGGACCGAGATCTGCTCATTAATGGTGAATTCGCTGAGGTGAATTCACTGCCTCCTCAATAGTATTCGCTGCTGCCTGATGCATAGCCAAACTGCAACATAAAACACTGAGTTCACCACTTTGTAGGGCATCATTCTGCCCTAGTTCGCCATTCCTAGGGCAGCAGCTGTTTGCCCTAGGTTTGTTCCAAATTCGCCTTTTAGGGAGGGAAGCACGTTATGTTTTTGGTCCATGATGTTACCAAATACTCAATTGTGGATCCCTAATCCATGAGTCTCCAAGACTCAAAGGATATCAACTCCATGATATCTAGAGCATTGGTCTCACAAATATCAAGTCCATGATATTCACCAAGTGCTTGGAGCAATGGTCTTTTGACATCAAATCCATGATGTCTCACCAATTACTTGGAGTAATGGACTTTTGACATCAAATCCATGATGTCTCACCAATTACTCAGTAATGGATCCCTGATCCATGCGAATGTGGACCTTTGATCCACGAGTCCCCTGGACTCGAAGAACATCAAATGATATTCTTCAATTCATAAAAATAGCTTAGCCAAAAACATAAGTATATCCAAATGAATAATCATATGAAACCACACAAGTATAAGATTAACCAATATGATGAAAAGAACCACATGTAAATGAAAGAAAGTATGATCCATTCATACATAATATTAAAGTATGCTTCACAAGCTATACAAATGATGTATGCCCCATACAACTAGCAAAAATTTATCCAGCATCTATGCATAAGAGTAATCACATAAGTCTTCACCACATACAGGTAAACATATAACCAGGTGCAATGTGATCACAACAAGATGCAATATAGTTCTCTATATGAATCAACATTAACTCTAAATGAATGTTCTTTAAGAGGTATGCCTATTCTAACATATGCCAATGTAAGAATGTTCCAACCAATAATGTATGCACCTATGCATAAGGAAAACAGTAACTAGCAGTACTAGCAATTGTGATTTCTGTAATAGAGAATATGAGTCACGGAAGATATACAAATCAATGTCAACATATTCCAATGTTTAACATAAACCAAGAGATGTATTTACTCATATAGTTTCCTATTCTGAAGGAAATGTGACTGCATATGAACATAACATATCCCAGTGTGAGGTATATTCCACAGTCACAATGTATGATCTTATAGAATATGCCAAATATGCCAATAACTATGCTGAATAGATAGTTGTGTACATTGTCCTCATACACTATAATGCATCCATTCATACGTAGTGTGAAGTATG
Organism: Chamaecyparis obtusa; assembly: GCA_027943335.1. Taxonomy (NCBI): domain Eukaryota; kingdom Viridiplantae; phylum Streptophyta; class Pinopsida; order Cupressales; family Cupressaceae; genus Chamaecyparis; species Chamaecyparis obtusa. The sequence continues at coordinate 1,416,331 of BSBK01004847.1, forward strand.
CTCCTCATATATTCAGTTATGTCAAAATAATTAGTTATGCTAATTAGGCATCTTTAACCAGCTGATCAAAAATTAACAAGTTATGATGATCACACCAATAAGGTATATACCTACCCATATATGAGATTAACAAGACATAAGGAAGGAGATCACCATACAAAATTAAGTGAGCCCGTGACCGAACTCCCTCTTAAACCATGTCTACAATTAAGATACCCAGGGAACATGACACTTAAGGAGAGTTACTCCCTCTAGATGGTTATATCTTCTCCCTCTAGCAAGGTTAAGACTCTTTCAACCAGTAAGGAAAGGGCAATCTTAAGAGAAGATAATATGAAGACAACCAATGCCAGAGATATATAGAGCCAATGTATGTACCTATACATAAAAAAAAGGCTAACAATCTGCAGTAAATGACAGCAAACAAATAACATATGCCAGAGCAAGGTATGTTGTCAATCAGCTATTCCAATCAGTAATTATCCTCTACAGATAATCCCACACATACATGTCAACTTAATTTATAACTAATGAATTGATGTGCCAAGTGTACTTCCTACACATGCATAGAACCAATATGTATACCAATAGTTAAAGTTCCCATGCATCAAACAAGATGAAGGTATGTGCAATACTATGTGAAGTATGTATCTCAATTCAGATATGGTCTATCCAATATACTCCCTCTGAATCATGCATGCCATGCACTTAATCTCAAGATGATCTACTCCCTCTAAATCAAAAGATAATTAATAAGATTTCACATAGAGGCAACTAATTGAAAATCAAAACCCTTATTTCAATTTCAGACCAAACCTTAGTTGCCATAAAATTTCTTAGTTTTGAAAGACTTAGTTTGTACACATAAATCTAAAAAGATCTTTACTCAACCGCAGCTCTGATACCATGTTAGTATTTTTCAGATTTACCTAAGAATAATCAAACTATAGATGTCTTCCAAACACTAAGCACAAGATAAAATATTATATGCACAAGCAAGGAGAGATAGTACCCGAATTTAGGTTCTGAATTTGTCCTCAAATCAGTGCCTTTATTTCTCCAAGATGTAGGTGCCAAGTCAGCCCACTTAGGGCTTCTACAATGCCACCAATCTGTTCTTACTTTGACCTAGAATCAAGTCAAGATCAATGTAAGGTCTGCCCTACAATCCTCACTTAATTCTGCTACGTTTAGGGCAGAGAATTCGCTGCTGCCTTGGACTAAGATCTGCTCCTTAATGGTGAATTCGCTGAAGTGAATTCACTGCCTCCTCAATAGTATTCGATGTTGCCTGATGCGTAGCCAAACTGCAACATAGAACACTGAGTTCGCCACTTTGTAGGGCATCATTCTGCCCTAGGTCTACTCCAAATTCGCCTTTTAGGGAGGGAAGCACGTTATGTTTTTGGTGCTTCTCTCCCTTAAAATCGCACTTCTTATATATGCTGTGAAACACCAATAAGGGGGCCGACTTGGTCCATAAAAACCAATTAATTATAAGAGCCAAGAAGCCGACCTTGGGCCCTTAATTTCATTTAGCATATATTTCGAATTTGATAAACAATGAATAATAAATATAACCAATATTTATTATTATTATTTATCATATCGATATCCACAAGGAGATGTTTGCCGTAAAGGCCATAAAACTTAACACAATAAAGTTGCAAAGGCTCTTGAATTTCAATGGCCTTCAAAGGAGCTATATGCTTCATGGTTGGAGAAATACAATGGATAGGTGTTTTGTCAGGTCAACCTGGCCATCAAATTTGGCCTCCAGTGAATTTGAATTCATCTGTCTCTCCAACGGCTTCAACTACTTTTTGGCTCCAAAACTTTCTTAACAGGTTGTTGTAACTTGTAACCATTCTGTTTCAACAGAAATGTGGTTGTCAAATGTAACAAGTGACACGTGAATTGGCTTGTGAGCTTACATACTCAGTTAGTTTAAAAGAAGATATGAGCCCCATTGTAAAGGATTTTCAGACATAACTTTCGGCGGGTATTTTTTATCTGTAGCATGTCTTCGGATATGGTGTGTATGGTGTGTAAGGTCTGTAAAGAAACCTCTATCATAGCAATGCATATTTCAATTGGAGCTTATATGAAAACATGTTTCAATATGATCATCTCAAATTTGTAATTCAACACTTCTTTTGAATAAAATAATGAAGCATTAGTGAGTTCTTTGTTGAAAACTCTCATTGCAATGGGTGTGTTTTATAGATGGCTTTTGCTTAATGAATGGAATGATTGTTTTCATGAAAATGTTGAGGGTGTTTTTGTTACAAAAGGATTACTAGGTAGAAACATATTGTTTGTGCTTCACTGGTCTCATTATTGCAAACCAGTATTGTCTAATTGACCATTGAAATGTGTTAAACTACTATGGGAAGTAGTTTACATGATTCTCGAACTCTGTAGCCCTAAATAGGCATTGATCTGATCAAGATATATCTTCCTAAATCCTAGAATCAATTCAAAATGACAAACTTGAAAATCTACAGTATGAGGAATGCAATAGCTGTAAAACGTGCAAAAAGACAACTGAAGATGATAGCAAATGTTGAAAATTGAGTGTGAGCTGCTACTAAAGTCAAAAACCCTCAGAAATCTGTTGAAAAACTGTTGTAAGCCTTATCAACGACTAAATTTTGTTTTTTAAACCCTAAAAACCTTACACCAAGATCTCAAGTGTAGGCATATAGTGGAAATTGCCTTTATTGGAGCTCAAAGAATTGAAAATCTGAAATAAACTTATCATAAACCCTGCCGAAGGTGAACAATACAAATTTCCAATGGAGTTTGCTAGGAATGGATGAATGGAGCAAACACCAAAAGATTTTATGGAGGAACCTTTTCTATTTTTGATCTCCAAAACACCTTCCTAGAGCAGATTTAGCCTCAAAATCATTGCTGATTTATTTTGCATAAAAAATTTCAATCCAATGGAAAGGAGAGTTCTTTTGGTCTAATGTCCCTTTTCGCAATTGACAAAACTTGTCTTACTTTGTAGTTGTGCTTCAATACAAAGGCATGTGCCGTCAACTATTCACTCAAAATGCTAACTCAATGGAGAGAAGCACACTTGTACATTGGGATAGGAAACTTGCCTCAGTTTAGAGAGGAGCACTTGAATACAAAGGCATGTGCACCCTAACTTCATACCTCTCAAAAACATATGTTGCAATGTCAAATGACTCAAAGTTCAATAGCAGCACTTGGCAAGTACATTGCTTTTACCTAAAGGTTTGAGGTCCACATCATCAAATATGATATCACATCAACATGCTTTTTTCTAATGAGCACATTTCATCTATTATTAGCAATAATGGTCAACACTAACAATCTTTAAGTCACAACTAGTAGTGCTATCCTAAATCTACAATCACGGTCTCAACTATTGGGTGCTTTCCCCAATATGTTCATTTTTTTGTGCTTTAATTTAACATTGGACATCTTGTCAAAATGGTGTGCATTTTTTAACTTACGAAAATGAGTGCCCTTTTCACTTAAAACATCTTTTTTACTTGATTTTCACTTAAACTAGTACATCTCTATTCAATGGAGTGCTCCACTACATTGTTTGTCGATTTTTTATTGCTTGAAACAAATAGTGTCCATCCTTTGAAGAAAAGTGCTCCAATGTGCTAAGTGTCCATTTTTCCCAGGACTAAATAGTTTTTTGACTCTATTTTGCATCCAAGATCCATTTTACCTCTCATCAAATACATTAGAAAGTAAATTTCAATGAACCATGAGAACATCCCCGCATTGCACCACCACCTCTACCAGGATGACACAATGTACCCAGGACATCCAAGGAACTTCTAGGAGTCACATGACCATCCAAAGGTCACACGTGTCTGTTAAGGTATAGCTTCATTTGTATTTTATATATATATATATATATATATATATATATATATATATATATATATATATATATATATATATATATATAATAGTATACAATGATTATGCTATAAGAATTGTGATTATATTATTATTATCTTATTATCATTATTATATTGATGAAATATAATAATGATAATAACATAGCAATTTATAATACTATACATTGTTAATAATTAAGAGTTGTAATTTATATTGTTATTATTATATTATCATTATTATATTTATAATATAATAATGATATTATCATAATACAATATTATGATATTACATTAATATTGAATCGAACTATGTTCGATGACTATCATAATTATTAGCATCGACTATTATGTCAAATGAATGAACGGCACTAAACATTGTTATTAAGACAGCCGACTACACTAATGTAACCAGCGACCATGGGACGTGCCCTTTCATTAATGAAGGGACACATTGCTTGCTGTTCTTTGATCATCAGCATATATATATATATACGTATGTTGTGATCGCAGGAAAATACAATCAGTAAAAGTGTTCATTGCTATTATTACCTGCGGTCACAGCATACTGTATAGTATATTCAGAATAAATATAAAAGTATCACAGTGTATTGATATATCAGAACATCCATTTTATCAGCACATATAAAAGGTAAATTATATTCTCAAGATCTGATTTCCTAACATGGTATCAGAGCCAAGTTAAAGAGAATATAATTCTGAAATATTATTTGATTGGAAAAGAAAGATATTATTTAAAAGAAAAGATTCATTCACAAATCATTAAAAATGACCACCGGAATTAGGATGGAAGACAGATTGGAAGGAGCATCCAATTTTCTATCATGGAAAATTAGAATTACCACACTATTGCAAGAACTGGAATTAGAATCTTTTATAGAAGAGGAAAAAGAAATACCTACAGACAAAGCAAAGAAAACAACTTGGAAAAGAAGGAACAATAAAGCCAAGAAGTTAATTGTTGATTCAATCAAAGACTCTATTCTTCCAAACATAGCAAGATTAACAACAGCATATGAGGTTTTCAAGAAAATTCAAGAAACGTATGAGATAAACAATACAAGTCGAATATTAACCTTAAAGGAACAATTGTTGTCAACTAAGATGAATAAAGGGGAAACAGTTACATCTTATTTCCTTAGAATTGCTGAAATTCGAGATCAACTATTCTCTATTGGTAACAATGTAGAAGACATGGAATTATCTCTAATAGCACTAAGGGGATTACCAACATCTTGGGAGAATTTCATTCAATGTATAAGCACTCGTCCACCCTTACCAAAATTTGATCAACTTAAAAACGACTGCACTCGGGAAGAATCAAGACTCATTACTAGAGGACTAGGTTCAAAGGAAGAGGGAGAAACACAAGCTCTCAACACAAAGTCTCACAACAAGAAAGAAAAATCCTTCAAAAGAATGAGGGGATACAAAAGAGATATTTCTAAAATTCAATGTTACAAATGTGATAAATATGGGCACACTCATCGACACTGTCCCGAAAGACAAAAGACTCAAGCCACCGTAGCTGAAGCAAAAGAAATTCCACTTTTCTTTATAGCTCTCTCAAGTGAACTAAATTCAAATAGGACTTGGATAATTGATAGTGGTGCATCAAGACATATAACCGGATTTAAAAGTCAGTTTGAAACATTTGAAAATTATTCAACAGAAGAAGTAACTATTGGGGATAACTCCACTTACCCAGTAAAAGGAATAGGGACCTGTACTATCAAGATAAAGAATGGAGTATCCTTACAACTAAAAGATGTTCTATTTGTATCCGGAATCAAAAAAAATTTAGTTTCTATATCAGGACTAGCAGATCAAGGATTTCGTGTCACCTTTAATGAAGACAAAGTTCTACTACGGCCTAAAAATTCAAATATGAAAAATGCCACAATTATAGGGACAAGAGATGGTAGTTTATACAAACTATGTAATGAACAAAAAGCTGCACTAACTCATGAAATTACAAACCACAGTGAATTATGGCATAAGAGGTTGGGACATCTAAGATATAATGCTCTACCTATGATAAACAAAATTACTACGGGTCTTCCACACTTTAAAAATAATCATCCTGGCATTTGTAAAGGTTGTGCACTAGGGAAGAATATAAAAGGATCATCCCCTACAAGTGAGCACAAATTTAAAGTAACCTTAGAATTGATCCATACTGACTTATGTGGACCCATGTCAACACCTTCATTAACAAGATCACTATACCATATTATTTTTGTTGATGACTATTCTCGGAAAACTTGGATATACTTTCTTAAGGATAAAGAATCAAGTGAGGTACTATCTAAATTCAGAGAATTTAAAGCATTAGTAGAAAATCAAACAGACAAAAGAATAAAAGTATTAATAATGGAGGTGAATACAAATCTGACATATTTAAAGAGTTCTGTAATTCTGTTGGGATTAAGAGGGAGTATACTTTATCATATAATCCTCAACAAAATGGAGTAGCAGAAAGGAAGAATAGATCCATGATGCTCAATCAAAATGTCATGTCCCCATTTTGGCTGACATCGTTTGGCATGACGGATTTGCCTATCATCGACTCTCGTAGGCAAATGGTTTGGAGAGAGGGTCATTATGTTGATCATTTGATTGCATATTGCTGACAGAGCCTACATTCGGTAGAGCCTACATCCAATTTGGGCCTACATGCAGTTGTAGTGGAGCCTACATCCAGAGTGAGCCTACGTTCAGTCTTGAGCCTACGTTCAATCATAGTTGGGCCTACATTCAGTTATGAGACATTTGGGCCTACATTGTTATAATTTTGAGTTGAGAAATGTACTTTATTATTATAATGTTATTTTATTATAAAGTACATTATAATTGGATGTTTCTAGAAGTTCTAGCAACTTCTCAAAGAAAAGAATAAATAGAGGGCTTGGGCTTTCATTTCTACATACTTGGATTTGGGATTTCTTCTACTTCTTCCATTGTGGAGCAATTTGTAGTCTTTTGGGTCTGCAAATACTATTCGATCTTTGGGAACAATAACTCCCCTAGATTGGCATAACTGAGGTAGTGAAATATCTACTGAAGGGTTGCAAGTTTGGAATTGGTACTCAGCCATCTCATTGGTACTTCATTGAGAATTTGTTGTGAGGGTTTGAATTTGATTGGATAAGGGTTCTGAATTTATCCTTGCATTGGTGAATCATTTTGGTAAAGGTTGGAGATCTTTTTGGCACATTTTCAGTCAGTTCACACCAGGGCCTAGACTCATATTTTTGCTCATATCTCACACACCAGCTGGAGATTAATTTTATGCATTGGAGGGGATATATACTAACCCTAGGCGTTTCAGATCATACCATTTTTGACACCCAATACCCTACAGATTATTTTATATCAGGGCCGTACAAGACTGTACTGTACGGACAGGTACAATGCATGGTACAGCAGCGATCAAAGGTACAGTTCGGGGACAGATTAGTCATCATTTCATCAGCATTTTTCAACAGTCAAAAGGGCAGCGATTTCCAAGTTCCATTTCATGTGTTTGGATGCATTTGAGTTCAAGGAAAACTGTAAAGTTGCATGTTCTCAGTCATTGATATAGCAGTCATTAATTAGTCTCTGTTGTCATTGATTTGTCATAGTAGTTAAGGAGTTTTAGATGGTCTTGTCTTTATCCTTGTATTGAAATCTGAATAGCTGTAACAGTCCATCATTTTTCTCAAAATTCAGTCATAATCAGTCCTTGTTATAATAGAACGTTGTAATCAGACTTTGCTATTTTGTAGTTGGATTGATATAGTAGAGAAGGTGCATTGCAAGATCTTTTGAGATAGTTGAAATATTTCATGGCATAGTTCAGTAGTTGAAAACAGTCCATAAAATCTGTCATTGATATTGTAATCAGTCTACTGAACATTGCAATCAAAATTGGAGAAGTTTATGATATGTCAGCATTGAGTGATGTTTAGAAATTCATTGTTGTCCATTTTGTATTACAATCCTATATTGGTATTATTATCTCAATTACAATTGGATGCCAAACAATAAACACATTGAAACACATCATTGCAAGCAAAACATTTTAGTGCATGCCAACTGTTTGACGAATTGTCTCAGTTCAGATTTGAGGGTTTTTAGTGGCCTTTATAATAAGGGTCATTACACAAAACCTTCGTACTTTTTTTTGGGCAGAAGCTTCAAATACAGTGGTATATACTCAAAATCGGTGTCCACACTCCATACTAGAAAATATAACACCAGAAGAAGCATTCACAGAGATCAAACCAGATCTAAGTCATCTCACGATATTTGGATGTCTTGTATATATTCATGTACCTAAAGAAAAGAGGACTAAACTAGAACCATCGGATAAGAGAGGCATACTTGTTGGTTATAGTGAAAACACTAAAGGGTATCGAATCTACATTCCAGGACAAAAGTCTGTTGAGATGAGTAGAGATGTAAAATTTGATGAAAATAGCACATTTAAAAACTTTGAAGAGGATAACATCCCGGAGATAGAAGAAGATCTCACTGTTGAAATTGAGAGGGAGGAATTGGACTGTTTGGAAAACCTCTAGATCCGACTGTGATTCATTGTGACAATCAAAGTTGTATCAAGTTATCTGTTAATCTAGTTTTCCATAACAGGTCCAAACATATTGAGATTCCATATCATTACATAAGAGATATGGTAGAGAGAAATATCATAAAGTTAGAGTACATTAGTACTGAAGAACAGAGTGCTGATATTTTTACTAAGCCACTTGCAAAGCTGAAGATAGAATACTTCAGAAACAAACTTGGCATGATCAAGTTGTGATGTATGGTTTAAATTCCTCTTATTTATAAGTTTTTTATTCATGAATAAATGTAAAAATGTGTATATTGCAATATTGTGTAAAATGATCATTTGTGTGTGGGTTAACATTTCAAAGTGACGATCTTGTAAATGGTTAACCAAAGTGTCAAGATAGACTACTTAATTGTGTGTCCCGATTGTGCGGAGATCTTGACTCTTGTTATTACTGGATGTGTAATAACGAAACCATATCATGATAGACTACTTAATTGTGTGTTCCGACTGTGCGGAGATCATGATATTCAAGTCTATTTTCATGACGAGACTACATTAACTTGTGTGTCCCGAAGTGCGGATGTCATGATAGACTTTTGATGTTTAATACTCACTCGCTAAGAGGGAGTGTTAAGGTATAGCTTCATTCGTATATATATATATATATATATATATATATATATATATATATATATATATATATTATAGTATACAATGATTATGCTATAAGAATTGTGATTATATTATTATTATCTTATTATCATTATTATATTGATGAAATATAGTAATGATAATAACAGCAATTTATAATACTATACATTGTTAATAATTAAGAGTTGTAATTTATATTGTTATTATTATATTATCATTATTATATTTATAATATAATAATGATAATATCATAATACAATATTATGATATTACATTAATATTGAATCGAACTATGTTCGATGACTATCATAATTATTAGCATCGACTATTATGTCGAATGAATGAACGGCACTAAACATTGTTATTAAGACAGCCGACTACACTAATGTAACCAGCGACCATGGTACGTGCCCTTTCATTAATGAAGGGACACATTGCTTGCTGTTCTTTGATCATCAGCATATATATATACGTATGCTGTGATCGCAGGAAAATACAATCAGTAAAAGTGTTCATTGCTATTATTACCTGCGGTCACAGCATACTGTATAGTATATTCAGAATAAATATAAAAGTATCACAGTGTATTGATATATCAGAACATTCATTTTATCAGCACATATAAAAGGTAATCTGATTTCCTAACAGTATCTCCCACAGCCCCCAATCAAAAAATCCAAGTGAAAACAAAAAAGGTAATTAAATTGTGAAATGACATTTGCCATCAAGATTTGTGGGGTTTTAGAGGCCTTATTCATGCTTGCCCCTAAAACCCATAAGGGGCATTGCCCCTTAACCCAGCTAGCATCCAAACCTCCACCCACCACTAATATTGTTAATACAATTATTGCCATGTTTTTTATGTTTATGAGTTCAAATTTTACTTAGTGTTCCAAATTTTCATTTGCAATTCTTATGCTTATTCTTGATTTGCTCCCAAAGTACTCTGCCTACCATTCTTAATGTTTAATGCAATCATTGTCATAATTTTATATTTATGTTTATTAGTTCAAATTTTACTTAGTGTTCCAAATTTTCATTTGCAATTCTTATGATTATTCTTGATTTGCTCCCAAAGTACTTTGCCTACCATTCTTAATGTTTAATGCAATCATTGTCATGTTTTTATATTTATTAGATTTAACTTTGAATAGTATGCCAAAATTTCATTTGCAATTCTTGTGCTTATTCCTTGCACATATTTTTATAACTAATTTTTCAAGTACTATATGTATTTGTGATGCCCCCTCACTACCCTTTCTCTACCATTCCAAACTTAGACCCTTGGTCCGCCCATCCTCAAAACATGTCCCCCCATTTCCCCGTCAACAAAATCCCATGGAACTATGGTAAATCTCATTGGTCATTAACTTACATTGATTAAAGCTTGAGAAACATGACATCCATAAAGACAAAAAAATTAGATCAAGATTCATTAAGCAAAAAGGACTTACATTGAACTAAAAAATGACTCCCTACAAAAAAAGTTGGCAACATACATCATTAAAAGAAGCTAAGCAGATCATAGAAGCACAACTTTAAAAAACATTTAAAAGCTTGCCTATCTAGCAAGTTGCAAGTCAAACTAACTCCACTAGTAACTCGCAAAAAACCCCAACAATAATTTCTGATTTTCAAGTCACAAACTCAATCGACTTTTAAATATGTAAATTCACCCAAGAAAAAGCATGGTCTCGTCAATTTTGCATCTTTTTTTCAAGCCTTCAATCTTTTATTAGCAATTGAGAGTGTACCATTAAGATTCTTGCAAACTTGAAGGCCTTAATTTGGGCTTGGTGATAGGGCTACACGCCAGGGGCACTACTCCCTACCCCACTGAGGATCATCACCCTTACACCTTGTGTAGGTCACTACACCTCAATCTCATTAGGGGTTCTATACCAAATCCCTACTTTGGTTTTTTTTTTTTCAGATTTTTTGGGCCCATGTTTTCCGCTAATGAAATTTGTAATATATCAATAGATATAGGCAATTTATCCCCCATTAATGTGGATAGGAAGGTTGATCTTCCTATAGACCCCCGGGAGGGAGTGGTGCGGTTTGCTCCTTTGCTCGGTTGGGTCAAAACCAACTTTAATGGGCCTTCAAAAAGAAACTCGTGGATGAGTGGAGTTGGATGTGTTGTTAGAGATCACAATGGAATCATTCTAAAATAGAAGTCAGTAAATTTAGGAACCATGACAAATAAGAGGTAAAATTCAATGCCGCTTTGCTTGGTCTTCAATGCGGGAGAGAGTATGGAATACACACAAGTTCACTTGGAAGGGGATTCCTTAATTACAATCAATGTTATGCAACAAAAATCAACTCTGAATCGGAGATTGCAAAAGCTACTCAAACCAATTTGAGATTTGGTGGATCAACTCAAAAGTTTTGCATTGTCCCATATATACAAAGAAGGGAATGTTGCCGCTAACAAACTGGCCAAATCAGCCACTGAACAATCGTAGAGTTGGCCAATTAAGGTGGTAGGGTGATGGGTTGGTTGTATGAATCACGGGATGAGGTGGCCTAACACAAAGATATGATAGGCTCCACAATGCAATATAATTAATCCCCCAAGCCCCAAAAAAAGAGAAACTATGCCTTTCTGAATCCACACAAACTTGTATTAGATACATGAGATTTAGATGGGGCAAGTGTCACCTAGATGATAGGGAATTTTTGAGTTTTGCGTGAATGTGATGCTTATTAGCGAGCAATTGGAATAAAGGACAACAAATAGCATAAAGGCAACAGCGTTGATGTTTTTCTAAGACTTGACATGAGTAGTAATAAACTGGGACTAGAGATAATAGATGTCACCAGCTAATATCTAAATAATGACTAAGGAAAGCCTGTGGAGGACTTTAAATTGAGGTGGTGGCGCAAGTAGTAACACAGTAACCTTTTTTGCATAGTGCGTGTTTCAAGGAGTTGTGAGTAAGGAGAATATGGACACATCTATGAGGTTGGTCTGCATGAAGATACAAATGACCTTCCTAGGGGAGGTCACAGAAAAACATTTTAAATGTGTCTTTTGCTCGAAGCATGATTTAGTGCTTCATGCTATTAAAATGGCTCTTGGCAAGGAGTTTCTGAAGACTACACTTCGCTATTGTGTCAATACGGACATTTCGGTGATGTTTTTGGCTACCCTGCTAGATGTTTGGATGTTTAAAGACATGGCTAATGCCTTATGTTAGTGGCTCGTCCAAAAGGCTTTTTTGGGAGAAATTGGGGAAGTACTTGATATTGTGGATTGTAAGATTATTCCTTTGCCTTGGAATTTCCTTTACCAGGGCAAAGTAATTAAGAGACTTCCTCTCATTACATATGTTGTCCCTAACTCCATCTCATGCAAAAAAATCGTTTTGGACAAGAGCATTTTATTTCTTAAAAAAAGCTCCACTTGGCTCCAAATGATGGTGTGCGTTGGTTGCAAAGGTACCTGGTGGAGGAAGGTTTGGCTACAAACAATGAAGAGGAGGAACCCTTTCGGATTGAAATTAAAGAGGAAGCTCTGGATTGCGAGCTCACTAGTCTTTAGCGACCAAAGAAGAGGTTCATGTAGACTTTGGCCCCGAGTGTCCAATAAAGGAAATGGGTGAGATGAAAAAGCACACTGCAAGGTAAGGGCAAAGAAACTTGGCCCTAATTTTGGTTATCTATGTCTGTATATATTGGAGTATGTTGAAAGTAGGTATAGGGTATAGTCTATCTCCATTTTGGTATGTATGGGCTGAAATTATATACCAGTGTAGTATGTATGGGTTATAATAGGTTCGTGCTTATCTCCTTTTTGCTACTAGGAGATAGGATGGCATCTGAATATACAATTTTGTTTATCAGCGTGGGGGATATGGAAGGTATGATCAGGCATTTATCCCAGGCTACTCTAATGTGTAAATTCTTTAGTTACTATTGATATAGCAGGTACAGCCCCTTAGTTGTTTTGATCGATCAAAAAAAACACAAATAGGTAATTTATAATCATATGACATTGTTAAGTGACTTGCACTCATTTTTTGATCTATACAAGGAAAAACTACTTATGACATTTGTAAATTCAGTCTTGTGCATGTTTTTTTATGATTGATTTATAAATTTGTGTTATTAGCATTAAAAAAAAGTTCACCAATTTTTTACCAAAATCTTTGCTGAATCCAAGTTTTTGACAATTTTTCGGTCTGCCAAGTTTTTGCCAAGCCAAAAGTTTCTGAACTATGGTAGGAAATGTGGATAGAAATTGTGCAAACGTCTGGAAAAGAGTGGATACAATCCAATAAAATCCGGTCATATGGTGAACAGACAAGGGCAAAAAAAAGGCACCTTCAATTGTTGACAGTAGTTGTTCAGCAATAACTCATACATGATTTGACTGTTGATGTTGTTGTAGCAGTGGTTGTGCCATGGAGAGCAAGTCATTGATCAAGTCCTTAAAGTTCAGCAATAATCACTTTTTAAACTGAAGTTGCAGCAACATGTGAAGGAAGCAGACTGCAAATCCATATAATACCAAACAAAGACAAAAATGAAGGTGTCTGCCAGTTGGAGAAGCATATAGAAGATTTTCTGATCTGCAAACTGTAGAAAATGTGTGTCTACTGGTTGGTGAATTGTAAGGGAATGTTTTTATTCCTTTAATGAAATATTTTTGTTCATTATTTTATGGCAGCCACCATTTGCTTCTTTTTTTCAATGGCATTACCTCCTAATATTTTTGCTCCACCAAACACAAAAGAAACAGACCTGTTAATAGCTAGGCCTAAAAAAGTTGACGTGTGAGGAAGAAAAAAATAATGATACAGATTTAGTAGGCAATCAAATTTGGCATTCTCCTAAACATCACAACTAGTTAGCAATTAAACAAAGTGACAATTATTCAAAAATCGAATTCAACCCAGTTAAAACTTCATAAGTCTATGTTTTTAATAACATTTGTATTAAAATTCATGTAAACTCATTAGTTGAAAGGTGCATTATCAGTCGTTGCCAACATCCCAACAAGATTATTTGTTGAGTGGGGTGGGGTGGAAGTTTTTCCTGATAGATGTTGAAAAGTTTGAAGGTAGAGACTTCCATGCATGGCAAATCAAGCTGCAATTCATGTTGATCAAAAAAGACCCATGGGGTATTGTAAGTGAAAAAACACCAAAACTAGTGAATATTGATGAGGCAATAAAACGGGTCATCAAAGATCAAAAGGTTGTGGCTATAACTGGGCTTGGGGATATCTAATGGATCATATAGATCTCTCACAAAAATCCCCAGAGCAGTATGGGATCGACTTAACAGTCTGTTTGGTTCTGATACAGCAATAGTAAAACTGACTTTGAAGCAGTGATCGTCTGGGCTAAAGATCAAGGCAATTAACAGTACAGTGTAGCACAAAATTTTATTCCATGAAAAATCAGTTAGCTAGCACAAAAGCTGAAGTAGAAGATGATGATGCCAAAGCAACTATGTTGTATAGCATGCCTGCTACATTGTGTTTACACTAAGCAAGATTGATCCAATCTTTGAACACATAATCTCTTCCTGAATTGATGAGAAGACTATTTGAGCCACAAGAAATGACCTGTTTAAAGAGGAAATTGCAATAGTTGCGAAAAACATTCCCAGTATCTCTTCCAATTTAACTAGAATCTTTCATCTTCAAATGCAAAGCAAACACCAAAAAAATAGGTATGTAAGTTTGTACTGCAAGCAACAAGGACAAGTGATAATGGGTTGTTTTCAAAGAGTAAGAGAATTAACTGATGTAGTTGGCAATCTTGTTGAAGTTTTGGAATAAACATGTTGTTGAGAAATAGTTAGTTTGCGGTGTAATTTTATCTCACTTCCAATTAGTTTCGGGATAGTTGTCGACAGTTGGCACTCTTAACCAACCACCTGGCACCTATATATGCAATTACTTTCTATTGGAACGTAGCATTCTCTGTACTATATACATTGCATTTGGAAATAAAGATCAGACCTTTCTGCCATATTCTTGTGATTATTATTTTATTTCTAGTATTATTGTACAATTTGTTCTGGTACATTGCCTACTCTGCATAAACATATTTGTGTCGTTACAGCAAACTGAAGAAACATAGTGCATAAACTATTGGTGTCGTATACTCTGCATAAACATATTGGTGTCGTTACAGCAAACATAGGGCCATGGAACCCTCGAAACATAGGGTCAAATATACACTAAGCAAAAAAAAAATGAAAGGGTATATAATATTAGAAAATAAGTGCATTCATAACCACAATGCATAAGCAAAGATACAAATATAACAGAAGTAAACCATGATCCTGTACAAGCGGAAGACTCAAACATACTTCCAAGGGTTCCAAGACAACCCCCAAACACTAGCAAGAACAAACAAGCACGTTCAAGCCACCACATGATAGTCTAGACCGTGTCGACGAACCTCATGGGATAAGACCGGACCATCATCAACAATCACTAACAAGAAGACAAGCTCATCCTCAGCAAGATCCAATACTAGGTTCATTTTAAGCCCAAATTGAAAAGTGAACTAAAGGACATCAAACTGAATTGGAAAATGAAAGGCAGATACATCACGTAGCAGTGAAAATCCCAATGAAATGTTCATTAGTAATAAGGGCACAATAACAAAGGAAGTCAGTGATAATTATCATAATAACATAATCCAATATTCTCAAATACAAAATACACTAGACATCATAAAGCATCATGTCACATCCTGAAAGCATCATCATGCAAATATGACCAAAACGGTAAGCAGCAGTATAATCTAACATCTAAATCAACAATGATACTGGTAAAGCCAAAATAATGTATTGTAATTAAATGCATCGCAATGCAATGTCTGATCACATCATACGAATAGCCATAATAAAATAAAGTCCAACTCAGATCAAAATAACATGGAACGGAATGCAACCACGAGAGGCACTACACCCTCCCCCTCTAGGCATAGGCTTACTCCTGGAAGCCTACAAAAAGACAGGTGTACAAATCTCTCAACCATGAAGCATCCTCCCAAGTAGTTGAAGTCTCATCACTCGAGTCCCATTGGACCCTACCTGCTTGATGTCTCGAACCTTGAGGGTCAACTTCAACACTAAAGAATGTGGATGGGCTCCAAAGAAAGTTGTTTGTCCTTTACTTGTAGTCTCAACAATGATGCATTGATGCTCATCTTGACGGTTATCAACCACCGCAAAAACTTTGTGTGATCTACTTGCATCACCAATGGTAGTCTCGAAAGTAGCTTGCCTCTAACCAAACCCTGGAATAACTCTTTGAGGACACTTAGTTGCCCTATGACCATGCTGGCCACAAGAGAAACATGCTCCCGAACCATACCCACAACCTGCAGAAGGTGCACTAGACTGGTGGGAATTGCCTCTACTAGCACTGTTGCACACTCTAAGATGGCTAACTAAGTTGTGACTGCCTAGTTCCTGGGGTACCTGTACTATGACCAAACTGATGACTCCTAGAGGGCCTCTATCTACGCTACTACTAGCAATCTGTCCTAGGTGGTGTCAAATATGCCCTAGAAAAACTTGCAGACTGTACTTGTGTACTCTATGCACCAAGTCCAAAAGGTCGTGCACTATGAACTTGTGCACCTATCCTACTACCAAAACCCCTAGCTATGTTATCCTCAGTCAATCTCACCTTCTCAACAACGATAGCAAGAGTCCTAGGTTTGTGATGACGAACATCTCCAATGATTCGGCCATTAAGGCCCCGAATAAAAAGTTGTATCAACATAGGCTCGTCATAGGTATAACTGGCATACTACCTCAGCACAAAGAACTTATGCTCGTACTGATCCACTATCATAGTCCCCTATTAAAGATGGTGAAACTCATCAACATGTGTCTGTCAATAGTGGACCAAAAGGAAACGTTCTTGAAATCACTCCTCAAATATCTCCCATGAAACAATCGAGATATCCAATTGGAGCTTTTGCTCCTCTATGTGCCACCAAGTAGACACAAAACTCCTAAGGTGCATAATGGCACATCGAGCTCTAGTGTTGCTCGCATAAGGGTGCATTGCAAAACAATGTCCAAGATCTAAAAGCCAAGTCTCAGCCTCAATACCACTCCAAGAGCTATCAAAAGTGGGTGGACAGGACCTCAAAAGGTCTCTCATGTATCCTACAAGAATAGAATCCTCACCCACCACTACCCTCTCTCTCCTATCCTCTATTCTTGAGCCAATTGTGATACGAGAACACTCACGCTCTCTCCTGTCCTCCCACTCACCTCGATCAAATAATTGAGATTCCCCATGGTGAGATTCCTCCTGATGAGCTCCCAACCAAGTAATAAGTTCTTGTAGTAATTGAACCAATTGGGGATTCTCATCATTACTGCCATGACCCTCTCTTTGGTCCTCATGGTGATCCTCATGTTGTTCTTCTTCTTGATGCTCTTCCTCGCTATGTTCCTCCTCATGGTCATCTTGACAAGCATTTTGTCGACCACCTCTACCCCTAGGAGGCATCCTTCGGAGCAAAATAAGATGTGGATTAGATTCAACATACATCATACCTATAAGCCATACTAAGGCAATGAGAGAAAACAATAACCATCAAAGAATATAACAACCACACATCACTCACACCAAACACAATGGGTACATATACACCAGAGATCCCAATATGTGAACATGGGCTCTGATAGAAGAGTAGATATGTTGTTCAAGTATGGCCATGCATCCTATGGGAAAGATAGCATGATCTAATTCTACTATAGTGGTGCAAATATAGAATGCGACTTTGTTCACACAAAATTAAATGCATAAACTATTGAATGCGTCCTAGTTCATGCTCATTTGGTGTATCTCAATAAAATGATAAGTTTTCTTCATTTGATGATAGTTTGTCGATGTAGTGTAGTCTTCCCCACTACTTGTATAAGTACGATGAATTGCTTCTTTGTTTCCATTCACATAAAAAGTGCATTCTCTCCTTCAAACTATGTTTTAATATGGGGAAGAATGTTAGGTAATGTAAAGATGGCACCATAGTTCACATGGTGTATAAAAGTTGCTAGGAGGTCAATATGGCACTATATTATTATTTAAACTTATTCTAAGTAAAAGATAATATATTATTGACTAGTTGAGTTCTTTTTAGAACAATCACATAGAATGTGTTTTATTGGAGAGATTAGCTGAGAGGATAAGAAATATTTCCTAGTTTATAGGACCCCATATGTGTATAGAAACTCTTCTAGAATCCAAACAATGAATAATATATTCTGATTATCAGTGACTACATGTTATTCAACATCATTTTCGAGTGTCGTCAAGCTTTGATAAAGAAAGGACTTTCAACAACACCAATACAAAGAAAACAGGCAAATGGATCCTTGTTAATGGAGTTAACATATATGAGCTCAACGTATACTATTTGTGTTTCAGTTTTGTGAACATTTTTCTGTGTTTTAGCTGATCTTTTGATGCTAATCAGACTGTTATAAAGGGTTTTAGGGTCCCTTCTAAACCTGTTTTACCTCTAAATAAACAAAGAATATACTCCATCCCTGGATCATAGCATTCTAACTTCTCATACAAAAAGAATGAGACCATTATTTAATGATAGCAAAAACCACATTCCTGACAGCATTCATAAACTCCTCAGCTTTCTCGGATCACAAATGAATCCTATGTTCTGCATTCAATGTAGAAATTCGAAAAGAACTTTAGATTTGACATAAGTTGCAAGAAAGTTCTGTCAGCTTCAAATTTTGAGCTTAAAAGAGTACAACACAACAATTTCTTCAATTTAGAGGAGTACTTAATGTGTAGGAGACGAAGTGTACAAATAGGAGGGTACATCCACTAACTTACAAGTTAGAAAAAAATCATTTGGTACTGAAAAGAAACGAAACAATTGTCAACTGCATTGTAGAAATGCAACCATGTAAACAAAAAATGCACATGTCCAACTTATAACAAAACCCAAACCACTACTATGAGATCCAGACTCGGAAGATTATTAGAGCTTTGAGAGCCCCAAAGGCAACTTCCATAAAGATAAATAAATACTTGAGAAAAGCCAAAGGAAACTCCTGCATCTGCATTATTCAAGAGACAAAATACAACATGCGAGGGCAATGAATGAAACTGAAACTAATCGATATTTACTCAAGTTAATATTTAATTCATAAGAAAATGATGAAACTCAAGTAGTGGAGCACAAAGCGAACATGAATAGCGATTGTAAAACACGAGAACTAAAAATGTAACGGCATTCTGTCAGACTCAAGAGCAATTGTTCTGTCGGACAAGCGCATTACACAATCATCAAAAAGGTTAACATCACCAGGCACCTTTTACTTGCATTGCAAATTCATATAGAGCCACTCAGTTTTTTATTTGGTGGATATCGCCAACTGACCTATATAAGAAATGTGTACTGCACTACAAATGGACAACAGTTAACAAGAGCACATACCAAAACTCAGCCATCTCGCTCGTTGGGATCTGCTCGTACAGGGTTTCATAAAAAATCCTCAGTGGGTCTCTCTGTAGATTACAAAAGCGACAATATTACACATTCCCCAGCTGTAAATCCCAACATCAGTAAATAAATAAAAGAGATAAAGGGATGCTACTAAACAAGAAAGCCTATCCAATTTGGTGATATTAGAGAAGCAATACAGCAAGAGAATATAGAAATGCCATACCTCTGGTGGGAGGTCACGCTTTTGGCCGGGCAAGTCATAGAGCTTCTTCTGTTTTTTATCACTCTTGTCGTCATGGGTGTCGCCCTTCTCAGGTGAAGCGCTTCTGTGCTTCCCCTTGGTATTAACAGAGCCAGATTTGGAGTTATCTTTGATTTCCTTGGGTGACTGCGCGTCTTTCTTCACTTCTTTCTTCACTTCCTTCTTCACTTTGAGGGGTATTAGAAGATCTGAATCTGCTGGGACAAGAAGTTCCTCTTCCTTTATTTTCGTAATCTTGGTTTTCACTTTCACCTTGCCCTTCCCGTCGGCCATTGATCTCTGCTTATCTCTCACCAAATGTAAAGCTCTGCAGCGAGCAAATATAACATCAGCTACCAGGCATTGGTCTATGTTTCTGTTTTATAGGCGAGCAATCATCCCGCGTAGTTTGAACCCCTGCTATTTCCCTCCACGGCTACCAAAACCCCATTAGCTGCTTCTTTAAATCTTCACTCCTAAGTAGTTGGGGATTTTTTTTTCCACAAAAGTAAATTGCTTATAATTCTTCATTATTTTCATCAGCAAAAGTGGTTGGGGAATGTTAAAAATGAAACTTCAAAGAGAGTGTTTTAATGGTTGTGATAGTAATTATTAATTTAATATTTACATTTGTTTATTTAGTATCTAATATTTTAACAATGTTGTATTAATAGTTGTAATTTTAAAATTATTTTTGCTAATGTTGACTACTCATAATTGACTAAAATTATCCCTTATTTTAAAAAGAAACAAATCATATGATGTCACGTACACAAGTTGGGGTCCCTAATATACTATGAATGGTCTCCTTTTTTTTAATGTTTTAGACACCTTAGTAAAAAAATATGGTGATGTGGCATCATATTTGATGATGTCACCTAAAACCTTAGTTTATGTCTCCAATTCTATTATGTTTAGAATAAGGTGTTTATCTATGAAAAATATAATAATTAAATGATATTTTGTTTCGTTTAGTATTAAAGTAGTATATTTATTTCTAAAATAATATGTAAAATATATTGAGAGATATTTTTTTGATTGAAATTTAATTTTAATTCAAATGTAATTGTTATTATATATCATGTTCAAGTTAAGATTAGGATTAGGGTTTAATTATAATTAATGTTTACTTATTATTAGAGTTAAGATTGATGATTATAATTTATGGTTTATAATTTTGAGTTAAGATTGATGGTTTAGGATTTAGGGTTAGAATTTTACTAGGATTTGGAGTTAAGATTGTAGTTAAATTAAAGTTATGGGTGAATAAAAGATTCAATTATGGTCGAGGTTAGAGTGTATAAATGGTAATGATTTAATTAGGGTTAGACTACAATTCAACTTGGGTTAGAGTTCAATTTGTGTAAGTTTAGATTTCAATTTGGGTCAAGGGTTGTAAAGGGTTAGGATTATGGTTAGGTTTAATAAGGGTTGAAGTTAAAGCTCAATAAGATTAGGATTGTTAAATTGGTGTTAAAGTAAAATGAAGACTCAATTAGGACTAGGATTAGTATTTTTAATTATAATATATTTATTTTGATAAGTAATGTATAGATAGATATAATATATGAAGGATTATAGTTATCTAAATAATAATTATATAATATAATATATTTATTCATTTAATAGTTATCTATTTAATTAAGATATAATATATGAAGGATTATATATTTTTACTTGTAAGAAGTTATTGACATGGGGTCCACTCCCATATATAAAATATGATAAAAATAAAAATCACATCAACCTTTAAATAATGATGCATCCAAATGGTCCCTAGCCATAAGGTGGGTCATGTTGGGCCTAATCAAAATGGTTAGTGTTGCCACTTACAATAACAAAACCTACGCTAAGCTAAAGGTAAGAAAAAATGCTTGCACCAACAAAAGCTTTCATCCATAAAAGCTTTTAGCTCATCAAGACCTCAAAACTATTTAATTTTCAAGATTATTCCCTTTCGTAGGGCATCACTACAACAATCTTTGTCATTAGCTCCCTTTTTTGCTTTGTTTTTCGCTTCCATGCATTGTTTTAATGTATTTGTCCTCCATTGTTTTGAAATATAGGCACTACTCATCAAGTTGGCGCTACTCATGGCGTATTTTGTGCCAAGCATAACATCCCAACATAATTTTAGATGCTATGAAGCACTGATATTGGCACCTGCGTTGACGCCTAAATTGATGTATGTTGAATGGGTAGGCGTAGAATTGAGTGTTATGTTAAAGTATCCATTTGTCAACTTGTCATATTTGATTTTCCTATATTTTTAATTTAATGTCAAAATATTGTGGTCATTGTTTCATGCACTTGTGCTATGGCCATATATCTCTTGTATCCTAGCCTAACACTTTATTATTTATTTTTCAAGTGTTTAAAGTGTTTATCCCACCCTTGTGGAGGTTAAGACATATGAAAACTATGTGTTGTGAGGCTGTGTGGCAATCTATAGGCGGTGATAAAAGTGTTGTCGTGTCCTCACAACTTGTTGAGATAGTTAATACCTTTACCCCGTAGAGAAGCAATAGTGGGACATGTGTCAATAATTGAAGATCCTCGCAGAAATTTTTTAAGACTGTCAATTGGACCTGCGACCCTATGAGTGGATGTTTGTAATGATTGTAATAATTTATCGCATCATCATTGCAATCAGTGGGGGAAATGTTTAAGGGTCACGAGCTTGTAAGGAAGAATAAGATGCTATGGTGGTCCCTTATCGTAGCCTCATAGCTTATTATGTGGGACCCAAATTTGGACTGCGAGGAAGCGAGGATGTTACACGTGGCACTTGATGGGTTTTCTTTACCACGTCACCGTAGGGTTAACAAATTGGTATGGTTGCATGTCATGGTTGAGTGAGGTACTGACACATGTTGAAGACCTCTGGCCTCACAACCTCGTAGGCCTAAATCATAGTTAAGGAAACTGGTTGCAAGATTATGATAAAATGAATTGATAACCTAGGTTGGGTAAGTCGCAACCTCATGACACTTTATGTGGCTTACTCAAAACTATTTGACAATATATTAAAGAAAGAAGTGGTGGTAAGAAGAATCTGAGAATAGATGTCATGATAGATGGAATGTTGCAGTTTATGATTTAAAAATCATTTCCTTGGCATAAAATCATTCCCTATTGCCCAACCTTTTGAGTGTCACACTAAACTTGATATAACCAAGGGAAAAGGCCAAAGTGACAGGTCTTGCAGTTATTGGGATAGGTGCAATCTTAGGATAGTTGTTGCTTATTTTTTTGCAGTTTGAAAGTGTGAGCCATAGCTTAAATATAGGAAGGGATAAATGCAAAATGAGTTATGTGTGTTGTCTAAATTTGGGTTGTTCATGATTGGAATGGATTGTTTATTTATTTGAGTGCTAAGGATGGGGTCTAGTGAGGCTATAGAGGAATTTTACTGCAACAAGAAGGGAGTATTTCTTTGTTTGTGATGGCAGACAGGCAAGTTTCCATTGACCAACACTGATTTGAGCTTAGTCGATTGCATAAATGGCCTTGAGGGTATCCCCAAGCGGTAAGTGACTGAAAAAAATTTCATGTTTTTGCTTCCATTTTATCATTTTTAGCACATTTTTTTATCATTTTTGCAAAAAAATCGTACAAAATTTTGGAATATCGTATGCCAATTATAAGAAACATTGTACGATGTTTTGCATAGTATTGAAGTATTGTATGCCTTTATATCAAATATCATATTAGGACCACCCAAAGTTTGTATAATATTGTGTGAAACATCGTACCATGAAGAAGTATCACACCACTATGTTGTGAAGTATCGTACGAAATAAAAACCGCATGTTGATTATTGCCTCAAAGAAATTTGATAACTTGACTACTTAGTGATTTGATCAATAGCACTTTTATCTGTTGTTGATGCTTTCTGATGCTTTTAATCACTTTCTGATATATTCTTGATGTGTTTTGATATGTTTATGCATGTGTTTGTGATGCACCGATGATTTCTAGATCTTGCCATCAAAGTGCCTCTTCCAGTGGGACTACGCTTAGTTCCACATCTATCAAATGACGATAGAGGTATGTTAGACACCATGGTTCTAGGAGATTTATTGCACATGCCCCATATTCAGGAAAAATAGATTATTGATTGCAATGGTTGAGATGTTCCACTCAAAGCATAATACCTTTCACTTGCCCACAAGAGAGATCACAATGACTCTCGAGGATGTCTATCGCATTCTACGCATCCCATGCAGGGGAGAGCCTATAAGTATCTTGATGATTGCATATTCTTATTGAGATGTACTTTTGTTGTTCTGATACTGATGTTGATATTGATACTGATGTTGATATTGATACTTGACCTTGTATGATACAGGTCTATTTTGATCAATCACCCTAAGATGGGATAGCATCCATGCAGAGTATTTTTGAAATTTTACCATTCTTGATAGGACCATCATGTGGGAGTAGATGATGGATACTTATGTCGATGAGTATCTTGTCGCTTGCATTCTTTGTTCTTTGATTAGGCACATCTTGGGTGTTGATAGGAATCAAAGAGGCTTCCAATGTGGATGGGGTCACTTGGTCATGGATCTAGTATCGTGTCCTCAACGTATGGCATGGGGACACCCTCTCCTAGTAGACATATATTGTGAGATACACGATGTAGTCTATAGGGAGGGGAAGAGTTGGTCAGCAGGGGCCTTTTTAGCACAAGTATGGGCGTGGGAGCATATCACTGTGATCCACCTGAGAGTACAGCCTAGACCGAGAGGTTGACCCTATATTTATAGATATTTAGGTTTTGTACAGTAGACGCATGTGGGGGATACCCCATACTGGCGGAGGAGGTTAGATGATCTTCATTTAGTTGTATGGCTTCCTTACATTGATTATGAGTAGTGGGTCAAGGCTAGAGACGAGTTAGCATACATGTTTTATAATATATCACTATTATGGAGACACTTTGGTATAGTAGAGAAATTTGTTATTGGCAGAGTGTGGTGCTAGTTCGGTAGGGCACAGGGTATGAGCACTGAGACTATAGATTACGCCCAATACAGGGAGGAGGAAGACCTTGGATGGGGTCCTATGTTGTGATACAATATATGTTTGCATGACACACAATAGCTCCAAAGGATAGTACATGGCCTTCTCCCGAGGATTGCTGACGTAGGGACTACCTCTGACTACATGAGATGGTTACAGGAGCATCCTTATTCAAGATTCATAGCTCCTTCAGATTTGGGACCCAAGGGAGGCAAAGGGGATGGAGGTGATGATGGAAGAGATAGGGATGGAGGGAAGAGAAGAGGAGGAAGCTCTAGTAGGACCAGGGGTGATGCCCCTTCTAGTAGTAAACCATCCACCCGATCTAGGGTGAGAGGCATGGCAGTGGAAATGGAGGTGGATGAGCTAGAGGAGCGGTTAGGGAGGAGACCATGGGTGGATAGGGGTACCCAATCAGAGGATAGATCACCAACTTAGCCAAAGATGAGGGAACAGGAAGATGAGGGATCTACATAAAGGATCATAGCATTAGAGGCTGAGCTACATCAGGCTAGGATCACCATAGTTTGAGGGATCAAAAGCTACAAGATGAGAGCGCACGAGTCTAGGAGTTGTGACAGGAGAGGGACCAAGCACGACAGGACACAGAGTGACACGAGGCTAGAGTAGTCTATTATTATGTAGCATATATAGCCATAGTCCCTCAAGGTCGGATAGTACCAAAATACTCACAGCGTACAAGTAGATCAGAGGTTGTAGTGCAAGTAAGACCCAGGCTCCTCCACCTGCTCCACCTACTCAAGAGGGTGGAAGCCATTCCTAGATTGTATTAGGGCTCCCATCTGACATTTTGATTGATATTTTGATCTCATGATTGTACTTTTACTGATTCATATATATATATATATATATATATATATATGAGATATTGGATTTGGTTGATATGTTGTAGTGTACTTGTCTCATTTACTTTATGCTCTTGATATCACAAATATGTCTTTACTTTCAGCACTTATGTTATATGTGATGTATATATGTACTCATGCCTTCTGCTTTATTCCTTGAAATGTGATGCTCTCATAGTTGTTGATATTTTATGCTCTAATATGTATGTTTTGTACTTCATGATTTGAAACTTAACACTTTGGATAGATTAGATATGATGATATCATTAACCCCTTAAGATGATAGGAAAAGGTGAAAGAGTGAAAGATTAAAGAGGCGACAAAGACATGGTCGAGAAAGAAATAAAATATATGATCGAGTGTAGTTGACTATTCATCTGAAATGATGAAGGATACTATCTCCTAACTCGAATGCAAACTAGAATGCACCTTAAAAATGCAAACTATTACGAAGATGCAAAGTGCAATTTGCAAGGGTCAATAGGCCCTTATTTTATCATTGAGCCTTATTAAGGGACATCGCAAGATCATACAACTGTCACTAGTGAAATCACAACTATGAAGATATGAATATGATCTATATCAGATAGAATGTAGGAAACACATGTAAGCATCAAGGCATAAGATCCAAGATGTCATGAACATGGTTTCCAAGTTAATGTTGCAAGATTATACCAGCATCGAGGCATAAGTGCCAAGATAACCAAGAGTATGGTCTTGTGTAAGAAAACACAATGTAATAGTCAAGGATAAAGCTCCAAATCTCCCCGGTGTCCAAGGGGTCAAAGCTAGAGACACCTAGGATCATCAAAGCGATACCCATAGGCATAAATCAAAGAAAACATGCCCCACACCCTTCGTCCTCTAATCGTAACATTTCAGAGAGACTAAGGAGGGAACACTCAATGAAAATCATCAATCAATCAAAACACAAATTTAAATATCATTAAGCATAGCTTAGTCATTTCAGTTTAAGCGTGGTGTGAAAAATGAAAAGATAATCAATGACTCGCTGGGATTCATGTTTGTAAGTGAGAAATGTCGCACAATCCTAGACTGCAAACAAAGCATCGACTTAAGGTAGCATATTCGATAAGTGTTAAGAAACATTTTATGTGTTAAGAAACATTTTATGTCAAAGGGAGTGTTGAGAAACATTGTTTGGGGTGAGCCACTAAGAGACACCACCATGCACCAAAGGATAATACAGTTCATGCCCCCTAGCCCTAAACAAAGATCAATTCCAAACCAAGGAGATGGAAGATGGAAGTCGAAAGGGTTCAGAGCACAAAGGGACAAGCTAATAGATATAAGTACATGGGTCTCAAGTAGCGTCTGTTTCCAGATTTTCACCACTTGGAAGGACTATTTTTGCTACCATGGTGCCTGTTTCTAGGTTTTCGCCAAGGCACTTTTTCTCTTTTCTAATTTTTTTGGGGGTTGATGCATCAAAGCACCTGTTTGGCAGGTTTTCACTAAGATGATCATTTTTCAGGACTTTTTCTCCATTTTAGGATTTTTGCAGGATCATATATCAATTTTTTTTAAAATTTCAAGATATTTTATGATTTTTAAGATTTTTTTAGGACATTAAGATGTGTACAAAGCTCTAGAGCATCATGCATATAAATTCTTCAAATGAAGGATGTTGATAGGTCCAGGGAGTTGTTCTCCCTCAAGTGTAGAAAGCTGATAAGTATTAGACTTGAAAGTAGTGGTAACTATGTAGGGACCCAACCAATTTGGTTCGAACTTCCCCTTTTTTCTCTATTATGTTGATTTTTGGGATTCTCTCTCAAGACAAGATCTCCAATTTGAAATTCTCTAGAATGAACCTTTTTGTTATAGCTTTGTGACATCCTTTTCTGATATACCCTTGTGTGATCGACTGTAGATCTTCTACGCTCATCTAGAAGATCTAGTTCTTATATGTGCATGATTCTATAATTGTCATATGTGATGAGGCCCTTCAATGAAACCCTCAGGGAAGGTATCTCAACCTCAAGAGGTAAAACAACTTCAGCTCCATGAACAAGTGCAAAGGGTGTAGCTCCAGTAGGTGAGTGAATTCTAGTTCTGTAGACCCATAGTGTAGGATTGATTTGTCAGTGCTAGTCTCTTCTTGTCTTATTAACTATTCTTTGTAATATTTTCAGCACTGTCTTGTTGGAAGCTTTAGCCTGTCCATTACCTTGAGGGTAGTAGATTGAAGACTAGTGTTGCTAAATCTTAAATTTCTTACATAATTTCTTAAGATCCTTATTTTTTAATTGTCCTCCATTATCAATAACTATTGAGGAATGAATGTCGTAGTGACAGATGATATGATTGAGGATGAACAAAGGCACTTGTTTCCCAGTAGCAACCGAAAGAAGAACAACCTCAACCCACTTTGTAAAATACTTTGTTACAATAATGATAAATTTATGTCTACTAGATGAGTTAGGGTATATTTGACCCACCAAATCAAAAGCCCACTGCTGAAAAGGCCAATGTGTAATAGATGGAATAAGTTATCTTCATAAAACATGGATCAAATTCACATGTATTTGATACTTATTACAAGACTTAGTATAGTGCACAACATCTATCTACATAGTAGGCAAATAATAACCAGCCCTTAGTAGCTTTCAAGCTAGTGCAAGACCATTAGAGTGAGACCCACATACGCCATCATGGACTTCAGCTAACACACATCCAGATTCATCTTTCTCTAGACACCTAAGAAGTGTTTCATCTAGACCCTTCCTAAACAAGTCACTGGAGATGAGGGTATAGTAGGAAGCATTGTGAATGAGTTGTCATTTCTCATTGTGGGTTATGTAATTAGGAATGATTTGGTCATGTAGGTAAGAGTAAATTTTACCATATCAAGAGGAATCATGACCAATCACAATACATATAACATAGTCATCAGGGGAATCATAAGGGTAATGTAGTTCTTCCATAGGGAATTGAAATTTGGATTCATGTTCCTCCGATTGTAAGATAGAAGCCAGAGTAGCCATGGCATCATTTTCCCTATTCTCAACCCTAGGGATATGTTGGAATGTGACAAAAGAGAAATAACTCTTGAGATCATCAATCATCTTCTTGTAAGGAATCAATTTTTCATCTTTAGTTTAATAATCATTATTAATTTAAATGATGATAAGATGAGAGTCTCCAAAAATATGTAGTTCAAAAATCCTCCATTCAATGGCTAGTTTAATCCCATTTTTCAAAGCCTCATATTCTGCAATGTTGTTCATGCAAGGAAATAACAACTTATATGACTTTGGAATAGTGTAACCATGAGGTGTGACAAACAAAATACCAGCTCCACCACCATTCTATGTGTGAGATCCATCAAAGAACATCTTCCATGTTTGCTCAATCACATACATAATAGATGAGTTAGGAAAGTCAATCTGCATAGGAGTATCATCTTGTAGAGGAAATTCAGCTAGTTGATCAATAATTTCTTGTCCTTTTATAGCCTTATGATCAACGTACTCAATGTCAAATTCAGAGAGAATCAGCATCCATTTAGCTAGTTGACCAATAAGAGTAGCTTTACCTAGTAAGTATTTCAAGAGATTAATTTTTGTGACAAGATGTGTAGTATGTGCCAGCATATAATGTCTAAGTTTTTGAGACACAAACACCACTGCAAGACAAGATTTTTCAATGTTGTTATAATTGATCTCATAAGCTACTAATGTTTTGTTGATGTAGTATATAGCTCTTTCTTTCCCATTCATCTTGTTGGGCCAATAATGCCCCTAAGGATATAGTTGTAGCTGAGATATACAAAATAAGAGGTTTCCTAGGATAAGAGGCATTAAGATTGGAGGTTTAGCCAGATATTCTTTGATTTGATTGAGACTTTCCTCATGCTCCTCATTCCATGTACATGTAGCTCCTTTGTGTAGATTCTCATTAAAAGGTTGAGCTCTGTTAGCAAGTTGGGATATGAACCTCCTAATGGACTGAATGCACTATTGAAAACTCCTTAGTAGACTTATGTTTTTGGGAGGTTCCATCTCCATTATATCTTGGACCTTTTTGGGGTCAACCTCGATTCCTTTAGCTGAAATTATGTATCCAAGTAGTTTTCCCGAGGTGACTCCAAAAGCACATTTCTTAGGGTTTAATTTGAGTTGAAATTGTTCCATCCTATTTAGGATCAAATTCAAATCTTCAAGATGTGTGTTCCTTTTTTAAGACTTTTCCAAGGTATCATCCACATAATCTTCCATATTTTTACACATCATGTCATGAAAGATGGTAGTCATAGCTCTTTGATAGGTAGCTCCAGCATTTTTTAGTCCAAATGACATGATGTTCCAACAAAATGTTCCCCAGTGCATGTGAAGGCAGTCTTTTATTGATCTTTGGGAGCTATTTTATCTGATTATATACCAAAAAACCATCCATGAGAGAGTACATTTCATAACCTGTGGTCATATCCACTATCATGTCTATGTTTGGAAGTGGAAAGTCATCCTTTGGGAAATATTTGTTAAGGTCTCATAAATCTATGCATATACGAATGGATTTGTGATGTTTAGATACAAGTATAATGTTTGAGATCCACTTAGCATAATCTATAGCTCGTATAAATCCATCACTTAAGAGTTTTTCTAATTCAGCTTTGACCAAGAGAGCTATGTGTGGATGCATCTTTCATAATTTATGTTTGACTGGTTTAACACTAGGAGCTATAGATAGATGATGCATAATTAGATTAGTGTCCATCCCTGGCATGTCTCCATATGTCCAAGCAAAATTGATTTTCTTTTCCCTAAAGAACTTAGTGAACTATCATTTTTCATTTGTTGACAGAGATTGAGCTAAATGTATGAGCTAAGGTGCTTTAGTTGTCCCAAGATTTATATTTTATGTTGGCTCTATCAAGACTAAAGATCTTTCCTGAAAAATAGCTAGGCAAACTACTGAGTACCTCATTCTCGGGTGCCTGAAAGAGGTTTTTACCCTTAGATACATCTTGTGTTTTTACCTTTTTAGGCTCTAACACTACCACAAAGTGGTTTTTGCCATTAGAGCACCTATTCTTTTTCAATTTTTATTTTATTTTACGACTAAGGTACTTGATATATGTCGTAGTCATTTTTGTTGCTAGTTCACTAGTGGAAGAAACCATGGGCTCAATAGCATTAAGGTATCAAGATATTTCATAGTCATTTTGGAAATAAGGTAATGTATTCTATTGGTTATGTTGCAACCAATCACTAATGTTGAGGTACATGAGTGGGAGGGAAGTGACAGGTTATAAAGCATTGATATGGGGAAGTCATCTCCAATGACAAGATATTCAAAATCTATAAGGTTTGCCTCAAAAGTATCTAGATCCATCTGATTCCTAGCATGGTGAACTTGATCAACGAAAGCAATAGGTAAGTTTGACTCATCAGGACCTACGGGTGACTCGTCTACCACTTTAGTTTGGTTAGCATAAGTATGCACCACATCTATTCCCAATTCTTTCACCTCAACTAAGAGAGAATCCCATTCGTATTCCTATAAGTCAACATCTCTTTGTCTTTGTAACAATCATGTCATGTTCTTGCAAATGTGTTCCCTATTAGGATCTTCAACATATGAATCCTCGCTTTGGTGAGATGGAGAAGCTTAATCATCATGTTCTAGTGGAGATCCTTCTTCATTCCAAAGAATGACAGTAGAGGGAACAAAGTTTTCCTCATCTTGATCAAAAGTGTGAGTAGGCACAGTCTCTTCTTTATATTCACTATTATCAGGAGATGGGTCAAAAACTGGTTGTGCATTAGAAAATCCCAATCCATTCTTATCCTTAGATTTCCTTCCATTTGTATGACTCATAGGTTCAACAAGAAAATGCTTCTTATTTCTCAAAGGACCATGACTTGGGTAACCCATCCTAGCTAGAAACTCATAGCATTTTTCATACCTTTTAGGATAAATTGTAGTAGTAAGCACAACTTCTTCAGGTTCTTTCCCTTGATAGAACCATTCTATAATATCTTGTTCTTCTCTTTCATCCTCTAGAGGCACTAAGGACTGGACAAAGGTCCAATAACATGTCATAGCGGAAGGTGAAGGCTTCTTATCCTCAGAAGGTTTTCCATAAGAATGAGGGGAAACTAGAAGTGTAGCAATAGAATCTAGTTGATATTCCCCCATTCCAAGATTCAACATTTTTAACTTCTTATCACAATCATCAAGAGTATTCTTAGTCTCATCAAAAAATCTATTTTGTGGTACTAAGGATTCAATAGTAAGTGCATTGATAGACATAGAAATATCTCCCAGAATGGAAATCTCAGTACCGTTGAAAGGAAACTTTATGAACTAATGGTAGGTAGAGGGAACCACTTGCATATCATGAATCCAAGGTCTCCCTAGCAATATGTTGTAAGCAAGAGGGATATCAAGAACTTGAAAACCCACATCCTTTTCTACTGGACCAACCCGGATAGGTAACACAATCAATCCCTTGAAAGACCTTTCAACTTCATCATAGGATTTAATAGTAATCTTTTTCCTTGAATCAATAGTGAAATCTGGCAATCCCAGTTGCTTAATCATGTTGAAAGAGAAAATATTTAACCCAACGCCATTATCTATTAGTATGCATTTGACTCAAGCTTGATAGATTTGGATTTAAATATGTAGGGAAAGGTTATGTGGGTAACTTAAAGACCTTTCATCTTCCTCAGAAAATGAAAGGTAATGTGGAGAAACAATATGATTAACCATGGTCGAAAATTGATCAATATCAATGTTTTTGGAGACACTTGTTGTTTACAAAGCTTTCTCTAAGATCTCCTTGTGTGTAGGTGAAAACTCTAGCAACTCAAAGATTGAAATCTAGGTTAGAGTATGCTAAAGTTGATCTACTATATTATAGTTTGACTTGCTAGAAGTAGAGGCTTGTTTGGAAGAGGATGCCACTTGCTTAGGATTAGCTTGCTTGGAAGAATTTGGACCCCTAAGAATAACCATGGGTTGACTCCTAGTGACAACATTTAGACTTTCCCTATGTGAAGGAGAGTTGACACCTCTAAGCATGATCATGTGGTTATGCTCATTGCAAGACTAGGATTGCATGGAAGAACCAACACCTTTTAAGATAACCATAGCTGCCTCATCAATATCTGAATCATAGTTGGGTCCATTAGGTCTCACCATGTTGATGTTTTCATTCATTGGTTCAAGCATATTGATAACTTTGTCATTATTCATATAAGTATAGTTGATCTTAGCTCCCTCATCTTTCTTTGATGTTTCTCCTTTGTCATACTTGGGAAGTGGGTCCTTAAAATCCTTATGATCAAAATTCTTAACAAGACCGTCTACTCCAACCTTTTCATCCTCGATAAGATCTTGAATGGCATGTTTCAACTTTATGCAATTGTCAGTCTTGTGTCCTTTGTTCTTATGATACTCACAATAATGATTGTCATTCCACCACTTAGGTTTCACCTTTGCCTCATAAGGTTTAGCATATTTAGGTAGTGTGATAATACTGTTGGTAAGTAAAGTCTTAAGTATCACATCATATGACTCTCCCAAAGGGGTGAAATCATGTTTAGGCTTAGGTGACCATGAAGATTTAGCCTTTTTAGAATCATCAGATTTTGTAGCTTCTTGTTGTTTGGTTGTTAGAATGACACTAGCCAAGTTCAAAATGGGCTCTTTAGGCTTAGGCTCATCAACGAAACTATCATTGACCACATCCTTGCTCTTATTCCAAGGCTTATTCTTGTCTTTATTATATCCATTATCATTGTTGGATTTATCTTTTCTTTATGTGATCTCACTCTTTTTTACTAAAACATCCTCTATTCGGAAAGCTCTTTCAATCATGTCATTAAAGGTGAAAAAGACTTGCTTTCTAAGATCATAATGCAACTCAAGTATGAGATTATTAATAAAGATATCAATCTTCTCATTTCCTAGAAGTTATCATGGGTATCTTGACTGTAAGTTCCTCCACCTTTGTAAGAATGTAACAAAAGGTTTGCCTTGTTTTTTCTTGATGTTGCATAGGTCAATCATTATCATTGGATGTTGAATATTGTAAGAGTATTATTGAATAAACCTTTGAACAAGCTCATCAAATGACTTGAGTGGAGGTGTAATTTTTGTGAACCACTCCATAGCTTGGCCATTTAGACTCCTAGGAAAGAGTCTCATAAGGTAAGAGTAAACATGCATAAATTACATACTCAAAGCATAGAATTATCTAACATGATCACATGGATCCCCATTTCTATCATACTTGTCATACTTAGGAATATCAACATCTCTTAGAAAAGGCATCATGTATAGGCTCTTGTCAAAAGGTAGAACACATATGGATTCCATAGAAAATGATGACTTAGGCTTCTCATTTTCCCTTTTCAAGCTTGACATTTCATTATTCAAATTGTGTATTTCCTTGATGGCGACTTCCAAAGGTGAGGGTTCTCTTCTTCGAAACAATCCATCAACATCAAAGTCATGGGGGAGTTTCAACCCTCTAGAAGCCAAGTGCATGAAATATTGATTACCATTTTGTTCCAAAGTTTTCAACATGAGTCTTTGATAGCAGTCATCTTGTTGAAATTTTAGGAGCTCTTCTTCAATAATCTCATGATCCGCATTGTTGCCATGTTGAGAGTTATGCCTAGAATGTGAAGATCTCAGAGGTGAATCAAATCCATTGTGTTGTGACCTTGGGGGAGATCTTGGAGGTGTATTATTTCCAAATAAACTGGCATTGAATTGATGAGCCGAGCAATTTTCTTGTTCCTCCATGTAAGTTTTTCTCTCTAACTCAACTTGTTTTAACCTCTCATTGTGCTAAAAACGGTGATTCAATCTCTTGTTATGATCTTCCCTAGACATGGTGAGAGATAAACTATTTTTTAGATTTTGATGAGGCAAGAGGTGTCTCAAAGGTGTTATCAAAGGTACTTCCAAAAGGATCAAACCAAACTTCAGTATTATCTTCCTTGTCAAAGGAAATTTTAGGTTCTTTGTCTTGATGACACTGATGCCTAGTAGGAAAGGGAAATTTTTCAAAGCTAATTGGAGGTTGCTTTCCTTGACCAATTTGATAGCTAGTTGTTACTGGCATGAATGAGAATGTAAAGAGCCAATTAAGATGACACAAGACAACTTGATGTCCACATTATAAAAGCAAAGTGTTCATTTGTCCAAAAGAAAAAGAGAGTAAAAAGAGATCGAGATGACTTATCACAAAGTGCCCAAGCTATGGGTAAGATTCCTATATACGACACTTGTGACTCGAGTCAAGAGATAAAGTCAAAGCCAAGATGAAGATAGTCAAAAGAGATAGACAAGTGAAAAACTTTATAAATCAAGAATGTAACCAAAGTATCTAAGTGATCATGTTTAGCTAAAAACAGTCTCTAACCTGTTAGTTTTAGACCAAGAGGCCAAAACTAATCAAGTATAAACTCCCTAAATAAGCTAAGAGAAAATTTGAGACCAAGCCAACTCAGATTAGTATCTGGATGATAGACCTCAGTAAGCTAGATGACAATTAGACAGGGATAATAAATCGTACAAAATTTCATAGTAAACTAGATGATACTTTAGGACATGACAATATTTAGTAAGCAAACCAGACAATATACCCCAGCACTAACAGATGATATTTCTCTCAATGATAGGCGATTTTCTAAACTATCATATGATTTTTCTCACCAAAGCATACGATATTAAATCAATAAACATAAAAAGACCAATTTGTGACTCAAAAATCTTGTTTTGATTGATCAATTTGACTGTTTGAGCAATATGGATTGTTATACAGTAAGTAATTTTAGTTTTAACAATAGGTTTGAGGTTCAAAGCCAAGTTTTCAAAGAAAATATGACGCATAGAGTAGTCTTCAAACAATCAAGCAAGAGAAAAAGAAACCTTGCATGATACAAACACTTGTGAGGTATCAAAGAAAAACCCTATTAATAGTACCGTCATGTGTATGTTCAAATGATTTTCATAGGTCTAGCACAAAATGAAGACACATCAAGAAAATTCTACCTAAAGTCAAGAGGGAAGTACTGCTTCAACCTTTGTCCACAACTTGATTTTATTATCCCCATAATTAAGTGGTTGAATGGACTTTCCCAGGACTATGCAAGTTATGAATCAATTGGAAGAGAGCAATGCTCGCAACACATGTCTTTCCATATTGCCATATTCAAGCTTTACATCCAAGGGAACACATATGATGAGTATCTTTGGGTGATTTGTGTAAGTCCACTTGGATCAATCCTTGCACAAAGAAAGTCACACAGCTAAATGGTTAGCCTCTAGGTCCTAAGGTATTTAATAAGGGTCTCTATTCATGACTACCCCTTGTAGTTTTACAAACAAAATTGAGGCCTATAGCCCTACAAGAACCCAAAATGTATAGTCTTGCAAGAAATATTGAGACCTCTCAAACCTAGACAAGTTAAATGTACTCTCCTTGTAGTCTTATAAACAAGATTGAAACCATGAAGGTCCTACAAGCACCTAGTCAAGTGTAGTCTTGCTTAGCAAGATTGAGGCAATTAGGCCCTACACATGAAGAAGCATTAGAAGTAGAAAATAGCCAAGTCTTTTCTCTCTTTAGATTGAAGGTGTTAGAGTGATTTTAGAATAACTCAGAGGGGGGGGGGGGGGGGGGGTGAATCAATTATCTTAAGGTCCAGATGTACCAACCCAACTTTTAAACTCTTCAACATACTTAGATATATTCATCAATTCACTTGGTCTCTATAGAATATATCAGTAACATAAAACTTGTAGTCCACTATCCAAAAGTAATCAACTTGCAAAATATAAAATGTTCAACAACATAACACATCAAATAACATTCACACAAGTATAACATCAGGATTTAACGTGGAAAACCAATATAGGAAAAAACACCAGTAACATGCTACTAAATTTTCACTCTTCTGAAGTGAGCTCTGTGAGAAGCCAACCTTGTTAAAGGTTTACAATACACACTATTAGGTTTAACCCTGTTAAAGGATTTAATCACCCTGTTAAGAGTGGCCTGGTTAGAGGGCTTAAGAACATTCCATTATAATGTTACCTTGATTAAAGGGTTTACAAAATGACTATAAGCTCAACCTTGATTAAAGGATTTTAACTGATACAATGGTTAGAAAGTAGCTGTAGGTTCTAATCTAAAATATACAACTCACTTTGAAAATATAGATCCAATAAAATCATATGTTGATTTACTAACTGACCTTCATTTCCATCTCCATCTCTGACCTGCTCAGAAATCCCTTCAAGCAATCACCTCAACTCTGTTCAGATCTTCACAGCTCTTCTCATCCTTCTGCTTAGGTTTGTCAATCAATAACATCAACCTCTTTCCACACTCTTCATAACCTCACAATTAGGTCATTCTTATACCTCCTCAATCAGGTAGATTAATATTTTGCTACTCAATCTCTTTAGTAGATCTTAGGTTTAGGTCAGATTCATCGAATCCTTCCATCATTTTGTTCTCCTCCTTATCCTTCTAGATACTTATCCAAACTTCTCCTTTAATCCATAAGAAAATGGTTTACCATGCATTAAATACTCCTGATCGTTCATTATTAATTTCAACACATTTTACATATCCCATGAATTCAACTATGTCAGTTGGGATTCTCAAATCCTTTACAAACTATAAATTACTAACACTCGGTCAATACTATGCTCATCTACTTGGTCATCACCGGATATCTCAATCATCGCTAAAAACTATTCTACTCAGCAAATACTGTCTCCGCTTGGTTAATTATCTAATACTTGACAATTACTGATGCTCGGTCGACACTAAATTTACTCAGCTTATACTGAATTTATTCTCTTTTTCTCGGTTAAGCCTATGCTTCAAATATATTAACTTTTTTACGTAGTGTTAAAGATAAACAACACATTACCTTGTAAATGTACCAACTAATGAAGTACCCATTGAAGTATCACATAACTCAACCTTTCCTTAGGTCCTCTTGCTTTTCAAATCCTCTTCATCAATCAAAAGATATGGTACTCTATTAGATAGCAACTATCTTACCAGTTAAGGTTTGACATCAATGACAAAATAACAATTGTTTCAATTGTAGCTTCCAATAGAAGGAAGATTTTGATTATAGTGGGATAAAGTAGGTTGGGTTTTTCTTGTTTCCCACTTGGGTCATTCCCAAAAGATTTCTCTTTTGGTAGGCCCTCTAAAGGTAAATGCAATAAAGCAAATGGATAGCTAGTGGAGGTCTAGATTTCTAATTTTCCTCAAGGAAAAAGAGCATACTCTCCTACTCCATGGTGTCTCCCAAACACATTAAGCACATGATCATTTACCAAAAGATAACTAATTAAACTAGGTGCCTAGAAAATCAAATGTATGAAAGCACAATGTTTATTTGTATCTCCAAGGCAACCTACAAAACTACAATCTTAGTAGTCTTATCAATGCAATTCCTTTGGCAAGAGATTCATACAAAACCACAAGTTAGGGCACAAAAGTAGGCAAATTAAATTAATAAACCTAGAAAACCACTTGTTAGGTGTTGTTAGGAAACTAGAAAACCAAAAATGCAAGAAAATACAAGCAAACTAGGCTAAAAGACCCAGATTGTGTAGGAAATTAGATATGGGTGACACTTTCTCAGTCTATCAGAAAATTGTATGATATTCATGTAGAAACCAGACAATACTTTAAACCTAGATGATAGAGTATAACGAATAGAGACAATATTATGCCACAAGATAAACGATATACCACACAGAATAGAGACGACATTCCAAAAACTGGAAAATATCGATTGGTAGTATTAAGAAATATCGTCCCACTATACCCTGGAGTGTCATATGATTTTCTTGGCCTTCAAAATAGAGTTACGAACCAGCAACAAAAAAATGCCAAAAATGCAAGAAAGTACAAGAAATGGAGCTAAATGCAAGAATCTAGCCCCACAGTGGGCACCAAAAATGTGTGATGAAAATGTGACACACTTCTATTGTTAGATAATTGAGAGGGGGGGTGAGTCAGTTAAGTCCAACTATCCTATAGTCCCAAATAATCCCAGATGTATATAACAAAACTTTTAAATCAAATAATCAACTCGATAAAATATCAGTTGTGCCTTTCTCTTCATATACTAATTACTAGTAAAATAAATATTGTGTTTACCAATCTATCTAGTTATAGTAATGTGTAAAGTAAAATAACAATTCAACACATCCATACACATATAACACATAGATTTTTAAAGTGGAAACCCTTTTAGGAGAACAACCACCTAGGACCGGTAACCTAAAATAATTCACTCTTCTAAAGTGAGCTCAGTTAGGAGCCAACCCTGTTAAAGGTTATAAAACACACTGTGAGGTGTGACCTGGTTAGAGGATTTATCACTAACAGTTCTCCCTTGACCAATCATTCACTATGGGGTCAAAAAGAAAACAATCAACATTCATTGAATTACATATTGAAATATAAAGATTGTTAAGTCCCACTTGGTTAAGAGATTTATCTGTAACAATGGTTAAACTAATACAGTAATGATCTGATTCAAATACAACTTTGATTTGTGGATTTTTAGATCTATGCTAAGCTCAAAAATACCTCTGATCAATAATTAATTCAATATCTCCATTTCATCCAACTCTGTTCTATTTGGTAATTGCTTTCTTTGACGCTTGGTGTTGTCTGCATATTTGTTCAATTTTGTTTTCAACTAGTTTGATTAGTGATTCATAAAAATAATCATTTCACGTGAATTCTCATGCAGCATCTAGACTCAATAATGGATCTCATGTCTCTTTATATAGACATCATAAACCATTTTCTTTCCATCCATAGATTTTTCCTCTTATTCTTCACTGATAGTTGTGTTAATAATATGTTTCATCCTCCTTCATCTGATCATCCTTGAATTTTGTCAGTCATTTTATCATCATAACAAACATTATCATTTACCTCAGGATCATAAACAATTTTCCAGCTCATCATCTTTAGTCAGCTATCACAAACTCCATTTATTTCTTTCACTCAATCAATACCAGAATGCGTCAGTGATAACTAGCTTGGTTAACACTATACTCAGTATACACTACACTTGCTCGGTGTATACTGAATTCTTCATTTACCGACCACATAAACTTGTTCAATCCCGATCTTCAATACATAATAGAATCATGTAATACAATCTAGTCATTAACATAATTCCATAGACTCATCAATAAGCTACCCAATATATACCATATTTATATCTTTCTGATCCATCTCATCTTTATGTAGATATCTCATTCCTTTACCATTTTTCTTTCTTAAGATGTTTGTAACAATCATCATAAGTATAGTCAAAACTAGTTGAAATCAATGACAATACATTAATTGATTTAATGTTTTGCATATACTTTAGTAGCTCGGTGATCATCAATCTTTGTCTTTCAATTATCCATTTCATTGTCAAACTTTCCTTCAAGATATTCAATCAGTTGCAATTTATCAGTCTCTCCCTTTGACATTGATGGCAACACAATATGAAATATGCCATAGAATACCAAACATCTATTCTACAACTCTGTAAGAAAATTTTGTAACTCAGTAAGCTCTCCCTAGCTTGTTTATTTAATATGTTTAATCACTACACAACATTAATACTCCATGTAATATCTCCCTGCAAATTTGATCTTCTCTCCCTGTATGTATTTTCTTCTTTCCCTTTAGATAAATATTTCATTGATTCTTATCTCCCTTTGACAACAATGCCAAAAAGAATAAACAACTCTTCAATAGCCAAAATATTATCTCTAGTGTTCGGTTCAAATCAAGTACCTTTCATGTACCAATATGCAGTTTTAGTTTGTTTTTCATCTTTCAGCTTTCACAACCTCGGGAAACCTAAAGTGTGAAAATCATCCATCAACATCATTTGATATTTTGATAAAGTATAGGTTGATGCAACCTCATGATCACCTTAGTGACCAATAGACAGGGGATGAACCCCTAGTCTAGTCCTCAAGTACTCAAATGTATCCTTAGATAAGGGTTCAATGAATATATTAGAAAGTTGATCTTGTGATTTCACATACTCCAATTTCACTTATTTTTCTTGTACTTGTTCCCTCAAGTAGTGATACTTTATAAATATATGCTTTGTCTTTGCATGCATCACCATATTCTTAGAAATATTTATTGACGCAGTCAAGGATGGTGGATCCAATTAAGGATAGGCCAACCTTGCAGCCAAAAGTCAACACAGTGAAATAACACAACAAGATATACTTCAAATCAGATTTTCATTAACATGCTCGGTTGAAAGGCCTTTTGGGTTAGGGCCAATTACAATCAAGAAGTAGGTATGCAAGATCAACCAAGATCCAATCCAACACCAACTAGTCCAATTTTGAAACAACTCAGCAACTGATGGAAACCCTAAGGTAGATTTGAACTTGAGCTTGCAAGCCTCCAAGCAAACAACCACTAGCTCTACTATTACAAACTATCAGAAATCAATTTGAACTTCAAGATCTCACAAGATCCAAGTCTAACTTCCTCCCAATTGATGTCCTAAACAACTACCCAAACACTCCTTAAATACTAATCTTCAGCCACAAGTCATCTGGATGACATAATTAACTCCTAAGCCAAGTCGGCTTCTACTACAAACCAATATTAAATGCAATACCAGTAAGCTCTCAAATAGCCTTATAATTATTTAATTTTCCATGTAAGCCTCTAGATCTACATAGGAGAATGTAACAACAACTACCAACAATAAATGTACCAAGTCATCCAACCAAATCACCAAGAACTCCAGTCGGTAAACCAGAACTACCGAGTGCCAGAGAAACAACTGGGCCAACTAGACATCACCGAGAAAGCACATCGACTGAGCACCATAAGCATCATCGAGTACCAGTTCTGTCGAGCGCAAGAGGTTTTACCAAGTTTCTTCAGCGACCGAGCTTCCTTCAATAACTGAGACCATCGGTTAAAGCTGCAACCAAGTAAAACAGAACCAAAATAACACACCACCATGCAGATTCACTGAGTAACCTAGAATTCCCCTACATCAGACACCCCAGGTTTGAAAATATGTTCTCATAGGCTGGAAGAACATCTTCCAAGATTCAGCACATAAACCCCAAACTGGTTCTTCACATGCAAGTCCTCCAACTTTTCAGCTTGCATACTTTCCCAATTTTGTTTCCTCTATCTTTTCAAGTCTTTCCTTGATAACACACATGTTTGCTCTCCATACTGATCATCCATACCTTCAGGATTCACCAACTCAACTCGGCTACCAATACTCAGGCTTCTCTTATCGAGTGTTGTATCCAACAAAGGCACCAGGAAAAACTTCCTGTCATTCTTCTCAACAGTAAACACATTCTTAACATAATCATACATAGCTTTGCAATCATATTTCCAAGGTCTACCAAGTAATATATGACAACTATTCATCTCCACAATGTCACATAACACAAGATCTTTATACTGGCCAATTTGAACATCAACAAAGCATTGTTCTCTTACTTCCAGAGCATGATCATCTTGCAACTAGCCAATCCTATAAGGATAAGGATGCTTAATTCTATTCAAACCAAGTTTCTAAACCATGTCCTCAGCAACAAGGTTATCAATACTACCACTATCAACAATAACATCACAAAGTCTACCTCCAGACTTGCACCAAGTCCTAAACAAGTTATTCCTCTAACAAGGTTCCTCCTTTGTATCGAGCAATGTTTGCCGAACCAGCAAGTTCTCAAATTTAGGTTCATTCTGAATGTTCTCATTTACCACAACATTTCATTGGTCACCAAGCTTCTTCTGTGTACACTCAAAAGAAGGGTGTCCTTCACCACAATTATAACAAGTACCCTTAAAGATAACTCTACCTATCTTCTTCTTCAATTCCATAGGTTTCTTTTCATCTTCTATAGTTAGTTTGTCCTTCACCAAGTGATCAATTTTCTCCTTCCCTTGGGGATTACTATGTTGTCTCCTTTTTAACTTATCTTTGGCCTTCAGAGCATATTGATAAGCATCTTCAACAAAATCAATCTTCAGCATACCAAGCTCATCCTAAATATTGAATCTCAAACCATTCACATACTGAGCTACCTTTTCCTTACAAATTTCTCTATGTCCAGACCGAATAGTAAGTTTGTAGAACTCGGTATAATCCTCAACAGTCAAATCTTTTTGCTTCAGATTCTACAACTTCTTAAATAATTCAAGCTCATAGTCGGCAGGTATGAACTTAGCTTTCAATTTAGTCACCATCAACCTCCACCAATTGATCTTCATTTCACCCTCATCTTCTCTATCTCTTTGCAATTACTTCTACCAAAGAGCAACATGTTCTTTCATCTTAGTCTGTGCCAATCTTACTCTAAGAGGATCTTCAATTTCTTCAAGCTCAAAGAAGTCTTCTAATTCACCAATCCAATCAATCATATTCTCAGGTTTCAAAGTACCAGATAAAGTAGAAAATTCCATTCAGTAACTATTACTTAACTGAGCTCTAGATCTATGCAACCGACCAGTTATGTCTTCACCATATCTATCTCTCCGGTCATCACCACTAGATCTAGCAGCTTCAAAGTCTTCAATAGCTTCCTCATAACCATCCTCAGTACCAACATGCTGAGGTACACCAGTCATAGCCCTCATGATCTCAATGACCATATCATTCTTCATCAGCTCCATCTCATATCTAAAATCAGATTTCACCTTCTTTGTAATCTTCAATTCTACACCATCACAAAGATCTGCAATCGCTCTAAGGTCCAATCTTCTCGGAGGCATCCTTAAAGATAAGAAAATCCAAAGCAACAAAACCCTACATTGACCACCTTGTGACAACCTCCAAGTTGTATGCAAGTCAGATCAGCCTACCACCTTGCATGAACAACTAGGTCAAGATTCCACAAGTTCAGTGCCATAGATCTGCAACTTGGATCATACGATCTCTTAGCCAACAAGGTCAACTTCGCAAGATCAACCTTCGATCAAGAACAACATTCACTCTGACACCACCTGACATAGTCAAGCATGGTGGATCCAATTAAGGATAGTCCAACCTTGTAGCCAACAATCAACACAATGGAATAACACAACAAGATATACTTCAAATCAGATTTTCATTAACATGCCCGACTGTAAGGCCTTCCGGGTAAAGCCAATTACAATCAAGAAGTAGTTTTACAAGATCAACCAAGATCCAATCCAACACCAACTAGTCCAGTTCTGAAACAACTCATAAATTGATGGAAACCCTAAGGCATATATGAACTTGAGCTCACAAGCCTCCAAGTAATCTCCTTATCTCCAAGCAAACAACCACTAGCTCTACTATTACAAACTATCAAAAATCAATCTGAACTTCAAGATCTCGCAAGATCCAAGTCTAACTTCCTCCTAATTGATGTCCTAAGCAACTACCCAATCACTCCTTAAATACTATTCTTCAGCCACAAGTCAGCTGGATGACATAATTAACTCCTAAGCCAAGTCAGCTTCTACTAAAAACCAATATTAAATGCAATACCAATCGACTCTCAAATAGCCTTACAATTATTTAATTTTCCATGTCGAGCTCTAGATCTACATAGGATAATGTAACAATAGCTACCAATAATAAATGTACCAAGTCATCCAACCAAATCACCAAGAACTCCAGTCGGTAAAACAA
Source organism: Chamaecyparis obtusa (assembly GCA_027943335.1). NCBI lineage: Eukaryota > Viridiplantae > Streptophyta > Pinopsida > Cupressales > Cupressaceae > Chamaecyparis > Chamaecyparis obtusa. Next base: position 1,460,759 of record BSBK01004847.1, read on the forward strand.
AACTATCGAGCGCCAGAGAAATAACCAAGCTAGCTAGGCATCACCAAGCAAGCACGCCGATTGAGCAGCATAAGAATCACTGAGTACCAGTTCTACCGAGCACCAGAGGTTTCACTGAGTTCCTTCAGTGACCGAGCTTCCTTTAATAATCGAGACCATCGGTTAAAGTTGCAATCGAGCAACATAGAACCAAAATAACACACCACCATGCAGATTCACCGAGTACCCTAGAATGCCCTTGCATCATTTATTGCACTAGTGTTATCACAATATATTATCACTAGGTCAGTGATCTCTCCATTCATGTCTTTCAAAATTTGTTTTATCCATGCAATGTTCGAACGATTAGTGGCAACAACAACATATTTTGCTTTTGCAGTGGACTGAGAAATGTATCCGTGTTTCTTAATTATCAAAGTAACTAGTCTTTCTCCCAAAAAGAATTCTCCACCAGTAGTGCTCTTTCTATCATCAATATTTCTAGCCTAATCTACATCTGTGTAAACTTTCAGTTTGAAATTACCTTCTTTCTTATACCACAAGACATAGTTTTCATTGTTCTTCAAGTATCTCAAAATTCTTTTTACAATAGTCATATGTGATTCTTTAGGATTAGCAAAAAATCTTGCTAAAATTCCAACGGTGTGTGCAATATCTAGTCTACTATGCACTCAACTTACCAATCATTGATCTATATAATGTTTGATTTACCTCGGTTGACTGGTCATCCTTTGTCAATTTGCATCTAGTGACCATAGGTGTACTAACTAGTTTTGAATCCTCCATACCAAAGGTCTTCAATACTTCTTTTATGTACTTTGATTGAGTAATGTATATACCTTCACTTTGTTGTGAAATTTACAAACCAAGAAAGAATTTAATCTCTTTAAACATTGACATTTCAGATTCTTTTCTCATTTCATCAACAAATGATTTGCATAGATTATCATGTCCTCCAAATATGATATCATCAACAAAAATTTTAGCAATACGAATCTTATCATCAGTTTCACCTTTCAAGTATAAATTATTGTTGTCACTTATTCTAACAAATCCAATACTGATAAGATAGGAATGCAGTCTTTCATACCATGCTCTTGGTGCTTGTTTCAATCCATATAGTGCTTTGTGAAACTTACATACCATGTTTTTATGATTAGGATCAACAAAACCTTCAGGTTGTTCAATGTATACCTCTTCTTCAAGTATCCCATTAAAAAATGTAGATTTAACATCCATATGATAAACTTTAAATTCTTTGTAAGCAGCAGAAGCAAAGCAAAATGTATTCCTAAATCCACTCCGAAATTTAATGGTTATTATTATAATTATGGTAAGTACGGACATCAAGCACATGAATGCATATCAAAGTTGAACAAGTCACCTAAGAAACCTTATATGGAAAAACATTATCGCACTTGCAACATGCATGGACACATATCATAAGAATGCAGGACAAAGATGAAACAAGTATGGAAACCGAGAGGACAAAATAAGACATATCAACCGAGAAGGCAAGGTAATGCATACATTTGGAATTACAACACTTGGGTTAATTGCACAACATGTGGTAGGTATGGAGATATTGCAACTAACTGTATAAAAAATTACCAGAGAGGAAAATCTTGAAATTGGTCAAATTTTGGAATGGCATGTTTGCACTATCATAAGGTCAGTCACTTAAGTAAAGATTCCAGAGTTCAAGTACTAGAAATGAGTACTAGTGAAAGTGGAAACACAATTGAAAAAATTAGAAGGATAAGGAATCAAATGTGGAGAAAAGCATCAAATAACATTGTTGGACCAAGCACAATAGTCGGTGACACCTCGTCCATTAGATTAGGTGATTTCACCACCTCCAGCTAAGCTATTCAAGTAAGTATGGAACTTAATTTCAAAAGGTTATATCTTACAACATTTCCTTATATCTATTGTGTGAATGCCAAATCAACATGAATTAAGATGCACTAGGGCATTATATTGTTGATAACTTGAAACAAGTTTAGTTGATTAAACTAGACCGAGTAAGAAATTCTAGTTGGTGAAAATGTAAAATACAACTAAGTTTCTTAGTCAACCGAGTATTTTTAGTACTCACCGAGCTGTGGTATCTATAGTGTTAACCAATTTATTTGATTGTCAATCGAGTGGTCGCTGACAAAGCATTTATTGTACCGATCAAGGTTTTTGTCTATAAATTAGTGGGAAATTGAACTCATTTGTTTACACAATGATCAAGAGCAAAGAAGAGAAACTTGAGTGAAACTTGAGCAGAGTGAATCTAAGAATTTCACTGAGATCTAAGTACACTACAAATAGTTGAAGTCTGAATCAAGTAAGTTTGGAGCTAACCGAGTTCTTTGTATCCAGTTCATTGAAAGCCCTGAATTAGAAATCATGATGGTTTCATCCTCACAAACTATGAAAACCAAGGATGATAAGAGCAAAAAGGTTATTTTAATCAAGAACATGACTTGCACTAGGCATCCTTTCAACCTTCATCCAGAAGTTGCAACTCAACCCGACAACAAGGACATGTTTTCACTGATACCACCTAGGGTTCTACTTGTAAAGGATGTTAGGTCATACATACAATGTAAAATCAATGAAATCAAAGACTTTGAGATTCAATCCACATATCAAGAGCTTTGCACTGACGACAAGCTAAAATATGATCACAAACACTTATAGGTAAAAGGGTTAACCAATTCCCTATACTTTCTGAAGGAATTCAAAATAGAATGGATATGCATCATACTGAGCCATGTACATGAGGGAAATTTATGGCTATATAAACCAATGAAGATCACAAAGGATGTGATACATGCAGTAACACAGTATCTGACGAATGACAAAGCTAAAGCCCTAAGGCACCTGACACGTATCAAGATCGAGAAGTTAACTAGAGAAGAATGGGATGGTAGAGGCCTAAGAATAAACACCATTAGCGACCCCAAAATGAGATTTGGTGCATATGTTATTGCATATAAAAAATTCAGTCAAACATACCAAATAGTGTTGCATGTGGAGCGGTCGACATTGCATACAAGATTGTGAAAAAGGGTTTGCAACTTGACCTAGCGGAGTTTATGCTGAGACAGTTAGAGGAAAATATGAGAACAATCAGGGTGGAAAGATCCAACACTTTTAAATTTGGCTCGTTATTGGTATGTACATTATTTTATTTGCATAACTTTTTCCCATAAGTCAGTAATGTAGAATGGGATATCAACCGACCTACTATTGTTCAAATTAGTGAGTTTATTCAGAACTTAGGAAACAACTTTGAACTTGTGATGGAAGAATACTTTGAACAGTTCAAAGAGAGAATGGAAAAAAGAACAAGGATACCAACACAATTGGTAGATAAATTTAAATTAGATATATATTTTTTGGTGGATACCGACACCACCCTAATCAAAGATGTAGAGACAAGAACATCTTGGCTACCACCCGTGGACTATGAAATTGACATAGATGTAGCTACAAAAGCAATAAAGGATTTACTTGTCAAGCTTAAAGACAAGAAGGCTACAAGGATTGGAACCTTTGAGGAAGCCAAGTCCAGAATCAAGATGGGACTTGTAGTTGAGCAGATGGGTAGGAAAAAGGAGAAAATGGTTAAGAATCTTAGGAAAAAATTTGGTGTCATAGATGAAGACATTGAGAAACCAATTGAAGAAGAAACTAAGGATCAGAAACCAGTAAATGAAGACATAGATGAAGAGGCCACTAATTCAGAGGAACATGAACAAGAAGATCCACCTAAGGTTGATAAAGGTAAAGGTAAATAGGCCAGGACTAGGAATATATCAAAAAATACTAGTTCACCACCTTTGAAGAAAGGTGTTAAAAAAATAACTAGGCCTACACTGATTCGTACATATCAGAAGAGGAAATCAAATGCCACCACCAAGCTCCCTGAACCAAAGCGGAGAAGGAAAATTATAAGAGCAAAAGATGACAAAGATTTAGAGGAGCAAGACACAGATAAATTTTGAGTTGTGGTGAATATAGGACCTTAGACCATTGATGAGGTAGCATAAAGAATAAGAACTATTGGAAAGCTAAGTTCACTCAAACTTAAAAGGTATCCTCAATTGAGCAACGAGGAGAAGGAAAATCTTGAAGAAGCAGTAATAAGTATGATGATCACCTTCAAAAAAGTTCTAGTTGAATTTGCTAGCAACATATCCAAAGATCTATACGATAAAGTTTCTACTAGATAGACTTATGTGCTCACAACTAAGAATAGAATGAGAGAAAGGTCACTAATTCTGGTAAAATATGACTATTCTATTGATCAGATAGATGTAGCATTAAAACAACATGCAAATAAATTCTTTATGAAGGCTAGAGTGTTCAAAATCCTACAAGGAAAGTTGTAAGAGGTAGATGATGAGAGTAGGAATATTTGGACTAAACTCCTTAGTCCAACTGAGCAAGTCAATATTGAGGATCATCAACTGAGCATACAAGTAGAAAATCCTATTAATGTTGATGATGAGACCATTAACATCTCAAATACTATGTAGCCCAAGGAAGAAACCAATGAAGAAGAATCCATAGCTATTGCTGACATTGTAATGGAAGGAATTCTGGAGATGTTGACTACTGTAGTGGATGAAAAAATACTAATAGAAGACATAACAGAAGGTGACCCCGATGATGAGGCAAAATATGATGAAATGATCACCGGAGCATCGAGAACCTTGGTGAAGAAGAAGCAACTGAGGTATCCCAAGCAATGGTACCTGGAAATCTTCCCATACTGGTACAAGCTATTGAGATAGCTAATGAAGCACAAAATGATAACGCTCCACCTGATCAGGTAACAAATACAAATGAAGATAAGAGTGAGGAAATAGGTAAAGAGACCACTGAAACGACAAAAAATGCACAAGCACAAGCAGAGTCCATAGTAGACATTTCTACCACCGACACAAGGTCACAAGCCCTTGCATGATATATTGCAGAATTAGTTACTGGTTAAAATAAGGATGAAATCAAATCCACCGAGATGCCAAAGATAGATACCGAGCACAAGGCTCAAATTTTTGTTGCACCATCTCCAACATCTAGTGCACAAGAGAAGAAAAAAAGAGGAAGCAAGGAACTAAGGGTTCGGTTACACTTGATGAAATCATTAAAATTACAGCATGTGACTCAAGGACACTTGATCTTGAAGCTCTCAAGAAATATGGAGAGATATGCACCTGAAAGGTAGCACAGGAAAAGCTGAGATAAGAAAATAAAAACATAGAGGTGCTAGAGGATGTCAAGGAGATCCTAATGCAAGTTGATCCTGATGTAACTATTGATGAATCCGCCCCTATTATTGATCAACTTGCACTATTCACCGAAATAATCAATGGACCCACTACAGACGCTGAGAAGATGATTGAAGAGAGATGAATAAAATATTCAGTATAAGTTGACTGAAAAGACCAACCAAGTAGTGGTAGTAAAGAAGGTAAAGATTTTAGAAGTTGTAAGTAAATTAGAAAGTATCATTGATAAAATTCTTACAATTTTGTAACAACTATGCACTTTAGATCACTTCACTATTGAGGTTAGTGAAAAGATAAACAAGTTAGATGCAGATCTAAAAGATAGTGCTACTCGTCTTACAACCGAGAAACATGCATTTCAATTGCATTATTCCAAAGTTAAACACATACAACGGTTAAGACTTGAGTTGAGAAAGGAAGAGGACCAAATTAGAGAAGAGGTAACTGAGCTATAGGTCAAGTTACTACCGCATCTGGTAGTGATTCAAAATCATGTGACACAGGCGAAGAAATTGTTTTCCACCCCTGAGATTTATGTCACTGAGAACATTTTTGATATGCATGCTCAAGTGAGATTAGAACAGTTAGCTCTAGAAAATCTAAAGGAAGAATGGGAGAAGCTTATGGATAATCTTTAGAAATACCATCCTAAGATTTTTGACAAATTGTAACTATACTCTTTGTCATTATTTTCAAAAAAGGGGGAAACATATATATATCTACCAAGAGCATGTTCATAGGGGGAGTCACTAAGTATACACATTTTCAATTTTGTGAAATTTTTTAGAGTTTAAACATTTATAGTCGACATACATATAAGTTTTTTATACTAATTCCAAATAGGGAGAATGTTACTCCTAAATGAATTCAGTGTTGTCATTAGTATTCAGCTATACAGTCGATAAACATAGGAAGACAGTTCAGTCAGTTATCAATACATAATAGTCATCGAGCAGAGAGATCACCGAGTATAATAGTTACCGAGTACATAGGATTACCCAGCACCAATGAACACCAAGACTAAGAGACAACATTTACCAAGCAATCCAGAGTTCACATAAAAGTTTGGAATGACACAGTTCAATGTGAACAACTTTTTGCCGAGCAAGAAAATAGTTTACCAAGATCAAGGTGAACATTTATGGCAGATGTAATCATTTAATAATTGATGATTCCTATGTAATGATGATCTAGGTTATTTACATGAACCATTGATCTTAGATTTCATAAGATATTATAAAACCCTAATTAGGTCAAGTTTAGTTTGATATAAATTTTCAAGGATGTCATTTTGACAAGTATCTTTGAGGAGTAGTTGCACTAAAGGACATCTGAAGTTCAGACAAGATTTTGACAAAAAGATTTCTACGGAAGTATTGAATTTAATAGAACAGTTATAAGGCTACCAAGTAGTTCAAAAGGATATACCCATCACAACAAGGTGGCATCTTTATTGTATTTAAAGGATCTGATCCCAGTAATTTGAGTTGTATTTCATTCAGATCAGATATCACCGTTACTCTCTAACAATTGTAACAGATTCAAAATCTCCTAACAGAGTGGACTTAACCGTTCTTAGTTAAATATCTTAACCAAGTGCACACATGCATTATGTTGCTAAAATCCTTTAACATGGTAGATCTAGCTGATCTTTTTGTTACTGCTAATAGGGTAAGTTCACCATAAGTGATCATTCTTGTAAGCCTTAACCATAAACTTTATTTATGCTAAAGTGAAGCTTTGTGGGTTCCATCCCCACCACAATTTTTACCTTCTAACAAGGGTTTATGCAATACCAAAATACATGTGTCATGTGTATTGAAGTTTCATGAATGTGTTATTGATTTACTTTCATGCATTTATATTTTAGTTATATTATTGAATGTATGTTGGATGCAATTTACACAGCCAATTATTGAAGTTGATATTTACGAGGATTACTTTGAAAAGTTTTAAGGATACTGATTCACCCCTCCCTTCTCAGTACACACCTTTTCATAATTCCAACATCTATAAACCATTACACTTGAGAGAATCCATGAAGAAGGAAATCTTAAGAAGTGACTTATAGCTTCCTATCTATGACATGTAAGAATATAAATAGTATCAATGGTGGTTCTCAAATGAACCTTAAAGAGAGACCCTTGCAAGGTGCACCATAGAATGAAAGATTCAAATGATAATACAAAATGAGATTAATCTAATATGAGATGAAATAAACTAAGCTATGATGCAAATGAAAGAATAAGGAAAGCAAAGCTAATCTAACAAGATTACAATACCTCCTAATTAAGCTATGTGATCTAAGCTATATGCAATAAATAAATGCCAATAAAGAATACAAGGGAGTGCTCAAGAATGCTCTAAGAATGCAAGTAAACAAAATGATATCATAAAAATATAAAAATGCTAAGATTTCTATATTATCCAAGAATGAGGAGAGAGTCTGCTTTTAAAGAGCAATGGACAGTGAGAGATTAAGAGGAAAAATCCAAGCATGGAGAAAAATCCTCATTTTGACTTTGGTGTATAAGATTTTCAAGAGGAAAAATCAATGGATATGGTTAAGAGGCAAAAATATGTGTGGAAGAGATTAAGAGGCAAAAGGAGATTCCACTCTTCTAGAAAAGTGTGCATTCAATGTGTAGACAAAAAGTCTTTTATTCTATTTTTTTAAATTAGGAAATTATTTTTTCATGTGCACACATAGGATAAAGGGGATTTTATTTAATTAAAGGGGACATGTTCTTTTAATCAAATAAAGCTTAGGATAAAGTGGTCAAGCTTTAGGATATCATAGAATAAATGATAAAATGATGATTTGATTAAGAAATAAGAGATTAAATCAATGTGCAAAATTGATTAAGCACAAGATATAGTCTAGTATTTAAATTTTTAATGTTAGAGTGAGGCTCATAGTTTATTATACCATTTTTGGGTGATTACAGTAATCAATTGTAATTGTGGATGTATGAAAGAAGATTGTGTGTATGTATGAGAGATTGTGCGAAGAGGTATGAGTGGGATTTTCAATTAAGGTAGAGATGTGATGTATTATGTACTTCATTAGAAATGTATTGACATAACATGAATGCTCTCAATTAGTTCATGATTAGCGGATTGTAGTCCACAATGGATTGTTGTCCATTTACTTTTTGTAAGGTAGTTGTGTTTGAGAAGTGAGCTCTAGGTAGTGTGCCTGAATGCATGTGAACTCCCCTTGTAATAATCCTAATAGGGTATAATGCATTTAATATAATGCATCTTGTGGGTTTGATCCCCACCGTGGTTTTTCCCCTAAAAGGGTTTCCATGTCAAAAATCTTGATGTTATGTGTTGTGATATTGCTTTAACATTCATCATTCAGATATGAGATTTAAAGGTTAAAAGTTGATTGAGATTTTAAGTTTTGGGATACAACTAATTCATCCTCCTCTTAGTTGTGTGTACTACCTTGTTACTAACAAGACACATGCCTATCTATGAAATAAATTTTAGACCCGTACAAGTTTGTACCATGCAAAGAAACGTGATTGGAAAACCCTAACACAAGGTGCACATAAATAGTCCAACAAAATACATAAAATGGGGAATTAATTAAGCCCTATAAATTAAATCTAAGGAGAAATCATTTTAGATCTCTTATTTTCCTTTCAATAAAGCCAATCAATTAAAACCATACACTTATTTTCACATATTCAAAATATCAAATTTTAAAAATAGGTTCGAACAAAAACTAGGAAAATACATCATTTACTTTGCAATAGGATACATGATAATTTCCAAATACAAACCAAAGACAAGTATGAATTTTACTCTTTGATAAAACATACAAAAAAATAACCAATATTAATGATCAAGAAATTAGAACAAGGGATTCAATCCCTACCTCGGGTCTTGTTGAGAATCAACCAAAAGAGAAGAAGATGACAATGAAGAAGAAATAAATCCAAACTTTAAGACCATTAATAAACCACTGCCACAAGTTATAGAAATCCCCAAGTAAAACAAACAATAATCACAACAAACTCCCTCACAAAAATAATACGTTTCTCCTCAAAATCTTCTCTCTTGTATTGTAAGAAAAAAGAATGAAACTCACAACCAAATTAACAATGAAAGACCTTGTAAACTCTTAGATATTCCCACTCAAATTCTCCCACAATTCCCCCTCCCAAAGAGAAAGAGAATCAATACAAATATAATTCCCAAGAGGTGTGGGTGAAGGAAAACCAATTCCTAACCAACTCTCAACTAAATAGGAATTATAAAATAACTCTAATACTAACATAACTATAACAATATCCACCCCCCCTTAAACAATAATATTATAATAAGAACTATATAATATCCATCCCAAAATAATCAACCTAATATATTATATGTATACTCACATAAATAAGAGATATTAGTATTATAATCTTATAATTGCATTTATTATTAATAATAAATATAGTAATACTTTCACATACAAGAGAACAAATAAGTGTATACACACATATGTACACATATATTTATATATAAAAACCACTTTTATAACTACTAAGAACAACTTATAAACGGATTGATTAAATCACATACCAATAGGACATTTTTCAAAATTCAAAATAATCAAAATGCCAAATACTCAAATGACCAAAGATAGATCAACCAAATAGACTACTCTAAAATCCAAATAACATCAAATACTAATAATCAAATATAACAAAGCTAAAAGCACTCACATCTTGACACATGGAAATAATCCAATACAACATTAATGATCCATGAATGACTATCCATGACAAATTCAAACTACAAATATCCCAACAAAAGATAAACCAATATATAGTTAATTTAAATCATGAAACATAAATGATTACCATGACACCAAAATAATGCATACACAAATCAAACCATTCTTAGCTAGGTAATAGATGGATCAAAACTTGTCACCTTGAAAATCTAATCTGTTACACAATATTATCATCATTCTACAATTAGATCAATGACATGAGTTAAACTCAGGTGGGCCTTGGTACTATCTTCCTTTAACAACCATTGAGGATTTTGAGGGCACATTCAAACCTATGGAGCTAGGTGAAGTCGATTCCTAGTACCTGTAAACCTACATCACAAGAATAAAACATACATATGCATATCTATATCTCATGAAAAATAGTACAAGCAATGAAGGGGATCAAGACATCATGTGGGCCTCACAAGTGAGGAATACAATTTTGTCCCTCATTATACAAACACATCATGGAGAAAGGAGATCACAACATATAGAACAAACACATTGTGTCATAAGCATTATAATGTTTCATAGTTAGGGGATATAACATAATCATATACATATGCATTATAAAATATTAATATAAGAATAATAATAATCATTGCATTATCAATATCATGGGTTAGTCCGATAATCATTAAACATATAATCATAATCATAATCATAATAATAATCATAATCACAATCACAATAATAGAGAGAGAACATTAATAACAATCATATCAATATCTATAATATAATAACATCCCCAAGTATTAGAATAGGAATTCATCACAATCAAGCTACTCGAATAGATTACCTAATTATCTTTACGCAAACACCTAGTGCAATAATATTTGTACTTACATAAGTAGTAAGTGAAACATAGAAAGATCTTACAACATGAAAAAGGTTCAACCCAATAGCATCTAGGTATGAAATCAAGATTATAATATGTACTATACCATGTTAGGGTTAGAGAGGTGTTACATAGGAAACCATAGTAGTCACATAATACAAACCAAACATCAAAAAACACATAAGATCTTAGTAAAAAACCTAGATGTTGAAGAACAAGTGCAAGTATTTTTTTTTCAAGGTGGTAGTAGCCACTTAATATATTTATATTACTAATATATAATTTTTACACTGGTTCAAAAGATCTTTTGGAGAAAAGAACCAGAAATAAAAACTCTGGTCATAGCCCATATTCATCATAAAAAGAGTTTGAAAGAACCCCCATCTAGCCAGAGATAGTTCCAAAAAGAAAGATCCCACCCGAAAAAGAGCACACAGGTTGTGAATTTACATAATACATAACAATTTACATCAAAATACAATTGAGGTTAGGCCAAAAGGCCATAGAAACCATTGAATCTAAGCAGGAAATCTTCAATAGGAGTTGACAACAAAACATTCATGGTAGAAACTTGCAACCAAAAACTCAATAATTCTACCAACAAAAGGAAATGTCAAGAGAACATCAAAATCTCAAAACAGAAAACCATTCAATCTTCCATTGCAGAAACTGAATGATCATGACCCAAATTGTGGTCTAAAAAAGGAGAAGGGACTGAACGAGCATTAAGATCTAAATTTTGCAAAGGAAAAGAGGTAGAAGCAGCTAGAGGAGTAATTAGAGAAGGACTAGCTCTAGTGGAAGAACCATGTTAACAACTAATTCCAAAAAGAAAGGGGACTGTAGAAGATATAATGCATTTGATAAAAAAAGGTAGAGAGAATTTGAGGAGGATAAATGATGCACTTCTCTGCAGGGGATAAAATATTGGCACCCACAACCTTGGGAATGACCCTTCTAACATGTGGGTTGTCTCAAAGAAAAACCACCACCAACATTTCATCATTCACATGACTCAACATCCGTTGCTCTCATTCTTGCACTTCTAGGAACATGTGATAGTTGTGAGGATAGTAATCCATATGGAGCAGATTACGAGTAGAACAAACATCATACTTTGCACCCATACTAACTAGCTAGAAAGAATGCACAACCATCGTGGAAAAACAAAACCCAAAATATTGTTAATCACAAAAGACCAAAACAGAGACCAAAACAAAACCATTAGATGAAGTACAATAGGAAACTAAAGCTCGACACAACTGAAACCTACACCTTAATAGATAATGAGTCTTCTAAAAAAGACAATGCAAACAATTTTAAATAGAAGAAATAAACACATGCCAGATAACCACCATGGCAATCCTGACAGGATGATCAACTATCCAAGAGTAATTAAAATGCTAGATGCCCATACCCATAACCAAGAAAATAATTTAAAAACCTATGAGTTCCATCAAATACTGCCAATAGATCTTATGAAGATAACAAGGGACATCAAATATGTTAGTACTCTAAAAATCTGGATAGATTTTGGAGTCTATATTCTGAAAGTTTTCTCTGAGGCTCAATTCAGTGCTTCAAAAGACTATTTGAAAAACCCTAGTTCAAGTGCACCTAAAAGAGGGCCTCATGATTTTCATGAGATTTATCTTGGGATATGTGTCCCTTGCCTTTCATTGATCATACACAGATGGTTAAAACTCTTAGAATTAAGTTCTGATACATTTTGAAGATACCCTTTTGGAGGTTAGTGCCCAAATCTGCACTTTGCATTCTGTTCAGTTTTTACCAAATGACCTACTTTGGCAATTTACATCTAATGCTCAATTGATAGTCATGATGAAAGGATTATTGCAGTGTATTTTAGGCATGAGAATGTGTCTTCGTACCCATTTTTAGATTCCTAGAGGTTTGTATGATCAGTTTAGTAGAGCTCCTCTGCTTGCATTTTATTCAATTTTACTAAATGTGGGAATGCAGATTTTAAGTGACTTACTTTGAGATTGTGCAAATCGCACCAAATCAGTGATCATAAGAAATTGATTGTTCCTCTATAATGTAGGCATGGAAATGAGCTTTCCTAGTGATTTCTAGACCATGACCAATCTATTTGCCCCCTTTTCTTAGTTAGTTCCAAATGCAATTTTTGCAAATTTGATTGTTTTTAGTTTAGGAAGTTCTGAGGGCATGACTTTGAAGTTTATTTCTAGATAATCAGTTTATCATTTTGAAAATATGATTGCAACCTTGTTTTATTCATATGAAAGATATTCTTCATCCAAGGTTTTAGACCATGAGGGTCCCATTTGACAGGTTTGCAAGGACATAATAGAAGGCGTTTTATAAAGGTGAATAGTGCCGACAGAATAAACTTCACAAAGTGACCACTTTTAGAAATTAATAAATTAATGTCAGATGCTTATTTTTAGATGGAAATTGATTCATCACATTCTTTTTATTTGATTCTTCTATCAGCGTTAGTGGTTCAACCTCAATTATTCATTTGATATTTTATTGCATCTTCTTTAGAGGCGGTTTCCAGTAATTGTATTTTGCGTTTGCAGAACAAATCTGAACATGTGATTTCAACTTTTAAAATATCTCACCCTGTTTATCTTTTGGTGAATTCATCTGATAGGGCCGCCCTCTATGCTGCAAAGTCTGTGTCTGCCAACTCTCAACGTCTAGTGATAAGTTTTGATTAGTCTTTTAATGATGTGACTGGAGGCATTTTATTAAGATTTGGTGACTTTGCAAATATATGGAAATCAATGTTTTTAAGTGACCCGGTTGTGCTCAAATCATTTTTAGTTGCAGTGGCTGGTCACTCAGATCATATTTTGAGATAGTTGGCCTGATTATATTGGGCGAATTCTTGAGTTTCTTAAAACTAACAATCAACAATGTTGGTTTTCTGCGCAGTATTTTTTATTATCTTAATGATATAGCTATTGGGAAACATGAAGCAAAAGGTCATAATAAGAGACGTGTTTTCTTGTCAAAAATGAAGGATGATAACTTATTGGAGTGCATAAATCACAAGTTAAAGGTGATCCATGTACTTGCCCCGACGAGGTTCATATGTAAACATGAGTCAATACCTCCTTGCAATTACTACTACGACATGGGCTATGATTATGCATTTTCAACATTCAAAAGTCTTCTTGATGATACTGAACTGGCCAGTAGTGACTCAACATCAATAACATCAAGAAATAATGGTTCAAATGTCTTACTCAATAATGTTTCAAATTTGAATTCAGGGATGGGTAGAAGTGGAGTCATTAACTTTTGAGTCTTCTTGATCTATACTCTGGTTATGGTGGTATGTCAACAAGATTAAGTTTGGGCGCAAACTTATCTAGTGTTTTCTTTTCTGCCTGGCATATGCATGTTTTCATTATTGCCAATATTGAGTGTGCACACAATGCATAGGTTGCAAGTTACCAAGGGCTGGATGAATTTTATAATGCAGGCTGCACATATCACTCACATGGCATCACTTACCTTTCTTTTAAAAGGGGCGCATATATGTGAGATAGTATACATTTTAAAGGGGGAATGAAACATGTTGTGCGCATAATTTAAAAGGTTTTATGCACCGAAAGAAGATGTTTTATTCACCAAGTTGAGGTTGTAGGCATAATCCAAAGTGTGTGTATGCCTCATGATTGCTCACACACAATTCATGGTGTTGCACATACTTTGCGGGAGTTTGTGTGCACCATATAACATGACTGCAAACACTCCATTTATGGTGTTGCATATACTTTGTTGGAATTTGTGTGCACCAAAAAACATGACTGTGCACACATCAACATGTGTTGTACGCACCAAGTATGAGGGTTTTGTACGCACCAAGCAGGAAGGCTGGACGCACCCATGGGATGGTGCGCATAAAGGCATGCATGGATGAGCTTTTGAGAGGGGCGTGTGCAGCCAAGTGAAGGTTGCAAAAATGTGTCTCCAAAGTTTTTTGAAATACAATATACACTATTTTACATGGTTTGTTTTGAGGAGCTGGGTGCACTAAGTATGGGAGCTGCACATATGAAAATATCCTGGGTGCACCATTAGCACTATGCACACCTTCTTCCATGCGATGCACACCAACTTGGGGTTGTGCGCACTTCCTTGTGCTACACACATGCCTTGTGCTGGTGGATTGTAGTATTAAAATGAAACAATAGGATACTAGGTGCGTGCAGGCCAGAGGGGAAAGGAAATGAAGTTGGAGGGGTTGCATTTTATGAAGATATATGTCCCACATTCGCTATGCCAGGCATCCAAGAAGTTTTTAAATACAAGTGCGCCTAGGTTGGTGGTAAAGGTGAGAAAAGAGGAAGGATTGGAGGCTTTGTGTGGCCTAGCTAGTGCGTACCAGCTCTGTGTGCACTAAGGTCTTTTTGAGAGAAAATATTATAAAATCTAATGGGATATTATCTCGCATTCATCACGAAGGAGGAAACTAAGTGGTTTAAATACCATTGAGCACAATAAAAAAGTGTCCAAGTGTGGACGACCAAACAAGCGCCAGCCCACATGAGCATGAAACTCAAGGTGCTTAGTTGGTGATGATGAGGATGATGATTTGGCAGAGCGGGTCCCACACATGAAGGTAAGAAAATTTTGACAAAGTGTGAACCTATAGGTTTGATGCATTGGGATGCATGCTCAGAGAACAATGACAAGCGTGATCCCTCAAAGTTGAAGATGCATGAGAGTTACCTTCAAGGGATCGCAATTGAGCGACATATGGCAACGTGGTGACATGGTGAAGTTGATACAGTTTGATGTTGAATGGATAATGTAGCGAACCAAAATGTGACATGTGGTGAAGAGTGATGACAAGGTAGTAGATGGGTAGTCGACTAGGTGCCTCGAGATATGTGCCAGATCCAACGGTGGTCGCTATCACGCAAAGAGAAAGTGCTCAATGGTTAGTCTTCAAGGGATCGCGATAGGCTGACATGTTTCGGGTAGTGAGGTGGAAGAGATGTTGCAAATAGACACCTAGTCAGAGAGATTGATGAATTAGAGATTGACAAATGACACAAGTGATGATGTAGGTAATCTAGTAGGGTGATGAGGTGGTCGGTCGAGCCAATCAGGTGGCGCCTTGTGGTACATGGGGCCCACATTAAAATTGAAATGTCTGTAAAAAAGATTTAAAACAAATTACAAATTAGACTATATGAAATAAATTAAGAAATTTAAAAGACTAGCTATTCACAGAAATTGTTCACGGAAATGTTGCATGGGTACTTCATTTTTACACAAATATATGAGTATAATATATCAACGAAAATGATAGAAGATGAGGAATGCAATGGCAGTGGAGAAGATTAGATTTGCCCAAGTGGGAAGGAGCAATAATGAATTTTGCATTTTGAGATCAGATTTGGGTAAGAATGTAGATATTTTGTAGAGATATGTTTTCTAATGTAAAGGATATCAGATTTGTCTATGATATTTGAAAGTCTTAGGGTTGACTGTGTTGCCCTAATTGTTGCCTAAATGATACTAAGCTTGTTGCAATCCTTTATAATGATTTCCAACATCATTTAGAGAGGTTGTTGGGTTTGCTGGCTCAAAAGGTTGCATCCTGAACCTTCAGTCAAGGAATAGGGCATGTTCTATCTAGTTTGTATCAAAGTAAAGTAGAAAGTTCTAGGGCTTTTGCATATTGTCTCAGTGGCTTTGAATCTTAAAGCAAGGTGTATATAGAGGCTTAGATCCTCATACTTAATGCAAGTTTTCAGTTCCATTTCTCTCCATCTATGTCAAGTTTTATGGGTTTTTGGATCTTCTGATTCTTTGTATGGAGTTTATCTATACATGTGTTGTCTATCTTTAGTTTAGGTTCGAAATTGGATTAAATGATGCTCTAGATGATACACAAATTCATGGGGTTTGCACAAGTATTTTTGTAACCATTATGGTTTTGGGTATTTGTGTTTATGGCTTGGGTCTTTGATGAAATAATAGTAGTCAATCTTTATGTTCTACAATGCACTAGATGATTTTCCGAATGGATAAGGCACTGATCTAAAACAAGTATGCTCTATGTTGATATATGTCTGGTTGGGATGTGTTAAATTCTGCAAAGTTAAATCAAAATCCTTTTAATCCTTTTAGTTTTATGTTTGTGGGCATGAGTTATTTCATGATAATTGAGAATCAACAGATGAGTGGTTGCCATCTGGTATTTTCTTATCTTTATATACTTTGTTAAATCTAGTTTAAAGTTGTAAAAGTGTTATATGTTACTGGATTAGGTGCACCCACCTTGGTTCTGTAGATCCAGAAGTGTAGAGGGTAGTCTTGTCCCTATAGTTGGTCCAGTTACCTACAGATTTCCCCATATTTTTAACTAACCCCTCCTCAAAATCAGTCTTAGGTATATTGGTGTCTCTTTGAGTGTAAAATCTATTTCAGGAACCAACAAAATACTCGAGCCATTTAAAAGATAATATTTGCACACGAGCAGGATTAAAAAAATAAGGCAACCCATGTCTCATCAACATAACTAAACCTCAGGTGACGAAGGCTGAAAACATGACAATTCCACAAAAGCATCTAGTACAAAAACTCATACCTATTGCTAGCTAACCCAAAGCAGAAGAAAGGACAACCCATGTGTCGAAGGCAAGACAAAGACCGTAGGCACGTGGAAACTATGACAAGGAAATACCAGTTAAGCATTTCAAACACATAATAAGATTAACCCTTATATCTATACTTAAAACAACATGTATATATGTAAAGGCCACAATCTTACATGTCCACAATACTCAACATAGTATATGAAAAGCAAGAAATATCAAGAAGTAGACATGAAACTCTATACCTGAACATAAATAAAAAATTGCTCAACTATATAGATATATACAACACTATGCATAGAAATAAAAATAATACATTGATACATAGTGAATATATACAAATATAGCCAAATAGATACCTATCTATGTGCAAGAATAAAGGAAGAAGAGTGAAACGTTACTGAGCATATTCCTCCTAAATAATATGCAGAAGATAAGGAAAATTCCCTAGATCACATTTAGCCGACATAGAATCAATTTCCACCTTAGAACAACCCAGATTGGCCAAACAATAAGCCAAACTATTACCTTCTCTATAAGTATGCGAAATAGTTAACTTCTCAAAAGAATCAAGAATAATCCATATCCATTCAAGAACACATTTAATACTCCAATTTACTACCAATTTGGACTTGCAAGCATTAATAATAAGAGCATAATCACCTTCAATGTGGAGATTAACAATTTTCATCTTTTTTGCCATGATCATTCCCTCCAATAAAGCCCAGGCCTCAGCCATATTATTAGTACTTGGAGGAATGGATAGAGCTTTAAGACAAAGGACTTGACCAAGATGATTATTCAAGCATACTCCTATACCAGAGTCACCCAGATTCCCCCTAGAAAATCCATCAAAATTCAATTTGTAGAAATTGAGATAAGGAGGATGCCATTTAACACATTTCCTATCCAAGGCGGGCTTTCTGATTCTAGGAAAAATGAGAGATAAAGGAATAGAGATCAATTTCCACTTAGAAAGAAAAAACCATCCCACCAATAGAATTCAACATTAGGATTAAAGTGAGATTGAACATATGAATTTACTTGTTCTAAAATGTGTTTTTCCATAATCGAAAGTATTGGAGTTGATGAAAAACAACCCACAGCTCCCAAGAACACTTGCATGCAAACACCTATCACAGAAAGAGAGAGAAGAATCGAGAAGCTATGGAGGCCTAAATGCATTGATTCACGAGAGAGGAGAAATCATTCTTGATGTGCAAAAATAAAAGTTGCAATTCAATAATGAATAATTTGTTACAATCTATTATGCAATCTATTAAGAAAATAAAGGAGATCAATCCTTATAAAAGGAGATCTAAAAACCTAAAAAGGTAAAACCTAGGTTGCACAATAATAATTAATAAAATAAATAATTATTATATGCCTAAAGTTTAGCTTAAGTAGAAAGAGATAATAAGTGACTTAGTAATTAAATCAAACATGATTTAATTAATAAGCAAACACTTTATTACTCTAACACCCCCCCCTTAATATAAACTTTGGGAGAAGCTAAAAACCTAGAAAGAACTATTGAAAGCAAATTGGTCCCGGCAACAAAAGGTTTGATTAGGTACCCAAGTACAAAAGAGAGTCTCTACAAAGTGGAGAAATAGAGAAAACCACATGGGAAAAACTCTACTCCAAAAAGAGACAAAGACTAGTCTGGAGGACTGAAGAAGCCTCCAAAACTAGGAATGTTCTAGAAAATAGGAACAAAGATGAACATGTACAACATCACTAAAGCAAGAAGCTGCAAACTCTGTCAAGAAGTAACAAATGATCTGAACATCCTCCACTGAAATATGACCAGGTAGAGAAGACTGTAATCTGCATGAGTACCCTCAGTTGACACTACTCGAATCAGGAGGCAAACAAAGGCAAACACTTGAAGTTGAAGATGCATAATACTATAATCTGCACAAGTTCCCTCAAATGACACTACTCAAATTAGGAGGCAAACAAAGGCAAACACCTGAACTCAAAAATATAGATGGCATAAAAACACCAAAAGTCTAAAGAGCTGATCAATCAAAGCTGTAAGAGTGCTTCCTAAAAATAGGAAAGAAAGAGTGTCCATATGGTAAATGATCCATCTCATTGGAATGCATAGGTACCCAGCCACTGCATCCACCTAGTACATAGAATCAAATACTGAATACATAACTCACACTATTGAACCAAGGACGTAGTAGAACCAACAGTAGAAACCCCCCCATAATGTTGACAAGGGAGTAATGATAGGTACACTAAAAAGATCATCCAATATGAATTGCAGAGAGAGTAAAAACACATCTAGAGATACCTAAGGTTAATGTCATTGCAGGAACACTCACATGAAAAAAGTAAATGACAAACAAAGGAAAACATCAAACCCCCTTGGCACTTTATAATGGAGTGCAAGTACATAGAGCACGAAAATATGCAAAATTTCATACATGCAATAGAATGACACTTTATCTCAGTGTGTGTGCATAAAAGCATGCTACAAAAATGAAGTATATACTACTCAAAGAAGAGTGAAGGCTGCTAAAACAAAAGAACAACCTAAGATGAGCCATCCCTTAAAGGGAAGAGATCCCAGGACTTGAAACATCCAAGATATCCACCATATTGAAAAAATGCAAAAATCTAAATTAAATATACTTGGAGAAGATTCTAGAAAAAATAATCATAGTACTAGAAAGCTCTCAGAACAAGCTTTCCAACAATATACCGTTTTCTCAAAATGGAGTCCAGATGCGCAAGATAGAACTCTTGGAGTGCAAAACTGAAAATCTAGCTTTGATAGTAAAAAAAAATATCAAAAAAGAAAAATCAGAAATTCAAACCTCTAGATCTAGATAGAGCTCAGAACTAGCTTTTCGACGATAGATCATTTGCCTGATTTTGACACCGTATGCTCAAGTTATGAGCAAAACACTAACTGCTGCGCTGGAGGGCCCAAAAATGGTGCAAATGAGGATGATGCATGCTGATGTCATCAAATGACGAGATTAAATTTGATGGCCAAATGGCCCTTGCCGCCCTAATTTATTTTTTTTTGCAAAATCACATGCACGCCTCTGGATTCAAGCCATGGCGTATGAATTTTTACCTCGATTTGCGTGTAAGTTTTTTTTTGGTTTAAAATTAAAAATTATGAGTCAGATAGTAATTTTTTGCCTTGATTTATGTGCCAAGACAAATAATTCATCCTTGGGAAGCATGTGAACCTACATAAATTCTACCTTGAGAAGTGTGCAAGTTTGTACAAATTCTATCTCGGGAAGCATGCCAAGCTGTCAAGTACAAAAAAATGCCCCAAAATGCAAAGTTGTCCAAATTAGATGTGCCTTATATGGATTTGGGTGTTTTTGGGCGCTACAAGCTCAATGGCAAGGTCTGTTTGAGCCCAAAGTGCCTCGGGATCTATGCCAAGGCCAACTACAAGAAAAAATTTGCCACATATTCCAACTTTGTCCAAATTGGACAAATTTTATATGGATACGGGGGTTCTTGGATGTTGAGAATGCAACTGTGAGGTCTGTTTGAAGCCAATATGACTAGAAAAAGAGGTCCCTGCTAAATCTAACAGAAAACCCTCTAAAAATGCAGATCTGACGAACACGACCAAATCTCTCAGAAAGAGGATAGGGGCAAGCAGATCTAAAGCTCTAATACCATATTGGAGTTGATGAAAAACAACCCACAACTCCTGAGAACACCTGCATGCAAACACCTATCACAGAAAGAGAAAGAAGTAAGAAGCTATGGAGGCCTGAACACATTGATCCACGAGAGAGGAGAAATCATTCTTGATGTGCAAAAACAAAATTTGCAATTCAATAATGAATAATCTGTTACAATTTGTTATGAAAACAAAGGAGATCAACATTATAAAAGGAGATCTGAAAACCTAAAAAGGTAAAACCTAGGTTGCACAATAATGATTACTTATTATATGCCTAAAGTTTAGCTTAAGTAGAAAGAGATAATAAGTGACTTAGTAATTAAATCAAACATGATTTAATTAATAAGAAAACACTTTATCACTCTAATAGAAAGAACTAGTGATATATATGAGGAAGAATTTATGAAGATATGCTTATTATGCTCCCACCAAAATAACCAAATAACATAAGATGGGATGATAAACTAAAGACACGTAAAAAGAGATGAAGAAAAAAAAGTAGGCCATGATTGGAAAAATCCCCATAATGAAGAAGGAAGAGGAAAAGAGATAGAAAGTTTGTCGATCACAAATGACCAACACTAAGAAGAAAATTCACAATGAATGAAGAGATGATCTACAGTTTCATCAACCTTTCTATAAAGGACACAAGAAAAGGTAGAAGCAATCTACAAACAAGACAACCTATCACTAGTAAGGATCTTATACTGGAGGGCAAGCCAAGAGAAGACACCTACCTTAGGAAGAACTGCACTATTCCAATAGAAGAGAAAATCCCGATGAGACAAACATTGATTACTTATCTGTTGAATATCCTTATAACCTTCTTTAACTGAGTATTGCCCTGACTTGGAGGGGCACCAAAGAAATTTGTCTTTACCTCGGGTAAGATAAAGAATCTTAGTACTAAGAGTTGTATTAAAGCTACTAATTTGCAGAGGAGATAGTGGCAAATAGGAAGGATCCTTCCAATGAAATTTATGAGAGAAAATATCCACATAATCAACATAATCAACCAATCTAGGGCCCCAATGAGAAGTGAAAATATCTATTAAATCCGTCAGAGCTACTATAGATTTAAGGAGGGGAGACCATTCCAAGAGGCATTCCAAAAGAGAAAATCATCTCCAAAATGAACTTTCCATGATAGATAATATGAAAACACATCCTGAGATGATATCATAAAATTCCAAATTACAAACCCAACTAAGGGGGTTAGAAACTGTGAAAATTCTAGTAGAGTTATTAGAATCTAAATACTTTGCTTGCATAATTTGACATCATAATGCATAAGGTTTGGAATACATGTTCCAAATAAGTCTCCCACCAAAGGCTTTATTCCCAATGGAAATTTTATGCAACCCACCACC
Source organism: Chamaecyparis obtusa (assembly GCA_027943335.1). Lineage (NCBI taxonomy): Eukaryota > Viridiplantae > Streptophyta > Pinopsida > Cupressales > Cupressaceae > Chamaecyparis > Chamaecyparis obtusa. Next base: position 1,483,316 of record BSBK01004847.1, read on the forward strand.
ACCCACATCCTTATTACGAGCTAATTTATCCAAAGAAACCAAATGAACCTTTTTTTCTTCAATCATATTAGCTTTCCACAAAAAAGATCTAATTATTTTTTTAATTTGGGAAATCAAAGACTTAGGGGCTTGGAGGATAGAAATATAATAATTTAGAATAGCAGCCAAAATAGTCTTAACAAGAAAGATTCTACCAGGTAACGATAGCCATCTAGCCTTCCAAGCAGAGATTCTACTCTTAAGCCTAGTAATGACATTGTTCCAGAAAGAGGACTTATCTTGGCCCATAAAGAATGGAATACCCAAATAGGTAGAAGGGAGAGATCCCAGAGAGAAACCTAAAGTGGGCACAATTCTCTCTACAACAATCTTAGGGGAGTTAAAAATAAAGATCTTGGACTTTTTTGAGTTAATACCTTGGCCCGACCCAACAAAAGAAACATCCAAGATATATTTAATATGTTTAGCCTCTTGAATTTTTGAACAACCAAAAAGAAAAGTATCATCCACAAAGAGATTATGGGTGATAGTAATATGAGTATTGGGAATATGTACCCCTTTCCAAAGGCCCAAAGAGTGTTGAGTGTGTATTGTCCTACTAAGAGCTTCTACCATAATAATAAAAAGGAAGGGAGAGAGGGGGTCCCCTTGTCAAACTCCTTAGGTAGCAAAAAAGAAGCCCAAAGGAGAACCATTTATAATCACTGATAAGGATGCTCTTGAAATGCAAGTCCTAATCTATTTGCACCATTTCTTAGAAAAACCAAATCTATGAAGGACTTTCAGCAGGAACAACCAAATCACCTTGTCATAAGCCTTCATCATATTTATTTTTATAATGAAGGACGAAATGTGAGAAGACTCAATAGAGTGCATCACTTCATGTGCTACCAAGGCCCCATTAGAGGTTTCCCTACCTGGAACAAAACCACCTTGTAGAGGGGAAATAATGTTTGGGATCAATGTCTTAAGTCTTAAGTAGATAGCTTTGGTGAAAATTTTATAAATGGAATTACATAGAGAAATGGGTCTAAAGTTTGCAAAAGTTTGAGGGTCATTTATCTTAGGGATAAGAGCAATATGAGTGACATTAAAATTCTTCAAAACAAAACCCTTCCTTTTAGATTCTTTTAAGGCCAAAAGTAGATCAAAACTAATCACATCCCAAAACTTCTGAAAGAATAGAAGTGTGAAACCATTTGGGCCTAAAGATTTATCCAGAGCCATAGAGAAAACTATAGTATGTAATTCATCCATAGTAAAAGAATGCATGAGGTAATCATTATCTGTTTGGGAAACAAGGTTCAAGACAACATCTAATAAAAAATCTACATTCTTATCATCTATAACATGGGGATCTACAGAAGCTAAAAGGTCCTTAAAGCAAGACACCCCCTCATCTTGAATCTATTGATCATTAGTAAGACAAGCACCTGATTTGGAGGCCTTAATGCTAAAAATAGAAGAGGAGGCCCTTTTAATATTGGCCGAAGATTGGAAATATTTTGTATTTCTATCCCCATCCTTCAACTATAGCTCTCGAGATTTTTGTCACCAATAATTTTCCTCTCTAGAGCAGAGAACTTCCCAATATGACTGAAGAGATTTTTGTTTCTCAAAAAATAGAAGGATCTAGACCAAACTTAATAATGTGATCATTAATTATTCCAAGTTCTTTTTCAACCGCATCTTTCTCATGAAAGACATTCTTAAAGACATCTTTATTCGAAACTGTAATTTTGGATTTAACTAATTGCAATTTCTTATAAAATTGAAACATCTAATTACCTCTACAAAAAGGGGTTGAGACCCTCCACTTCTATAGAAGGGAAAGGAAATGTGGATGAGTAAACCACATATTCTCATATTTGAAGGAAGGTCTATAAAAAAATCCCATTTACATCTTTTTCTAAGGAGAGTGAAATAGGGATATGATCAGAATCTACAACTAGAAGGATTTATGAGGTAATGATGAAATTTTGAAGCCTTAGTTCATGAGAAATAATGAATCTATTGATCCTAGAGGAAATCTAAAGTTGTAATATCCTATTTGTCCAAGTAAAAGAGCCATTAGAAGGACGAACATTAGATAAAGCATTGTCTAAAATGAAAAGAGAGAATTCATCAATAATCTTTTGGCCAGTTTGATTACTTGCTTTTTAGAAGGAGAGGTTATGACATTAAATTCCCCACCCAAAATAATAGCAAAATATTCATATTTGTAAAACAAATCAGAAAGACTAGTCCATAGATTAAGCTTATCATTGGGAGAAATAGGTCCATATACATTAAAAATCATAAACTTGAAGTCAAACCATTCCAAACTCAAAAATTGCCAATGAGAATTGTTGGTGCTAAAATCAATAGATTAGTTTTCCTATGGACTTGCCTATCTAATGCTGGGAAACCCAATTAATTTGGACAACTAACAAGTTTCAACCAAAGGCATGGTTGGAACTTATGCAATTTTGGCTCTGCAGGGCCATGGTGGGCCTATACCTTAATCTTTATCTGTTGGTTGGAGGCTTTTTATAGCAGATTAGTATAGTGTATGAAAATTTTTGTGACCTCTCAAGATGGCAAGTGAAACTCTTGAGAATGACCAATTTGTGAATGCCACAACAAATTGGTGTTTGAAAACTGCAAAAATTCTTTGAGATATTCTTTAGTAAAATATTGTTAATATGTAATGTTTGTGAATAAAATAAAATACTTGCAAATCATATGTATGATTTATCTACTACAATTTCTCCGAAAATATTTGATTCCTTGTTTTAAAATAATAATTAGACCAGTGCCTTTCTTTACTCGTTAGTTCTTTATCAATTCAATTAAAATATCCTACATATAACCTTTGAGATAGAACTTAAAAGCTTGTTTTGAAATAAGCCTATCACTTCAAAAGCTTTCAATATAAATTATAATTCAAACTAAAATCTTCAGTTAGTTTTACTGATTTTAACCCTAAATCTAAGAGACCAGTAAAACATAAAGAAATTTGATAACTAATCTTTCCAAATGATGATCAAACTGAAGATTAAATTTGTATCATAATATTATATGAAACACATATTCAAGAAATCAAAAAATATTTATCAAAGGAACTAATCAATTAATTTGAATATATTGAATCAATTAAGAGTAAAGCTAAAAAAATATGATCATTATATTAATCCAAAACAAGATTACCAACCGATGATAACACCAGATCATTATCATTGTTTCACATCTTCAAAAATCAAATACCAATCAATATTGTCTATGTTTTTTTTTTTTTTTATATCTCGTGTCACTGGTCTTGGTATCCCTTCTTATAAATAATGAAGGGATGAAACGTTTAGCTTCAGACCATTACAATTTTTTTAATATAAAATAGTAACACTAAATACATAATTACAAACTAATCATATATCATGGGACAAAAGGAAGACTGTTAACAGGAATCGAGCCAATTAACTCCATCAGCTCGTCGTGGAAATCAGTTGGAATCCATCCATTGTTGTTTTTCTGCAACTCGTAGAGAAGCTCATGTAGCTCTTCTATGTCCTACTCCACTTCTAATTCTAGTACGTCGCTCTCATAAGCAAAATGAATCATCTTCAATTCCCAGACAACATTTAGAAGACTACTTATAACATCAATTTGATCAAACTAGGTTGTTGAACAGGCCTTGGTTCTTCATCCTCAAGGGAAATGATTATTGGAAGTCCCATTTTTGTAATCAAGTGACATTGTCAATCGATTCAAGCCTTTTGCAAAATCTATCATTCATTAGGTTATTTATAAAGCATGTAAAATGTGTTCTATTTATGCAATGGGATTTCCAATGGATTTTACATGAACAATGATTTATTTCATTTTCTTTGAGAATTAATATCACCCATTTCGTTTGACCCTTTGGCATTTTAATTGATGTGACAATGGCTGCATATTGGCCAAAGGTTTTCTTAAATCAGTTTTAATATTGGTGCCATCGATAAAAATCATTTTACACATATGTTTTCCTTTTGTCTCTGCATGTAATGCCAATGGCTCCATTGGCAGTTGGGATATCATTCTCTTTATTTCGCTGATTTATCTTGGTTACACCCATCATTGGTCAAACCAACTCTGATATGCACAAATTTCATACCATCGGTATAAGTAATTTCGACATCTTTATCGAGTATCGGGTTAACCTTATCAAACTTGTGTCAAATTTCATACATTGCCCCGATATACTTTAATCAACATAATCTATTCCACTAAATTTATCGACAATAGATACAACACTTTTCCTATCATGTCAATCTCTTATGTAAACCCAATAAAATCTGATCGAGAAGGGTTTCTCTGATACTGATTCATCTCGTCCATCGAGTATCGATATAACTTATGATTCCACTGGTCGATACCATTTATCTTTTTAGTAGGACAATTTGATACCATAAGTGCTGCAAAAATAAGAGAACTCCTTTGATCTAAAACACATGCCACTATCACAAACAATTTTGTATGGAACACCAAACCTTGTTAGTATGTTCTCTGTCAATAATTTTATCACCATCTTGCTTGTTGCTTGTCTTGTAGGTACAACCTTGATCCATTTAGTGAAGTAATATGTTACAACTAAAATCCATTTGTGCCCTCCACTTGAAGCATCAATAATTTGACCAATAAAATATATTCCCGACATCTGAAAAGGTTCTTTTGTATATAAGGGTTTAAGAGGCAACGCACCATCATATTTTAGTTTTCCTGAAAAACTTCTGACGAGCCTCACAATTTTTAACATATGCATAGCAATCCTTAAACACATGTGGCCAATAATATCCAACATGTAATAGCTTATGGGCAGTAGTTCTTGCTAAAAAGTGACCACCACATACTCCATCATGTAACTCCTTTAACATTGAATTTTCTTGATACATATCTAAATAGAATAAAAGAACACCATCTCTATTCTTCCAATATAAATCACCTTGTATCAAGACATACCTAGATTCTTGCAACTTTATTACTCTCTTTTGATTATCATTTATCCCTTCTTCACATTTCATATACCTTAATAAATACACTTTATCAGTGTACCAAGGGCAATGCTCAATGCTTACCACTGGCTTGTTTGAATTTATCTAATTCACTTGAACTGCATCCAAATTTGATGATGCCATAAGTTTGGCTAATCCCTGTCCTCTAATCAATTTAGTAATTTGAATTTCTATATCAAACTCTTGGATCTGATTCACCCATCTACATCTCTTCACTGTGACTTCAGATTGTCTAAATATGTCATTAATTGATGTATTAGGCACATAAGATGTCACTTTTGCCCCTACCAAGTATGGCCTAAAATATTTTACTGCTTTTTACAAGGGAATAAGCTTGTTTTTCATTTATGTCATAATTTAATTCTGCTACCTGAAGAGTCTTACTAAAAAATGCTATTGGTTATTCATAACCTTCATCATTCTTTTGTAACATGATTGCAACAATGGTATGATAAGAAGCAAAGGAGAACAACTGGAATGGTATGGAGAAATTAGGTGATCTAAGGAATAGAGCCTCCTTGATTTATTTCTTAGTATTTGTAAATGCTTCTAGAGCTTCATTCATCCATTTTAACTCTGCATATTTCTTGAGCATCTTAGCAATAGGTTTAACTATCTTTGAGAAATTTGGGACAAATCTTACACAATTTATCTATCCAAATAAAGATTGAATCCCTTTGACATTTTTGGGAACTTGGATCTTATCTATAGCTGCAATCCTTTTAGGATCTATTCTCACACCATGTTTCGATACAATATGCCCTAGTAGCTTCCCTTCAATTACTCCAAAATGACATTTCTTCAGGCTCATGGATATGCCATATTCAAGAGCTCTTTTAAATATATATTCCAGATGTTTACATTGATATTTTTCCTTGTTAGAATATGCAGTAAGATCATCTTGGTATACTACCATGATAATATCAATGAAATCCTCAAAGGCTACATCCATTGCCCTTTGAAAAGTGGCTCCTCCATTATTGATTCCAAAAGGCATCCTAGCATAAACATAGGTTCCCCATGGTGTAGTGAAAGCTATCTTATATTGTTCCTCCTCCTTAAATTTAACCTAATTATACCCAAAAAAACCATCCATCATGGATAGTAACTCATTTCCTGCTACTTTTTGTAATAATGCCTCCATGTTTGGCAAAGTATCATTATCTGTTAGAGAAGACACATTCAAATTCCTGAAATCCACACAAATTCTGATATCTCCATTCTTTTTTCTAATAGGAACTAAATTTGAAACCCATATAGAATGCCTAATCAGTCTTATTATTCCAACATCTCTCATTTTGATCAATTCCTCCTTCATCTTAGGATCCAAGGTTGGATTAATTGGCCTCTACCTTTTGCTGAAAGGTTTAACATTTGGTTTTAGAGGTATTTAATGTTGGAACAAATCCTCTCTATATGCCTTCAGGTCACTGTAAGACCAAGAAAATACATGCTTGTACTTTCTTAACAAACATATAATATCTGCCCTGATTTTCAGAGCTGATTTCTTACCCAAAAAAATTTCTTACCTTTTCTACCTCCTCTATTATAGTAATTGTAGTTCTAGCTTCTATCTTTGAATCCTTATTGTCAAACATTCTTTCCAAAGATACCAACTCTCTTGGGATTTTGTTAGACTTTAATTGTATCACCTCTTTCCCAAATAGAGTCCTTTTCTCATCTTCTATTTCAACATGAGCATTTAGATCTATGATATGATCCTTATACCATTCTTAATAGGCTAAGAAATTGATTATATCTTTGTCATCTTCAAATATTTGCCAACTATTTATATTATTAGGTATTGCAGGCCTAGTCTTTATCTCTACTTGGGTTATATCTTCACAAGGAATGTCATTATGTCTAATTGCCAAGTTAGCCATAAAATCTGCAAGAATATTTTCTAATCTATCTATCCAATTAATAGAAAAAGCATCAAAATATTCTATGGAATTCCATTCTTCATTCCTATAGCTCTTTAATTCATAATTTTTAGTAACAAATTTACTTCTAACTTGAGATACGATTAATTCAGAATCGCCATAAACACATATGATTCTAATTCCACGTTTGTTGGCTATTTTAAGACCAAGTAAAAGTGCTTCATATTCTACAATATTATTTGTGCAATCAAAGGATAATAAGAATGAGTATTTGAACACATTCCTTTCAGGAGAAAAAAAAATAACACTAGTCCCATTACCATTTTTACAACAGGACCCATCAAAATACATTTTCCATATCATGTTCTCATTTTCTTTAGCATGTATATCAATAGGCTCAATATTCTACATATCATCTTTAGAAATACTCACCTTGAAATTTTCCATATCACTATGGAAAAAGCATGTCATATGATTCAAATCCACTTCTTCAACAATATAGGGGGCCCTTGATTCTCTGTGAATTCTAACATTCCTTCTATTCACTGGGATAGAAGCGTAAGATAAATCCAATTGAAGATTTCCACCTACTAAGTTAGAACATTGTCTAGATAAGAGAATTACATAATTAGCAGGCACTTCAACCATAGTAATATCAATCTTATAGGACATTTTAGGACAAGTAGGGAATTTCAATTCAACATCTTTCATTATTCCAATAGCAGGGACATACCTATTATCCATAGCATAACATTTACCATAAGTAGTATCAACTTTCATTCCTAATTCTTTCATAACATTAGATGGCATAATATTTACTACTGCTCATGAATCAATCATACAATTCTTGACCATCTTATTGTTAATTAATAAAGTTAAATAAAACAATTCTATACTTGAGTATAATTTTTATCTACTATAGTTCCTAAATAGATAACATGTGGTTCTTCATTATCATGTTTTCCTTTTACATCTTCCTTTGGAACTTCTACATCAGCTAGTATTTTAAGAGTTCCATTCCTGTAATCAAGGAATTTCATAATTTCCTTTAGGGGGACATAAATTTTTACCTGAGATAGAGCTTGAGACATAAAAGAATTGCAATTAGAAAATTTATTACCAAAATTCTACTTATCAGGAGGCTTAGTCAGTTTTGGAGGTTGCATTTTCTCTACCTATTTCTTTGGGGCTTCTTCATTTCCTTTCTTTGTTGTGCTTGCTTTATTATGTCTTGTAACTTTTGCAAACATCCCTATAGGTTTTCCCTGGTCAACATTTACTATTATGTTTCTCAAGTAATAATCACTATGAGCATATTCTAATGCTGCTATAGTATATGCCCTCTTTTCTTCATCTATCAATCTTCCGATTCTTAGAATTTCCTCATCCTCTAAGAACACCTGTTAAAATTTTTGTTGTCTTATTCTCCTATCACTTACATTAGGTATATACTCATCTTCAGATGAATCATCATTATCTCCTCCCCAATATGGGCTAGATGATAGAGCATTTATTATAGGTTGCTCATCATATATTTGATTTTCATCTTTTAAAATAATTTGTGCTATTAGACATTGTTCCAGTGCATGAGGCAATTGACATACTTCACACCATGGTTCATTTTCTACAAAATGATTTTCTTTCTTTAAGGGATCAGGGGTGTCTCCATCCTTCTTGATTGGCTTCCCATATTTTCATGTCATGTTATAAGGCATATCTTGTAGTCTATATCTTTCATTTTTGATAAATGGGTGTTCATTTCTATTGGATTGAAAATGATCTCTACCCTTATTCACCTTGAGAATCTTAACCATATTCATTAATTTATCGATTTTATATTCTTCTATATTTTTCTTTGAAGCTTTTGGATTAAATGGTTTAGATCTTCTCTTTAAGCAACTCTTCTAGCAACCCTCCTATCATTTTCAATAGTTATGGTTGTTTTGAATGCTTGCTACAATGTGGGTGGCCTATAAGATCTAATCTCATAGTGAGTCTTTCTATCAAAAGCACTTAGATAAAAATCAATAAAAAAATGAATCCACAGGTCTAAAATCTTTGGGAATCCTATTTAGAACGTTATTAAGTCTTTTATTAAACTCCATCACCGACTCATTTTGATTTTTTCTTTATGCTTGTTAACTCATGTGAAGTAAAAGAAGTATCATTATGGTCTCCAAATTGTTCAATAAACTAATTAACAAAATCCTACCAGCTGGAGATAGATCTATCTGGAAAACCTCTATACCATTTAGTTGCATCCTATGTTAAAGATTGAACAAAAAGTTTCATGAAAACATCCTCATTTTTTTCATCTAAATCCTCAATGGTATTTTTTAAGTTTATGCAATATCACTCAATAGACTCTGATCCATTTCCTAAAAACTTTGGAATGGGATTCCTTAATTCATTTGACACCAGATTTGGAAATCCAACTATACCAATACAATCTAATTGTCTATACCTTTCAATCACCATAGGGTCTTTGACATTTATGTGATGCCTACCTTGATTATTCACCCCAGGCCTTATTTTGATGATTATTATTTCTTTGACCTTGACCTCTTTGATTGTTATTCATCTATCCTCCATGGTTATGCTATCTAGGATTTCCAGGATATCAATTTCTATTATTTGGTTGCCTCCAATGCCCATCATTATTTCCCTTCCTTTCTCTATCACCTTGTTCAAACAATGGGTTAGCATAACCATTATATAAGATCTGCTTAACATTTTTCCTATGAGGAGGGTTGTATGTTGCAACCCTACATTCAGGATTTCGCTCTCTATCCTTAATTATTTCTTCATTTTGCCTCTTAGTTCCTCTTCTATTTCCTAGTGGTGTAATAATTTGATCTCTAGTTATTCCCAATTCAACGAGAATCTCATCAGGCTGTTCCCTTAGAACCTTGGGATTCATTTTTTTGGTTGAAGCAAGATCAACAAATATACGAATGGCATCATTTATTTGCTAATAAGATTCATCATCATCCTCTTCCTCTTCACCCTCATCTGGTTGTAAATTATGTTCATTTGTATCTGTACATCAAGGGTTTCTATTATCCTCATCACTAGTGTGATGATTGGATTGTGGGTCATCATCTTCATTATGTTGTCTTCTTTCTGCACAATTCTTAAATCTTGTGAATGTCATATTTGAATCAAGTTTCTTACTTCTCCTTGGATGTGTATTCAAATCCAATTTAGTATAATCATCTGATCCTTTATGTAAAGATCTTCTAACCCACATGTATCTGACATACACACTTCTAGGGTTATGTCTTATTCTTTTGACAAAACACTGCATATATCACAATAGAGTCGCCACCCTATTTTTGAGGAAAATATTTGTTGCTAATTCTGAGTTTTTTCCTTCCAATAGAGTCTACCTACATCATTCAATTTTTTTTCCAATAGAGTATTCAATATGTTGGTGTGTCTAGAACGTCAATTTGTAAAAAATATCAAAAATTTTGAATACTTCTCAAAATGTCTTTATAGACAAATTTTCTAGTAGAGTCACCTATTTGTTTTGATTCTAACTCTTTCTTTCCAATGGATGAGTTAACTAAACGGAGTCACCAATCTGTTGGTATTGAGTGAATCAGATGGGGTTAACAAAGTGATTAGAATCAAAACCTCATAAGACTATTAGATGCTTCAACAAAAATAAATTCCCACTGCTCTACTCTGGTCTGATACCAAAACTCTTAAGGGGTTCTTTACAATCTCTATTCCTCAAAAGAGTTGCCAATATGTTGGTGCTCAAATCAACATATTGGATTCCCTATGGAATTTCCTATCCAATATTGGGAAACCAAATTGATTTGGCCAACTAACAAGTTTCAACCAAAGGTGAGGTTGGAACTTTTGAAATTATGGCTTTGCTTGGCCAAGGATGGTGGGCCTATACCTCAATCTTTATATGTTGGTTGGAGGATTTTTATAGAAGATTAGTATTGTGTATGAAAAATTTGGTGACTCTCAAGATGGAAGTGAAATTCTTGAGAATGATTAGTTTGTGAATGCCACAACAAGTTGGTGTCTGAAAACTGTAAAAATTATTTGAGATATTGTTTAGTAAAAGATTGTTTTTGATTATGGTAATAACACGTTTTGAAGGGGCACTGAAACCATTTAACATAGAAAAGAAAAGAAAAGCATTGAAGAACTGAAAGACAACAATTTGTCACAGAAGATGATAGAAACCGAAAGGGTCATAACCCAGATCAATAATTATGCACTAAGGCAAAAAGAGCAGAGCACTAAATTAAAAAAACTACCAGCAAAATAGGAACACAAAAAATCCCAGCAACAACATCAATTCATCATTTTGAGGAACTCCTCAGATTCCACCATCTGATTCTGCATTTTCTGGATTGATTCCCTCAAGTTGGTGATATCTTTTGCATGGGCAACAATCTTCTTTCTGGGACTGGATCTGGTCCTAGACCCCAGGCTTGGTAGTTGGCTATCTTGTTTCCCTTGTTCATCCTCTTTGATTTTGTTAGTGCTATTCCCTTCCAACAGGGTATACAAGGCTTTTAGATTGTCAATTATAGCGTTCATGCCTGTGTTGGTAAGGGTGATCATCTTCCTCAGCATGGTGTCGTTATTGTTGATCTTCTTAGTTATTGGGTTTATCATATTTTCAATGGCATTATTAATTTTATCCTCCAACATAGTAGTATTAACTGTTACCTTTTCAAAAACATCCTTTCCATTCTTATACATCTCAGCATCATTATGCATTTTGTCGATGATCTCCTCTAATGTAGTGCATTCCTGGATTCCAAATTTTTACATTTGGTATGCAGCTCCTAGATGTCATCTTGGATCCATTTATCAATGTTGTAACCATACATTGCTTTATTTTTGGCAGCTTGCAACATTGTGATATTTATAGTTCTTTTGACCTTGAAGTCCTTGTCCCACATATCTTCCTCAATACTTCTTTGATTCTGTGTATGCTCTCCCATATCATTAGGGTTATCCTTAGGGATTTTAGGAGTCGAGCTAATCTCACAATCCACATGTTCATTATAGGCTTCTTATCTAAGTCAAAAACTTCTTTGTTGACTTGGATTTCCTCTTCTGTTAACCCCAAATTATTGGTACTAATGTCCTCCTTAGCAATGTCACCAATAATTTCATTGTTATCTTCTCTTTCCTCATGGTCATCAACTTCATCCTTGGACATATTCTCCATATTTTCCACCTTTTCATCTTCATTGTCATTATTCATTTCCTCTGGGTTGTCACTTGGGTTCTTCTACATGTTGGCAATGTAAACCTCCATTATCTTATTGATCTGATTAGAGAAATCCTCAGAACTTGCCTTATCCAGGTCATTGATATCTTCGGTCGTAGGGTTATTCACAACTTCCTTATCTTTATCAGTTTCATAAATGGTGGACTTATCCTTGTCAGAGAGGTCTCTGTTACTCTCTTCCCCTTTAGCTATTTCTTCATTCTTAGAAGATGTTGGATATATTTTAGGTTTTCTGAGGTTTTTGTTTCAAGTCCTTGTCCTGTATCTTTCCATGTGTCTTCACCTGGTTTAGGGTTTTAAAATTTCTCAAAAATGTCATATTTGTGTTGGTAAATCCTTGCCCTAAGTATTTTGGCCTTTGTGTTTTCTTTCTCTCGGTTTGTCTTAAGTGTGTCCTAATTCCTTATATTTGCGCATTACTTTTTGGTCACTTAAGTCTCTCAATTTGCATGTGGTCATTATTTTCCTTGCCTTCACTGAATCACACAATTTTTTTCCATGTCTTCAAGTCTTTCAACGAACTGGCGACTGTGGTGAGTCCTTTGTTATCTTTTTCTTAGTCACCGAATCTCCTAGTTTATGTCACAGTTTGTCTTAACATTCAATGAATTAGCGACTGTGTCATCTCCTGTTCGCTTGATTCTTGGTGGTTTCACTTTAACTTCTGGTGACATGGAGTGGCAGCTATCTCCTATTCTCTGCATCGGGCGGCCAAGTCTTCAATCTTCCAGTGATTCGGCGAGGACCGTTGATCATCTTTGGGATCAACAGTGTTGTTTTAATCTCACAAAGAATGGGTCCCATGGTAAATCCTTTGGTGATTCAGCGACTTGTGTGTGTGAATTTTGTACCTAGCTGTAGACACAACACTTCAGTAAAATATTAGAGGTTAGTGAAAACCAAAATCTGCAATGAAATGAAAACTAAACTAACCAGGCGATTTACTACCTTCTAGTAGATGTGAGTATGATACTCTCAAATCAGACCGAGATTAGTGACAATGCAACACCCAAACGAAGGATTTGAAAGAAAAATATGAAAGACTATGAATGCAGATTAAGCTATATTTTTTTGTATTTTATGTGCAATAATATGAAATGAAATCTGTATGAATCTAAACTATATGAATGAAATGGAATGCATATTTAATATAAGAATGCTATGAAAGATATGAAACTATGCAAAAACTATGAAAGATTATGATCAACTATGAAAGATCTCACAAATCACCTGTCGCAAGTGCTCAATCCTTCAATCGCCAATTCGCTAGAGTAATTGTGCAAATTTGAGTGTTGATGAAAATGAAGAGCTGAGCCTTGTTTTTATAGAAATCCAGGGCTTTGAGGATGCAGGAGAAAAGCCATAAATCACTCTTGATAAACTCAGGTTGATTTTTGAGTTATCAGGAAATCAAAGATAATTAACTCACAAAAATCATGCAAAAGCAAATTTTTACTCAAAATAGAGTTTAGATCAAATTTCAACTCATCATCAGATGTTGAGTTTCAATTTTAAAATTACTTGTTAATTTCTAGTTGTTTGCTTTTCTGATTGTGCATGATTTAATTATAAATTAATTAAAAATAAATAAAGTGATTTATTCTCAACTTAACTGATTTTTGAAATAAAATAATTGATTTATGGATTAATCAATTATTAAATCAAACTTTTATTCAAAAACTATATTATTAAATATTGACAACTGACTTTAATTAATTAAATAGGAATTTAATCATTTAGTCATAAGATTTTTGATTTATTGTCAAAATTAAATAATACAATTTAGGAATAAATATAATTAAATGTAATTAAATAATTAAGTGGCAGTATTAAATCTGATTAATTCAATATTCAGAATATTCAATTAATCAAACTTTAGGATAAATAGGATTTATCGCCAAATAATCATTAAATTAAAGATAATTAGGATAAATTAGGAATATTTCTAGGAGTATTCCCCGATGTAGAATTTAGGATAATTAATTAGGATTCAATAATGTGTAGATGTGCCTTAGGTTAGGACTTTTGTATTGATTTCATTCAATTTGAAGATGTAGGAGGTTAATGAACCTATAGCCCATTTTTGGGGTATTACATTTTGCCCCTCTTTGAATTACTATGCGAAGCGTAGTGGTTCAAATAATAGTTTGTGTTTGATAAAGATGTATGAAACTGATTTGAAAGATTTGAAAGATTAACTGATTCTAAGACAGAAATTGATTGAACGATTAAAAAAAAAGAGATACCGACCTAGGTCCAGAATGACCAGGAATGATGCTAGCTATATCAACAATGAACCGATGATTACGAAAAAGTGCCAAAACATCTGATTCTTAACCTTATGATTGTGAAGAAGTGAGTGACCGATTCCAGACCTCAATGTCCTTGTATAAATCATATTGGTATCACATCATGAAACCATCAGTTACGAAGAACCAAGGCAATAACACTAATGAACTGATGGTTACGAAAAGCTAATATAGTTTACAAGATAGATTAGGATACCAAATTAATATGGATATCAATGAATCTGATATGCCCCAAGCGATGATAGATTTGCCCCAAATGATGACTTTAGATGAACCAACAACTAGACGTGGTTGTTGTCTTGATTATTGAGGAAAGATTTGATTTTCAAATAGATTTACAAACTTTGAATGATGTGCAATACCATGCCCCCTTCAGGATAAAAATTGAAATCTGACAAGAAGAGTCAGTGTTAAATAGTTTGGAAGCATGTTAATTGATTTGAGAAGTGGTTATACACGTCTAAGAACATGTTCTGCATCATTTAGAGGTCCTGGAGACCAAGTTTGACTAGGTTAAACCATGAGTTGACCATGGTTGACCAAGTTGAAATTTTGATAGTTTGATGTAAGATAATCAGTTAAGTTGAATTCTAGATTTTTGTGATGATTGAAGGTCGATTATGCAAGTAGTTAATAATATGAATGATCTCAGATTTTGATTTTGATCTCGAAAAAGGATTCTACTTGTTATTTTGTTGAAGGAACCTTCATACAATGCTCAGTCCTTGTGTCATGTTTAGCATTTTTGGTTTTGAAGAATCGTTTAAGTGTTCAAGCAATTTGTGAGATCATGCAAAGTGCAAAATGAAATGCAAACCTAGGACCTAGGACCTAGTCACTGATCATGTGTCGATTTGTTGTCATCATTGAAATTTTAGGTAACCGGATAAATCAATACAATGCCCACTAGTTATGAAACCATAGACATATGAATATCAATTTGTATGCACAGGAATCAATACAACACCCACTGGTTATGCAACCATGGACATATGAATATTGATTTTATTTTCAGAATGTCGGAGTAGATATAAGCACCAAGGCATAAACACCAGGATGACCTGAATATCATGTCCATTTTGATATAGCAATTTGTATAAGCATCAAAACATAAACATCGTGATGACTAGAATACACCTTGAAAACAAACACATCAAGCAGTCAAGAGATCATTCTAAATGCAATGTGAATTACCCGTAGTGACCCTTTATCATTCACATCCTTAGGCAAGATCGCGTTTCACAGTAGGAGAAAGAACTCACTCAAAAAGACAATAGTTAGATCAAACTTCTTTGAATTTTTTGGGTATCAATGGTCAAGGTATGCATGGCCATCTAATTCGAGATAGAGGCTCTTATAGACGGACACCATTTCAATCCAGAATTTCTAAAGTTGTTAGATTTTCACATATAAGTAGAAGACAAAGAAAAGATTATGCCCCCAGTCATCACTCTCTAAATCCTGTAAAGGACATCATCGAAGAGTTCAAAGGACACAATATGCAAAAATCTCAATGCAAATCAGTAAGCATACAAAGAGATAAAAGTATGTAAAAGCATAGTTTGTTTTCCATTTGTGTTTGATGTTTGATTTTGTTATTGTAGATGCAAAATCCTTTCTGGAGAGGAGACTGACTGACTGACCCGGATGAAGCTTCAAAGGACTCTGACTAGATATGGCTCATCTAAGATGTACTGGAGGCCATAGGATATGACATTGATTTCCCCCAAGTGTTAAGCATTGATAGGATATAGACGCTTGAGTTGATTGGTGTATAGACTGACTTTATTGAAACAAGGATATATACAAACTAAAGCAGACTGAAAGCTAGGAAAGACCAAGATTGTGCTAATAGATGGAGTATTTTGAAACAAGTGGCACCCATTTGCCAGGTTTTCACCATCTTGGTAGAGATTCTATTTTTGCTACCAAGGCGCCTGTTTCCAGGTTTTCACCAAGGCACTTTTTCTTTTTCTCATTTTTTTGTATTTTTCATTTTTAAAATTTTTTTGTACTTTTGATATTTTTTGATTTTTTTGTGAATCATCAAGGCGCCCATTGCTAGGTTTTGACCAAGATGTTCATTTTTTAAGGACTTTTTCAGATTTTTAAGATTTTTTTAGGATATTTTACCATACACTAAATGCCTTAGGCATAGAATTTCTTCAGATGGAGAATGTTGATTGGTTCTCAGAGCTGTTCTCCTTCAATTGTTGAGAATTGATAGGCACCAAAGCCAAAAGTATTAGTGATAACAAAGGGACCCAGCCAGTTGGGTTCAAACTTCCCCTTGCACTCTCTATGTGATTGATTTTTAGGATTCTCTCTCAAGAGTAGATTGCCAACCTGAAATTCTCTGTGTCTGACTTTCTTGTTGTAACCTCTAGACATTCTTTTATGATACATTCTGAGATGATCATACGCTGCTTGTCTACGCTCATCTAGTAGTTCAAGTTCTTGCAACCTAGACACTCTGTAGTCATCATCAGTTACTAGACCATGCATTTTGATTCTTAGTGATGGGATTTCAACCTCAATAGGTAGTATCGCTTCAAACCCATAAACTAAAGTGAATGGAGTAGCCCCAGCGGGTGTTCTAATACTTGTTCTATAGGCCTAGAGAGTTGGATTGATCATGAGATACCAGTCTCTTCCTGTCTTATTAACTGTACGGTGCAAGATTTTCAATAGATTCTTGTTAGAAGCCTCTGCTTGTCCATTCCCTTGAGGATAGTAGATAGATGACCAATGTTGTGTAATCTTGAATTTAGCGCATAAATCATCTAGGTCTTTATTTTTGAATTATCCACCATTATCTGTGACTATAGAATGTGGAATACCATACCAACATATGATGTAGTTCAAGATGAACATCTAGATATTTGTTTTCTAGTTGCTTGTGTTAAAGGGACTGCTTCTACCCATTTTGTGAAATAATCTATAGCTGTGATTATATGGGTATGTCCATTAGAAGAATGAGGATGTATGGCTCCTATAAGATCAAAGGCCTATTAGTGAAAAGGCCATTGTGTAGTAAAGGGAATTAGATCTCTCCCTGAAGCATGAATTAAGTTACCATGTACTTGGCACTTTTGACAACTCTTAGCAAACTTGATTGCATCTTTCTCCACTTTCGGCCAATAGTACCCAGCCCTAATAAGTTTCTGGGCTAGTGTTAAACCATTCTAGTGTGACCCACAAATACCATCATGGACTTCCTCGAGTGCACGTTGAGACTCTTCCCATTCTAAACATCTAAGTAGTGTACCATCTAGACCTTGTTTGTATAGATCGTGACCAATGATGACATATTGAGAGACGTTTCAGATAAGGTGTCTCTTTTCATGGCGGTTAAAGGTATCAAGAATGATCTGGTGTTTGAGATAAGAGAATAGGTTTTTATATCTGGATGAATCATGACCAACAATGGTGCAGATCATGTGGGTTTTAGGGGAATCAAAAGTAGGATAAGACAGTGCTTCCACCAGGAACTCGTAGCGTAGCTCATGTTTAGGCTGCTACAATAAAGTAGATAGCGTTGCCATTGCATCAACAACCTTGTTCTCTGTTCTAGGTATTTGCTCAAATGTGATAGATATGAAGTATTTCTTTAGATCATCTACCATTATCTTGTATGGAACAAGCTTTTCATCCTTCTTTTGGTACACATCATTGACTTGATGGATTACAAGTTGTGAGTCTCCATGAATGTGTATTTCTATTACTCTCCACTCAATTGCTATTTTCATACCATTTAAAAGGGTTTCATATTCAACAATATTGTTTGTAGAAGGAAATTTGATTCTGAATGCCTTAGGAATGTAGTATCCTTGAGGAATGATAAACAAGATGCCTACTCTAGATCCATTCTGTGTATAGGAGCCATCAAAGAACAATTGCCATTCTCTAGAAGAAAGATTCATGATAGAGGAATCTGAAAATTCCATTTGCATTGGTGTGTCATCGAACAAAGGTGCATCTGCTAATTGATCCGCAATAAATTGGCCTTTAATAGCTTTTCTTTCAACATATTCAATGTCAAATTCACTTAAGAGCATGACCCATTTGGCTAATCTACCCGTGAGGGCAGCTTTTCTTATTAGGTATTTTAGTGGATCAATCTTAGCTACTAATTGCATGGTATGAGCCAACATATAATGTCTCAATTTCTATGACACAAAGATCATAGCTAGACAAGCCTTTTCAATCATAGAATAGTTTTTTTCGTATGCCACCAATGTTCTACTGATATAGTATATAGCTCTTTCCTTCTTGTTCTCATCATGTTGTGCAAGCAATGCCCCCAGTGATGTATCTATAGCAGAGACATATAAGATCAAAGGCTTCCCTTGAATAGGAGGCATCAAGATAAGAGGATTTGATAGATATTTCTTGATATGATTAAAATTCTTTTCACATTCTTCACTCCATGCAAAGGTCACACCTTTATGTAATGTCTTGGTAAAAGGCTGTGAGATGTCTACTAGCTATGATATGAAGCATCTGATAGATTGAACTCTCCCTTGTAATGTCCTCATTTAACTAATATTCTTTGGCACTTGCATCTCCATTATAGCTTTTACTTTAGCCGGATCAACTTCAATGCCCTTCTTTAAAACTATGTATCCTAAGAGCTTTCCATAAGTGACACCAAAAGCACACTTCTTAGGATTTAGTCTGAGCCTAAATTTTTCCATTCTGTCTAGTATCTTGCTCAAGTCATTTAGATGTTCAGCTCTAATCATAGATTTTGCTAAAGTATCATCAACATAATCTTCCATAGTTCTATGCATCATGTCATGAAAAATAGATGTCATGGCTCTCTGATATGTAGCACCAACATTTTAAAACCCAAATGGCATGACATTCCAATAGAAGGTAGCCCATGCACATGTAAAAGCAGTTTTCTCTTGATCTTTTGGAGCAATTTTGATTTGATTATATCCAGAAAAACCATCCATTAAAGAGTACATCTCAAAACCCACAGTCATGTCCACTATCATATCAATGTTAGGTAGTGGAAAATGATCCTTAGGGAATGCTTTGTTAACATCTCTAAAATATATGCATACTCTTATTGATTTGTTTGGTTTTGAAATAGGTACAATATTAGAGATCCATTCAGCATAGTCAATAACATAGATGAATCCGGCTTTTAGTAGTTTCTCTAATTCAGCTTTGACCAAGAGTGCAACATGTGCATGCATCTTTCTCAATTTTTGGTTAACAGGTTTAACATTTGGAGCTATAGATAAATGGTGCATTATAAGATTAGGATCTAACCCTGGCATATCTGAATATTTCCATGCAAAGTTGATCTTCTTTTCTGTTAGGAATGTAGTAAATTTTTGCTTTTCTTCTTCTGATAAAGATTGTGCTACATGGATCAACTGTGGTTCCTCTACTATTCCCAAGTTGATAGATTGAGTGGGCTCAATTATAATTGGAGATCTATCCTATAAATGACTCAAAAGGCCATCAAATATCTCATCCTTAGATGCCTCAGAGAGGTTTTCACCTTCGGATACGTCTTTTATTTTTACTTTTGTAGGTTTTGAGACTGCCACAAAGTGGTTTTCACCCTCAGAACTCCTTTTCTTTTTATTCTTATTCTTGTTTTTCTGACTAAGATACTTGTGTGTGTGTGAAAATTGTACTTGATCTATAGACACAACACTTTAGTAAAACATTAGAGGTTAGCAAAAATTGAAATCTTGCAAATAATTGAAACTATGCTAACCAGGTGATTTACTGCCTTCTAATAGGTGCGAGTATAATGTTCTCAGATTGTTATCGAGATCAGTGACTTTGATGACACCTAAATGAAGGATTTGAATGCAAAACTGATATGAAATATGAATGTAATTAATCTTTTTTTTTTTTTGGATTTTAGATGCAATAAGATGAAAAATGATATGAATCTAATCTAGAATGAACTGATATGAAATTGATCCAACAATGATATGAAAATGAATCTAAATGAATGTAAAAACTAAATTGATCTCACAATAGCCTTGTTCGCAATAAGCTTTGATTCTCCAAATTCCAATTCTTCAAAATAGTTGTGCAATTCATAGATGATTTTGGCAGAGTAAGTTCGCAAAATTATGAGATGATTTGTTAAGAGCTGAACCTTGATTTTATAGAAATCTAGGGCTTTGAGGATGCATGAAAGAAAGCCATAAATCACTCAAATAACTCAGGTTGATTTTTGAGTTATTTTTAAATAAAGATAATTTAACTCACAAAAATTATGCAAATGTAGAGTTCAACTCAAAATAGAGTTTAGCTTTAATTGATAATTGATAGTTGTCTGCTTTTCTGATTGTGCATGATTTATTTATGAATTGATTTTAATAATAAAGTGATTTATTTCCAACTTAACTGATTTTGAAAAATAAAACAATTGATTTATGGGTTGATCAATCATTTAATCAAACTTTTATTCAAAATTACAATATTAAAAATTGACAAAATGATTTAATTAATTAAATAAAATATTTAATGAATTATTCATAGGATTTTGGATTTATTGTCAAAATTAAATATCATAATTAGAAATAATGAAATTAAATTCAATTAAATAATTAAGTGGCCAAATTAAATCTAATTAATTAAATATTTAGAATATTCAATTAATCAAACTTTAAGATAAATATGATTTATCGCCAAATAATGATAAAATTAAAGATAATTAAGATAATTAGGAATATTACTAGGAATATTCCCTGATGTAGAATTTGAGATAATCAATTAGGATTCGATGATGTTCAGATGTGCCTTAGGTTAGGACTTCGATGTCGATTTCATTCGATGTGTCGATATAGAGGTTAATGAACCTATAGCCCATTTTTGGGGTATTACAATTTGATGTCCGACTCCGTCATGCTAACACTTGGTTCATTGATGGAAGTCCTCATAGGCTCAACTACATTGAGGTAGCAAGCAAGGGCATAGTCATTCAGGAAGGTATAAATACCATAGCTCGGGTTTGTGGACATTTGGTCAAGAAGGTCAGGGCGTTGGATAGTGAAAGTGGTGAAAGATTGGGAAATAGTGTTCATGGATATGGATCTATCATCATTGGTCCTAACCTGATGCTCGAGTTTGAAGGTGATATTACAACTTAAGACATTCAATTTGTGAATAGGCTCAATTTCATTGTGGAAGTCCACTTCAACCATCTATGGATTTGACTCGTTAAGTTCATCATTTTGCTCTAGACTTATGTTGGGTTTAGGTGCATATTGGTGAATAACATCAACATGTTTCTCTGTAATAAGCTTATCTTCTTCTGGAATGGCTCCCCATTCATAGTCATTAGATTCTTCATCTATGCCTCTAGGAAATCTAAGAACATGAGTAAAGTCAGGATGAATACCCCAAGAAGGGTTACCCTCAGATTCTTATTTGAATTCATACTCATGAGAATCTATCTCAGAATAACTACCACCTTCCTCTTTTTCTGTTTGATTATCTTTGAGATTAGTTGGTTCTTGTGTTGAAACTATCTCTTGCTCCATAGTAGGTTCTTATGTTTCTACTACATTAATTATTTTTATTGGATCATGTTCAACTTCAAGGAGGTCTTTTATTTCTTTAGGAAAACGCTCATAGGGAATGAGATCTTTCGTGGTGTTTGAATCATCACTATCAGATTGTTCTGTTGTTTCTCCCTTTAGTTGATTTTTCGTGGATGGCTTAACCTATTCTAAGACATGTGGGGAGTTCTTGCTAAGACATAAAGGTTTCTTCTTATATCCTAGACTTGTTCTATTCTTTTTTTCTTTGCCATGATGGTCAAGAGGTGATAGAAGACCTTTACCCTATAGTCCTAGAGGTCCTTTTCTAGTATATCCCATTTTTATGATCAATTTGTCTCCTGGGCCATATGACTTAGAAGGGACCTTAGGAGCTTCAACATCACATTTTTGAACAACTTGAGATTTGGGTTCATCTTTGTATAGCCATGCAAGCACAACTTCATTCCCTTCAAACTCCTATTTAGATACTTGTTCTGCAACAAAATTTTCTTTATATGCTTCAAGAGGTTCTTTAGACTCTAGTTTGGACTATTTCAGAGTTTGTCCATAAGACTTAGGTGAGATAGGGAGAGATGTCAAAGATAAGACTGGATCTATAGTATATTCTCCCATACCATTTTCTTTGATCTTAACCTCTTTAGCAATGTCTTCCATCTTGGATGTTGAAGCAACGTCTAGCTGCTTAGTGGAAGATTCTCTATTATTAGGAACAAGTTTATCAACACTCTCTTTCAATGTATTGCAAGTCATATATAGATCAGCTGGAATCGTCACCTCTACTCCTTCATAAGGAAATTTCAAACACTGATGGTACGTAGAAGGAATAGCTTTCATTTCATGTATCCAGGGTCTCCCTAGAAGGATATTGTAAGCCAAAGGTAGATCAAGAAATTGACATATAGTATCTCTGATGACAGGACCTACTCTGATAGGTAAGATAATTTTTCCTTTGGAAGATCTTTCTTGCTCATCATATGCTTTGATAGTTATCTTCTTTCTAGGACCAATGGCCATTTCTGAAAATCCCAATTGTGTAATCAAGCTAAAAGAACAAATGTTTAGACTAGAGCCCCCATCTATCAACACACATTTGACATGACAGTTTTGGATCAAGACTTCAATATGCAAGGGCTGGTTATGTGGATGACTCAAGGAGTTATCATCTTCCTCTGAAAAGGAAATATACTGTGGAGATGTAAGATGACCAACCATAGTCTGGAATCTGTCTAAATCAAGGTTATCAGGGACATTGGATCTGAGTAGAGCTTTGTCTAGAATGGTTCTATGAGCTAGAGATATTCAAAACAACTCAAACATGGAGATTTATGCATTTGTGTGTTGGAGTTGTTGGACAATACTGTATGAAGTATGCCTT
Source organism: Chamaecyparis obtusa (assembly GCA_027943335.1). Lineage (NCBI taxonomy): Eukaryota > Viridiplantae > Streptophyta > Pinopsida > Cupressales > Cupressaceae > Chamaecyparis > Chamaecyparis obtusa. Next base: position 1,506,729 of record BSBK01004847.1, read on the forward strand.
GTGTCTTTAGGATTTGAAGATTTAGATGTAGCCTTCTATTTAGAAGTAGATGAAAGATTTAAAGGCACCTTAGGGACATTGGATGAATATGGTATTTGTCCTTGTAGGTGTGCATGAGCTTGTGATCGAGTAATTGCATTAGCCGATTGATTTTCTCTATCTTTTATGACAATTGTGATGACATTGAAACACTCAAATAGACATGGTTCAACCATATTGATGACAACATTGTTTCTAGAGTATGCATAACTGACTCTAGCACCCATATTAGGTTGAGAAGAAGAATCTTCTTTACCATGTTTAGGAAATGGTTCTGTGAATGCTGTATGATCATTATTTCTCTTATGATTGTCAATCATGATGTCTCCATTATCAATTTTTTCTTGTATGATGTGCTTTAAGCAAACACAGTTATTAGTCTTATGACCTTTATTGCGATGGAATTCACAGAAATCGTTCTCTCTCCACATTTTGGTTTAGGTTCAGGATCAAAGACTTTTATCTCAGGCAAGTAGATGATTTTTTTCGCCAATAGAGTTTTCATGGTAGATTCCAAGGATTCTCCAAGAGGAGTGAATTTGCGATTAGGATCTATAGCCCAAGGCTTGTAATCAGATGACTTTTTGTTGGACTTTGTTGCTTTAGCTTTAGAAGCTTTGATGGCTTGGGTACCAATAGTGAGATTGAAAGCAGGTGCCTTAGATGGGGCACGAATATTATCAACAATGCCATCTGTGACAATGCCTTTATTCTTGTTCCAATTTTTGTTCTTGTCCTTAGGACTAGATCCAGATTCACACTTATCCTTTTGAAGTGTGATATCTCCTTTTTTCACAAGTACTTTCTCAATTTTGATCGCATTATCTACCATCTTATCAAAAGATGTATGATTTTGCATTTGTAAAGGGTAGTTGATTTCTGGAACAAGATTGTTGATGAAGATTTCTAGCTTCTCAGTTTCTGGAATGGGTCTAGCATATAGAGAAAATTTCTTCCTCCATCTCTTGAGAAATGTTAGGAATGGTTCACCTGGATATTGTTTCAGATTTTAGATGTCGATCATGGTGACCAGATGTTGAATATTGTAGGAGTATTGTTGATAGAATAGTTTGATTAACTCCTCGAAAGTTTTAATAGTTGGAGGCATTCTAGAGAACCAATGAATGGTTTCTCCTCCCAGAGATCAAGGGAAAAGACAAATTAAGTAAGTTGGTTCAGGCATGAACTCCATGGATTGAGTACATAATTATCCATCATACTTATCATATTTAGGCATCTCCACCCTTTTAGGGAATGGTGGCATGTACAAGTCTTTATCAAATGGAAAAGGACATAGGGCCTCCATGGAGAACTCCTTAGGTTCCTTTTCTTTCTCAAGTTTGTTAAGTTTGATTTGCATGGCATGCATCTATTTCATCATAGCTATGATAGGAGTTTCTTCCTCATGCATAGTGATATCTTCAACATTAAAGTTGGAGGGAAGTTTAGCTCCTTGATGAGCTAACTCTAGAAAGTATGCTTCTCTATCTTCCTTCAAGAAATGCCTCATCATTCTCTTGAAGTCATCATCATTTTGGTGTCGAACAATTTCAGAAGGTGTTGGTTCTTGATCCATACCATGTTGAGATTGATGTCCTTAAGACCCGTGATGTGTCCCTTCGTGAGACATGTTAGGTGTTTTAGGACTCCCTGGATTAGATTGAGGTGGGGTTTGTTGATTACCTCCGTGAGCTGATGGAGGGGCTATAGAACTAGTTTTCAATCAAAAATTGCCAAGACCGTCGTCTTCGTAAAGACCAAAATTGTAGAGTTGCTCAAGAGTTGGACCTATGTGAGTAGACAAAGTTGTGGTGTTAAGTGCTTCTCTAGATTTCTTATGTGAGGAATCTCTAGTTTCCACCATTAACCTTGGGTGAAGAAAGAAAGCAAGATGAAGACAATTGAAGAATGACTTGATTCAAGAAGATCAAATGACGCAACCTTGTCAAGATTGAATTGATTGAAGATTAGACTAGACATAAATGAAGGATATTGTGCCATAGTAGTGTGGGTAGACACCCAATAGATGGTAGACACGAGCTCACAACACTTAGCCATTTTAGTAACAAGACTGAATTTGAAGATAATTTTGACACAAGATGAAAAAGACTCAAATTGATAAATCAGAAGCCAAAATCAAACTCAAGAGCTCACTTGAGGAAAATGAATGAATTTTTTCTAGTTTTTGCTTTGTTCCTGACACAATGATTTGTTCGACAAATTCTAGAAATAGGCTATAAAAATTGAGTCTCTGACAATTTTGACCACTTTCTGGCAATTTTTCAAAATTTCTCAAATGACTTTTTGCAGGATCGTATGACAGTGGGTATGCTCTAAAATGATAGTTGAAAAAACTCATATGACAATTGCAAAGCTCGCATGATAGTTGATAGCAGGATTTTGACTTTTTGCTTTTGCCTGGTGGCAAAACTCGTATGACACTATATAAGCTATCATACGACAATATAGGGGTTCTGAAATGACAATTGCCAAAACTCGTACGACTTTCTGATCTTGTGGGATGACTTTTGACTCCAGAAAGGAATTTTACTTCAGATTTTGCAAATTTTTGGTTTTCAGTTTTAGATTGTTCACAAATTTTTCTGTCTAGGTTTGAAGATTATTCTGGGATCATTCATTTTCAGTAACCAAATAGATAAACAAGCACACAAAATAGCAAGCGAGTGATTCCAATCACGTCTAAAAACAATGAACAAGGGACAAAGAAACCCTGTGCATGAATAATCAAGTGACTATATGTGCTAATCCCTAGGAGTGCTAATTGTGTATGTTCCAAAAAGTTTTTCAATAATGCACATATTCCTAGAAAAATGAAAATTTGGCCTCACTAAGGTTTGTAGTAATGGTCTGACTCTGCAACTTTTGTGATCTCAAGAGGGTGAACTCCAATCCAAGCGCATTGGGGTTTTGACATAGTCTAAGAAATTAATCAATCAGGAGCTACTAGGGAGATCTGACAGCCCAACAAGAGACCACACCTATGAAGATTTCCTCCACAAGGACATTTATATAGCAGCTGTTGCTACCATGATGAAAATGGCTATTACCGCTTAAGGTTCTGTCCACGTGGTTGACCCAATTAAGGGAATGTCCACTATGGTTAACCCTCTCTAAAGGTGACTCACAAAAGATACCACATGGAGACTGGTTCCAGATTCAAGGATCTGAGTTTTTGATACTACCCAAAAGGGAGTAGAGCATAGTCCTTTAGCCTTTTTACTTTTAACCAAAACAAAATAGATAGATTAATCTGACATGCTAAGACCAAGATTATCTCACAAAGATCTATGACATCAACTGCTTATGATCTATCAACCTCTCCGAAGAGAGAATGTATCAATCAAAAGTTGAAGACACATGAATCTAGTAGAACGTGAGACTCTCTTAGTAACCTCACTACCTACAAGGGGATCCTTCATCAAGAAGAGCTTCGCATGCATGAACAAGCAAAAGAATCCCACTCTCTTGAGATCATCCACAAATAGTGTCCATAGGACCTATTTACTATGTGTAACAGATATGCAGAAAGCAAATCTATGTTCATTTTTATAGCCCAAAATGAAGTCTGTGATATGAAAGAAAGAAAAGTCACACAAGCTTGACACGTGAGAGTTCATTTTAATCCAAATTGAAATGTTATCAGCTGGAGAAGAATACTTGAATTCCTCACAACGCACTTAGTAGATTTTTTTTACCTGTTTTAGCAATTTAGTTGCACTTTTTCCAATCAGATTCAACAAATATCAATAAAAAATAGAAGATTTCAATTGTTAGGGTTAGCTGTTAGTCCAAATCTGAAAATCAAATTTGAAAAATTGCCAAAAATTTTGAAATGACAATTGAATCCTGGAGTCAAAACTCGTACGACAGTGGGTTACCTCCCAGATGATAGTTTGGAAACTCATACGACAGTGGGTGTCTTCTCATACGACAATCGAGCTTCCAAAGGATAGTGTGTACCTTTTGATGTGAGCCTTGATAAGATCACCCGTCGTACGATAGTGGGTATCTCCTGGTATGACTTTTTGACAAAAGTCGTATGAAAAATGTACAAACAGAAAATAAAAGATCGTAGTTTTAACCAAAAAATGATAAGAAATTGATAGAAATCAATAGAAATTGAATGGAAACCCGTTTCAGGGCCCCACAGTGGGCGCCAGAAATGTGTGTGTGAATTTTGTACCTAGCTGTAGACATAACACTTCAGTAAAACATTAGAGGTTAGTGAAAACCAAAATATGCAATGAAATGGAAACTAAACTAACCAGGCAATTTACTACCTTCCAGTAGATGTGAGTATGATACTCTCAGAACAGACTGAGATCAGTGACAATGCAACACCTAAACGAAGGATTTGAATGCAAAATATGAAAGACTATGAATGCAGATTAAGCTATATTTTTTTGTATTTTCTATACAATAATATGAAATCTGTACGAATCTAAGCTATATGAATGAAATGGAATGCAAATTTAATCTAAGAATGCTATGAAAGATATGAAATCTATGATACAAAACTATGCAAAAACTATGAAAGATTATGATCAACTATGAAAGATCTCACAAATCGCCTGTCGCAAGTGCTCAATCCTTCAATCGCTAATTCGCTAGAGTAATTGTGCAAATTCGAGTGTTGATGAAAATGAAGAGCTGAGCCTTGTTTTTATATAAATCCAGGGCTTTGAGGATGCAGGAGAAAAGCCATAAATCACTCTTGATAAACTCAGGTTGATTTTTGATTTATCAGGAAATCAGAGATAATTAACTCACAAAAATTATGCAAAAGTAGAGTTTTACTCAAAATAGAGTTTAGATCAAATTTCAACTCATCATCAGATGTTGAGTTCCAATTTTTAAATTGCTTGTTAATTTCTAGTTGTCTGCTTTTTTGATTGTGCATGATTTAATTATAAATTAATTAAAAATAAATAAAGTGATTTATTCTCAACTTAACTGATTTTTGAAATAAAACAATTGATTTATGGGTTAATCAATTATTAAATCAAACTTTTATTCAAAAACTATATTATTAAATATTGACAACTGACTTTAATTAATTAAATAGGAATTTAATCAGTCAGTCATAAGATTTTTGATTTATTGTCAAAATTAAATAATACAATTTAGGAATAAATATAATTAAATAATTAAGTGGTAGTATTAAATCTGATTAATTAAATATTCAGAATATTCAATTAATCAAACTTTAAGATAAATAGGATTTATCGCCAAATAATCATTAAATTAAAGATAATTAGGATAAATTAGGAATATTTCTAAGAATATTCCCGATGCAGAATTTAGGATAATCAATTAGGATTCGATAATGTGTAGATGTGCCTTAGGTTAGGACTTTTGTATTGATTTCATTCGATTTGAAGATGTAGGAGGTTAATGAACCTATAGCCCATTTTTGGGGTATTACACGACTAAGTCTTATTTTCATGATCACTAAGTTTGGCAGCTCTGACAAAGTATTTCGGAAAAGGATAAAGTTCTTCTCAGTCGCTTGATCTCAGCAAAAGTTGGCAATGTTCTAAATCTTTGGCGACCTAGCGAATTCATGTGTTTGCTGAATCTCAGAATTAGTTAGTGAAGTCCCAAGTCTTTTGGCGATCTGGTGACAAGGCAAAGTTAAAAGGGTTTTTCCTTTAGTCGTGTGTTCTTAGAATGAAAAGGTTAAAGTTATAAACATTGGGAGATTAAGCGAATGTTGTGTTCGCTAAGTCTCATAATTAAAAAGCAAAGGTCTAATGGATTGGGCGATTCAGCGATAGCCGCTGATTATTTTTAGGATCTACGGTCAACGTATAATCTCATAATGTAACCTAAGGTATGAAAAGTATTCAGCGAATGGGAGATATGAGTTATTCACTCAATCTCAAAGTTTAATTGACATTAAGCATTTCTTTTCAAGAACGCGAGATATTCATGTTCACTGGATCACAGGATGGAACTAGAGTTAAGTGTGGCCTCTTAAGATTTAGAGATTTTCTTGGTCATTGATTCTCCAGATGTCACTGTGGTTAAGATGATTTGCTCATGGGTTTGTAAAAGGATTTATTTGCTGAATCTCTAGATATTACTTGAGTTAAGAAAAGGATTGTGAGAATTGGCAAAGTCTTTGGTTGCGTATTCTCTAAGTTTAACTATGATTGAATAAAATGTTTGAAGAACTAGAGATTGCTTTCAGTCACCCAATCTCTAATTATGGGGGGATTATAATGGATTTTAAAAGAATGTTTGAGGACCGTTGATCATCTTTGGGATCAACGGTGGTCGCTAAATCTCTAAGTAAAGTCATGAGTTAAGTGATCACTCTAAGATCTCATGAATGGCCTTGTCGCTGGATCTCCAGACTTAACCTAGGATTAGATTTTCTTTCAGAGATCATGAGATCCTTTGTTCCCTTGATCTCTAAATCAAGTCTAGTTAAGTTTTCATGCTAATCAATGTTATGAGCCATTGCAATGTGGAAAAGGTACTCCGCCAAGATGGAAAAGGGTAAAATGTCATCCAATTAGGTTTTAACAAAGTTTTTTGTCAGTAATTAAGGGTTTTAATGCCAAAAGTTGCGGTCATTGCTCTAGCGCTCTATAATTTGATTTTTTAAATCAGCTTGTCAACATCCACGCCATGGCTAGCTCTGATTTGAAAGTTGGTAATATGTAGAATTGAATGTAGAAGTGACTTAGCTAGGATTTGTGATGATTTAGCAATTGTACGCATTCAATTCTCAAGGTATATAGGTAGGACTTCGTTGCTTTCTGTGCTCAAAGCTATTTTGAAGATAATTGAAGTTGCTGGTGCTGAAGTAGTGAGTGAGAAGAAAAGAAAGTTGCAGTGCTGTGGAGTTTGTGTCATCCAAGATGCGTCATCCAGAGGAAAGCATTACATCATCAAGTGGAGCAGCAAAAGAGCAGGGTGGTGATGATAAGGGGAAGCCCAATTATTCAGATGAGTTTCTCAGGTTGCTTCCCGGGTCGAACCAGAATAAGAAAGCCATTGATACAACTTTTGAAGATCTCATGGACAAGTGTAGGGACCCCATCACTCCTTCAGGCTCAGGTTACACAATCTTCTCATACTTTTACAATAACAGGCATAAACCAATTCCTATTTGTAATGCTTGGGCTTTGGGGATGGAAAAATTAATTGTGCCTGATGTTTTCTTAGATGTCGACTTGATTATTGTGTTGGCTAGGCTATATGATCCTATCTTTAGAACCATTAGGTGTGAGGACCAGTCTATTTTTCTTAACTTGAGTAGGGGGTCAATCATGAAGGCATTTGATTTCTTTGCCTCTTCTTCCACTAAAATTGATCTGAAGAAGGAAAGGCTGAAATATGCAAGTAATATTGGATCAGTGAAGAGTCAGATAGTTAAGCACATGCCTAAGCAGGGTAAATATATAGATCCTCTCCCTCCAAGTATGAATGCTCCCTATGAGTTTAAAATCTTCAATCACTACATGAAATTCATGTGGCATGGGTTGTGTAGGGTTTTAGGGATAGATGGGGATGAAGAGAAAATGCCTGCTGACCTTTTGATGATAATTTTAGATATTCAGAACTCTCACTCTAACACTGACTATGATTACATCTAGTATGTGATTGATAGAATGCATGAGGGGATGATATCTATTAAGGAAAATAAGAGACCTATTAGGTTTATGCATTACTCCCTCCTTATGCACTTGATTTTGTACCACTATGTTAATAATCTTGATGCAACAATGTTGAAACTGAGAACAACATTTGAGGGCCATCCTAACCCATTGCAATATTGGTTGAGGGCTTGGAATTACACATCCAATGACTGTAACTTTGCTATTTTCTAGAATTACTTTGTTTATTTGATTCTTGGGTTTTTGGGAACAAATATTGTAAGGATGTCAAGTAAGGTGTTGAAGTTGTTAAGGCCGATGCAGTATGAAGACAAGTGGCTAGGAAACCATAATTGGGGTGACTTCTACCTTGTGGCCAACTTTAAAGTTCTTAGGGTTTATGGTTGTCCTCAACCCCCACATCTACTACCCAAATTTGTGCCTCCTAGAGTTTCTATGATGGAATTTATTTGGCAATTGATATGGACTGACAGAGAGCACTTGGCATCTCATAGGAAGGGTACCTTCACACCCATGTAGTTCAGAATTGGAAGTTTCTTGATTGGGAAGAGGGAACTTGATCAGGTCAGTAGCTGGCTCAATCATTTCAAGATGATTTTAGGCACCTACAGATATGTTGATCCTGAAGACTTTATTAGGACTGCCAGGATGACCTTAATCCCAAACATTGGGACAATTAGAGAGCATGAGGGCTTAGATGAAGAAGATGTGATAAGAAATATTCTGGATCATGATGAAGCCCAAAGAAGGTGGAGCACGTATTTTGATTTTCTTGACATAGAGGTCAAACTAAAGAAGGCCATGATTCCTTTTAATGACTATTTCCCTGAGCTCCCATATCTAAAAAGGATGGAGAAAATGATAGAAATGCATGGCACCCTGTCCAATCAATTATAGGGGTTGCTTGAGGATAAGTTAGAGGTACCAAGAGATTATTCTACATATGAACCTGGGGAGTCTCTTGATGAATCACAAGAAGGTAGTAGTCCACCTCAAGTAGGGGACTCACCAATTATTGATTTGACCCAAGATCCACAAGAAGAGGGGGCTACTTCAGAGCCACCATTGAAAAAATAGAATCTTGAGGTAGGTGAACCTGCAAAGGAGAAAAAATAGAGGAAGGTACGTGATAGAGCTTCATTTCTTGTGCCTGGTAACAGGGCCTACCATCATCAACTAAGGAAAGCCATTAGAGATGGTAAGAAAATTGTATCAAAAGAGGAAGGGGATTTGCCCTTACTATTGGGAAAGGATGAAAGAGAACTTTATCAAGAGGAGTTCCTTAGTGATGACCAGTTCATACAAAGTAAAGAATTCAGGGATTTCCTCATTTGGAGGAAAAAAATGAGGTTGCTAAGACCCTACCTAAAGGTATGCAACCAAGTGAGGAGACTATGAGGGCTCTAACATCATATGACCCTAGTCTTGAAAGGATTATTGTGGAGGAGGCAAGGGATATGGTTAGATCAAGTGGAATGCTTTTAACTCCTAGATGGGACTTGACCTTTGCCTTCATTATTGATTAGATAAGAAAAAAACTAGAGGGAAGCTTATCATATGAAGTGCAAATTAATGACATGATAAGAGGGAGTGGTTATGACCCTAAATCTCAAGCTGTTGCATAGTGGTCCTTGGCTCCTAGAACTCAAAGCCATCCCTTGTAAGTATTGAAGATAAGATGGAAGGAAACAAAATCATCTAGACTGTCCAAAACACTACTAATCTTAAGGTGTCCAAGGTAGTAACACACTTTTCCCACCTTAATGAAGAAAAAACCATCCAGCTGTCTGAAAGGTATGACAGATTATTTGAAAATTCAATGGAGGTTGCTAAGGACAAAGACTTGAGGCTCATGGTTATCAAGAAGATGGAGGGTGAACTTGAGGATTTAAAGGCTAAGATTGAGGAAGCTTCAAAGGCAATTCCTCCTCCTTTGTAAATTGAGGCCCCTCCTCAGCCAGAGGCAGAAGTTCCTGACAGGCCAACTAAGGATCTAGAGAAGGTGAGATTGGATGCAGCCTTGAGAACCATGGCAGATGTTGTGCAACATAGACATAACAAAATAAAAGAGAAGATGGAGTTAGTCCATCAGTCAGTTATTCTATTGCACAAGGCAAATGAGAAAATAAATGAATCATTGACTACTTTGGAGCCACTTTACAGTGTATGGTCTGGGAGGATTTTGATGTTTGAAAAACTTGATGCCTTGCAGGAACATAAGCCTGATATCCCTAAAGTGGTAATAGAGGTATATGAGAATATTGGACTAGTTAGTGCTATTACAAAGTTTTTCAAAGGAAAGTCAAATCAAGTGAAGGCCAAGCTGGCCATGTTTGATAAGAATTATAGTAAATATGTGCCTTATGTTTATAATGATGATGGGAGTGTGGTAAGTGTTGATGAGTGGAAGTCATAAATGGATCAAGTGGTGATTAGGCATGAGGTTTTCCTTGATGGTGATGGTTCTATAGACTTGGATGGGTGCAACAATATAATTGACAACTTGTTCAAAGTTGAAAATGATTGCAGAAAGTTTGTTACAGAGGTTAAGGGCATAACTGATTCCAAGTGGGAAGAGTAGTTGAGGACACTACATGAGCTATAGAGTTATAATTGGCCATCTAATGAAGATGTGGCATCTTGGGACAAAAGCACAAAGAAAAAGAAGAAGCTGACTATTTTAGAGCCAGAGGTAGAAGAAGAAGAGTAAAAGTACACATGGCACCTGATCTAGAATTCCAAGGAGAGCATGTATCAAAAAAAGGATGATGTAGGTTAGCCTATAATGGTGGTCATAATTCATGTGACAAATCAAGTAACTACTCTGAAGTATCCTTAGACAAAGATGCCACCTGTGAAGATTCGAGTCATTGGGAACTACTTTATGTTTTCTCTAGTTATTGTCATTATGTTGTACCTTGTCTATAGTGCAAGTCACTTTCCTAGCCATCTGAAGCTTGTTGCATCCTCTCGAGGATTCCAAGATGGCTAGTAGTATATATAGCATTTTGTTCCTTTTGCAAAGGGTGGTCAATTATACTATGTAAAGAAAGTTTTGAATACAGGACCAGATTTTTTGAGAAATCTCTGTCAAATTGTACTGATGCAGTTGATTTATTAATACAAAATATAGGAACTTTATTACTATTTTTGATTGTCTTTGTGTATGGATGCTTTGGTTATTTTATGTGTTAAATTATAAGGCTTTTTAATGCATTGTTTATAAAGTAGACATAGGGGTTAAACTTAAGTTCTTTCAAGGAAATAATAACTCTTAAGGGAGGCTTCTAGGAATCAATTATCTGTATATGAATTTTATGACAGGGATAGTGATTGGAAGAATGAATGCTAGACATTTCATTCAAGTTCTTAATATATTTGTCTTAGTAGGTTTCAGTTGATGTAGGGTCTGACTCTGATGCCCAATGAATAAGGCACTAGTTATTGCTTGATTTTCTTGTATCTACCACCAAAAAACTTAAATAATCTATTCATTTACATTTATTGTACTTTCTAAATTGTATTATCTATGTCAAGCATATAGATCTCTATTGTCATTCTTTATAGAAGCTTTTGAGAAAGGTAAACCCACCTGAGTTTTATACTCGAAGTGAAGAAGGTTTTATAACCTTAATACCTTAGCATTTGAATTGTGCTAGATGCATCAATTGGGTTTACATGAGTTGTGATTTTAGGAGTTTTCTTAATCTTCTATTCATCTACAAGTTTAAGTGCTAATAGAAGACTCAACCTCCTGGTCATCCTCATATTTCATTCCTTCAACCTCATCAAAGATTGAAAGGGTTGTATCATTTTGACAGGGGCTTTACAAGATTTTTTGTTCGAAGTGGTGGTAGCCTTCTTCCCAAAAGAAGAAATGTCAGAATTCTTCCTTTTTTTATTGTCAACCTGTTTAGGAATTGACTCAGGGATATGATCTCTAGCATACTCTGTAATGAGAAAAATGAGCCCCTCATGAAGAACAGGGGAATCTGTAATTCTATGATCCACAATGCTCTGGTTAAGGGAACTAAGAAAATAAAAAGGGAAAGAAACCCTAATATTGTGCCTGGAATGATTAACCAATATGAAATGGTAATTATAAACTCTAGAATACCTTCTCTTGAGGGTAAAATATTCCATTATCGCTCTAGGAACAAGACCCCAAATGAGCTTAATATTATCAAGGATAACATAATCAAATTTATCTTTCACCAGCAATGCCTGCTCTTTGTCTATCTTGGGAAAGTCTTTGTAAGCCTTATTTCCCACATTCTTCTCTTTAGAGAAGTGAATTCCCTCGAGAGGAAGACCAATGATCTCCTCCAAAAGGTCTAAGGTGAGGTTAAAATATTTACCCACGATATTCACTTTACCTTTCTCCCACCCTGCAACAAAAGCCCTTGTGATCTCTTTGTCGTTCTCATGTAGCTATTTTAGGTAGTGGTGCACTTTTCCCTTCTTTAATTTTCTCCACACTTATTTTTCATGAACCCACTTACATTCCATCGATTCCTCCCTCTTTAGATCCCTACCCATCTCAACTTCCTCCTTCCTAGTGCTTGAATCAAAAAATTTAATCAACTCAGTTTCAATTTCTTGTATGTCCAATTCTCTAAGGCTAAAACCAAAATGCTTCAAATAGTTGGAATTAAGCCAAAGCTCTTTTTTAATGACCTAGAAAGCATGCGAGGTCAGAAAGTAATGAAGGCATTAAATCACCACTTGGTACTTCACCTTTGATGTACTCCAATTTTGAATTAATTCATGCAATGTGATCATTAATATTAATAACTCCCTCCTTTTGATAGATTCTATCATGATTAATAATCATATTTATCTCCTCATTAATCTTAGTCGATCCATACCACTTGCATGTGATGTCACTTCTAACCCCAAGGTTAGCCAAACCATTCACTACCTAGTTAGTTTCACAAAAATTATGGGTGACATAAAAGGATTCAAATTGCAATGCAATATTTTTGATTTTGTCAATGATATGCTCAATAGTCCACGATGATTTACTTATGCCTTTTATATTTTTGATAATATTAAGGGAGTCTCCTTCCAACCAGACTTTTTTACATCACATCTCTTCTGCTAGTAGCATGACATTGAGAGATGCCATAGCTTCATCTTTGTGATTCGATTGTACTCCCAGAGGAACAACAATAGCACCAACATAAGTTCCCTTCTAATCTCTTATGATTCCACCTCCACCTACTTCTCTCGGGTTTCCCTTTGACACCCCATCAAAATTAGCTTTGAGCCATTCACTCAGCGGGGAAATCCACATAGTAGTAGATCTCAGATGACATGAATTAGAATCAGGAGTAGGAAAATGCCACTCTCTAAGATCCTCTTTAGATATTTGGGGAGAATTCTTAGGATTATTATTGTTAATTGTATAAATGAAATTTTCCTCCAGCCCTCTACAAATGTAGTTTCCAACTACTTCTAGTTTAGAGTATTTCTCCCTACAAATTCTATTATTTCTTTCCTTCCAGATACACCATCAGAAATGGGGAGGAATAAGCTTCCAAAACTCTTTAGCCAAGTTATTTGAAAACAAACAGCTCCATTGGTTGACAAAATCTTGCCATAAAAAAGGAAAAAACCAACAAAGATTCCATTTTTTAAAGATTAGATCCCAGACCCTACGAGTATAAGTACAATGTAGCATGATATGATCATAAGTTTCAGCTTCTTCCATACAAAGACAACATCTATTAACAAGATAAAAACCCCTTTTAGTCAGATTATCAAGGGTAAGGGGTTTATTATGAGCTAGGATCCAAAAGAAGAAAATGATTTTGGGGGTAATAAACTTGTACCAAACTTGCGAACACATAGGTTTAGCCTCCCTCATAGTTAAAAGATCACAAGTAGAAGCTACCATATAAATTCCATCAGGCTTAGGGGCCTAGATAATTTTGTCCTGGGAGTTATCCTCAATACACTAGGTTTACATCTCATGCTGAAGGGAGATGAATCTTCTATCTATGTCTCCAAGATTCTTCCATTTATTTTCTTTCCAGTAATCATTTACTTTAACCCCAAAAATATCTTTACAAAGGTCAATAGCTTGTTTCCAGTCTTGATTGCTTGATAGATGCTCTTTTTGAATCCAATTGTCTTCCCAGAAATCAATTCTCCTTCCATCCCCTAGCTTCCATCTCTTACCTGTAATGATGATATCTTTGGTAGAACTTATACTATTCCAAATGTAAGAGTCATTCAGATTCTCTCCATTCATAATATAATCCTCTAGAGTACTAGAATTAAAGAGATATTTATTTCTTATGATTCTATTCCATTCTTTTCTGTCCCCATAAATTCTCCATAATTGTTTAGCCATGAGGGATTTGTTAACAATTTTAATAGGTCTCAGGCCAAACCCTCCTCTATTTTTGGGTTTACGTACATTTTCCCAGGCCACTAGACTAAGTTTTTTCTTTTCTTCCACTCATGACCATAGGAATCTTTTCTGGATTTTTTCAATAACCATGGCAAATTTATGGGGAATCTTGAAAATAATCAACGCATAAACTAAGAGATTTAAAAGAGTCGAATTCAAGAGTTGGAGTTTCCCCAAGTTACTAAAAAATGCCCCTTTCCAACCGGCCAACTTGTTGTTGAATCTGTCAATAATAGAATTCCAAAAACTCTCAGGAGGTTTAGTACATAAAGGTAATCCCAAATAAGAGGAGGGGAGGCTTCCAATATTGCACCCTAAAATTTTGGATATCTTTCTCTATCTCTCAAGGGGAGTATTAACAAATAAAATAGAACTTTTAGACGAATTGATGAGTTGGCCAGACACAATAGTATAAGTAGTGAGAGCTTTCTTCAAATTTCTGGCTTCTTTCATTGTAGCCTCCCCCATAATGAGTGTATCATCAACAAATTTCTCATGGGAGCAAAAAGATTTGGCAGAAGAAGGCTGGAGACCATAAATACAACCCTCTCCTACTAATTTATTTATCTACCTTTCTAAACATTCATCAAGGATAAAAAAACAAGATAGGAGAAATAGGATCACCTTGTCTGAGGCCTCTAGAAGGTCTGAAAAAATTAGAAGAACCTCCATTGACAATAATAGAAGAGGAGACACTAGAAACCAATTGATCAATAAGTTTGATGACCCCACTATCAAAGCTAAAAGAGCAGAGAACTTTCTGTAAGAACTTCTAGTCGACCCTATCATATGCTTTGGACAAGTCCAATTTCATCAAGAATCCTTGTTTTTTCACTGCTTCCAATGAATGAATGTTTTCATGGGCAACAATAATGGAGTCCAAAATTTGCCTTCTAGGGACAAAGCCGTTATGCTGGGGAGAGATAATAGAGGGAAAAATAGACATAAATCTGGTAGTCAGAAATTTAGAAATAATCTTATACAGGGAGTTACAAAGACTAATAGGTCTAAAGGCATCAACCAGATTAGCTCTAGGATTTTTAGGGATTAACACCAAAAAAGTTGCATTGAGTTCCCTCAGG
Source organism: Chamaecyparis obtusa (assembly GCA_027943335.1). Classification (NCBI taxonomy): domain Eukaryota; kingdom Viridiplantae; phylum Streptophyta; class Pinopsida; order Cupressales; family Cupressaceae; genus Chamaecyparis; species Chamaecyparis obtusa. The sequence continues at coordinate 1,521,917 of BSBK01004847.1, forward strand.
AGAATTTTAGTTCCAAAAAACTCTTTAACTACGGCTTGCACATCTTTGCCAAGAATTTCCTAGAACTGCTGGAAGAAGAAGATAGGAAAACCATCAGGGCCTGGAGACTTCTCCCCTTCAAAAGAAAAAAACACCATTCTTAATCTCCATATTCAAAGGGATCGCTTGAAGATTTTAGTTCTAACATCAACAAGCTGAGAGATAGTATAGAGGATTTCTTCCTAATCAAGCAGGGCCAAGTTGTCCTCTTTTGTTAAAAGAGAAGAGAAGAAGTAAAGCATCTCTTTTCTGATATCTTCATCTTTCCTTATAATATTACCATTTGTTAACAAGCTAGAGATCTTGTTGATCATTGTGTGCTTCATAGTAGTCATATAAAAGAATCTTGTGTTTTTGTCCCCTGCTTTGAGCCAAAGTGCTCTAGATATTTGTCTCCAGAAGGATTCCTCCTTAGAAATAATATTATGAAAGTTAGCCAACATAGAGTTCTCCATTCTTTTGAGTTCTTTAGAGAGACCTTCATTCTGGATTTTCTCTTGAATTTCCTTTATTTCAATCTGCATTCTACATTTAGATAGGAATATGTCCCCAAAAACCTCCTTGTTCCAAATTTTGACTTTCCTTTTGATAGTGTTAAATGTTTTAGTAATTATATACATGGCTCCCCTGTCCTGATTGAAGTTCCACCATTTTGGTATACTATCTTTCAAATTAGGGTGGTCCATCCACATTTTTTCAAACCAAAATAGAATGTTATTTTTCCCATTGATCAGGTTATCATTTAGAGATAAAGGAAAATGATTTGAGCCTATTCTCAACAAAGAAGATAAGGAGTAGGAATACTTGGATATCCAATCATAAGGTAATAGGGATATGTCTAGTTTAACCTGGATAAGATCATTACCTGTTCTTCTATTGGACCACGTATAGGCAATTCCTTCCAGCTCAACATCCAAAAGTGCTTCATCATTGATATAATCCATCAGATCAATTTTGCTATCCATCTAGGAAGGGATGCCACCCATTTTTTCATCATCTTTAAGGGGGGTATTGAAATCTCCCATAACCATCCATATTTCCTCCTAAAAGTTATTGCGGATCTCTTTCAGCCTTTGCCAAAATTTCAATCTCCCATTTCTGGTATTGGGAGCGTAAATATTCATCAAGTTATAGGTAAAATTATCTTTTAAATGGTTAAGTCTTACTAATATAATATTCTTCTCACTAGACAAGAAGGTACAATTAATGGTTTGTGTATTCCATAAAATGACCACACCACCTGAGGCACCATTAGAGTCACTTCCTATACAACCTCCATTCTTAAAAAGGTGATTTTTTCCCACTTTTTCTTTAAGCATTTTAGTTTCTTGAATAAGCAAAATGTCAGGTTTACTATCTCTAACCAAATTTATCAATACATCTTGTTTATGGGGATTGTTCAGTCCTATGATATTCCAAGATATGATCTTCATTTATAAGGTTGGAGAATATATCTCAGGGATGGTAAGCTATTTTCCATTTGCTATGTTCTACTTCACTTCCTGCTCACGAGAGTTTTTGAGAGATATCCTACCTCTCTTTTTCGCTTTGAATGATCCCACATCATCTTTTTGTTTCCTTGTTGTCTGAACCCCTCCTTGTGGATTTCTATCTTGTTTCTTTTTTGATCCATAAGTATAGCTTTGACTCCCTCCTCCTTTTTTTGAAGATTTTTTAGACATTTTTTCGTCATTAACCTCAATTTAGGGAACTTCTTGATTTTCCCCTGATACTGAATAGTTTTCCAAACTGTCTTCTCTCCATAGATTTTCCAAGGAAGTTAATATTTATTATTTACTTGCTTTGGAAATACTTTTATTCATAACAATATCATCTGGGTTAAGGCCTAGAGGAGTAAAAGGGTTCTCCATCCTAATGCTTAGGAAAATAATGGTATTTATAATCCCCAAACTGGCCTCTTTTGGGCTCTTAAAAGGTGTTCCATTTTGATAATTGGTTGAGTATTGAAGGAGGCTTGAGGGGACACATTGGTTCTCTTTCACAACCCTTTCCACATCTGAAAGGATCTCAGTTACATTCAAGGTTTTTGCTGGACCTTTGATGCCCTTTTCCTTAATATTGTCTACAGGAGAAGTAACTTCCTTCCTACTCTCTTCTGGTTTCTCAATACTTACCTTTTCTTCCTTGTTCCCTTCTAGGTGAAGTATTTTAGATTTCTTAGGGAATGATTCTGCCGCACTAGTTTTTTCCTTCCATTCTTTTCTAGGCTCACCCTTTTTACCTTGATTTCATTTCTCCTTGTGAGGTTTCATCAGACATCATTTTTCCCAGTGGCCAACTTTTTTACATGTGAAACAAGCAAAAGGGACAAATTCATATTCCACTTGTTGGATATATTTTCCCAACTTAGACATTATTGAGATAGCTTTAGGAAAATTTGCCTTTTGATGGATATTAACACAGATTATTGTGTAAAAATGTTTTGACTTAGCTACTGTCATTGGGTCTATAGACATAATTTCTCCAAAGGTCCCTGCCAGACCCACAAAGATATCCTCGTGCCAATATTCTAGGGGAAGACCAGGAAAATGAACCCACTTTGGGGCCATTTCAAATATATTTGTATTTAGATCCAAATTAGTTTCCCATTTTTGAAGAGCCAATGATGATTTTTTTAATATCCAGGGTCCCCCACATAGAACTCTGGATAGATCTTCCATACTTGAAAAAATAAAGGAGAAAAAGCCCTTCGGCATAGCCATGATATCTACTTGTCCCTTAAGCTTCCATTTTATTATAGAAAAGACTCTAACCATATCAATATTAGGCCTAGGCCCAGTAAATTTTCCCACTAGGGTTAGCGCCATGCTAGAAATAGTATGGTCCACAAAGGGATCATGGAGTGAAATGCTAAAAAATCCCTTACCCGAGTTAGAAGTATTGTTAATATAGGGAAATGAAGACTTTCCTATAGGCTTAACCCCAAATAAATAAGACCATCTCCCTTTAGCTGAGATTCCAACAAAATCATTACTAGCACTCCCAGCAAAGGAAAACTTACCAACAATTTCCACGGAGTCTGGTCCACCACCTCGGGAATGAGCATCATTTGGGTCCTTGTCCTCATCTAATTCTTTGGTGGAGCCCTCACCTAATGCTCCCCCATCCTTCTTATGTTCCCCTACCTTAGAATTCATAGGATTCCTTCCAGTTTCATGATTCCCACCTGAACTAGAATTCAAATTCACACCTGCCTGCCCTCCTCTTCCTGACGCTCTCTCGCTCTCCATCACTTTTATTTTTAGTTCATTCATTTAGTAAAAGATTGTTAATATATAATGTTTGTGAATAAAATAAAATTCTTGCAAATCATATGTATGACTTATCTACTACAATTGCTCTGAAAATATTTGATTCCTTATTTTAAAATAATAATTAGACTAGTGCCTTGCTTTACTTGTTAGTTATTTATCAATTCAATTAAAAGATCCTACATATAACCTTTGAGTCATAACTTAAAAAATTATTTTGAAATAAGCTTATCACTTCAAAAGATTTCAATATAAATTATAATTCAAACTCAAATCTATAGTTAGTTTCACTGAGTTTAACCCTAACTATGAGAGACTAGTAAAACATAAAGAAATTTGATAACCAATATTTCCAATTGATGATCAAACTGAAGATTAAATTTGTATCATAATATCATATGAAACACATATTGAATAAATCAAAAACAATTTATCAAAGGAGCTAATCAATTAATCTGAATAGATTGAACCAATTTAGAGTAAAGCTAAAAACATATGATCATTATATTAAGCCAAAACAAGATTACCAACTAATGATATCACTAGATCATTATCAGTGTTTCACATCTTCAAAAAATAAATACCAATCGATATTGTCTTTGTGTATTTTTTATATATATCCCATGTCATCGGTCTTGGTATCCCTTCTTATAAACAGTGAAGGGATGCAATGTTTAGCTTCAGACCATTACAAAAATAATTTTATAAAATAGTAACACTAAATACCTAATTACAAACTAATTGTTAGAAGTTGTTCTATGGAATCAAAGAAAAACCCCTTTGTGTATTATGAATGAGGCATGAAAAGTCTAAATAGAGAGATAGAATATGAGCAAGAAGCTCAATACAATAATGATAGAACTAATATGTCAAGAAGAGAGAAAATTGTGTATAGGAAATGTGAGAAAATTGTGTAAGTGTGTGGAGAAGCATCTCTTAAGTAGAGATGAGTGAAGGAGTTTGCATGTAACGCCCATGTGTATGAGTGACACATTCATACTAAGTGTGTGCCAAGTGTGAGCATCCTCATAAGGAGGAATAAAATATTTTCCTTATTAAATGAATTACAAAATATGAGTTGTCCTCCCACTTGGACTAGAGGAAAAAATTACATGTAGAGATTCCTCTAAGAATATCCTAAAATAAATAAAAGGAGGATACCTTGGTTTATCCTCAAATTAAATAAAACAACCAAGGAAAGATTACTAAATTCTAACACCCCTCTTTAATCTTTACTTGGGGTGATTACATCAATGGGTATCAAGCCCAAATGTTTATAATGATTTTGAGATGTTTCTTTTGAAAGAGTCTTCACTAGGATGTCGTTGGCTTGATCATCTTGCATTTCTTCAACTTGTGCTTTGGAGCTTGAATGGTACATAGGAATTTTGGCTAAGTGAATAGCCCTTTGAGAAAACAAAGGTGTATGTGCTTGTTGAGGGGAGCTCAAATCTTTAAGTGACCATTGAGATTCTTGAGATGCATGTGTACATTTTGAATATTCATTTCTAGTGGAAAATAGAGATGGAGATGGATCAACACTTGAGCCTGCAATAAGGCAATAACCACTAGTAGATCTCCCATTGTTGGAATATTCTAGTGCTGAATCAGTAACACTTTGGAAAGAAAAATCATATTGCAAATCATCAATCATAGAATAAAAAATGCAATCTTCAGTTGCATAAAAAAAATCTGTAATGTAGTCATCATAATATGAAATATCAAGAGGAGAAGAGCTAGTATAAGCATCATTAGCATTAACCTTCACAACAATCATAGGATTAGTACCTTCATCATGAGTTTCATCTTGAGTAATAAACATATCTATAATAGGATAATCAAAATAAGGCAAAGTGACATTAATAAAGCTAGAAATAATTTCCTCTTCTTGTTAAAAAATATCATCAAAATGAGAGCAAGAATCATCAAATTGGAATGCATCATAAGGAAAGTGCATAGTATCACTTTGAATTAATTTTTTTTGAGTAGGAAGATAGTAATCTAGAGGGTTATTCCAAGAATAGCCATCATCATAGGGTTCATCCCAAATAGTAGATTTATCATAGTGAGGATTAAACATCCCATAGTTTGAGAAACAAAAGCTTGACGAGAGTTATTATTAAGAGACTTTTGATTATTAGGAGTAGATGATTTATCATGTTTGAGTTTCTTAAAATGATTATTGATCACATGGCCATCTTTCCCACAATAATTTCAATGGGGTAGATTATGATAACCATTATTATGATGATTTTTATTATTGCTATGAGGATTATTATTGTTAGGATGATTATAATTGTTACTATGAGAATTATGATTATTATTAGAAGTATTATGATTATAAGATCTATTATTTTGATTTTGATGCTTAGACACAAAAGTATTTTTAGAAGATCTAAGAGTACCAAATTGCAATAACTTAGCTTCCTCTTGATGTAAAAGATTTTGAAATATACCATAAGTTAATTGAGGAGCTAAACTGGGAATAGCAAGTTGAGAGTGGATGTTAGTAATAACTGTTGAAATTCTTTAGGAAGACATTTCTTTAGAATGATAGTAATTAATCTAATATCAGTTAAAACAACATTCACACCACTTAATTGAGTTTTAATTGTTGGAAATATAAATGGGAAGATAATACTAAGAGGGGGGGGGGGGGGGGGTGAATCAGCTATCACCTACTTTAACCTTTTATACTGATAAAAATTTATGCATGACATAAACAAAACTTGATCATTCTAAGTAACTTAACATGTTAAGTAGCATACATGAAATCACTCATAACACAATAATTTTGGTAACCTAGAAACCCTTGAAAGGTAAAACTGGGGTGGGGATGACACCCACAAATCTTCACTACTGCAGTAATAAGTTTTGCCTGTTAGGGCTTACAAAATGTGATCAATTCATGATCTACCCTATGAAAGGTCTGCTCTGTTAAAAGCTAAAAGACTTATACAGTCTACCTTGCTAAAGGATTTAAAACTTACAACAAAGTAAGCACTCGGTAAAGAGATTACATAAAGTTTGTTAAGACTACTCGGTTAAGAGATTTACCCTGATACACTGATTGAAATGCCTCAGTACCCGATCTTTCGGTTTGCACTTATATGCAGATTACAGATCTCCTCTTTATTGTATGTTAGTGATCTCTTCTATCTGATCTTTCTCGATTATGTTCTTTCACTACTTAGCTCAGTCACTGAACTCTATCTCTGTATGCTTCCCTTTTCTAAATCATACCATTCTTCTTACACTCTTCACATTCACTACCCCTTGCTAATACGTTTTAGGGTTTAGATATTGACCTTATATAATAACCAAAATATCTTAACGATTCAAGATCTATAGTTTAGATTTATTCCTATTGCCACTTAAGCTATACAATTTTCTGATTGGCTCTAGGTATTACATAGGGATCAATGATTACAAGATGAATGAGTAATTACCTTCGTAATTACCTCAACAAACAAAATACAAAACACCACTATCACCAAAAATGGTTTACCTTGATCATTGTGCCATTCTAAACTTATATGTCATTCTTGGTTAACTTGGCAAATGTTATTCCTGGTACTCAATATTCACTGTACTCGACATCTGTTAAACTCTCTATCACTCAGTAATCATTGCATATGTAACTCAACAAAAACTATACTCGACATAATACAAACATGTAGTGACCATGACTTTACTCGGTAGTACTACTACTCGGTAAGTATTCAATACATAACTCGGCCTTTACAAAATGACTCAGTCACAGTGATGATCAACCATCATTACCTAGATATATGACTAAGTGTGAAGCACTAATGGTTAACAAAACTATAGAGATCTACAATCTCCCCCTTTGAAATTAGTGGCAAAAACACTTTGTCATGACATTTGTACTTAAAATTACAAAAGTATGTTGTACTAGCCTAATACTCCCCCTGAGATATATATACATTCAAAATTTTGTTACCTGTCCTTAATCATGTCATGATGATTCCCCCTTGTTTTTGACATGACAAATCTCTTCATTAATAGGGAGTTCCCAAAATTTCTCCAGAAATGGTTTATGCAGCACCATGACCATGTGTAGTGCAGTTTCCCAAGTTGATGAAGCAATATTTAGAACTTCTATCTGCACTTCTAGCTCAGCAGCTAGACTGACTAGGCTCTCGACTATGGAAAAATTTGGATTTCTTTGAGTTAATTCCTTAGCCTTGACTAACTTTCTCTATATGGCCTCCATATGAGGTGTCAAAATAGTTTGCATAGAAAGTAGTCGATATCAAATCTTGCCATCATTAGCCACCAGCTTGGCTAACTTACCTTGGGTATGTAGGATTTTGGCATAATGTTCGGCACTAGTGTTTGCATCCAAGCTTAGAGACTGACTGGTAGCCTTAAGTTCTTGTTTTAGTGTGTTAACTAGTCATTGATTCTCATCAGTGAATAGTTCAACATTACAAAATTTGGCCAATAGAGACTGTCCATTTACATCTATCTATTCGGTCTCATTTACCAAAGTAGACAGCTCGACCTATTTCACTGCTATCTCGGTAGATAATTTCTCTAGCATTTTGGTCTCAAAATTTCATTCTGACCACTCAAATAACTTATCACTTGCATTGCTAGCATCATTATTTACTTTTTGAACAATGTGTACAAGCTGTTCCAATATGGGGGTAGAACTATGTACATCTGATAATTCATAAACTTCATTAAATATATCTTTTATTTCATATAGGACTTGTTTCTGCTGATGTTCCCTTCGGAGTTCTGCTTGCCTACTTTTCCTTGTCAGCAAATCCTTCAATATCTGCATTTGCTCAGAAGATAGGTTATCAATATCCCATTCAGGAATAACAATGACCTCATCAATTGTTACCTCAATTTTCTCCTTCTGTGTTCTCGGTGGGGTGCTTCCACTCGACATCTATACAACAGCTTGTATTGCCTCTTGCTCCTTAGGCTCTCACACCTCAATAGATTTTCCTTTTAAAGCTATTTCTCCTTTACTCTTATCCTCAGCATGAGGACTAACATCTTGTTCATCTAACTTATCTCCTTGTTCTTCTTTTCTGTTATCTTCCATAGGAGGACTTTGGATTTTGCCTTCAAGATTGTCTGCTTTGTCCTCTTCCTTGGCAGATGTAGATTTAGTTATTAGTATTGACTTTATGGGTTCCTCAGTAAGGCTTGTACCAACTAACTTGTCAATAGTTGCAACTTCAGGTTTGGGAGGACTCATATCAATAGATTGTGTGCCAACAATTGTTGGATAATCCTCGACTTGTAAAAGTACTGTGTTACTACCTGGCAAGGATATATCATTTGTTTTCACGGTCTTTAAATCAACCTCAGTCAAAATGGAATTCTTGATGGGGCTCTCCTCAGTTATGTCAAAAATGTGAACCGCTGATTTTTCCTAATCTTCCACTTCCTTAGGAGTTCCAATCTCTATTTTATTTTGTTTTATTTCAGGTTCAACAACTTTCAAAGTACTAGCACCCTTTTCTTCAACCTTGTCACACAACAATCCAAACACTCTTTTCCAGATTTTGACACTTTCTTGTACAACATCCTCAACCTTGTGTTGAAGAATTAGATAAGCTCTAAGTTTGGGATCAAACTTAGCTCTGTGTTGTTCAATTATCTATTTGATGTTGGTAGGGGTGAGACTAGACTCAACTTGTGCTAAAGTGCTCTCCCTTATTTCCTTTTCAGTTTGCAAAGCATATTCCCATTTCTGTGCAACCTTGTTGCTTAATTCCTTGGGAATTCTATTTTCTATTTGAATTGGCAGCATCTTAAAAGTGCACAACATTTCAAGAATAGCATCTTCCACTTTTTCTTTGTCTCCAATCCTCATGTTCCCAAATTTTAATCCTTTCAACTCATCCACTGCTGCATAGCTATTAATCTTATAACATATTTCATCAATAGTGGGTTGAGTATCTTGTTGTGTAACCTTCCTCTTTACTTCTTCATCACTCTTTGTTTCTTCATCACCATCTTTTTCTAAAACAAGTTTCCTTCTCAACCTCTTTATAACCTTATTCAGCACTACCTTAGGTAGTGTGGGTTTTCACTTAATAGATGCAGGTGGCATCTTAGGAGTCTCAGCATCAGCTCTCCTTGTTTTGGGCCTAAGTAATGGTGTCGATGACACTTTAGGTTTTAAAATTATTTTCTTAGCTGGGGGCTCGACAATCACTGGTTTCTTTTCTTTCTCTTCTTCTTCTCCACTGTTACTAGTTTCACTCGGTTCATCTTCTCCCAATCCTTGGGTCAACTCCAGTGGTGCATCCTATTCAAATTATTTGAAATATTTTTCAAAATTCTTCACTATCTTCTTTCTTTTCCTCTCTATGGTGGTAGCCATTAATCCCAAAGAGATCTTGGATTTAGCTTCATCAAAGGTTCCAAAGTAAGGTGCTTTACTATCAATTTCTTTAGCTAAGAGGGCTGTAATTGTAGCAATAGCTTCATCTATATTTAGTTCATAGGGTAATGGCATTAACCATGAAACCCTAGGTAGGAATGCCTGTGCATAAGTAAAATCTATATCTACTAGAAAACATATATCCTTACTGTATTTTTCAATCAAAGACACAGGGACTCTAGTCCTCTTTCTCAACTTCTTCTTAAACTCAACAAAATAGTTGTCCATTATTCCATTAAAGTTATCTCCAATCTGACTTACAAATTCATTGATTTGAATAGTGATGGGTCTCCTCTTATCCCATATAACACCTCCATGTGTAGGAAAACATTTCTTTACATAAAAGAACAAACAGATCAGTAAGGAACCTAACTTACACATAGAATTCTTCACAGTCTGGATGGAGTTCAAATTCTTAGCAAGTTGAGTTAGTTGGAGCTCGACAAGGTCATACGTGTTTCCTTTCTTGATTATCTTCCATGCCTAGTCCACTGCCATACAGGGGACATTGTCCAACCGACTAGATTGATAAAACTTGTGCGAGATGACTCTAATAGCAAAGTCAATTTTTGGATCAGTTATGGTGGAAATTTTCATCCCTCATTTGTTCCAAACTGCCTGGGTGTTGGCTTGAATATCTTCCTTGCTTGCACTTTTCATCATTCTTTTCCCTTCAATTGTAGGGTATCTAGTGACTTGATTTATCATCTCCTTTGTAATCTTTACTGGTCCATCTTCCAGCCATAAATGCATGTCATGTACTTGACTCAAAACAATCTTTATCCATTCCACTTTAAAATTTTGCAGGAAATCTAGGGCATGCACTAACCCTTGATCAACAACTACCTTATGTTCCAGCTTCAGCACTCCGTTGACACATAGTCTGTCATAAGCTTCCCTGATCTCGTAATCATTGATTTCTCTAATTTTACACATGTAGCAAGACCTAATGTCATTCATTATTAACACATTCTCTGGAATGGAAGATAGGGCTCCGTTTAAATCTCCTTTGATCGCACTCTCTGACATTGCCTTGAATACCTTCAGCTTGCATACTTCATTTCTTACTAATTGGACATTAAAAACTTCCATCCCTTGTTAAATATAAACTATAATGGATTTGATAAATGAAATTGAATGTTAACAAATTAATTTGAATTTAAATTAGTATCAAACTATATTTCAACTATAACAAAATAATTTAAAAAAATCAAACTAACATTTATATTTAATATCAAACTAACTTTTAGATTTAAGCAAACTAATTTGAAAAATAGTCAAATAGATTTAAAAATAGTCTAATAAACTTAAATACAAAGCTAAGAATAGTTAAGGAATTGATTCGATTCCCTGGCAAACTGAATTTGTTGTAGATGAGATGGGATGCAAAGTAACAAATCAAGGAAGATATGTAATGATATTAATTCTAATTGGACTTCATGCAAGGCAGATAGCCAAGACTTCATGCAAGGTAGAGAAAATACAAACATTTTTTGGACAAACAAAAATAGTCATATTACGAGGGTCATAACTTCTTAATGCACCATTAGATTTTTCTAAGATTTTGATATGTTGTTAACGATGAAGTTCAAGGTTCTGACCGGAGATCTTCCTAATCTATCCGGGTCCAAAAGATATGGGCATCTGAGTGAGGTATCGTCAAAATTGAGATTTATGAAACTTGCATGCACAATATTATAAAATCAGATATATATGAAAGAATAACAAATATATAAATTAGAACAAAGATATTCCTAAAAAATAAATAAAATAAACCTACATGCACAAAGATATTGAAAAAAATATTTGAGATATTAGTTTTTGAATCATGCAATAAAGAACAATATGAGATAAGAAATATGAAACAAAGAAGACGTATATGAAATATATGAAATCAAAGATTAATTGAGATATAAAAATGAGATAGAAACAATTTTAGAATCGGATCAAATACTAAAATATGTAGAAAAAAGTGAAATACCCTGCATGCAAGGGATTATAAAACTTCAAATAAAATAGTTGGTTTGAATCCTGCACAAAAGATTAGAAAAGCCTGTGAACTGAAATGAAGATGAAAACTGCAGGAAAACTTGTTAGAAAGAAGATTAAAATTTGAATGAGATAAATGAAACATGCAAACAAGGTTAGAGAAACCATGCAAAACACGAGATTAAATGAAGGAACTAAGCTAGGTTTGGCGGAGAACCGACCAAACCCCCAAAAAATTAAAAAATCTACTCTCTGGTGGCAAGCCTTCCAAAGAGGGTTAGACACTAAAAAAGTAAAATGATAAAAGAACAAGAAATAACTGCAACAAATATTAGATCAACAAGAAGATCTTGCTCCTTTGAATGACACCTTCCTACAAAACACTTAAACAAGGATTAAATAGCTTTGATACCATGCTAGAAGTATTAAAAGAATGAAAATAAGTTCATGAAATAATCCTAGAAAGTGAAGTGCAAGAAGGAGTTTACCATAAGACAAATATGAGATAAAGTTGCAAGATCAATCACCAAAACATGAGAATACTCCAAGAATCCCAACAAAGAGCCAAGAGATTTTTGTAAGGGGAAAAACAAAGAAAAAACCCTTTGTGTATTATGAATGAGGCATGAAAAGCCTAAAGAGAGAGATAGAATATGAGCAAGAAGCTCAATACAATAATGATAGAACTAATATGTCAAGAGGAGAGAAAATTGTGTGTAGGAAATGTGAGAAAATTGTCAACTGTGTGAAGAAGCATCTTTTAAGTAGAGATGAGTGAAGGAGTTTGCATGTAACTCCCATGTGTATGAGTGCCACATTCATACTAAGTGTGTGCCAAGTGTGAGCATCTTCATAAGGAGGAATAAACTATTTTCCTTATTAAAGGAATTACAAAATATGATTTGTCCTCCCACTTGGACTAGAGGACAAAATTACATGTAGAGATTCCTCTAGGAATATCCTAAAATAACTAAAAGGAGGATACCTTGGTTTATCCTCAAATTAAATAAAAAAACCAAGGAAATATTACTAAATTTTAACACTAATCATATATCATGGGACAAAAGGAACACATTTAACAGGAACCAAGACAATTAAATCCATCAACTCATCATGGAAATCAGTTGGAATCAATCCATTGTTGTTTTCCTGCACCTCACAAAGAAGCTCATGTAGCTCTGCTATGTCCTAATTCACTTCTAATTCCAGTACATCACTTTGATAAGAAACAAGGCTTGTCTTCAGTTCCCAGACATGATGACTACTTATAACATCAAGTTGATCTTCCTCTATCCCATTTAGACCAGGTTGTTGAACATGCCTTGATTCTTAATCCTCTGGGTCAATGATTACATGAAGTCCCACCTTTGCAATCAAGTGACAGTGTTAATTGATTCAAGCCTTTTACAAAATGCGTCATTCATTTAGTTATTTATAAAGCATGTGGAATGTATTCAGTTTCTACAATGGGATTTCCAAAGGATTTTCCACGAATGATGATTTATTTATTTTTCTTTGAGCATCAATATCACCCTTTTTGTTTGACCCTTTGGCATTTCAATTGATGTGACAACGGCTACATATCAGCCAAAGGTTTTTTGAAATTAGTTTTAATATTGGCACCATCGACACAACTCATTTTACACATGTTTTTCCTTTTTTGGTGCATGTAACGCTGATGGCTCCATTGGTAGTTGGGATATCATTCTCTTCATTCCACTGATCTATCTTGGTTACACCGATCATCGGTTAGACCAACTCTAATATGCACAAATTTCATACCATCAGTATAAGTAATTCTAATGCCTTTATTGGGTTACCCTTATCACACTTGTGCCTAATATCATACTGCCTTGATATACTTTAATCAGCATAGATATTTTGCTAATTTCATTGGCAGTCAGTACAACACTTTTCCTATCATGTCGATCTCTTATGTAAACTTGATAAAATTTGATCGGGAAGGGTTTCTCCAATACTAATTCATCTCACCCATAGGGTACTGATATAACTTATGATTCCACTAGCCGATACCATTTATCACTTTGATAGGATGCTATCAGTATGTTACATTTTGATCATCGGGCCTTGACATAACTTAAAATGTATTATACCAATCTGTTGCCCTTTCCCCGATGAATATTCATCGTCAAAGCTATCCTAAAGATACCATTGGGATAATATATACTATTAGGACTAAATAAAAAAAGGTTAACCAGAGGCCTGATGAGGTCCTTGGTGTAACTCTTACTGATAACTAGCTTCCATTCCTCATCTCATCGGTATATCCCTAAACACTTATACTGATTCCTAACGACAATATCAGTATAACTATGAATGATGAACCTCCATCAGAATTACATGCTTTATTGGGATGGATTGGATTTGACTTCAACCAATCCTTGATGAAATTGTTGGTGTAAGTCATGTTGATTGAAGAAGGAAAAAATTCCAAGGTGGGTCGATCCAAAAGAAATCCACATCCAGGGTTTTAACTTCTGACTATAACTATCAGGCACATAAATTGACGAGCGTAATGAGATCAAGAAAGTAGATCACATGTGACCAAAGTAATACAAACTCCCTTATGCCATTCATTTGACAGTTTCAAGTGATGCAAAAGCTCCATGTGTACAAAAATTTCTCTCCTGCATACATAGACATGTGTATTAACTATTTATAGAATAAAAAATCTCATGGGATAACCAAAATAATTAATTTGGATAATTGAGTGTCAACAAGAACCATGAAGAATAAGTTGTCCCTTAATATATTTAGGATTCCACAATGTTATAAGGCCACCCAAAGTCCCTGAAGAAGGAACAAGGACCGATTTCCAATGGGACCATTTCTAAAAATACTTATTGAAAGCATCTTGAGACAACTTCATTTCTTGAAGCAGAATAATATCATCTTGGGAAGAATCCATAAATTGTTTGATTCTTCCTCTCTTGTCAAGGGCATTCAAGCCATTGACATTCCAAGAAAAAATCTTCATGAAGGTCTAGGAGAATGCAATGCCCTCCTAGTCTTAACTTGAGAAGTAAACTTATCCACAATAGTGGACTGAATACTAGCATCAATTTCTTCCTTAATCTTAACATCCAACAAGTGCAAGTATTATTATCTAATAAAATATTACAAGATTACTTTCAAGTAGTTGCAAATTTGGAGGATGGAAATAAGACATTGAAAACAAGAGAATGATGACTAATTTGAAATTGTCATCAATCAAAATTAGTTGCAGAGAAATACATATACATAAGGAAAATCATTTGGATCAAATAGAATAAGTGAATGAGTATCTAGAACATCAGATTTCAAAAATATCAAAACACCCATCAAGACATGTTGAGATATGTTATGGAAAATACCACGAGAAAAGAACAATTTGGACAAAAGGGAGGTATACATTGAGTAATTCAACATTCCTACAAGCATGATCCTACAATAGAACAATAATCAAATAAAATATTAAAATATTGATAGCTCAAATAGCCATTAATTTATATTGAGGAATTAAATCTGACTATGACCATAAGTAAAAAGTTCACACAAGAACAAAAATAAAATGAAAAGTGAAAATTTTCATAGCACAATTAAGTAGTGATATTTGGGGATGCATCCTTGGGCTTATTTGACTCATCCTAGAAATAGGGACATCCTAAAACTTGGGGACACACAAAAAATGTATCTTGTGGTTGTGCCATAGTATTAATGTTTGAGTTTTGATAATTTATTAACTTCATATCTAATGTGTGCTCTTAATTTAAATAATTTAACACAAACATTATATGTTAAGGTTCTATAAGTATGCTTTATCCATGTTTTCATATGAATATTTAAAATTTCCCCTTTTTATATTGTTTTCCCCTTTTCCATCCCCTTTGTTGTCCCCTAAAATGGACAAAAAATGTCCCACAAACCCATTTTCTTGTCTCCCTATCCCCTCGTCTTGTAAACCCGAGCTAACATAACAATTAAGAGATGATAAACACCATCTCAGATTAAAAAAACATATTCACAATACCAAAAGAGAATAGGAAGAATCTAGAGTATATATATTTTATAGACCCAAAATAGAGGAAATAAATAAAAATTAAATATTATAGAATTCCCAACTTACAAAATAGACTAAAATCAATTAAACTTATGATTCAAGCACTATCACATTGACTGCCTTATTTGAACAAAAACAAATTCTAAATAGGATTCAATAGTAGAGGATCCCACCTCAAGAAAAATAGGATAACTTTGGGAATCTGAATTATGTGCAACATGCATGTCAAATTCTTATTATTCTTGAATGATCACATATAGTGGTAAGTATAATGGACACTATTAAAAATCTACTCAATTCATTCTAGTCTCTTATAATCTCAAGTCATGCAATACTACTACATACTATCACATATTGACTCACACAAAGAAAGTGGATGTGACATTTTTTTGAAAACTTATACACGACAAAAGCAACATAAAATGGTTATCAAATAAATTTTTTGAAAATTCCAACAAAATGAATGCAAAATTTTTTTAACATCATAATATTGTTAACATACCTATATTTTGAAAAATCTATATAAAATATGTTAAGAAATATTATTTTTAAAAGATTCATCATCCCTTACCAAGATAGTAAAGTACCCTCAAAGAAAATGTTATCTTTTACGAGAGTCAACATGATATTTGCAAGGTAAATTCATGTATTCAATTTTTTTGTGTTTTTTAATTAAATGGAAACCTTAATTTGTTGGCACTCATAGCTAGTCATCTTATTCTGCTCAAATTTAAGCTCAAATTTGAATAAACGTGATTCATGTGGATATGTTCATGTTGGAAGGTATAATATTAAACCTAATTCATGTCAATAGTATTAGTATCTTTATTAATACCAATTTACCATTAAGGTTCTATTGGAAGAATCCCAATGTAAGAGTGGATAATTAGAAGGTCCACAAGTGCATTTTAGAGGACAATTATAAAATTTATATCCAACATACATGGATTTTATTTTGTATCCTATGAAGTAAAAAATTAAATAATTATACATCTATATTCATCTAAATTTATGATGGAGTCATAATCCATCACAAATATGGACCAACTCCAATCAAATGAAGTTGACATAGAGGGTCATTTTATTTTTATATATGTAGATAAGTTTTTATGAGATATATTTTATGAGAAACATGACTTATATTTTAGTGTCCATTCTAAAAAGTTGAAAATGGTCTTCTAAGGCATTCTTTTAATATCAAGATTATAATTTTTGTTTAATAAATTTGAAAGAATTTCATGTTTAGTCATCATTACTCAAGAAGTGGAAACAAATATATCCTTTTACTAAAATCAAAATTATAGCCTCCTCCTTCGTTCATAAAAATCATAAAGACAATTTTTTAAATCATGTTTGTAGTTAGTACATTCAAATTTATCAATACATACCACTACAACTTAACTTTTCAAATGTGTGTCTAAATTTGTAGATATAGAGATAAATTCATGACTTTTTGGTTTTGGTCTATCACAACAAATATTTGCATTAGCTCGAGCTATATTTGCACATTGTAGAAGAAAATACCTTGAACTTGAAGATAAGAATGATGAGTTGGAGCTGCATAGGAGATTAATCTTGTTTTATTCAATAAAACAATTTTGTTTTCTATTTTAAAGTTTTATCTTGTTTTTAGTAAATACTATTGTCTATGTAGTGATAATAGTTTTAGTCTATAAATCAACAATTTGCAATCTTAGTTTTAATCTTTAATTTTTAGCTTTATGATTTATATTTTTTTCTATTTTTAGGAAAGCAATTGTCTATAAAATAACTCTTAGTTATTGTAATTTACATTCAAGTTTTTCATATGGAATTTCATTTGTAGTCTCTCTTAGCCAATTAATATTTGTATTTGTGTGTTGTGAGTTTTTTAATAATCTTTCAATTGGTATTCGAGAAGGTTACAAAAAAATTTA
Source organism: Chamaecyparis obtusa (assembly GCA_027943335.1). Taxonomy (NCBI): domain Eukaryota; kingdom Viridiplantae; phylum Streptophyta; class Pinopsida; order Cupressales; family Cupressaceae; genus Chamaecyparis; species Chamaecyparis obtusa. The sequence goes on from BSBK01004847.1 coordinate 1,539,626, forward strand.
ATGTACAGGTAGCAAGGTTCGAGAAGTAGCTATCTCTAGATGGCTAATGCGAAAGATTTATCATTTCATATTCTATTTTTTACAAGAGACAACTATGATTATTGGAGTATCAAAATGAAGACCCTACTATTATCCCAATATCTCTAGGAATTAGTGGAAGTGGGATACACAAAATATATAGATTATAATGTATTGAATACATTGGCACCACAAGAAAACACTCAACTAAAAGAAGATAGAAAAAAGGACAACAACAATTTTTTCTTCATTCAATCTGCATTGGACATTTCAATTTTCCCTCGAATTGTCAATGTGACAAAATCAAAGGATGCATGGGAGGCTCTACAAATTATACCAAGGTATAAAAAAATCAAATTGGTAAGACTTCTATATTTTCCAAGAGAATTTGAGGATGAAGGAATATGAGTCCATTCATGAATTTAGGACTCAAGGTATTGTGAATAAACTTAGGACTCAAGGTATTTAGAATATAAAATTAGGACTTAAGGAGAAACTGTAATAGAATAAATAATTGTAGAATTGTTTTGAGATATCTTCCTCCTAAATTTAATCTAGTGTTGATAGCTATTGAAGAAAGTAAAAATATAACTACTGTCAAAGTTGCAGAGTTAATTGGTTCTTTACAATCTTACGAGGAGCATATGCAGTGTTCTACAAAAACTTTGGTGCAAGTTTTCTAGTCTTCTTTCAACATTGCAGAAAAGTCAAAATCTCCTCCTTCTCATACAACTAAATCTCAAGGTGAATCTTCCTAAATAGCAAAGGATGAGGTAAAGGAAGAGGAAGATGACAATGTTCTAAGGATCGAAAGAGTATGTAATGTAGATACTTTGAAAGGTATGCTCACTATGAATCAAAGTGCATAAAGAAGAAATATGACTTGAATAAGTCAAAAGACACTTATACTAAGTATTCTATAGATGCAAATAATTCTACATTCTTTACATGTAATTTGGCTACATAACACTAAGAGGATGTATGGTTTTTCGATAGAGGCTACTCCAATCACACAATAGGTAAATGTGATATTTTTTTCCAATTAGATTATTCAATAAGAAGTAAGGTTTGGAGATGATAATGAGGTTATTGTCATGGGAAAAGATACCCTTGAAGTCAAGACTAATCAAGGAGAAACTACCCATATTCATAATATTTTATTTGTGCCAAAGTTACAACATAGTCTTTTGAGTATTGGGAAGCTTCTTAAAAAATGTATAAAATAGTGTTTGAAGATAACTGTTATAAAATATTTGATAAATTTGATAATCATCATCTTGTAGAAAAGACTTATATGATAAAAAATAGATTGTTTCCTCTCACATTGGTTTCTAGTAAGTTGCACACACTTAAATCAACCATAGATAATTCATGGTTATGGCATCAATGATACAATCATCCAAATTTTCAAGGGTTAATCTTGTTGAATAAGAAGAATATGGGGAGAGGGGTTCCTAAAAACAAGGAAAATGAAGAAGTTTGTTTAGGGTGTGCACTTGGCAAGTGTCAACGAGACAATTTTTTTGTTTAAACAAGTCTTGGAGAGCCAAATCTCCTCTAGATCTTGTGCATGCTAACATTTGTGGTATAATGCAATAAGAATAACTAGGTAAGAACCCCCCCTTGTTTTTAAAAACTTTCATTGATGATTTCTCTCACCTCCCTTGAGTTTATTCTCTTAAATAGAAATCTAAAACCTTTGAATGCTTCAAGAATTTTAAAGCATTGGTTAAAAATAAAAGTGACCATCTTGTGAAAATACTTAGGACAAATAGAGGGGAAGAGTTTACTTCTAATGCATTTTCTCATTTTTTTTCTTAAGAATGGGATACATGGACAAGTTATAGCCACATATACACCTTAGTAGAATGGGATTTCTGAAAGAAAGAACTATACCATTATGAAAATGACTCAAAGCATGACATAGACAAAACATCTTCCAAATATTTTTTTCCAAGAAGTAGTTGCCACTATAGTATATATTCTCAACCAAAGTCCTACAAAAGAAATTTAAAACATCACTCCAAAGGAAGCCTAGAGTGGTCACAAGATTCCTGTGGATCATATTTGAGTCTTTGGTTTCTCGGCATATGTGAATGTTCTTGTTCAAAAGTGAAAAAAGTTGGATGCCAAATCCCAACTTTGTATCTTTGTGGGACATTCTTTTGTAACTAATGAATATTGATTCTATAATCCTAACACAAAGAAATGTATTATTAGTTAAAATGTAAATTTTTATTGGAGGGGGGGGGGGGGGGTATGGTTGTTATCTCTATTTGAGCATTAAAGATTGTAATTAGTATCAAAGATATCAGTCGGTTACCTATGCTACTCTAGTTGGTAAAAGAAATCACTTCAAGCTAGTCAGTCAAGTCTTTACACTGAGCAATTTTACTGAGCATCAGTGTTCACCGATATCGAGCGATAGTAAACACCGAGCAGACTAGACACCGAGCACTAGTGTAATTACCGAGCAGTATACACAGTGTTCACCGAGCATCACAAAAAATGGCATATTAATCAGTAATGGCACATTTATCTATGTAAACAGTTACAACAGAATCAAAAAACATTTTACCAAGATCAAGGATCATTTATTGTAAGATTCCATCATTAATTACGATGATGATCTCTATGTAATTGTTAGATCTAGGTTATTTTTGTACACCGTAGATCTTAGGGTTTTCTCTAAGATATTGTAACCTAATTTTTGTTAAGCGACAAAAATAGTATGCTATATATGTTTTATTTTTCATATCATTTTATCATGATGAGAGGAGAGAAGCTTGAAAAGGAAGTTGAGAATAAGCGAAGAACTTCTTGAAGCATTAACCAACTTCAAGATATCAGTTATCAGACAGAGCAGAACATAATTCAGAGACATTCAGATTAAGCAGAATCAGACAAGGCTACTGAGCAGTTCAGAGAAAAGATCTTCACAGAAAAAGGTGATATCTAGTCAGTATTTCATTGAGCTGTATCATATAAGGTTGAGTTGTCATTAGCAGATATATCCTGTTATTTTCTAACCATTGTAACAGAGTTTGGTAAAATCTCTTAACAGAGTATACCCAATAGTCTTTTATGTAAATCTCTTAATTGAGTGCACACTCAAGTAGTGTTGTTAAAATCCTATAACTAGGTAGATCTAACCGATCTAAAATGTTACTCCTAATAGGGTAAGATCACCAGAAGTGATCACCACTTGTAGCCCTAACAGGTAAACCTTTTCAATCTGCAGTAGTAAAAAATTTGTGGGTGTCATCCCCACCACAATTTTTACCTTCTAACAAGGGTTTTTGAATTACCAAAATACTTGTGTTATGTGATAGATATATTGTTGATTTCATGCTATTTACTTTTACAAGTTAACTGAATGAATGATGCATACAATGGATTCAAGTTATATGTAAAGTTACTACTGTTTGTTGTTTAAGGTTTGAGAGTTGAAAGTTTTTGTGGGCACTGATTCACCCCTCCCCTCTCAGTACCCTATCTCTCAATCCCAACAATTGGTATCAGAGCTCAGTTCTCTTATTGGACGGTTTAACCACTGAAGAGTAAAGATCTAACCATGGAGAGGTATAAGTTGGATAAAACATAGAGAATCAAAAGATTCAGATGCATATGTTCATAGAGCAGTATAAACAAGCTAAGGATGCATTGAAATAGTTATTGGTTCAGAGGAAGAACCTTGCCATATTGGAAAATGAGACTAGTTACCATGAATAAGAGATTGATGATATATTTGACAACATTGGATCTAGTTCAGGAAGTATTTTTGATCGATCTGAAAGTGCAATCTTTGATTTGTCTGAAAAGAATCTTCACTTAACTGAACAAGCTGTGAAAGGTCTGCAGATCAGTCAAGAATCACAGATGGTAAGAATGATAGATGTAATGAACAATTCTAGATAGGCTGAGCAAGAAAGGAATCTAGCTATTAAAGATCGAAGACATATAACTAAACAAATTCAAGCAAAAGAAAGTGAGATACAAAGACTCACCGAGTACCATTTCAAAATATCCAATCAGTTGATGACTATAAATCAGGAGATTAATCGAGTCAATGGTGAATTGTCTAGAAAACTTGAAGATATTGGAATACTTAGGGAAGAGAATTAGAAACTGAGAAATGAAGTCAAGACTCAACTACAACACAATGAAATGATGAAAATGGCTTCAAGAACAGTTCTAAGAAGATTGATGATTTTTTGACTAATCAAAGAAGGTTTGGAAGTAAAGTTGGAATAGGCTATACTAGCAAAGGAGAACCAGCCAAACAAGCTAAACAAGTGAATAATCAAAATCAAAGACCTAAGACACTGTCATGCTATCATTGTGGAAAACCGAGACATACTTCAAATGTCTGCAGAAGCAAAGCACAAGGTAAACCTCAAGTCACTCCTAAGTTTAACGGTTATTGCTATTATTGTGGTAAATTTTGACATCAAGCTTATGAGTGTAGAGCAAGAATAAATAAGAATGCTAACAATCCTACCATGGAGAAACTCTATTATACTTGCAACAAACATGGACACACTACACAAGAGTGTAAAGAAAAGATGAAGCAAGTCTAGACACCAAAATAGAAGAGCAAACCCAAACCTTATCAACCGAAGAGACAAGGTAATTCTTATGTTTGGGATTACAACACATGGGCTAACTATATAGCATGTGGTAGATATGGACACATTGCAGAAAACTGTATAAGGAAAAGATGGGCTGGACAATCACGAAGCTGGACAAGCACTGGAATGGTATGCTTACATTGTCATAAGGTTAGTCATCTAAGTAAGGACTACAGAGACCGAGCACCAAAAGAAGGACATATATTTGAGAGTGGAAACACTATTACATATATCATGAGAATCAGGAACACTATGTGGAGAAAGGCATCAAATGAAAATGCTGAGTCAAGCAATGCTGTCGGTGAAACCTCGTCTACTAGATTGGGTAACATCGGTACTTCCACCTAAGGTGAATTAGGTATGTATGGAACTGACATTTCAAATGATCTTATTTTACACATAGTTCTTTATATGTGATGGTCACATACCAAATCTACATGAATAAAGATGCATTGTGGTTTATATGTTATGAGCTAACAAAGTCACATAGTCGGTATATGTATGACTGAGCATTGAGCTACTTGTTGGTAAAAGTTATTTAGGGTTAACCGAGTATTAGTATCAATCGAGTAAGAAATCATGTGTTAATTGAGATATTGGAAGTTTATGGTATTTTTCGAGTTGACAGTTGTCACAAATTGAAAGTAGGTCAAGCATTTATGACAAAAATTTTAAAGCGGGAAAACAAAAAATGCTATAAATACACGGAGGACTTAGTTCATTTTCACAAAGCGATGTCGAAGAGTGATTATTTCATAGAGCGAGTTCAAGAAAAGAATTCTCAAGATTATCCAAAGTAGTTGTAGATCGAACCGAGCGCACTCTTCATATACTCCAAGTAAGTTGAAACCCCTATCGAGCACATTCTTCACTTTTTGTCGAAAACCTAGTTTGTTAAAATGGCATCTACTGCAAGCAGTTCTAAGAGTGTTGAGGAGGAAGTTAACCTGATAGTATTAGCTAACTATGATGAACCTAAGTACAAGTTACACCTGGAAGTTGCATCAAAAATAGATTCAGTGGGTGCTTTTTCAAGCATCCCACCTAGGGTTTTGCTAGTCGAGGATGTATGATCCTACATTAACTACAAGATAGGTGAAATAGGAGATTTTGATATGTATATTGAATACCAGGGACTCTGTAGCGATGATGGGAAACTTAAACTAGAGTACAAATAGGTTGAAAAGATTGGACTCACTAATGCCCTAAATTTTCCAAAGAATTTCAAAATTGAATGGATTAGGGTTGTACTTAGTCGCTATCATGGGGGCACATTTTGGCTGGATAAATTGATTAAAGTAACAAGGAGAATGATTCATAGGGTTATAGGTTACCCTACAATAGATAAGGCCAAATATTTTTGTAGTTCATCTTGAGCCGATGTTGAGAAGAATACATGCACAACATGGGACGACCGAGCACTGAAGATCACTTCAATTGTGGATCCAGAAGTTAAATTTTTAGCTCATGTAATTGGTTACAAGTTCTATCAGTCGAGTAGATTGAACAATGTTCCTTGTAGTGCCATGGACATGGCATTTAAGATGATAAAGAAAGGACACCAGTTGGACCTTGCCGAGTTACTATTGAAACAGTTAGACGAGAACATGAAAATAATTAGTTTGGAAAAGTCTAACACCTGTAAGTTCGGATCACTGTTGGTGTGTATATTTTTCTATCTCCAAAATTTCTTTCCTTATGTCGGTCACATAGATTGGCCTACCGACAAACCAATTATTAGTCAAATTATTGATATAATGACAAGTTTGGAAGATAATTTGAACAAGGTTGTAGATGATTATTTTGAAGAATTTAAGATTAAGATGAATCTTAGAAGCATAATTCCAAGTTCCCTGGTCGAGAAATATGAAATGGATATTTGTTTTCTAGTAGACACCGACCACACTTTAATCAAAGCTATTGAGCTGAGAACAAAATGGCTAGCCCCTATGAGATATGAAATGGATAATGACTTCAATTTGAAATCAATCAAGGGTTTACAAGCTACACCGAAGGACAAGAACGCTGAAAGGTTTGGCACCTATGAAGAGGCAAAGATTAGAATAAAAATAGGTCTTGTCATTGGTAAAATGACTAGAAAGTCCAAGAAAATGATGAAGACACTAACTGAAAAGTTTGGAGATGAATTTGACTCATCTGATGAGTCATTGGTTGAACCTACAATCGAAGGTTAGTTAATGTTGGCTGATAAAGCACATGATAGTGAGGAAACCGAGTCTGACAAAGAAAAAGATTCAATACTGATTTCTCCCACTCAAACTCTAAAGAAGAAGTAGTTACCAGTGTAGCCTAGAGCACAAACAAGGTTAGCTATTGTAGCTTCATCACCTTCGAAAAAGGGAGTTGTGAAGAATCCAAAACCAAAAGCTACCACACTGACCAAGACATATGCAAAGAGAGGAACCAAGGTCGCAGCTGGAGCACCAAAGAAAAGGAGAAGATTGATTAGAGGAAGAGAAGACCTTGAGGATGAAGAAAATGATAATGAACAATTCAAGGTTGTCAGCAACAAGAACAGAACAATAGATGAAGTTGCTGCAGACATAATTGAAAATGGAGATCTCGCATATCCGAAACTTAGTCGATTTGACAACATGTCTACCGAGGACCAAAACAAAATTGAGGAAGCAGTCATCTAGATGATGATAAGCTTCAAACGAGTTCCATTGGAGTTTGCTAAGAAACTACCAGAGGCATTAGAGGAGATAATAAATCAGAAATGGACCTATGCCTTGGACACCGAAAATAAAATGAGGGAACAAGCCCTAGTTTTGGCAGCTCCAAATTTATCTCTTGATGAAATTAATGAATATATGAACACTTACTATAAGGGATTCAAAGTGAAAGGCCGGGCTATGAAAGTATTAGATGAAAATATAGCATATATTGATGAGTCTAGCCAACTCATCTGGACATCAATCATTGCAGCTAGAGAGAAAGCTGAGAAGAATGCATTTCTAAAATTGTCTAAGAAGAGACAGAGGTCAAAATGAAAAGGTATCTACATAGGTGATGTTGATTTGATAGAGAAGACCAAAGAAAAAGGTGTATCGCTTATCGAGGTAATTGATACAACACTTGTCAATGAAGTAATAAGTATTTCACAGGACTCACCGGATCTAGTAGATATCCAAACTAAGGAGAAACATAATGAATAAGTACTCATTAAGGACATTACTAATGGTGATCCTGATGATAGAGATGAAGATGAAGATGTGAACATTGCAGCAGATAATACACAAGATGAAGGTCAAGTTACCAAGTCTGCATTTACATTTTTACCAGGAGAGCTTCCTATTCTTGCAGAAGCAGTTGGAATTTTATCATAGGAACAACCCAAAGGCTTAGACCCTAAGAAAATGAAGGATACAATAGGGGAACAGGAAGAAGAGATACCAGATGGCACAAACAAGCCTAAAGAGAAAGAGGAAACAAAGATAGAAATAAAGGATCAAGAGAATCCTAATGTAACTGAGGCTACTCCACTAGATACCACATCAGAGGCTCTGACACAGTCAACCGACACAAAGGTCACCGATAAGTAGCATAAGGTAGATATAGTGTCAACTGAGCAGGTTACACAAAGTTCTGAGGTAAAGGATATTGTTCCACTTATAAAGAGTTCACCTCAAGAATCTGAGAAGAAGAAGATGAAAAAGAAAGGAAAAGGGCCGGTTACCTTAGAAGAAATCATTTTTATACCTGATTGTGACCCCAGGACCCTAAGCCCTGAGGAATTGATAAAATATGGGGAGCTATGTACAAGGAAGGCAACACAAGAAAAATTGAGACAAGAATGCAAAAGCAAGGAAATACTTGAAAGTGTAAGAGATATCTTACAATAGGTCATACTTGAGGTACATATAAATGAAGATACTCCAATAATGGACCAACTTGCTACACTTGCCGAAGAAATAAATGCCCCAGATATAGAAACTGACAAACGAATAGAAGAAAGGGCAGAATCAAAGATACAAGATAAAATTGCAGAAAAGATCAGCCAAGAAGTGGCAATTAATAAGGTAAAGTTATCTGAGGTAATAACTGAAATTCAATCTATTACTCAGTTAATTACTCAAATTTTGATAAAGTTATGCACTGTGGACACTTTCACTACCAAGGTCAGTGAAAAGATTAAACAACTTGATCAAGAAATCCAAGCCAATGCACATGCAGCCTTAACCGAGCCTCAAGCATTTGCAAAGCATATCTTGAATGTTCAAGAACTCCGGCGGTTAAGAGCAGACCTCAGAAAAAAAGAAGAAATAATCAGTGAACAAGTCACAACGTTGCAAACCGAGTTGCTTCCATACTTGAAAATATTTGAGAAGCATATTGTCAAGGCACAAATGCTGGTTGCAACACCAAAAATCTCTGTGTTGGACAAAATTTTTGACATGCATGCACAAGTCGGTCTTGAGCACATTACTCTCACCAACTTGAAAGAGGAATGGGAAAACCTCTTGGAGTCAATGAAGAAAACCCATAAGCACATTTTTGATAAAATGTAATAATACATTTTTGCATTTGGCATTAATATCAAAAAGGGGGATAACAATGTATATGCCAAATATGTAAATTGATGCTAAGTATACTACACATTACCGGGAGCATGCACCGAGGGGGAGTTTAGAAATTTTTGTTTATGTATATACGGTGGAGACAAAAAAGATTTTGAGACATAAGGTCTATATACATTTAAGGTTTTGATACTAATGCCAAAGGGGGAGATTGTTATCCCTATTTGAGCATTAAAGATTGTCATTAGTATCAAAGACATCGATCGGTTACCTATGCTACTCTAGTCGGTAAAAGCAAGCACTTCAAGCTAGTCGGTCAAGTCTTTAAACTGAGCAGTTTTACCAAGCATCAGTGTTCACCGATATTGAGCGATAGTAAACACCGAGTAGAATGGACACCGAGCACCAGTGTAATTACCGAGCAGTATACACAGTGTTCATTGAGCATCACAAAAAATGGCATAGTAATTAATAATGGCACATTTATCTATGCAAATAGTTACAACATAATCACAAAATGTTTTACCAAGATTGAGGATCATTTATTGTAAGATTACATCATTAATTGCGATGATGATCTCTATGTAATTGCTAGATCTAGGTTATTTTTATACACCGTAGATCTTAGGGTTTTCTCTAAGATATTGTAACCTAATTTTTGTTAAGCGGCAAAAGCAGTATGCTATATATGTTTTATTTTTCATATCATTTTATCATGATGAGAGGAGAGAAGCTTGAAAAGGAAGTTGAGAACAAGCGAATAACTTCTTGAAGCATTAGCCAACTTCAAGATATTAGTTATCAGACAGAGCAGAACATAATTCAGAGACATTCAGATTAAGGAGAATCAGACAAGGCTATCGAGCAATTTAGAGCAGAGATCTTCACAGAAAAATGTGATATCTAGTTAGTATTTCATTGATCTGTATCAGACAAGGTTGAGTTGTCATTAATAGATATATCATGTTATTTTCTAACCATTGTAACAGAGTTTGGTAAAATCTCTTAATAGAGTAGACCTAACAATATTTTAAATGTAAATCTCTTAACCAAGTGCACACTCAAGTAGTGTTGTTAAAATCCTATAACTAGATAGATCTAACTGATCTGAAATGTTACTCCTAATAGGGTAAGATCACCAGAAGTGATCAACACTTGTAGCCCTAACAAGAAAACCTTTTCTATCTAGAGTGGTATTTAATTTGTGGGTGTCATCCCCACCTCGGTTTTTACCTTCTAACAAGGGTTTATTATGTTACCAAAATATTTGTATTATGTGATAAATATATTGTTGATTTCATGCTATTTACTTTTACAAGTTAACTGAATGAATGATGCATACAATGGATTCAAGTTATATGTGAAGTTACTACTATTTGTTGTTTAAGGTTTGAGAGTTGAAAGTTTTTGTGGGCACTGATTCACCCCTCCCCTCTCAGTACCCTATCTCTCCATCCCAACAATGATAGTGAAAAGATGGTGTACAAAAAAATCCATCAATAATCACAAACCTAGAAGAGCATAGTGTTGATCCTCTCTCCACAAGCTCAAGTGGAATTTCAAGCTCCAGTTCTAGTCCTCCAAGTTCATCTAGTTCTTCTAGTAGCAAAAAATCAAGTGAAGGTTCACCTCCACCACCACCACTACCTCTAATATCAGCTCCAAAAAGGGTACAAAGTTTAGTTGATATTTATCAAAGAAGTGCAAATATTAATCTAGTTGTTAATTTTTCTTTGCCTAGTAAAATTAAAGTTGAACCCTTTGTGTATGAGAAGCAGTGAAAGAACTAATATGGGTTAATGCTAGGAATGATGAGATAAATTCCATTCATAATAATAATACTTGAGAATTAGTTCAAATTCCCAAAGAAAATAAAGTGATTGGTGTGAAATAGATATATAAAATCAAATATCATGTAGATGGTTTAGTGGAACAACATAAAACAAGATTGGTTACCAAGGTACATGCCTAAAATCCTGGACTAGATTATGTAGAAACTTTTTCTCTTGTAGCTAGACTTGATAGAATCAAGATTATATTGGCTATTGTAGCACAATACAAATGGCCAATATTTTAGATGGTTGTGAAATCAATATTCCTGAATGGTTATATAAATGAGGAAGTTTATGTGGAACACCCTATGGGTTACAAAGTTTTAGAAATAACACTTAGTCTACAAGTTGAAGAGAGCTCTTTATGGATTGAAGCAAGCTTCTTGTTCTTGGTATGCTAGGATTGATAGTTATTTAATGAAGAAAGGATTCAACAGAAGCCACTCTAAGCCCACCTTTAGGTCCAATGTATTGGAAATGATATTATCATAGTTTTCATTTATGTTGATGATATTATTTACATAAGTAACAAAAAATCTCTCATGGAAAAGTTTTAGGTAAAAATGAAACAAAAATTTGAAATATCAGATCTGAGACTCGTGCACTATTTTCTTTGTGTGGAGGTAGAACAAACATCATAAGGTATATATATATATATATTTCCCAAATCAATTATGTTTCTATTTTATTGAAGAAATATAACATGGTGGCATGCAAAACACTTGCAACCCCCACAACACTTGGTAATAATTAACTGTGGAAGATGTAAGTCACAAGGTTGATGCTACTTTGTATAAAATTTTGGTTGGTAGCCTCATGTACCTCACAACCACTAGACCCAATATTATGTTTTTTGTGAGCCTCATCTCTTTTTTCATACATGATCCACATGAGTCTCATTGACATGTTGCTTATTGAATCATGAGGTGTGTAAATAGTACACAAAATTTTGGCATTCATTACTTTCCCACTAAAAAGCTTGAGCTGATTGGTAACACAAATTTTGATTTGGCTAGTTCAGTGGATGATAGAAAATGTAGATTTGATTATGTTTTTTCATTTGGATCTAGAGTTGTCTCTTGGAGTAGTAAGAAACATGCAACTATGTCTCTTTCTTCAATAGAAATGAAATACATTACAACATCAGTAAGTTCTTAAGCAGTTGGATTAGATAGATATTGATAGATCTACATTTGGTTCAAGAGCATCCAACCACCATCTATTATGATAACCACAACAATATTACCATGACAAAGAATCTTGTCTACTAGAACGTAACACATAGAGATCTGACATCATTAGATTCATGACTTGGTTCAAGATGGGCAAGTGGAATTACAATTTTGTCCTTCATATGAACAAGTTGTAGATACATTTACAAAATCTCTTCCAACCACAATTTTTAATGCCTTTAGACATTGGGACTCACCTCCATTGATCATTTAGGAGGAGATTGAAGATAACAATGATGAGTTAGAGTTGCATTGGAGATTGATCTCTACAATATTCAATAAAACAACTTTGTTACTATTTTTTAGTTTTATCTTATTTTTAGTAAACACTATTTACTGCAAGGTGATTAAAACAATTTTAGTTGTAAATCAACTATTTGCAATTGCTATGATAATTTTAGTTTTTCATTTTATGATTTACCTTTTTTCCTATTTTTAGGAAAGTAATTGTCTACAAGACAATTTTCACTTATTGTAATTTACATTCAAATTTTTCAGATGAAATTTCATTTGCAGTCTCTCTTAGCTAATTAATATTTGTATCTGTCTATTATGAATCTTTTTAATAATATTTCAATTCTCTCGCAAAAAATGAAAAATATATGCAAATATTAAATTAAATAATGAAAACATATGAAATTCAATATTTTGGACATATTTATGTCCTATTGCTCAAAAGTTATACAATCTTCAATGAAATTAACTAAATTCTGCCAAACTTAATCCATTGCCTAGAAAAATAGACAATTTTGGGCTCCAAGAAGAAAAATCCACACACAAAGAGGTTTTCTTGTACCAGGTTATTTTGAGAATACCTAATATCCTGAAATTGAATGTTATGGTCTGTAAGGAATCAAATCCTGGTTTAAAACAGATCTTTATGCCAATAAATCTAATGCAAACACCAACGTACCCCACAATATTTTTGTTACTATTCTCTAATGAACTTGTAATCCATCCATTCTAGGAGGCGTTGTCATTGAATTACAAGAGAAATAAAAAAATTATATAAACTAAATAGTAAAAAATGTAACTACATAGACTGACACTTGAATTGTTAGGTATGGACTATTTCACACGCATAAATACACTCCCTCTCCATTCTTTATTCCAGTATCACTTAAGACTTATTTCCGCGTCAACATTTCAAGAAGATATAAAGACAACCACTGCATCAGCTTAAACGTTTTGCCAACTAGGATGTTAATTCAAAAGTTAAAGGTATATCAATTAAGGAAAATAAATTACTTACTTTCCCATTGACTATTAAAGGCAACGGTAAGAAAAAAAAATCAAATAAATTTGGATTTCAATAAGCTCAAAAGAAAATAGAGATTAACTTGCCATTTCTGATTTTAAAATCATTTGCAAATCTCTAACAAAAAAATAAGGAGAAAATAACTGAAATGTTTTTCCATAGCGGGAAAATAAAACTATTAGGGAATTCATTTTCAAAAGCAAAGCTCCTACACAAAGTCTATCGGCTTAAAAATTGGTCATTCTCACAAGCTGACAGACATATATGACAAAGTGGCAAGTACATCACGCTCTTTATTTCAACTCTGTATTTTGGGGCTGAAAAGATCCTTAATATAGATTTTTTGGAGAAAACACCATCTAGGTTCCTTAGGGCTCCACAAGATATTTGATGTATCATGTGCAATGCCTCTGTTTACAAAGAATTGGTCATTTTCTTTTAGAATTTGATTTGCCATTATAGAGAAGGAGACTACAATTGAGGTTTTCATGGCAAACTTGAAACACATGAGAAGCCCAAATCTCAGATCTTTGAGAGGCATTCATGGACATTGGGCTTCAATAGATGAAGATGACCCAACAGGGGCAATGCAAATGGCCTCTTAGATCTCCATTTCTGAATACCCATAATAAAAAAATATGAAAAAATCCAAGATGTCGCTCACCCAGTAGTGTCAAATCATACTCTTTTTTAGTACTCTCTTGTGTAGCTTAACATAGCTCCCCATGGCACTTGTATACCTTCACACCTCCATAAGATTTGCAGAATATGATGCATTCATATAACTGTTCCCTCAGATTTTACGATAGCATTCATTAGATTTTCTTTCTTTGAAAAGTATTTTGTGCTGTGAAACATATCATTATGCATTTCTTGTAAAAAATTATGTAAAGACCTAATTTTCCCATAGAGAATTAAACATGAAACAAGCCTAAAATAATCAAGTCGACAAATAATATTCCATGTATGTCATCAAAGATACATAATTCAACCCAATAAGTCGATATAGAATAATCATGAAAAGAAGTACAAGTTACAAATTACATCATTCGACCAAATCATCAAAAAGTACAATCATATAAATAGTATAAATACATCATAATTACAAAATTTTAACCTTTTGTCAATCCAATCATATAAATCAGAATATACAATAATCATGGAATAATATCTTTTCCAAAACCGTCAAATACATGGTAACAAGACAACACACTGTTAGCAATCCCTGTCTCCTAAGCCACTAGACATCACGTTCACCTGCAAATCCTAAGATGGGAGTGTGGCCTGGGCACTTTTTATGCCCAACCATGGAGTGGTTAGCTCCCCCAAGGCTTACCCTGAAATGGAAAGTGCATTGACCCTACTTGAGGAGACTAGCATCTCGACATTGATGAGTCAGAAGAATATGATGCAACTGTGAATCTAACTACTTAAAAATCTTTAGTCTAAGTAGAAATCCTAATCACAAGGTGACAGAGAGAAAAATTACTTAGCTAACCAAGCATATTAAAATACATATGGAAAATAAAAACTTTGGCCAAAGTATCTTTATAAATCAGTTTCACTGTCAGGTAATACATAAAAATTACCCTTCTCTGTCCATTCCATATCATGCATCAATTCTAAATCATAAGGATAATAACAAATAACACTCTCACAGTGATAAATTCTATTTTTCTTTTATTTGTTAAGTTCTTCTTCATGAAATATTTCTAACAAAAATGAACAGTATAGATATCAAATAGTTTGAAACTTAGTTTAATGAACTTTAAAGAGAAATATGATTACAAGACTTTTATATAACTTGGATTGAAATTTAAGAAATGATGGATATAGTTTGCTAAGACGGGAAATGAATGGTACATATTTGATTTTCCAAATTACTCAACTCTATAACTTATTTTCCTTTTTAACCAGTCATTTCTTTGTCAAGGTAATGTAATCCTCAAGTTTGTTTTTCTTAAACACACAATAGTAGAATGTCAGTGTACTGATTCAAGTAAACATATCTCTATTAGAAATAAATTTTTCTATGATAAATATGGTTAGAATGCCCTAATAAAATAATCAAATTCATGTTGACAGGGACATGTTCTAATTTACTGTGATGGTCTTTATAGTGTCTGTGGTCTTATATCTGTGAGGAGGAGAATAGTTCTTATATTTAATCAAAGATCTCCATCAATATAGCAAATACTTAGAGATGGAGCTGCTTATGATCTAGTAAGATCTTGTGAGTAGGGTAATCTCAACCTTTGGTTTGCACTAGGACCAATGCATCTTTATTTTCCATAGAATACAATCTGATCTCTTTTGGGGTCTTTCAGACATTCCATCTTTCTGAAGCAATGATGTGAGACAAGTAAGTGTTAAAGAAAACTACTGGAGAGTAGGGAGCCCATGCTCCACCAAGATAAATTCTTCCACTTCCTCCAATGCTACTACTCACAAAGGAGAAATCTAAATGGTGGCCGTAACCATGAATTCCATTTCTAAAGCAATTAATCAAAGGAAAATAATTGCTGGTAAAATTTTGATACGCAAAATGAGTTGCCAAATTTTCCTTTTATTTTAACTTTATTTTTAGATTCAGGCCTGCAACTACCATCCTAAAAGAAATCTCCAATATCAACAATAAAAAGAGATGCTTTGTTTCATCCCAAGTCAAGACTGGAGTTTGTCTCGTCTGGAGAAAGAAGCAAAGATAAATCAAGACACTTCATGTTTCCAGAATACAAGCATATCAAACGCGTAGGAGGGAAGTAGTGTACTAAGTTTTATTTGAAAATAAAATTTTCCAGAATCGAATTGGGCATAGCTTATTTTCTATCAATTTTGGCTAATACAGTCAATAACTAGCGACACTCCAAGTTATGAAAATATTCTACATAAAAAATGTGATGTGTGAAATTAAATTCTTTTTCATTGATACCATTGGTAAACATGGAACAACTGCAGATTTTAAATAATTTATTTCAATTACGGTTCAGAAACAAATTAATTTCCTACAGTATTAGATAGCAAGGAACCCAAAGATTTGTAGAGAAGTTTCCTTGCTAAACACCTAGCGTGCACATGCTCCTTTCTTCCTCCAATTTGAATTATTTCCTTTCTTTCTTGGAGTGCTGATGTTCTTTCTTTTGTGCATGTCTAGTTTTTAACTTCTAAAATTTTCAATCCACACTTTCCCCTCTCTTTTCTTCGTCTTCTCCCTTGCCTTGTTACTATGCAACTCTCCCTCTTTCTTGCTAATGCATATTTACCAATACTCTCCTCCCCCTCTCTTCTACAACTATTCGCTCCTTTTCCCCCAATGCGCGCCTCCTTTAGTTTTCTTCTCTCTGCATTTTTCTACATCTTACTCTCTGCTGCTTCTTTTCCCTTTTTAATTCTCTGCATTTTCTACCTACTTAACAATTGATAACCCCCTAACAATCCTCCACATTTCCTCCTTTCAATGCCTTTAGGAGAAGTCTTTCTATGTTTTTCTTCTCTCTCCCTTAAGCTACATTATTCTCTACTTAACCATTACTCTCTTTCACTCCTCTCTGATCCTTCTCCCCCTTCATTACTGCCTAAAATTAATATACTCCAATCTTTCCAAACATCTGGTGTCAGGGTACCCTATTTAGCGCTTCCATTTCCCCTTATTTTTTGTTACGTGGAGATTTTTAAAGCTTAAAATAACATTACAATAAAGTTTAATAAATACCACTAATAGTTAACTCTCTGTCCATCTTGTTTGATCAGAAAGATAGTTGAATGGAAGAGGTTACTACGCATTAAGAGGCAACTATATCATTGACTAGTTCAAATTTATAAACCAAAAATTCTCCAACTTAAACTTAAATTCATTTAAAAATAACAACCAATCATTTCTTTTATAATGAAATCACAAAATATAAAACTAATTCATAGTTACCAATATATTCCATTATATAAAATGAATTTTAAATATTTAAAACAAACAAACACTACAAGAACTTCTATATTTTTTTTTAACTCTACAAACACATAATTACGTATTTCTCACAAACAAAAATTTAATATAAACCAATTCATATCATTAAATTTCTTTATAAACGTAAAAAAAAATATTTATGTGGTGTGTGCATTTAACTTTTTAATTTTGAACTCATCCTTATCGAGGAGCTAGGCTCCCCTACCTCGACCACACCCCCCGTCTTCATATCCTGTCCACAAATAGAACACTCAAAATTTTCCATCAGTAGGTTAGTTCCCAAATTCAATAATCAAAACAACTTGAAAAATATTCATCACGAGCATTTTAATTGTATCAAATAAAAATGATATTTTATAACATTTTATCCATTCTAGCATGATAATATTTAATCACATTTAATTTATCATCTTAATGAAAATAGAAATTCATACATATATATTTTTATTTATCAAATAAAACATATTTGGCAAAGCTTAATAAATCAACTTAGGCCGTCTACAAATGACCAAGTCAAAAGTCAACAAAAGTCACCAATTATTTAAAATAGTTTGTGTTTGAAAAATTGGTTATGACATCCTTCCCCTCTAAAGAGAAGACATCATTCCGATGTCTTATGAAAAACACAACATGAGTTCTCAAACCATAAACTAACTGAAAAACATAATTCAAATAACATATATAAGTCTATGGAAGTAAATGTGGAAAAGATCTAGTCATATCATTTGCAATCCTCCCATTTAGCATTGTCAATAGAGAATTGGTCCCATTGGACCTTATACTGCAAGTTCTCTCTATCGTGTACTCTGATGGTACGCTGATCAATGATACTAGATGGCTCCACCAACACCACTCCCAAATCATGTGCTTGTACAGCACGCCAATCAAGGATATGAGAAGCATCTAGATGGTAAGGTTTCAGTAAAGACACATGAAACATGTTATGAATACGGGCAAGAGCGGGTGGCAAGGCTAGTCTATATGCAACTGGATTGATAATCTCCAAAAAATTAAAAGGCCCAACATATCTAGGTGCAAGCTTAGAAGCTCTTCCAAAAGATATAGAACTCTTGTGTGGCCTCACATGAAGAAAACCTTTGTCCCCCACAATGAACTTTCTGAAATTATGATTCTTGTCTTCATAACTCTTCTGCCTATCATCGACTTCTTTCAAACTTTCTCAAATAAGAGTCATCTGCTCTTCCATTTCTCTTAACAATTCAGGACCAACAATGATCCTTTCCTCAACCCCATCCCAAATGATAGGTGTCTGATACTTCCTTCCATACAATGCTTCAAAAGGATCCATACCTAGTGAAGAATGATGAGAATTATTGTAAGAAAATTCAACCAAAGGAAGATAGTCTTCCCACTTGTACTGCTGATCCATGCAATACATTCTCAGTAAGTCCTCAAGAACCTGATTTACCCTTTTAGTTTGTTCGTCAATCTGAGGATGATACGCTATGTTGAAATTCAACCTAGTTCCTAAAGAAGCATTTAAGGTTATCCAAAATCTTGATGTCATCCTCATGTCCCTATCGGATATTATGGTCTCAGGTACTCCATGAAGTCTAAAAATCTCTTGAACAAATTTCTTGGCCAAAACCAAGGACCCATCCCTCAAACTACTTGGTATGAAATGAACAACCTTGGTCAATTTATCAACCACAACCAAGATTACATCATGCTTGCGCTTAGTCATGGGAAAACCTTGGACAAAGTCCATAGTGATAACCTGCCACTTGTATTCTGGTATCCCATGAGGATTCAAAAGTCTAGCTGGATGGACATGCTCAACTTTGACCCACTGGCATTCTAGACATTGAGCTATAGATGCTACCACATCTCTTTTAAGTCTGGGCTAGAAATACAATGGCCGCATATCTGCAAGCATCTTATTCAGTCCTGGATGCCCTGAATATGGAGTGAAATGCATCTCCTCAAAAACCAATTTCCTCAACTCATCCTGATTGGGAATATACATCCTTCCTTGGTATCTCAAAATACCATCCTCATCAAAAGAGTAACCATCAAAATGGTGGTCTATTGGATCATTCTGAAATGTTGATTTGACTAGCTCATAATGGTCATCACCCTGGAGGTTTTGTAACACCTGTTCCTTTAGGCATGTTTGGGTAGTGGAGATTAATAGCTGAAACGTGTCTCCTTATGCTTAAAGCATCAACTACCCTATTTTCCTTCCCTTCGATATATTCAATGCCAAAATCATACTCACCCAAGAATTCTATCCATCACCTCTATCTGGCATTAAGGTTGGGTTGAGTGAAGATGTACCTCAAACCCATGTGATCTATTTTCAACTCGAAAGGTTTACTTAAAAGGTAGTGTCTCCACATCACAAGTGCATGAAATATGGTAGCAAGTTCTAAATCATGAGGTGCATAGTTAACCTCGTATGGCTTCATCTTTCATGACTTGTAAGTCACTACTTTACCATTTTGCATAAGTAAACATCCTAAACCCTCACTTGAAGCATCTGTGATAATAGTAAAATGGCCATTAGGATTTGGTATAACTAGGATGTGAGCTTCTATTTTAGTGATTGGAATGCTTGCTCACAAACCTCTGTCCTCTCATACCTCTTTCCTTTCCTCTAAAGGGATGTAATAGGTGCCACAATTTTGGAGAATCCCTCCACAAACTTCTTGTAATATCATGCAAGTCCCATGAAGCTTCTAACTTCACTCACATTCTATGGTGTTGGCCATTCAACTATAACTTGAATCTTTGCAGGATCCACTACAATTCCCTTAGTAGAAATTATATGCCCCAAATAGTGAATTTCTTTTAGATAAAATGAACACTTGGATAGTTTACCATACAATTTCCTATCTCTGAGGTGTTGCAAAACTATATGCAAGTGCTCCTCATGTTCCTTGAGATTCTTGGAATAAATTAAAATATCATTAATGAAAATCTCTACAAATTTATCCAAACAATCTCAGAACACACTACTCATCAAGTTCATGAATGCTGCAAGAGCATTAGTCAGACCAAAAGGTAATACTACAAATTCATAATGCCCATACCTTGTTCTAAAAGCGGTTTTTGCTATATCTTCTTCCTTGATCCAGAGCTAATGGTATCCAGATCTTAAGTCAATTTTTGAGAACATCGTTGCTCCTTTCATTTGATCGAATAGTTCATCAATTCTAGGAAGAAGATATTTGTTCTTTATAGTCACCTTGTTAAGCATTTGGTAGTCTATGCATAACCTCAAGGTGCCATCTTTCTACTTTACGAAGATCACAAGTGCTCTCCATGGTGACACACTGGGGTGTATGAACCCTTTGTCTAGAAGTTTCTGCAATTCAATTTTCAACTCATATATTTCAATGGTTGTCATTTTTTATGGAGCCATGGATTGAGGTTCAGTTCCAGGTAACACATCTATAGAGAAGTCAAATTCTCTCTTAGGAGGCAATTCAGGTAGTTCTTCTGGAAACACGTATTGAAACTCTTGCAAGATAGGATAATCATTTAGACTAGAAGGAGTGTCTAAGTCCTTTACATAAGCTACATAGATCATACACCCCTTCTTTTGGGCTTTCTTCATTTGCATTACGGATATTAGCCTTGGTTCCAAAGGCTTTTGAATATCCTTAATTACTGAAGGCATACCTAAATCATCTAGACATTGAATTGACTTGTCCTTACAATTCACAATGGCCTTGTGCTCAATTAGCCAGTTTATGCCCAAAATAACATCATAAGATCCTAAAGGAATGATATAAAGGTTAACTTGTGTTTGAAATTTTGGAAATTCCAAATTATTGCATGCTAGACACTGCTCAACCGTACACTTTGTCCTATTGTCGTGTTCAACCATCCATGGCTCAGATAAATAACCAGCTCTAACAAATAATTTTGAAACAAACTTAGGATCTATAAAACATTCAGTAGCTCTAGTATCAATCAAAATAGAAACATCATGACCATAGAGCCGTGTGTGTGAAATTGTACCTATTTGTGGAAACAACACTTCAGTAAAATATTATTGGTTAATAATCAAAAAATCTGTAATAAGGACAAATATCATTAACCGGGTGATTTACTACCTTCTAGTAGATTCGAGTATGGTATTCTTAGAAATTGACCGAGATCAATGACAATGCAACACCTAAATGAAGGATTTGAATGATGAAAGCCATAAAGATGAATGCAGATTTAAGCTATATTTTTGAATTTTTCTATGCAATATGGATGAAAAACAATGTAAAATGATCTAAAACTTGAAAGATGAATTGAAATCTAATCTAGCAATGTTATGAATGCAATGAAATTAAGTAACAATGGTTAGCAAGAATCTCCAAAAATTGCACAATGTCCAATTCGCCAGATTGCATGTGCAAGGATTCTCCAAATTTGCGGTCATTTGTAAAGAACTGAGGCCTGTTTATATAGAAATCTAGGGTTTTTGAGAACTCATGGAAAGCCAAAAATCTCTCTCTGATCAACTCAGATTGATTGTTTAGTTATCAGGAAATTAGAAATAGTTATCTCACAAAATCATGCAAAATTAGCTTTTTGACTCAAATTAGAAGTTCAAATCACTCAAATCTACTTTTCAACTCATAATCACATGTTGAGTTCAAAAAATTAACAAATTGAATTAATAGTTGATTTAGAGTTTAATTGCTTTTGTGATTTGTGAATGGATAATTATGAATTATTTAATTTTCCATGTGTTTTATTCTCAACTTAAGTGATTTATGGGTTAATCACTTATTTAATCAAACTTTATCCAAAATTAAATCATTAAATTTGACAACTTGATTTAATCAATTAAATAAATATTTAATCAATTATTTTTAGAAATTTGATTTATTGTCAAATAAAAACAATATTAATTAGGAATAAATTCAATTAAATCCAATTAAATAATTAAGTGGCCAAATATAGTTAAATTAATTAAATATTTAACATGTTCAATTAATTGACTTTGGATAAATAAAATAATATCATTTATCACAAAATAATATTTAATTAGAAATAATTAGGATAGATTAGGAATATTTAGGCATATTCCTCGATGCAGAATTGAGATAGGATTGATTAGGGTTTTGATTATTCGATGTGCAGATGTGCCTTAGGTTAGGACTTTAGAGTTGATTTAGATCAATTTTTCAATGTAAAAAGGTCAATGGTACCGAAGCCCATTTTTGGGGTATTACGAGAGCTTACCAGCTATCTTAATGGGAGCTACTTGAAAATATGCTTGGCAATGATCAACCGTTGCATGAATCTGGTGTTGTACCTGAGGAGCTTTACCCTCTCTTTGAGTCATATTCTAAGGACAATAAGTAGCATAATTATTGCCCCCACAATTGAAACATCCATTTCTCAGTCCCTATCTATTTTTAGTTCTGTTCCTCCAGTTGTTTCCATTCCTATTATTGCCCCTATTTTGATTCTAGTTCTTAGGGTTGTTAATTTTTTCTACCTCCATTACCCCTGCCTTAACCTCTTAGGTTTCACACTTGCTGATGTCCATTTTTCCTTGGTTTATCATTATTATACTTTCTCTTGAATCCTTGTGAACTATCATTTCGTTGTGAGGTTTTGATTGCTGGTACCCTTTTTAGTTTCTCCTCTTGCAACAATGCCTTAGCATATGCGAACTCCATCATTTTTGGTTCATGCATCTCAACCTCAGATCCAATCTCTGGATGTAATCCCAAAAAGAACTTACGTGTCTTGAAACATTCATCTTGTAGATATTGTGGAACATATTTCACCAAATGGAAAAAATTCTCATGGTAATTGGTCATTGACAAGACCCCCTGGATTAGATTTTGGAACTCAGACACTTTTCTGTCATAAAATGGCTGTGGTAACCATCATTTCCTAAAGAGGAAAAGGAAGTCCTCCCAATATATATGTCCTGGTCACAACTTATTTTTAGTCATTTCATTATTCCACCATGTAGCTGCTTCTCCAATCAACTCGAAAGCACCCCATAAGGCCCTAGAATGTCGAGAAAGATTTCGAACATGAAAGTAATTAATTTTCCATGGAGATGATCCATGCCTCCACATCATCCCCTATAGTCTTCCCATCAAAAGTAGGTGGTGTGACCTTTTTAAGGTCCTTGCTTAGTTTCTCAACTATTTGGTCATTATTCAGATCTCCTGCATTTGCTCCGATGTCAGCATCTCTCTTATGTCATTCCTCAATCATCCTATCCTCTTCCTCTTTCCAAACAACCTCAAGCCTTTGATATTCCACCTATTTCCTACTAGCTTCATCATCTTGCTAACCCTCATTCTGTCTGCCCCTTAAGTAATTTTCAATGACATTCATCTGATCATTTTGTTGCTACAAAATGTTCCTCTGTTCAGCTAAGAGGGCTATGATTTCATATAGCCTTTGATTGGGCAACCCATTTTGTTCATTGCTAGTTCCAGATCAGCCAATATTTTGGGTCTGCATGATGACAATCTATTCCCAAATCATGCACAAACACAACTTCAACATAGAAGACCTTGGCCCTAGGTTTTAAACACAACTCTGATACCACATGTAAAGACCTAATTTTCCCATTGAGAATTAAACATGAAACAAGCCTAAAATAATCAAGTCAACAAATAATATTCCATGTATGTCATCAAAGATACATAATTCGACCCAATAAGTCGATATAAAATAATCGTGAAAAGAAGTACAAGTCACAAATTACATCATTCGACCAAATCATCAAAAAGTACAATCATATAAATAGTATAAATACATCATAATTACAAAATTTCAACCTTCTGTCGATCCAATCATATAAATCAGAATATACAATAATCATGGAATAATATCTTTTTCAAAACCGTCAAATACACGGTAACAAGACAACACACTATCAACAATCCATGTCTCCTAAGCCACTAGACAACACGTCCACCTGCAAATCTTGAGACGGGAGTGTGGCCCAAGAAATTTTTCCGCCCAACCATGGAGTGGTTAGCTTCTCGGGGCTTACCCTGAAATGGAAAGCGCACCGACCCTGCTTGAAGAGACTAGCATCTCAACACTGATGAGTCGGAAGAATACGATGCAACTGTGAATCTAACTACTTAACAATCTTTAGTCTAAGTAGAAATCCTAATCACAGGGTGGCAGAGAGAAAAAATACTTAGCTAACCAAGCAAATTAAAATACATATGCAAAATAAAATTTTTGGCCAAAGTATCTTTATAAATCAGTTTCACTGTCAGGTAATACATAAAAATTACACTTCTCTATCCATTCCACATCACGCATCAATTCTAAATCATAAGGATAATAACAAATAACACTCTCACAATGATAAATTCTATTTTTCTTTTATTTGTTAAGTTCTTATTCACGAAATAATTCTAACATAAATGAATAGTATATATACCAAATGGTTTGAAGCTTAGTTTAATAAACTTTAAAGAGAAATATGATTACAAGACTTTTATATAACTTGGATTTAAATTTAATAAATGATGGATATAGTTTTCTAGGACGGGAAAATAAGGGTACATATTTGATTTTCCAAATTACTCAACTCTATAGCTTATTTTCCTTTTTAACCAGTCATTTCTTTGTCAAGGTAATGTAATCCTCAAGTTTTTTTTTCTTAAACATACAATAGTAGAATGTCAGTGTACCGATTCAAGTAAACATATCTCTATTAGAAATAAATTCTTCTACAATAAATATGGTTAGAATGCCCTGATAAAATAATCAAATTAATGCTGACAGGGACATGTTCTAATTTACTATGATGGTCTTTATCATGTCGGTGGTCTTATATTTGTGAGGAGGAGGAGAATAGTTCTTATATTTAATCAAAGATCTCCATCAATATAGTAGATACTTAGAGATGGAGCTTCTTATGATTGAGTAAGATCTTGTGAATAGGGTACTCTCAAGCTCTGGATTGCACCAGGGCCATTGCATCTTTATTGTCCATAGAATACAGTTTGATCTCTTTTGGGGTCTTTCAGACATTCCATCCTTCTGAAGCAATGATGTGAGACAAGTAAGTGTTAAAGAAAACTACTGGAGAGTAGGGAGCCCATGCTCCACCAAGCTAAATTCTTCCACTTCCTCCAATGCTACTACTCATAAAGGAGAAACCTAAATGGCGGCCGTAACTATGAATTCCATTTCTGAAGTAATTAATCAAAGGAAATGAATTGCTGGTAAAATTTTGATACACAAAATGAGTTACCAGATTTTCCTTTTATTTCAACTTTATTTTTAGATTCAAGCTTGTGACTACCGTCCTGAAAGAAATCTCCAATATCAGCAATAAAAATAGATGCTTTGTTTCATCAGGCAAGTCAAGACTGGAGTTTGTCTCGCCTGGAGAAAGAAGAAAAGATGAATCAAGGCACTTCATGTTTCCAGAATAAAAGTATACGACATGCGCAGGAGGGAAGTATTATCTGGTGGTGTGCTAAGTTTTATTTGAAAATAAAATTGGCCATAGCTTATTTTCTATCAATTTTGGCTAATACAGTCAATAACTAGCGACACTCGAAGTTATGAAAACATTCTACATAAAAAATATGATGTAAGAAATTAAATTCTTTTTCATTGATACCATTGGTAAACACAGAACAACTGTAGATTTTAAAGAATTTATTTCAATTATGGTTTAAAATAAAACTAATTTCCTACACTATTAGATAGCAAGGAACTTGGAAATTTGTAGAGAAGTTTCCTTGCTAGACACCTAGCGCGCGTGTGCTCCTTTCTTCCTCCTATTTGAATTATTTCCTTTCTTTCTTGGAGTGCTGTTGTTCTTTCTTCTATGCGTGTCTAGTTTTTAACTTCTAAATTTTTCAATCCACACTTTCCCCTCTCTTTTCTACGTCTTCTCCCTTGCCTTGTTACTAAACAACTCTCCCTCTTTCTTCCTAATGCGTATTTACCAATACTCTCCTCCCCCCTCTCTTCTACAACCATTCACTCCTTTTCCCCCAATATGTGCCTCCTTTAATTTTATTCTCTCTGCATTTTTCTACACCTTACTCTCTGCTACTTCTTTTCCCTTTTTAATTCTCTGCGTTTTCTACCTACTTGACAGTTGATTACCCCCTAACAATCCTCCACATGTCCTCCTTTCAATGCCTTTTGGAGAATTCTTTCTATGTTTTTCTTCTCCCCTCTCCCTTAAGTTGTGTTTTTCTCTACTTAACCATTACTCTCTTTCACTCCTCTCTGATCCTTCTCCCCCTTCATTACTGCCTAAAATTACTAAACTCCAGTCTTTCCTCACATTTGGTGTCAAGGTCCCCTATTCAGTGCTTCTATCTCCCCTTATTTGCTGTTACGTGGAGAGTTTTAAAGCCCAAAATAGCATTACAATAAAGTTTATAAATACCACTAATAGTTAACTCTTTGTCCATCTTGTTTGATCAGAGAGATAGTTGAATGGAAGAGGTTACTACGCATTAAGAGGCAACTATATCATTGACTGGTTCAGATTTATAAACCAAAAATGCTCCAACTTAAACTTAAATTCATTTAAAAATAACAACCAATCATTTCTTTTAAAATGAAATCACAAAATATAAAACTAATTTACAGTAACCAATAGATTCCATTATATAAAATGAATTTTAAATATTTAAAACAAACAAACACTACAAGAACTTCTATATTTTTTTTAACTCTACAAACATATAATTACGTATTTCTCACAAACACAAATTTAATATAAACCAATTCATATCATTAAATTTATTTATAAACGTAAAAAAAAATATTTACATGGTGTGTGCATTTAACCATTTAATTTCGAACTCATCCTTACCGAGGAGCTACGCTTCCCTACCTCGACCACACCCCCCATCTTCAGATCCTGTCCACAAATAGAACACTCAAAATTTTCCATCAATAGGTTAGTTCCCAAATTCAATAATAAAAAAAACTTGAAAAATATTCATCATGAGCATTTTAATCCTATCAAATAAAAGTGATATTTTATAACATTTTATCCGTTCTAGCATGATAATCTTTAATCACATTTAATTTATCATCCTAACGAAAATATAAATTCATACATATATATTTTTATTTATCAAATAAAACATATCTGGCAAAGCTTAATAAATCAACATAGGTTGTCTACAAATGACCAAGTCAAAAGTCAACAAAAGTCGCCAATTATTTAAAATAGTTTTAGTGTTTGAAAAATCGGTTATGAGAATTTACAAGATTGTTTTGGACAATATTTTGTTCTCTAAAAAAAAATAGAAAAAAGTTTATGGGATGTTCTTGGTATTGTGAAATGTTGGTGATTTCGTATGCCAAATGAGTTGTATTATATGTGAGTGGTTTTTAAAGTATGCAGATTAGAGGCTCCTCTGTGTGGGGCTTCTAAAATTGTTGTATTTTTAGGCACATAAGAAGATTCTTGGTTTCAGGCATCTGAAAATTTTGAAGAAGGTGAACCATATTGTATTGTGTTTTTCCTTTTTTTACATTATTGTGTTATTCAGTTTTGGGTAACTGTGATTTGACTAAAGTGCAATGTGCTTTGTGTTCACAACGAATCTTTAAAAAAATGGTAAAAAGGTTTTAAAAAATTCTAAATGGAAGGCTTCTTTTGGCTTTCTTCTGGTATTTGTTGAAAAATTTCCCATATTCTAGACAGGGAGGCTTGTCTAGTTTCATAGAATTATTTGGGAACTTTTGAATTTTGTATTTTGACATTATTTTATACCCAAATGAAATCTCTCTTTTCACTTTTTTATTTTTAATAAGTTAGTGGAAATAACCAGTGGTAATTTACTATTCATGGATTAAAGTTAATAGGTAAGGTTGCAGGGTAATATGTGTTACTATTGGCTATAATTTTTTTCATGGTGAGACGGGTTTTGAATTGCAGAGGCTAAAGTCATTCAGAGTTGTGTGAAGAGGATTTATTTGGGGTTAAATGGGGATTTGATCATGCATGTACAAGTCTATATTTAGGCGTAAAAATATTTTGGAAATACATTAGAGGCTTTATTTGGGGGAATTCGCGTATGCGGGTGCAATGGATGTGTTATACATCTTTCTTGTCAGAGAAGATATTTTTGTGGATTACACTGAACTCGCGTAGTTTCTTGAATTTTTTGGGGGGTTTTTGTGCTTTTGCAAATTTTCTTAATTTGATTCACAGTTTGTAATGTATGGATACCTTCTAATTTTATGCGTAGGTAGTTTTAGATACTCTCATTCATAGAGTTTTTCTTGATTATTTTTTAATTTTATTTTTACATTTGGGAGGATGATCTCTTTCGAAATTATTATTAGTTCTTCTATTCATCTAATATTTTTAAATTTTTTTTTCTTTTTTACAAAAATCTTCTAATCCATGTTTAATTTTTTTCCATTTTAGGATACCATAGAATAAAAAATATGAAAAAACCTAATATTTCGGTACCCAATAGTAACATATGTTGCTCATATCCATGATTTTTGCTCAATCTAAAACTCTCACCTAGTTCTGGGTTTCTTATCTTCTTGTCTAAACGACTTTTAGGTGATTGCTTCAAAAAAAGTTGAGCTTCAACTTCTATTTTTTAATCAATAGACTATTTATGAGATCTTTCTTTTTTTTCGATCTGTTAGCGAATTTCCATTAGAAAGTACTATTAATATTTTAGAAAGTATTGACATTATGATTTATAAATGTGATCATTGTCCATATGTTATGAATTTACTTTAAGATTCATGATTTTTGAAGGGGTTAAGTTGACTTGATTTCGGCTATTACCAATTTGAATTCCTAAATTTATGGTCTTTTGATTTGCATGGTTATTTGAGAAGTTTATAGATTGGTTTTTGGGGAGGACAAAAAATTTGGAGTTCAGATTGGGATCTCACATTCACTTTTCTTCAGATTTGCATTCTTGAGTCAGTATGTATCTGAAATATTTTTCTTATATTGTTATTTCTTGTTGTGTTTTCTTTCCATCTAACATTTGTGTTTTAGCGAGCCAACACCAGGTTTAATTGTTATAGGTATAGCAAATTCCATGTTTAATGCATATAATTATATATAAAATATATATAAGTTAGTATAGAATAAATTGCATCTTTCAACTTTCAACAAACATTATGCCACTTGTACTCATGGTATTACATGAAAGAATTAAATCAAAATAAAGTGAAAGTAAAGGGAAATTATAAAATATACAATTTTAACTAATTACAAATGTAAAGTGTTTCTATTTTTTCGTGATGCAATATTTAAATTGTTCGTTGTTTAGGCAATATTTAAATTATCTATAAGACAGTTAGGTTTACAATTACAATTACGTCTACAATTATAATTAACATTACAATATCATTTTTCAACTTCAAACAACTATAATATCATTCATCTCAAACTAAAATTGACTGGTCTTAGATCACTATTTGTAATAATATCATTCATCTCAAGCTACAATTAATTGATCTTATATCACTATTTTTTTTACAATACAATAACGAAAAGTACTCCCACTACATGGCACTTGTTTCTTTCCTATTGGTGCACTATTGCATGCACAAAAGGATGCCACTTCTAGTTTACTTTAAGATATAATTTTCTTTCAAATTCAGTTATCCATAAATAATTTTTCTTCAAAGTGCTAGGTTTTGAGTTCTTGTTGTTACATTTTAGGCATTTGTAAAATTTTTGTATGAATGTGATTTAATAGGTCTAGAAATAGAAGTGAGGTGATTTTCAAAAGCCTCGTAATTTTCATTATAGTTGCTTATACTAGAAAGTAGGGTTATGCTAAATTTGACAATTTTATTCCATGGAATACAATTTTGCTACACAAAATACATCTAAGTTATGGTTTATTTGCAGCGAATAAAGTTTCAATAGAGTTGGTCAATAGAGCTTGTTTAGGTTTTTTCATTCTTCGTCATTTTCCTATATTTCTGTCATTGATAATACATGTAGATTTAGGGCTCTAATCTTCACTATAATGTAAGGTGAGATAGTATTCTCTTTTGACTCCAT
Organism: Chamaecyparis obtusa; assembly: GCA_027943335.1. Lineage (NCBI taxonomy): Eukaryota > Viridiplantae > Streptophyta > Pinopsida > Cupressales > Cupressaceae > Chamaecyparis > Chamaecyparis obtusa. The sequence continues at coordinate 1,570,093 of BSBK01004847.1, forward strand.
GAACAAACTTATATCAAGTTTACATTTTCCTTGGACTTTTATCATTTTTATTGCACTTGGAGTTGGATTGTTTTGTTTTCCCACAATGCGATCTAAGTTGTAAGATTTGTTTGTTATCTGCTAAAGTTGGAATTTCTAAGTTGGGCAAAGAAGCATTCAATTTACATATTATTCTCCTATACTGCTCATGGTCTAGACTAGATAAACTATAAAAGAATTAAAAAATATTATTTATTTTTTATTATTTTTCTTTTCTTTTTTTGAAATCCTTGCTTAAACTTGTGGTTTTGGATGCATGATGTTGTGTCTCAGAGTTGCTTTATTTTTTGATTATGGACTAATTAGTGTGTTTTATTGTTTCCCCTTTTTTGGTTTCCATTATATTATTTTAGTTGACTACTTTAGATTTTGATTTAACCTGTTAAGGTTCCAATTTACAATAGTAGGAGTTAAGCTTGCTTTGGAGCATAATTATTGGACTGTGGTAGAATTTTAAAGGTTTGAAGTTAATATTTACACTGTAAGGGTTTCAAACTTAAATTTCTACATTCTTCATATTTTTTTGTATGTACACTATATGGTTTTTATTTTTGCCTGTGCGTTAAATGACTTTTGAGATTCATCTGAGAATTCAAAGATTATTTCACACCCATTACACAACATTTCAAACCTATGAGGAGATTTTTGACACCCATTTGGAGATTTTATAGTAGCATTTAATATCAAACATTTTCAGCATTGTATTATAATATGCACTTCTCTTGTGCAAGTTATTTTCTTACATACAAAAGATTTAGTCCAATCGAAAGGATTAGTAATGATGGTTATTTTTTTGCGCAAAGAGTTTAAGGTATTCTCATTTGCGAGTTTTTACTCTAGAGGTCGCTATTGCATCCATGTTACCTACAATTGAGCATTACATACTTGTATTTGATGTAGGCAAGTTCTAACTTTGATATACATGAATAATGCATCTTTAATCCTAAAACTTTAGCTTGCTCTTGTGATTTATCAAAATTTACTTGAATGGTAAACTTCACTTTGATCCATATTGTATATCCAATGCCAACCTTCTATCTCTAGTATGTATAAATTCAATTTAAGCTACTTGATATGAATTGTTGCTAAGGGATTTGGCATGATATTTTTAATAATAATTTTCCTTATTGCATATGGTTGTAGTTCCACCCATTTACCTTTATATGATATGTAAACCCTATGCACATAGAGTTTTTCTTTAAGTAGTGAGATGAGTATTGGAAATCTAAACTCCTCAAGCATTTGTTTTAAATTTATAGAAATTTGCAAGAATCTTGATCTTAATTGGTGCAAAGGTACTAGGTATTATATTTACAATTATGACTTTTAGTTAGGATACAACCATAATGCCCCAACCATTTGCCTCTAGAGATATATAGATCCCATGTATTTATTAATCAACTGAAGTGATAGTCTGATAAGTCATGTACTCTTTGTTATAAAGCTACATGCTTGAAAAATTCATTGAGATTTATAGAAGTTTTTAATTAGTTTAATCTTAATTATTACTAAGAGATTACATTTATGTATCTAAGAAAACATTTTTAGGTTGAATAAAATTGTCATGTCAACCATTTATGTTTAAAAATTATATAAATCTCATGCATGTATGAACCCACTAGGATGATAGGTGGTCAACTTCTAAGTTGATGTACTACTTCTTTTTGTTGTCCATAATTGAAAAATGTAGGATATACAAACTATTAAATATATTTAAAACCAAAGAAACATACTTTTTAAGGTAATCCACCACCTTCCTTATCCACTTAGGAGGGTTGATTTACTTCCTATATGAAATCATCAACCTCTATAAATTTTTACAAAATTATCTTGGTGATTTAATATTTCTATTTCTAGCAAGCCAATTCTTAGGAAATCTACTTGTGGTACACAACACATGATATTGTGGAAGTCAAATAAGAGGAGGCAATATTTTATTGATGTTATAAATGCCATAAGTTATTCATGCACCAAAGTGGTTGGAGAACTTGTTAATACAATTGATACTTGACAAGAGACCTTTTAGGATGTTAAAATATATGTGGTTACACATCTAATCATTTGATGCATGTTGCACCTTGCAACATAATTAGGTCAAATATATTATATTCCATCCAATATTCTAAGGGAGATGATTCAACATGTACAATTAATCTTTAACCATCAAATACATTATATTTCATCCAAGATTCTAAGGGAGATGCTTCAACTTGTACAATTAATGGTCAACCACTTAACAACTCCCAAATTAGGTTAAATATTAGGTATTTTATCATAAAATTATCAATTTCATAATTACCATGGTGAAGGGATCATATAGATTTAAAAGAAACATACTATTAATTATAATCCACCACCTTTCCTAGCCACTTAGGAGGGTTAACTTGCTTTATACAAGAAATCATCAACCTGTAGAAAATAACAAACCTATTAATTTATTTGCCATCATAAAAAATATGTTACTATTTCCAAGTCCTCATCATGTGATTGATGCATTGCACATATTATGATGTCAATTCTCATGTGAACAATAGAGAATTTTGGACATAATCTCAAATACACCAAATGCTCTTGCAATGCATAACTTTCATAACTAAAATTTGCAATTGGAGTGTGATAATGCATAAGGAAAGGAAACCATATAGATTTGAGAAATAAATTAGCTAAAATTAGTGTTACCTAATAACGCATTTCCCACAGAATTTGACTTGTCTCGGAAACTTTTGAAAAACCATACCCTAGTTGTCCTATAAAATTAATGTTTGAATTTTGATAATTTGTTTGGCTTTCACTCTCATGTGAACTCTCAATTTAAAATATTTAACACAAACATGATATGTTCAGGTTTTAAATGTATATAAGCATGCTTTTTCTATGTTTTAATATGAATATTTAAAATTTTTCTCTATATTTTAAATTTTCCCTTTTTTTAATGTATTTGTCCCCTTGGCATCCCCTACTTCTAAAAAATATCTGTCCCAAAAATCACTTTCCTCATCCCCCTGTCCCCTCATCCTAAAAACTTGGGGTAAGATAGCTAAAATGTAATACCTATGACATAACATTTAAGTCTCTCAAAAGTCCCCTCATTCCAAAAACTTGGGGTAAGATAGCTAAAATGTAATACCTATGACATAACATTTAGGTGTCTAAAAAGAATTTAGGTCTTCACAGATTTTCCCATTGATTATTACATTTTTAAAAAAAAAATTGGAGTTAATTGCAATGAATTATAACTCTCAATTAATATCTTTGTTCCATAGAATATAAATCTTTGTTGTTTTACATTGGACTCTATGGTAGATTCAGGTAAACAAAACACTTCAAGAATTTCTAGCTTGTATCCTAGATGTTCTAGATGCATTTTGTCATTCTTGTTCTATCTACCATGAACATATGAATTGAAACAACTTAATGCATTAGTCAAGCATGCAAGCATAGTGAATGCTTAAATGAATCATTAGTCTAATTGTACGAGGCTTCCAGATTTATTAACTATGCAAACTTTGTGTATCATGAAGCTACACAAAATTTGCATAGAAATGCAAGAAGCCACAAGCTAAGGTACCACAAGCTCTTTATAAGGAGAATATTTTCTTGAAAATATAGATAAGATCTTAGTGGAATTCTCTATCCTCATGATGAATTGGGTTCATAAATTGATTATTTAATTTCCCAATGGTTATGGTAGCACTTACTCTTCAACATTTGGAAAATACTTTGCAAAATTTTGATGGCAGACCTCTCTTTTCAAGGGAATTCAGTTTGGTAAGCCATATGATAATGCATAGTTATATCCACAACTTCATCTCTTATCCTCCTTGTCTATATTGCTTTTGTTTCCTCTCTCTTTTTTTATTCTCTAACTTATTTCTCCATTTTTGGTTTCTGTAATAGTAGTTATAACCTGCATGAAATCTCATGTTAATCTTTGTCTTTTGTAGACATCCATTGAAAAAGGTGGCATGCAAGAAGGGTCATCCACTTCAAATTATTTAATGTTGGATGTTGATATGATTCTCATTGGAAAATTATGTGGACAACTAATAGTTATACATAATGTACATTAACCAATTTCCTTATTTGATTCTTTTAATTTTGGTGTGAATTCTGTGTTGAAAAGAAAAGATACTTATAAAAAATTAATAAGTTTTAGAGGTTGAATCTTATGATGTTCTTTGTTGTAAATTCTATCCCTTTAATCTTTACAAATTCATATATTTTCAGTCTATACAGGTCAAAAATTCTGATGATATGTTTTGTAATTAGTTCAAATGAATTTTAGAACTAAATGTACAATTTTTAGTTCTGATTATCTTTTTACTCTTACTCTTGAAAAATTGATTGAATGTTCATAAATTCACATGCATTAAATATTATGTCAGCAATGTACATTTCTTACTTGCAATTGAAACCAATAAACCTCATGCCCCAAACTTTATATTTTTGGAAAGTAGAAAGGAAAATTGCAAAATATAAAATGGTTAGAATAGGAGCAAATTACAAAATAATTAAATTTTTTATAAGAAAATTAAGAAGAAAATATTTATCACAAACATAAGGCCTCACATAACACTTGGTAGTTGGTACATCCAATACTTTACCTTAAAAATAATTTCTTAACTAATCCATGTTTTGCTTAGAATTACAGCCACATAAGTGACCACACTCCATACAAGTCCATGTTTACCCCTTTTGACCAGTCCTTTCAAGAAGGGCCACATATTCATCTCCACCCATGAACTGCAAAGCTACTCTAAAAATTGCTTGTCCTTAACTTCACATTGTCCACCCGCAATTTGTAAAGTGCTCATTTTCTACAGAAACAAAGTTAAAAAATGATAAGAATGCAAGAGCTAATCAATAACACATTCCTTTGCAAACCCATTCTACAACAAGTTTCATCTCTAACTTGTCTTTGCACTGTGGTAAATTTGGTTTTAGTATTATAAATATTTATTTTTGCATGTCCTAGTTTATTAATTCTTTGTCAAATTTCTGACTATTTTGTGTGATTGCCATCACCCAGACTATAGAAAAATATTACTTGAATTTAGAAAAATGAAGATGCATAACATCTATCACTTTTCTAAGGAAGGAAGGCTCCAGATTTAATTACAGTAAAGAAGAAGATAAAAGACTAGACCTTAAACTTGATTTGACCACCTTAAATACCCTCCAATTTAGTAGGAAAAATAGTACTAATTGCATCGATGATTGCACTAATCATAATAGACCATTGTGTATGCAATACCCAAAATGTCCTATTTACTATGATTATTAATAAATTAAAAATAATATATTCATTGTATTTCAATTTTCAATTATTTAATTTTAATTTTTAATTAATTAATAATTACTCCATTGTTTATGATTCCAATCACACATTTAGATACTCTTTGAACATAAATCCTTACTATTTCATCATCCCTCATCTGCATTGTCTCCATCTTTGTTCTCCAATTCTGCAACTTTTCTTGCTTAGTGTATTCATCTCCTTCATAGAGTGCAATTAGTCTTTTCCAGATCTCACTTGACTTTATTAGATCTCTGATCCCTTTAAATTCACCATCAGATAATGCATTAGCCAAAGCTTCCTTTGCAACAACATTACACAAAAACCTTTTTCTTTCTTCTTTAGTAGTAGTAAGTGTCTCAAGGTCTTCTTTCTTTATGATAGGCACATCTTTCTAGGTAATCAACCAATATTCCAATCTCATGCACATTAGATGATTCTTCATCTTCTCCTTCCATGTGTCAAAATTATCTGCATCAAACTTAGGACTCTCCTTCCTAGATAAGGCCATCCCGATCTTTACCTCAAGCTGTTAGGATTCCTAACTGAGGACCAAAAAATATTATACCAATTGTTAGAATATCAATGTCCTAATCAACTGAGAGGGGGGTGAATCAGTTGACGCCAATACATAATAATTTAAACTTTAAATTTAAACTTATTGTTGAACACATAATACTAAACTGAAAAGTAAATGCAACAATAGCACACATACACATGAACACCAATATTTGTTCTCGATGAAAACCCTATTAAAAGAAAAACCCCGGTGGGGATGGTACCCACAAATATCTTTACTATGATTATAATAACCACGTTAAGGGTTTTGACCCTGTTAGGAGCTGATTATCACAATAGGTAGGTCTTGGTTAAAGGACAAACCTTGTTAGGAGTCTTTTACAATGTGATCCCTGTTAAGGAATCAACCCTGCTAAGAGTCCAGCCTTGCTAGAGGAAATAACCTTGTTAGGGGTTCATAATAGATCAAAATGATCAAGAGATTTGAGAGTTAACGCCACCCTCAAATTCTCCAAACCTCACAACTTCAAGGATAAGACAATTCTGATCTAAAACTGCTTCCAGCATTGAACCACTGCTAAGAAAGATCCACCTTGTGCCCACATGCACAACTACTATTATTCAAACAATAACCAATGCAGCCTGAAGATTTCATTCACCTTTGCAATTCACATATACAATATCTCAATACTTTCTCACATATTTTCCAAGGATTTCAATCCTTATATACAAGTTACAATAATTAAATCTGGGTCGGCCTACATAAGATAAATCCTATTTACAAAATACAAATAGATGCATGCGAAGATGAACACAACACCTATTATAATGTTACAACATAAAAATTACATACATTAATCATCCAGATCCGTAGATCAATCTCGATCATCAAATTACTTGAAACATGTTCCACATTATCCTCCAAATAGGTCTTCGCCAATACACACGCCATAGCTGACATCACCTGTATGATCAAGACTTTATATGATCGTAATAAGCTCTCTAGTGAGTATCCAACATAAACCTATGTTTTCTCATCATGACTTAAACAACCATGAATTCTATCCACAAAGTTCTCCAATCAACTCTGTGAGATTCACAGTTTCTATTTCCAGAAGACAGTCATTAGTAAATCAACCATAACTCTGTCAGATCAATTCATAAGCATGTACGATTAGAGGTAGTGACCCAAGAGGGCACCCAATTGGCAGAGCTGCCAGCCTGACTGCTAGTATAGTGAATTGAGATTCTTCATCTAAGTTCACACATGCTAATTCGATGTAGTGCGTCTGTACAATTCTCTGCAACCTGTTTGCAAGCTTCTCTGAATAACTAGTCAGTAACATATGTTGACATCAATGAAAAAAATTGTCATGAATGCAACACACAATCAGTCTAACATGTCTTCAACACTACTAGGATAATCCCCCATAGGAATACCATCAACATTCATGCTAACAATAAGGTCTATATTGAGATGGATTGTTTGATCCTTGTATACGATGTGTTGATTCTCTACTATGCTCCATTGTTTTACTTTGGTGATTATCATGATTTATGGTTTATGAGAAGCTTTTGTGGTTTCATTTTATTTTCCTCGTTATTTTTTTTGGATAATTAGGGTAGGTTATCTGAGTGTATAGATGGGGAGTGGCTTGTAATAGGTGTCAGAGCCCGCAAGTGGCTGCCAAGATAACTTATTGCAAGTGACTTAATAAAGTGATAACTAAACAACATTGAGAGTCTAAAATGGATTAATAAGATAATGTGCCTCACCCATGCCTAAGTACTTGATTGAGGTCTTGACTAGGATAGGAGTGGGAAGATGCTTGCCACCTGTGTGGACTAGATATGACATAGTTGGTACCTCATATGTATGAGAGGATTACTGATACCACATAGATTCACTAGGGCGCCGAGGTCCATAGAGACTATTAGGATAACCTTAGATTTGGCTCATGTGATGAAACTTTCCTTTATACATCTTAGATTTCCTACGTGTGTCGGTTTCCTCTGGTTGAGTATGTTTTGTCTTTGGAGTAAGTGTTGTACCTTTTGAGATAGAGATCTTTAAGGATTCCTTACCTAGGTGTTGTATTGAGTTGGATTTTTGTGTTTGTTATTCGAGTGGGATCTATTGTTATCTCCTTAGCACAGTGGGAGTGGACCTTTGGTTCCATGTGGTTAGGTGGTAGTGTTTCTTCTACCATTGAGATTCTGACATTCGTGAACCAATGTTGGATGATCCTTGTTAATGTTACACTCTTCATTGTTCATCATCATTGGATACTTTCTCTTATCTTTCAGGATATTGTACTTTTACCTTGTATATGATTGGGTATTACATACCCTGTGACCTATGCAATGGATGATGGTTCATTATGTATACCTTATGGTATTAGTTGTATTTATGTTTCATTTATATGATGTTGTACTTTTCATTAATTTGTATATATGATTTGTAATTATATTTAATCTAAACTAATTAATTAATATTTAAGTAATCTACATCAAGGAACCCTTGAGATTTGCAATCTATGTTTTGAGTTACACTTTTATATATGAGTTGTAATTATATTGCATTGCTTCCGCATTATTATACATTGTTGTGTAAACTGTTAAGAAATTTTTTTCTCTCTGTTAGTAGCATGTTTAGGTTAATTTCTCCTGGGTTCCCTGGTGGGGCATTACACTTGGTATTGAAAATCTCATGTTCCTACACTGAGAACTCTGGGAATTTTGTACACCCATTAGGTGTCTTGTAGTTAAAAACTTGAGACAAAACATAGACACATAACTCTTTTGTATTTGTGAACCATTGTAACTTATAACCTACTTGTAACTTTTTGATGCATCTTACCTTAGTGACTGTCTATTGTGTTTGGGTACATTCTCTAATGCATCTAGGATGTTGTATTCTTGGGTGTCATGAAGTGATTACTCCCTTGAGTGTGGTTGACACCAATCACTTTGTTATGTGAAATATTTTATGAACTATTTTGGTTATTGATGAATCGTTCGTGTTGTGTATGGGCTAGCATTAAATTTTTGAACTTTCTTATGCATGGACTTGCCACCTGAATTTCTTTTTGCTACCTATTTTGTCACACTGGTCACAATTGATTTACTATTTGGAATTGTCATGAGGTTTTCTGATTTAATGTTGAACTTGGAATTCCCCCACTTGGGTTTTTCCTTTTTGAACTTTGTGGTGGCTATTCGGAATGTTTGGCATTGTTGGCCCTGTTATGTAATAATTTTTGTTTCTATCATGTTTATTTTGGGTCTTTGATAGTATGTGTAAGGGAGGACATCATAAATGATTGTACTATATTTTTATGTGAATGTGAACTGCATTGTGTGTCCTATATGTTGGTATTGCATTTGTTAGTATTGCATGAACCTCTTAATTTGTTATTTGATGTCAATACAAATGTGTATTTTATACAATTAATTTCTAGATGAATTATATGATGTTGAATGAATAAAGATCTAGATCTATTTAAATCAATTAATGATGAATGATTGATCAATGTGATTTTTGATTTATGCTTAAACTAGAATTATATTGCTCTTGATGACTATATATTATGTCTTTATTTTCTATCTTGTTTCAAGATATCATTTTGTCTTTTGTTTTAGTAGAGTTCTTGTGATTGAGGGATGCACATCCTTATTTATTTGTAGGCTTTCAAGAATAAGCCTATTTTTAGGGGAGGTGGATTTAATGCCCCTCCCATAGTCTAATTTTCTATGTTACGATGTCATTTATATTTATGGATTTACTAACCACATACTTGCATGTGTATGGATTACGTGTATGTTTTATATTTATGTTTGATGCACCTAATGCGGTTGAGGGATAGAGTCGTAGTTACTTTCTTGCAAGATCCACATGATCGGTCGATCCCCGCCATTGTCTGTTATATATTTATACATGTATGTACATGCTCATATTTTATGCAAGATTTTTAGGTATTGGGCATCGACTTCCTTGAATTGTAAGGATGAGCATTCCCTATCGCAATATCTCAATGGTAAGAGAGGGGAGATAACATACATGTCCAATCCCAACCTAAGACATCATTTATCCTAAAATAGGGGACACATATCTTATTAACTACCTATTCAAATTCATCAAGGTGACGTGAATTCGTGAACCCTTTCTTTGAGCATGATGGTTATTTTGAGTTAGTTGATTTTCAGGTGTTGCAGTCATTTGAGTTTTGCTGTGTGATTTATTTATTAAAAAATAATTAATCAAGACTAATTATTATATTAGAATAATTATATATTGGAAATATTGAAATATTAAGTATAACGGTATTTATTTAATATTTAATTATCAATTGTATAGTTATTAAATGCCAAAATATTAATTTATTAATTAAATATTACTTATGCAATTTAAGTTGCACATTCAGTTTTATAAAATTGAATTAGAAATTAAAATTAAAGTTGAGTTATGAGTGATTAACTAGAAAGTTTATATAATAATAATAATAATTAATTAAATGTGGTTGAGCTGCAGGAAGGAGATTGTTGTCATTACCATACGATCTTATTGCTTGCACAAAGCATAAGAACTATTTTTTTATTTTAATAATTTTATCAGAAGTCAAGATAATAGAATATTTATAACTATCAAAAAAATAAAATAAGAAGAAAAAAGTAAATAAAACGAAGTGAAAATGCGAACTTTACATACTTAGTGAAAATACAGTAGGTTTAGAAGGCAGATTAATGTAGGGTTAATTCAGCATAACTCTAAAATAGTGGAAAATGAAAAACCCTACACCGAGCGGAATAAAACCCACGCATATAGCAAAGGAGGCTCTACAAATGGAGGCTCTGAAGAGGACACAGATCACCAATATGCTATCTTTGAATCAACTCGAACCAACAGGCATAGATCTGTATCAAAATATAAGGAAATACCTTCTTGGAAGACAGATAATTCAAAGCAGGGGAAAATAAAGGAAGAATTTTCAAGTTATTGCTTCAACTGTGGGCTCTATGGCCATAAGAAAAAGGAATGCAGGAAGCCACCACAAGAGCACCCTTCGTATGATCACCTGAAAGATTTTGCAGCCAAACAAAAAAGGTTAGCTGACAAAAACATAGATTGGGATCTATATGCATTATTTTCTAGATTATCCCCTGAGGAAATTGCCGTGGAAAAGTTTGCCATAGAAAACCCTAATTCATCTCCCCCATCAGAAAAGGATGGTAAAAACCATCAAAGCAGAAATGGGGAGGATGGTATTAGGGTCAAAAATCCCAACTCTGTATTTAGGGCAAAGGAAAAAAGCCCTTCTGAGGATTTTTCTATGGTTAAGCTCTCCTATGATTGCTCGAAAAATGTGGAACAAAATAAAGTTATGCAAAGAAGTAATCATAAATTAAAAGTCAGCAAGGTTATAACGACATATCAAAGTCCTAAGCTGAATATGCCGAAGGTATTTTCTATCAAAAACCTAGACAGACAATTACATATCTTTGCAAAAACAAAATATGCAACAGATATGGGAAACGGGGTTGCAAAAGTGGTAAGACCTGAAAGCATGCTAAGATATAGCACCAATGAACCCCTATCTGCTAAGGGGGAAGGCAGGCTCTTATTCACCCAAGCTCCTCCTGTCTGTAATATTAAAAAAGAAGATTCATGGCAAAAAGTGAATCACAGAAAAAAGGTAAATTGTAATCAGGTATCATTTAAACCTTTCACTTTAGTTACTAGTAATTCCTTTGATTTACTGCAAAATGTAGATAACGACAAATATTCTCCCCCCCATAAAAGGAATGGGACCTTTGGGGATGAGGGAAATAGGGTATGACAGATAGAAATGCCCTATCCTCATCGCTCAAAGACCTCATCCTTCTATGGAGGGAATGCAGCCCCTAATGATTCTTACAATGATTCATTTTCTAAGAACAACAGTTTAAAATATAGTCCTCCACATCGAAGGAGGATGGAGAGACAAATAGAATGTTTGAATAATGATGTAAAAAGTAATCTTGCTCCTTCTTATGATGCATTTAACGTACGTTCTAAGATTGCAGCTTACTCACCGCCGCACAGGCGTAGAAATTCACAAAAGCCAGGTAAAAGAAGTGGTAATAGCAATCATATCTCTATTACTTTAGATAATGATGTTATTATCCAAAATAAAAAAGATATGGCAGAAAAAGGAATGATATGCACATGGACCGGTACTGGAGTATCTGTCTTAAACATCATGAAAGTATTAACATCATTGCTACCTCAGGAGGTAAGTATTACTCATCTTATGGATCCTTTCTTTTTTGTTGAATGCAAGACAATGGATACTAAGACCAGCATTAAGAATAGAAAGGATTTAATTTTCAGTAACAGTTCCTTTATCTTCTTTGATTGGATGCCTTTATTCAATCTAATATTCTTAAACAAATTTAGAATAGAAAAGGCTGTAACATTAAAAAAATTACCTATAGAATTGTCAAATACTGAAAACATTAAATTAATAGGAAATAAAATAGGGAAATACATTAGAACTGTTGAGTCAACTCTTAACCAAATAGATAAAACTATCATAATTGAAATGGATTATCATAAAAAAAGCATTTTACCCATTCAATTAATCTTTAAATCTAATTCTATCATAATAAACCCTACAATCTTAGAAAACTTTATTGAAGCAGGTAGGAATTATCAACAGCACCGCAACCAAAAAAACCTCCTGCATCAATCCGCTAAAGATATAGAGATAGAGTTTTACAAGGATAAAGGGGGATTCACTATTATCCCTACTAAAAATCAACCATTAAAAAATACCTTGCCCATTGAAGACATATGTTCTAAAAGGGCACGAATAAACCACCCTCAGATTTATAAGGCGATAATAGTAAACACTCAAGATCCTCTACTGCCCCTCAATACTAATACAACTGCTTCTAAGGAGGAAAATCATCCCACCGAAACAACTAAGGATATCACATCAATAAAGGATAAAATATCGAACCAAGAGTATATAAGCAACATTCAAACTGAATTAAATAACCAAGATGTAAACAAGAACCAGACAGAAGAAAGTAAATCAGAAGGGATAAAACTAGATAGAGATAGCAACCCTGTACAAACCAAGGATATTGACTCAAAACTTAATAGACAACAAAATCAAGAATTAGGATATTATTCTGTAGTAGAAATAGAAGATCAGAAAAGCAAAATAGAAAAGAAAATTAATCAAATCGTCAACTATCTAGGAGAAACATTAACAGATGAGTTGATAGATTGCTTCCTAGAAGAAATTTGTGATCTAGAAGAACTAAAAAATCAAAGAAGTTTATTAATTAAGCAACTTCAGGAATGTATGTTAGAAGACTCTAAGATGGAAGACGTTGACATAGTCCCTCCATTAACATTAGAGGAAGACCCAAACCAAAAAGTTAGTGGTAACAATCCATTAAATCAAGACATACAGGGGGAAAAAAATATTAACATACTTGATATTGAAAAAGGAAGGACACAAGAGGTTTCTATTCCTTTAGAATTAGAATCCCTTGCTGTAGACCTAGCTAGGAAAGAAGAAGACATTACATAATTTTATGGAAAAGAGTTTATAGATAGATATGAACCTGATGAGAGCAGAGAGTTAAATGTAAATAGCCTTGACAACTGTGATTGTTTAGCAATAGGAAAGGTTAGAAATTCAGATCTGGTTAAAGAAGCAATGGAGGGACTTTTTGGAGTAACAAATGAAAATAGAGAACTGGGTATTGCCTTAACAAGAGGTAGTCTAAGTACCCCTAACATTAACAAATTAAAAAAGAAAAGAGGCAGGAAGTTTGTAATATAACTAAGATCGTTAGACGGTAAGGCTGAGAATCAAATTAAGATAGTAGATCTACTGAACGTAGGGAAGGGGAAGAACCTTCCCAAAGCGCAATGAGAATCACCACTTGGAATGTTAGGGGACTAAATGCCCCTAACAAACAAAGACTCTTAAAAAGACACCTAAAAACCTTCGAATCCGAGATCATTATTATACAGGAAACTTAGCTTAACTCATTAGAATGCGACAAAATGAGCAAGAAATTAGGAATTTGGAAATCAGAATTCGAACCTTCGAAAGGCCTATCTGGTGGATTAGCGACATAATGGGACCCACGTAAAATTTTAGTAGTAACATTAGCAAAGAATAGCAATTGGATGGCCTGCTGTGTTCAAAGCTATAATTCTAATCTAAAATTCGGACTAATTAATGTCTACGGACCCATTCCAAACGAAGATAAAAGGATAGTCTAGAAAGAGATTCACATCTTTTTAAGTAACAACCTAGATACCCCTATATTTATTGGAGGAGATTTTAATGCAATCCTTAGCCTGGAGGAAAAGTCAGGAGGCCTAAAAAATGAATCCCAAGCCCTTAAGGACTTTAGTAAATGGGCAAAAGAGAATCATTTATTAAGCATCAACACAAATAATGGTATATATACTTGGAACAACAGAAGAGCAGGCTTTAGTAACATTACGAAAAAATTAGATAGGTTCTTTTTTAGAGATATCCCCGACAACTTCAAATAGTTGTTTAATGCAGAGATCCTTCCCGAAGTAGGCTCAGACCATTTCCCAATACGACTCTCCATTATGGAAGATAAAAAACCATCCAGGAACCCTTTTAAATTTGAATTCATGTGGTTCCAAGACCCTGAATTCATTAATCTCCTTGAAGATTGGTGGAAACAGATATCCGTCAAAGGCTCCAAAATGTTTTGTTTAACCACAAAATTAAAAATCATTAAAAATAAAGCGCTAGAATGGAATAGAAACAAATTTAATAATATATTCGTAGAAAAGGACAAGTTAGAAAAAGAAATAACAAACAACAATTTAGTAATAGCACAAGGAATGGACGAGTAGAGCTACTATAAAGAAAAAGAATTAATGAATAAATATAATGATATCCTCCTCAAAGAAGAAATTTTCTGGAAACAAAAATCAAGGGAAACCTAGTTAAAGGAAGGAGATATAAATACAAATTTTTTCCATAAATCCACAAACTTTAAAAGAAGTATTAATAGAATAAATAAAATTAAGACTGACAAGGAACATTTATCAGACAATCCTAATCTTATCTCGAAAACTCTCACACAATTCTATGAAACCCTCCTTAACGAATCAACAGCCTCGGATATGAAAGCCCAAAACAAAATGCTTAAAGCTATACCAAAGATTATCTCGGAAGTGAATAATAAAATGCTCAACAACAAACTTTCACAAGAAGAAGTAAAAGCAGCGGTCTTCCAACTCCACCCAAATAAAGCCCCGGGCCCTGATGGCTTCCAAGCAAGCTTTTTTTAGAAGTGTTGGCACTTCATTGGAGAGGAGGTATGGCAAGCAGTAGAAGTAACCAGAAATTTAGGAACATTGTTAAATGAAATAAACAATACATTCTTCACTTTAATTCCAAAAAAGAATGAAAGCATCGAACCTGCAAATTTTAGACCTATAGCCCTTTGCAATACAATCTATAAGATACTATTGAAATGCTTAGCGAATAGACTAAAAAACCTACTACCCAACATAATCTCAGAAGAGCAAATAGGTTTCGTAGCAAACAGATCGATATTAGACGGCATAATCATAGCTCAAGAATTAATCCATTCAGCTCAATCAACTAAGACCCCAAGCATGCTAATCAAAGTTGACATACAAAAAGATACGATAAAGTAGATTGGAGATTCCTTTGTAAAAGCATGGAAGCCTTCGGTTTTTCAAAACAATGGATCAATTTAATATTTAATTGCATTTCAACCCCTAAAATCTCAATTCTGATAAATGGATCTCCTGAAGGCTTCTTTGGAATATCTAGGGGTATTAGGCAGGGAGATCCAATCTCACCTTTTCTGTATGTTATTATGGCAAAAGCGCTAGGTAGAACCATAACTCAAAATCATATGGCAGGAGACATTGTAGGACTAAAGGCAACAGAAAATGTGCCAAATATAACCCATCAACAATTTGCGGATGATACGATACTACCAGGTTTTGCAAGTACAAAAGAAGCATGCACCTTTGAAATTTTTTTTTGAATATATATATGAAAGCTTCAGGTCAGCGCGTAAATCCTAGTAAGTCAGAGATTTTCTTCTTAAACACAGTAGCAGAAAAGGAATCAAAGATATGCAATATTTTGGGGTATAAAAAAGGTAACTTCCCCTGTAAATATCTAGGCATCGATCTGGACAAAGGAACTTCAACATCCAAACTTTGGCAACAAGTAATATCCAAAATACAAAAGAGGAGTTCTTGGAAAGGAAGATGGTTGACGAAAGTAGGAAGAACTACTATGATTAAATCAGTTCTTTCTGCCATCCCAACATACCACATGTCTATCCTTCCCCTCCCAAATAATGTGAAAAAGAACTTAGATAAAGTGTTGAGGGATTTCTACTGGCAAGGTTCATCAGAAGACAAGAAAACAACCCTCATTAAATGGGATAGGTTATGTCGTCCAATCTCTAAAGGAGGTTTGGGAATCAAGAATTTTCATTGGCAGAATCAGGCCCTAGGGGCAAAACTTATTTGGAGGATGTATAATGAGTCAAGGAATAAATGGGCATCAATTTTATTAAATAAATATATCCCTGAAGGTGACCCAATTAATATTTTTAGATCCTCCTCTCTGGTTAAAGGCTCCCGCATCTAGAATTTTATGAGAGATTGTAGAAGCATTATCAACAAATTCTTAACCTGGGATATTGGAGCTGGAGACAAAACCCTCTTTTGGGATGATTCTTGGGCAAGCCTTCCCCCCCTAAACAAATTAGGATTTTCCTCAGATTTCATAGAAGAATGTAAAAGAGTAAAAGGTCTTTACCTTAATGATTATTTGAGTAAGGAAGAACCATTTGCATGGAGTAAGCTAGAGGACATAGACCCAATTTGGATAGAGAAACACAATTTAACAAAAATTTTGAACTCCATACCTATTTCCCTTAAACCTAGACTAGACCGCTTAATATGGGTAGGATCCAAGGTAAATACTCAGTTAAAGAAGGATACAACACTATTATTAGAGAGCAGAAAATGGATAATATAGATATACCGCTTAATCTATGCTAGAATAAATCATGTTTACCTAAAGCAGGCTTGTTTTTATGGGCAGCAATTCAAGACAGAATTCTTACTATGGATAGATTAACCAAACTAGGCTTGGAAGGACCTTCTAGATGTCCTCTGTGTGAGAACAAAGCAGAAGATGTAAATCACATACTCCTCAACTGCCCTTTTACGCAACAATGCTGGAATTGGTTGCACCAATGTTTAGGATGGAAATCAGCCCTTCATCAGGATATTCTTTCCGAACTCAAAGCATGGTCCTCCCCGCTCAAAGATAGCTTGTACAATGATATATGGATTATAGCTCCATCAATCGTCGTATGGGAAATCTGGAAAGAAAGAAATAGGAGGATTTTCCTGGATTAGAAGCTTCAATGGCCCTCAATAGCAAATAAAATAGAAACATCAATAGTAGAGATAATTAATAGTAAGCTAAGAAATAAGTCTAGTTTGGAGAACTCCTTCACAAGCTGGGACAATAAAATTAGAACTAAATGGCCTAAATTAGAAATACCACCCTTATATGGCAAAGGTGGCCCTAAAGTTAAAGAAGAAAGAGCAGCCTGTAAATGGACCCCTCCGAAAAGGGGTTGGGTAAAATTAAACTTCGATGGTGCTTCTAGAGGTAACCCTGGGACAACAAGCATTGGAGGTATCATCCGCAACTGGAAAGCAGAAGTAATTGCAAAATACTCCAAGCCCATTAGCCCTACCACTAATAACATGGCCGAATGTAATGCGACATTAGAAGGATTAAAACTATGCAAAAAGCTAAACTTAAAAAAGGTGTTTATAGAAGGCGACTCTCAAGTAATTGTTAATGCTATTAGATCCAAAAAGACTCCGAATTGGCTTCTTAATTCAAAATTAGAAGAAATCAACCAAATTATAGAGAGTATAAATAAATACGAAATTAGACATATTTTTAGAGAAGGCAACAAAGAAGCAGATATGTTAGCAAATCTAGGAGCAGACGATATAGTAATAATGTATCAACATGAAAGAGACATTGCATAGTAGCGGAACTTAAGCGCTAAGTAGAAAATCTATCAGTAGTGCCAAATTAGGATCCAACTATATATAAGAGAAACCTTATTTAATAGACCCCACAACCTAAACCCTTAATGAAGATTTATATTGAAATTAAAGAATAACTAAGTCTTAAAGCCAAGTAGCAAAGAGACCAAAGATTTACAAAGGGTTAGCTAGAACAATAATAAACTACAATCCTAAATGTTTCTTTTAGGCATCCCCCCCCAATCTATATTGGAATTCTATATAAAAAATTAATCTTTATTAAGTAAGCATCTGTCAATTTAATTAGATAAAGAATATTGCAATAAAGTCATATATAAAGAGATACTCCTCAAGAGTTAAGCATCTCCTTAGCTTTCATTCAGTAAGAAAATAAAGTATTTATACAAGCAAAGACAGTCTTACCGGGCAATTATTGTTGCATAAGGCTTTACACAATGCAATCTTTAATTATGATTTAGGAGTCACAATCAAGCTGCACCCTTTCTCATTCATAAACAAGGCAACAACAGTTGTATCTCCCCTTTTCTGTATGAACCTTAGTTCCTAAGTCCAATCTTCTCCCTTTATCCCCTTCCCCTTCTTTGGCATATATAGAAACATTGAGTCCTATTACCTTGTTATTAAAACAGTCATCATCTAGTCGTTGGGAAGTTCCTGAACAGGCTAGAGAATTCTAGATTCTCTCATAATCTTGATATGGAGATAGAGCTTTAAAGATCCTTGCTTCCTAAGTATCTTCTCAGACCATCTCCTTTTCTTTCAGTTTCACCCTTCATTTTCAGGTCTGTTCTCAATCACTGATTCCTAGTATCTGTAGAAATGGAAACCAAGTTAGTCACTTTCCACCAAGGTAATATAAGGGCAATGGCTTTTCAGGGAACTATCACTCCAGAGAGATGGAAAGAGGTACTCAGGCCCCTGCCAGATGTTATCAGAAGAGCCCTGGGTAAGTCTATGGCTGAACAGAGTTTCAACTATGATTATACTTATAGAACCAATGGGAACATTGTGGGAACTTTCATAGCTATCTCCTATCTAGCAGGAAAGGAGAAAGAAGAGATCATAGAGGTAACAAGAATGATTTTTAAGAAAGAGTATCTTTTGGGTTTAGAGAAAATGGTTCATTCCATAGATGATAAACTAACCACACCATTCCCAGAGACCATTATGTGGACTGCAATAATAGAGTTACATAGGATACCCTCAGAACAAAGGATACCTCTAATAGTCTTTAAAGAAGAACCCTTATTCGAAGATGCCTGGCCAAGTATGGAGAGGAACATAGAATTTTTGTATGATACAATGCAACAAAAAATACTGGGCAATAAAGAACTCTTAGAATATCTATATATCTATATATTTATATATAATGCTAAGAATTCAGACAAATCAAACCAGAATCTATGATAGAGAAGGGTTGCCTAAGGAGATAAGCCTGTTCTCCCTTATTCTAGTAATGATCTATTTCAAAACATATCTGACCTTGCTTAATGAAGATAAGAAGCTTTATCCTTGGACAAGAAGCACAACTCTTAATGTTGGTTAGCCATATACCCAATTATATTGTTCATAGATATTTGCCACTAACCAAATACCTAGTTTTTTCTTAATACTATCCATTGATATTCCTGAAGATCTATATTCAGATAACACTCTACAGTTCTGTATTTGTATATGTTAATTGGAAAGAAGGTTTAAGATACCTTAATTGAGACCTGTACCAACATATACCTATTCATCATGTACATCAGGATATAAGTATACTTATATAATGAACATTGTTATATATATATATATATATATAAACATGTTCTAGCATGTGCAAAATGATTCACACAAACACACATATTTTATCTACTGCTAATCCTCTTAATCTTGAATGATTTTGGTTTATGATCATGAAAATAGGTTCATACCTATCCTACTATGATAATAATAGATCAAGGTAAATCAGAACATCAGGACAATTTAACTGATGAGTTTTTAAGTGGTAATTTTATTTATTATTCCAAATTAGCTTTGCTTTCTGTTTGGGTCCATATTATTGTATAGAATTTTTCATTATCATAACATAAATCTCCAAATGTAAAAGAGCAATTGTCGAAAATTCCAATTTTAGTGGATGTGGGTTAACCAATGTAGATGGAAGTTGTGTTTATTTGGTTTTACAGGAATCAGAAATCGTAGGAAGAAAAGGCTTTCAGCAACTTAAAGACCTAAATTCCAAAGTAAGGAACAATAAGGCATAATATCATTTGAGAATCTGATGCATCCAGACACTGAAGGTCATAGTTTTTTTTGTACAAAAGCATTAAATAAAAGAAAAAAAGTTGGATCAGTAATAGCGGCATTTTATGATTTTATTAGAAAGGTGGGTATGCCCACGAAAAAAATGTAATTGTAATAAATCAAAGAAATTCATTGGGCAGTGGAATGCTTACTGAAATATGTAGTATTTAGGATCAAAATCTTGATAATTGTCAGGACGTGGGTATGCCCACGTTAACTATGTACACAACAAATCTCGGCTCCGGGCAAGAAAGAGGAAGAGGGAAGAGGGAGACAAGAGTAAGACGAATGGAAGAAGGCCTTGGAGGTTTTCTCAACCCTGCTCTTTTCCTACCAGCGCCTGCAGCGAGTGGGGTCACAATGTAAAATTTATACATATTAATAAAATAATTTACAGGGCTTTAGCCTTTTACAGATAAAAAAATAAAAAATAAAAAAAATTAATTAAATATGCAAAAAAGGGAAAATTAATAATTAAATGCAAATGGAGTAAGTGATTTTCATGTTGAGTTAATATTATGTTTTGGGTGTTGCATGTCAAGTTTTGATTTCAGTGTTTTCAAGTTAAGTGATTATTTTATATTTTTCAGAAGGGAGTTTACCTAGTTTTGGTGTTGCATGTTTTGAAACCCTAGGTTGCTTACTTTTCCTTATTAGGCAGGATTTGGGCCATTATTCAATAGGACAAGTTTGGAGAGAGACAAGTTTGCAAGTTGGGTGAAAGATTTGAATTGAAGGATTCATTTGTGAAAGCTTGGAATTTTCCTATGTTTTTTCTGGTCTTTGTCATTTTTCTTCATTGGTGGATTGAGGTAGGGTTTGGATACCTTTGCAAATATTTCCTTTTTAAATGATTGTCTACATCGTGTTTGCCAGATTTTTGATTTGCCAAATTGTTTGATGATTTTTGAATTGGTGTTTTATGATATTTTCTTGTTTGTGGAATTGGAAAGGGGAAGGTAGTTTTGGTTTGGATCTATGTGGAAAATACATGGCATAATTAATTTTAATAACCCTAGGTTTTGTTTGAGAATGTTAGGTAAGCATGTTTTGAATCAATTTGGGATTTTGTTGAAAACATGGTAGAGAACTCCACAAAATTATACAGGAAATTGGAAATAGAAAACCTACCTAATTATACCTACCAAAATTTATATTTGAATACATTATTATTTTAAAAAAAAATATTATTATTATTTATTAATTTTTAGATTTACAATTTTAAGAAAAAATATATTATTTATTTATTAATTTTAGATTTAAAAAAAAATTTAATTAAAATTATTATTATTTATTAATTTTCGGATTTAAAATTCCAAAAAAATAAAGTATTATTATTATTGCTATTTATTTTATTCTGAATAAATAAATAAATATTAATTGATTTTTTTACATGTGGGTTTTATATTAATGTTTTCATTTATATTTATATTGAAAAATTAATAACATTATTTTATTATTAAATACATGGTGTTTTGATATGCATGGAGATTTTAGTTAAATACTTATTTAAAAAGTATAAATGCATGATATTTTATTTTAAATAGATAGTTATGTATGAGACATTTATATGAATGCTTTTGTAGTCAAACAAACTTTAGTCAACCAAGACAATTGCTATAGTCAACTAGAATTTATAAATTGGTTTTTGGGTACTGTTTGCATGTTTTGAGAGGTTGATTGATTGTAATTTGGGGAATTATGTTGGCTTTTTAGGGAAATGGTACCAGAGGCTTTGAAGTATTTTTTCTATTGATCTTTGATTTTATGTGGATAAACTTTGTAACCATTTGAAGTCTCGATTGGATCACGTATGACTCTGTGATATTGTGAGTGATCTCACATGTCTTATTGTGTTCGATCTTTATTTTCATTAACCTTAAAGGCTGACAACCTATATTATGATTGAGTTCGATTTACATGGTCATCTTATGCTATTTATTGTGATTGTTTTATGTCTTGGATCATTATCTTTATGGAATATGTTACTATCGTGTTTGGAGATGGATGTCCATTGATGCTTGGAGTATCCTTGATCTTGTGATGTGAGACTCTGTGGATTGTTATTATCTTTGAGATATTCATTATGGGATGGATGATCTTGATAAGGTCTATATTGAGATGGAATGTTTGGTCCTTGTATAGGATGTGTTGATTCTCTATTATGCTCCATTATTTTACTTTGGTGATTATCATGATTTATGGTTTATGAGAAGCTTTTGTGGTTTTGATTTATTCTCCTCCTTGTTATTTTGGTTGGAGCATTAGGGTAGGTTATCTGAGTGTATAGATGGGGAGTGGCTTGTAATAGGCGTCGGGGCTCACAAGTGGCTGCCAAGATAACTTATTGCAAGTGACTTAATAAAGTGATAACTAAATGACATTGAGAGTTTAAAATAGATTAATAAGATAATGTGTGCCTCGCCCATGCCGGAGTACTTGATTGAGATCTTGACTAGGATGGGAGTGAGAAGATGCTTGCCACTTGTGTGGATTGGATATGGCATAGTTGGTACCTCATATGTATTTGAGGATTATTGATACCGTATATAGTCACTAGGGAACCGGGGTCTAGAGAGACTACCAAGATAACCTTAGAGTTGGCTCATGTGATGACACTTCCCTTTATACATCTTAGGTTTCCTATGTGTGTCGGTTGCCTTTGGTTGAGTATGTTTTGTCTTTGTAGTAAGTGTTGTACCCTTTGAGATAGAGATATTTCAGGATCCCTTGCCTAGGTGCGGTATTGAGTTGGATTTTGGTGTTTTTTTATCTGAGTGGAATTTGTTGTTATCTCCTCAACACGGTGGGAGTGGACCTTTGGTTCCATGTGGTTGGGTGGCAGTTTTTCTTTTACCATTGACATTCTGATGTTCATGAATTGGTGTTGGATGATCCTTGTTGTTGTTACACTCTTTCTTGTTCATCATTATTGGAGACTTGCTCTTATCTTTTAGGATATTGTACTTGTACCTTGTATATGATTGGTTATTACATACCCTACGACTTGTGCAATGGATGATGGTTCGTTATGTATACCTTATGGTATTAGTTGTATTTATGTTTCATTTATATGATGTTGTACTTTTCATTCATTTGTATATATGATTTGTAATTATGTTTAATTTAAACTAATTAATTAATATTTACGTAATCTACGTTAAGGAACCCTTGAGATTTGTAATCTATGTGCTAAGTTATACTTGTATGTATGAGTTGTAATTATATTGTATTGCTTTCGCATTATTATACATTGTTGTTGTGTAAAATTTTAAGAAAAAAAAATGTTTTGTAAACTTAGTAGCATGTTTAGGTTAATTTCTCCAGGGTTCCCTGGCAGGGCATTATAAATGCCCAATTTATTCTCAAGAATCTCTAAAATTGTTGAATCTCTTTACTCTAGTGGTAAATTGTGAAGTTGGATCTAAAATGGAATAAGCCTAACATTATTATCTTTAGGATTAAAATTGGGAGCCCAAGATTGCATATGGAGACCAAAATGCTTGTAAAACCATCCTTTATGATTGAAAATCATGTCTCTAAAATTTTTGGTTTTGAAAAGAATAATAAAGAACCCTTGAGAGTTGTCTAGATATTTGAAACTTCTTCTATTTATCTCCATTCTTCATTTACCCATCTAAATAATTCATAAAAATGAATGGTTATATTCCAAAACTTACATATAAGAGTGTGAATCTGCAAATTTATGATTCTAGATTGCAACATCTATTATGGGAATGTAATACTAACGTCTTTAATTTTAAGAGAATGCAATTGAAGCCCCTCATCCAATATCTTTGGACTCCTCGGCACACATATGTTTGCAAATTTATCCATGGAATCCTTTGAATGTGTTTATTGTAAAACTCCTTGATTAGATGAAGTTTTAACTTGGTTGTTGCTGATTTTTCTTTTCCAGATCTTAACCACCCTCTTTCCATTTTCCTTACCTCTATCCTTCCAAAAATTTTGATCTTTTTGATGAAGAACCTACATATCTTTTCTACCATTATGGTTTCATTTTAAGTCACCCTTTCTTAATTTGTTTTATTTTTGGGTTGCCTAGATCCTTTCCATATAGATAGGGTTTTCCCTAAAAAGATTGTCATCCTTTCCTTCTTTCCTCCTATTTATCCAGAATCTTCCCTTGATATTCCTTCTATTAAACAATATTTGTTTCTTACTTATTTATCTCCTTGGTTTGGATTGAGGCCATTCATTTTGTAATTTTCTTGTTCTACTTTTCAATGGGGGGAAATAAGAAACTTTTCCCATAGATGTTGATCTTGATGGGTAAATATTTTGAAGAAAGGGCTTCCTCCCCCCCTCCATAATTGATCATTTTAAGTTTCCCTTCTAAAATCATCTTTTACTATTCTAAATGCAGATAAATTCTTGAGTTTTGGTCTGAAGTAAAACTCCTTACCTTGTTTGTGAAAATAGAGTCCCTCCAACACGACTTGGTTGGAAATCCTTCCATATCTAAGATATCTTTTGTCCTTCCCTAGATCCCAAGTTCTTTTCTCACATAATGAATCTTGTTTGAATAAATTATTTTGCTTGACTAGTGTCCTTATCTAGTTGCATATGCTTTGCTCCCTCTTCCTTGTTCATTTTGGTATTGATCTAGAGATCCTCCTCTCCACGTTTAGCTCATTCCTATTCTTGCAATTTTCTTTCTATCTGTTAATACTTATTCCTCTAAAAATAATTAAATAATTTTTATTATTTAATTAATCTCTCTCTCAAATTTAATTAAATAACCATATTATTTAATTAAATTAAATCTTCTCATTTTTGTCAACATTATTAAATAATTATTTTTAATTATTTAATTGACTAACTATGTATTCTAAAATTAAATAAATGATTAATTTATTTAATTTTTTCATTTCCCCAATGCTAACTTATTATTTTAAAAATAAATAAATTATTTAATTTATTTATTCTCCCTCGTGCACAATTAAATAGTTATTTAATTATTTTAATCTAATTATATTCTTCAGTTCTACCCCTCTAACAACCACTGATTAATAGTTCTTCATTTCAATCATGAATTCAGTCTTCTTATTAATGCATTCAGTTACATTTTCAATCTTTAGTCATGCAACCAGTTCACTCTCAATCAACCAGGTTATCTTTTTAATCAACTCTATCACGCAGCTAGTCAATTTTCAATTGGTTTCAGTCATTTGTCTAATCACTCTAATCTGAATTAATCTTGACCCTTCATTATCAATTAGCACCCCTTAATTTGAACTGCTCATTGAAATTTAGGAATCTATAAAAGAGGGTGATTCCTCACAATTTCATTAACCAAAATTCTAGAATTTTCATGCTGTCACATTGGAGAAAATTTGAGAGCTCAACATTGCATGAGAAAGAGAGAAACAAAGTAGAAATTTTGGTGTTATCATTGTGCATTTTTTGTATTAATTTATCTTTTATGCATGATGGATTGATTAATTGACTTTCTCTTTTGAATAGGTGTATAATTTATGTAATTAAATTAAGATCATTTTGTGGTTGGATCGTTACTAATCTTGTTGTAGGTTATTCATCCAAAATATTTGAAGGGTACCTCAAAGTATTCTTTGTGTTATTATTATAATGCGATAGGAGACAAAATTTTCCCTTGAATTCATGGTTATGTGGATTTAGATTGAGTAGGTGATATTGATAGAAAAAGATCCACTAGTGCTTATGTGTTTACATTATTTGGTGGCACAATAAGTTGGATGAGTAAGAGATAGGTTGTAGTTACTTTTTAGCTATTGAAGTTGAGTATATTGCAACTAGTCACACTTGTAAGTAATCCATTTGGATTAAGTTAATGTGTTCAAATATTAGAACAAAACAAGGAATAATGATAGTTTATTGTGATAATTAGAGTGCAACAGTTTATTGTGATAGCTAGAGTGTAATTTTCTTAGCATAGAACCTAAATTTTCATGCCAGGACCAACCGCACTTATGTTTAGTATCATTTTGTCATGGATATGGTCAAGGATAGAAGGGTGAAGCAAGTTAAGGTAGATACTTTGATAAATGTTGCAGATTCATTAACTAAGCCTAAGAGCACAAAGAAGTTCAGGTGTTGTTCAGAGTCTATAGATCTAATGGCCCCTAGCAATTAAATTATCATGTAGATACTCCCTTTTCTATTGCAAGGTGTTCAACAAGTGGGAGATTTTTAGAAAAATATCTCAACCTTGCATTTACATATAGTTACTATTTTTAGTAAGTTTTCATTTGCGCTCAATGTTTCCCAATTCTTTCCCCGAAGGTTCAATTTGGCTAGATAAGCATTCTGATAAATGTTTATTGGAAAATCATGTCCAATTTTGAAATATTAAAGTTTTCATTTTAAAAAATTGTCAAAAAAATTTAATTTAATTTTGAATGTGTTAGAGGATCCAAAATGTTAGAGTAAAGTATTAATTATATTAATTAATACTTACTCTCTTCTTAAGATGTCAACTTCCTTTGCTTTAGTTAAAAGCACATGCACTAGTTATTCTAAACTCATGCATTAGTCATGTAATAGTCAAACTGATTATTACATGCACTAGGGTTTGTCTTTCAAGGCTTTCGATCTCCTTTATAAGGATGATCCATTGTACATTATTATTCATTCATTATTGAGGATATTTTCTTCTTCATATTCTGAGTCAAACCCTTGGCCTCTTCTTCTCTCTACTTCCTTGTAACAGGTTTTTTGTATGCAGGTGGTCTTGGCATTCTATGGATTTGTATTGTTCAAATCCTACATGGTATCATAGCCTAATCTGCTACAGCTTGTTCATGTTTGAAGGATTCAAATTAGGGATTTTTTTGCTGATTTGAGAGGTTTTGGTATTCTCTATAGGACGTTATTTTTTGTTTCTTTTTCGCCTGCATACAAAAAAAAAGAAATTCACACCCTTTGCGCTAGCCCTATGTGACCAGGGGCTAGCCCCTTCACATTTTCTTAATTTTTTTTTGCCATTTGGAGCCCTTTTCACTGAAATTGGCTTTCCAGGAGCTCTAGGCATCATTTTTCAACAAACGAGATATTGCCGGAAAGCTAGTTCCGAGCCCAACACTCACATGGAGTTTAATTTGGTATTTTTTTCCATCTAGCTTGCTGTTTCTGATGTCAAAGCTAGATTATCCTTTTTACATTCTAGGGGGGGTAATTTGCTCAAATTAGCTCCGTTTTTCGATCCGAAGAAGCACCAAAAAGCTCTTCTCGAGCACTATCTAGATTTCTACCTATTTTCATTAGAATTTTTTCAAGGTACACAAGATTCAGATCTGAAGCTTTTTTGCTCTTCTCTTCATAAAGCATATTATTTTAGGCTTGGGGGTTTGATATTTGGCTTGTGGGGGGGTCTTATTTTCTTGTTTCTTTTAGTTAAACAAGATATTTGTCAAAACAAAACCCCTTCTAAAAAATATGGCCGAGACCTCTTCTTGTCTAGAACTTCTGATCCCACATAATTATCACACATGGAAAACCCTGATGACATGACTTCTCTGTTCAAAAGGGCTTTGGTCTTGTCTAGATGCAGTACAGCTAGTATTACAAAGGCCCTTTGAGATCATGCAACATCGAAACAAGATGGATGAGGCTATGGGGTTGATTGCTTTACAGGTATCAAACAGCTTGCAGTTTCATCTTGATGGGTACAATACCCCTCTAGCTATGTGGACCAAGCTGAACACTTTGTTTGGTATAGTGAATGAGTTTCGAGCACTTCAGATTGAAGCAAAGCTTACCTCTCTTATACCTGATTATTTTCCCTCTATTGAGGACTTTCTGATGAAATTCAAATAGCAGAGATCTTTGCTACATAGATGTGGAAAGCAAAAGACTGATAAAGAGTGTATTTATCTAATTCTGTCTAAGCTTAGGGGAAACTTTCAGATCTTCTCTTCTACCTTTCATTCTACAATGGACACTTTGGGACCTACATTCACCATGCCCACTTTTGAGGTGTTCTATGATCGTTTGACTAGAGAGCAGGCCAAGCTTACTCAGTTGGACTCTCTAATAGGATCAAAGAACCATGCATTGGTTGCCTAACCATCCAAAGAAAATCAGAAGCAAAAGCCAAAAAAGATATCAGATTCCTCTTCTCAGCACTCTACTGGCCCACCATCTTCTTCTAAGAAGGAGAAACAGAAGACTGAGAGACCTACATGTTCCTATTGTCAGAAAGGACCTCATGATGAGTCACATTGTTTTCAGAAGAGATTTGATGGCTATGAGAAACAGATTGCAGATTTGCAAGTTCTTCTTTAGAAGACCACTGTTTCCTCTCCATCCTCTTCTACCTCACAGGGATCAGCTTTTCAGTCTTCCTCCACATCTTCGACATCTGGACAGGATTTTGGAAAGGGTCATGCATTGTAGGCATCCATTGCATCCCCTTCATAGGTCCCTTGGATACTGGATTCAGGTGCTTCTTACCATATGGCATCTTCTCAAGGGGTCTTCTCTACTATTGAGGCTCCTCCCATTCCTCATATTCTCATGGGGAATAACACTATCCTGACAATCTGCAGGAAAGGTTCAGTCGGCATTCAGGATGGCACATTCAATGATGTATTGTATGTTCCATATCTATCTGTAAACCTTCTCTCAATTTATTAGATTACACACAGTGGTTCAAGGAAGACAGTTGAGTTCACTGCAGATTCAGTCTTCATTCGAGATAGTATGACAGGATGTATTGTTGCTATAGGGATAATTGATCATTCCACCCATCTCTACACCTTCTCACACTGTGGTCCACCATCTCCATTGTCGGAGCACAACTCTCCTCTTTCGTGAGAGCCTCATGTGGTGCAGTCAGGTCGCTTGAACCTTTGTATTGTTCTTGAGATCACTGCTATGATTGCCACACCACATCCTGTTGAGGTCTTTTCTCTTCAGCAGGATTCTTCTTCAGCACTGCCTGACCCTCTAGCTCCATTCATCGAGCCACCAGGTGCACTTGTTGAGGATTCTATAGAGGACGTTCATCTCCTCTTTCATGACAGTGTCAGAACACCTATCACACCACCTACATTGGGGATTCCCTTTCAGGATCCTCATGTTTTCTCATTTGAGCATCAGTTAGGCCTTCCAGTTTCACCTCTCATTTAGGGGTTTGCTTGTTCCGTGCCTTTGTTTCTTCCGCATTGGAGTTGCATTGGTTTGATCATTACCACAAGGGTTCCATCATTCTGGGGGGGCTTTGGTGTCTCACCCCTATCTCATGGGGGGGGCTGGTTGTACTTATGGTTTTGAGAGAGTCTCTTGAGCCATTTCTTTTTTTTTTCTACATTTTTTTATCTCTTTTTGGAGTAGGGTTTTTT
Source organism: Chamaecyparis obtusa (assembly GCA_027943335.1). Taxonomy (NCBI): domain Eukaryota; kingdom Viridiplantae; phylum Streptophyta; class Pinopsida; order Cupressales; family Cupressaceae; genus Chamaecyparis; species Chamaecyparis obtusa. The sequence goes on from BSBK01004847.1 coordinate 1,599,722, forward strand.
CCCACTGGGTTTTCTCTATTTCTCCATTTTACAGAGATTTGTTTGTAGATGCATCGTTGCTCATCTTAAGGGGGGGTGTTAGAGTAAAGTATTAATTATATTAATTAATACTTACTCCCTTCTTAAGATGTCAACTTCCTTTTCTTTAGTTAAAAGTACATGCACTAGTTATTCTAAACTCATGCATTAGTCATGTAATAGTCAAATTGATTATTACATGCACTAGGGTTTACCTTTCAAGGATTTCGATCTCCTTTATAAGGATGATCCATTGTACATTATTATTCATTCATTATTGAGGATATTTTCTTCTTCATATTTTGAGTCAAACCCTTGGCCTCTTCTTCTCTCTACTTCCTTGTAATAGGTTTTTTGTATGCAAGTGGTCTTGGCATTCTATGGATTTGTATTGTTCAAATCCTACACAAAATAACCCAAAAATGTGGGTAATCCACTTGGTGGGTTACAAGGTGATAGAGTACATCATGAGCTTTTTAGTGCTTCAAACAATTCAACAATTAGATACCTAGCTCAAAATTTATGGCCTATGAAAGTTTGATCTTCTAAAATAGGAAATGTAAAAACATGTTGAGCACATAAATGAGCTAAAAAAGGGATTTATGAATGTTGGTGTGTATATTGACACATCATAAGGCATCTCTAATTGGAGATAAAAAGGGCATCACTTTATAAGTGGTTTTTAGCCCATGGTTTTGTAATATTGTTTGACATATTCATGTATTGTATCTCCTATATATTAGGTGTGTAAGATGGAAGGTGTGTGTACGAGTGTTATTGGTATTAATTTATCTCCAAATCTCTGGATGGTCATACTTTTGAGAGAAGCTTGCTATACAAATAAATTAAAATCTTCTATTGATTTTTGAATAATATATTGGACAACTTTTAGAGTGTGGCATTTTTCTCCCAAAAGCGTTTTCCCCACATAAATCAGTATATTGTGGTATGCATGTTATTTTTGTTAAGTTTTAGTAACTATTATAAAGATTTGAGAAGTTTTTTGACATTATCCTCTTCTTAAGATTAGTGTAGGAATTTGTTCTACAACTTAAATTCCTTATAGGCTTAAAGGTCATAAAACTCATGCAAAAATCTAGATGTAAAAGAAATGGCTAAGCAATTCAAATTCTTAATAATTTGATCATTTAACCATTACATAAATGAAATATGATTTCCAATTTAATTTAACTATTTACATACAATTTAGATATAAACATGCAAATCAAAAGTAAGAGGGTTGTAAGATGTGTCAAGTTCACCAAAATGTAATGGTTGGTGAAATACGATCTCTAAATGCATGAAATGTAAGAGCATAAATGATATAAATATGAATTAATTACATGCCTAAAAATTAGATCTAGGCATCCAATTTAGAATTAAGAAAGATGTGAGATGCATCGATTTCATCAAAATATAATGGCAAGAATAGAGTTCATTAGTTTATGCATGAAAACTAGGGATCTTAAATCTACTTCTACCTTACATTGAGAGAAGAGTGGTCCAATTGGCTCAATATATTTGGAACAAAATGTATTCAATAGTCCCTTGTGAGGAGTTGAAAATGATACTTCAATTATGTAAAATGAATGTGGAAGCTAGGGCTAAATATGGAATAGTGAGGACTTTCAACATACTGGAAATTACAGAAATGATATATGTAGACAATAAAGTAGTTTTGGAGATGAAAGACAGAGAGGAACTTGTTGCTAAAATTTGAGGGGAAACATTGAGTGGGAAGCCTTGTCCTAAGATGTCGTTAAGCGGGTTAGACTTGACCCTTCATTTTTAGATTTGTAAAAGGGGGTACTATATCTCTGTTTCTAGAATCTGAATCCAAATTTGTGCCTCCACAACCTCTCACCTACAAATAGAAGGAAGGAGATTTGTTGGGTTGACATAAATTTGCCTATGCCAAACCCTGATTTAGGAATTAACCTTAAAATTAAAATATTTTGAATTGGAAATGAATGTGTGATGTAATATAGTAGAGGCTAGATCTATAAATTGAATTGATTATACCTTCACTAGTCTTTTTTGTGTCGAAATCCTTATGAAAATATTGATGTTGACATGTAGGGTTGACTTTATGAATAATTGGTCATGGATGCCATCACGAATGCTTTAGATATGAACTTTACTCCTTGTGTTCAATGCCTTGGATGATGCTTGATCACTTTCTCTTATGATGCTTGAGATCTTTAGTAATTGATTGAATTGATTGATGTATTTGTATTCAAATGAGGGGGATAAGCTTGCTTTTATACCTCTCCCTATCATTTTGGATTTGTGATTTTGAACTAGCTGACATGAGAAATTTTTTCAATCTCATAACCTAGCCCCATTTGAATTTGGGCCTTGATTGTCAGGACAAGGTCACTTTGGGAAACCTTGTCTTGGGTCAAGGTTGCCCTAGGTGACCCTGTCCTAGGACAAGGTTGCCCCAACTATGACCTCCCAATAAAGGAGTGGTCGAGGACCTAAGGTCTAGAATGTAGAGGAGAAGCCAAATTTGGACCAGTTGAAGCATAATCAAACATGATCAGGTGTAAGAGGCTAGAAACACTAAATTGGGGCCTGAGTGAGAACATGACTATATGTGGATATAATTTATGATGTTACAACAATTAATGGCTATATAAGCATACAAATGAAACCTAGATATAAACCCTAAGACAAGATTAAAAGAGAGCTTGAAAAGTGTCCATGTCATAATGAATGACACAACATGTGCTAAATATAACTCAATCTAATAAAAAGAAAAGGCATTCCTAAATTTAGCTTAAGTGAATAAATGACTTAATTAGATAATTAATCAGCTGATTATCCTAATTATCTAATGAAAAAATCTTACCAATGTCATTCCATGTCCTATTGGATGCTAGTTGTGTTGGTTTGTGAAGTATAATAAAGTGAGTTTCATTCTTATTTTTATTTCGTATGCTTACGAGAGAATGAGATTATAGAATAGTGTCTAATCTCCATAATAGAGAAAATTTTGTACTCTGATATGATTATCACAATTATTATTACTCAATAGGGTTAAGAATTTTACTCGTGTTACCATGCTTAGTGCGTTGGTGTTATAAATCTTGGGCATCATTTTGTTTTGTCCCTACATCTCAATTGCATAGACATGTGAGTTAGCACGTTGATGTCAGATAATGTGTATCTTAGGCATCACAATATTTTTGTCCCAACATCCTAAGTATTTAGACATGTGATTTAGTATGTTGACATCACATTTTCATTATTAATATTTATTTATTTATTTTGTATGTTAATGTCTTGGAAAAAATCTTGTACAAGGTATTAATTTTCTAAACATTGATGCTTGCAATAGCAATTATGTTTTGCATGTTTGCACTTGCAAAAAGGACTTGACAATGTTGAAGAAACTAAAACTCAATATTCTTGGAGAGGAAGGTGAATAGTTTCTCATTGTGCAACATTATCAAGCACCATTGATTGATTCAACCATTTTGATAAATTTGGATGACACACAAAGCATCAAGTGTAACTAATCATGATACAACTATGATTACTAAGTGCTTGAGACTTGATGAACTAAGGTTCATGGAATGAGTTCCATAGTGATCAAGTAAAAAATACTAAGTAGTGACTATTGGTTGATTCTTGCAACCAATAGGAACAAAAGGATTTCCTTAGTGATAGTGGATAAATGATCCATATAATGTACAAGACTTAGACACTTTTATATATTTTCTAAATAAAGAATTTGAAAGTTTTGATACATGAATAAAATAATAATAACTAGTTAAACTAAGTTAGATTGAAACCATAATTAATTTTGATGATAGACAAAGTGGATAAAAAATAGATCTACGAACCTAACATGTTAAAGTCCATATGCAATTTAAAACTTGACAAAGGGTGTTTTTATCTTAGAGTTGGAATTGTTTTTAGCAATGATAAAAAATAGCACAAGATGTTTTTGGATTTGACCGTGTGCTTTTTTGTACATCGTCATTTGAATCAAACTCCATGATCCATCATCGAGAGATAGAAGCAAAAGAGGATGAATGATAGATCACTCACATAATCAAATTTAAGAATTTCTGGTATTAATTTTATAGACTTTGAGAAAAATCCTACAAAGATAAAAAGAAATTCCTAAATTCAAGTTTGAATCTAGAATAAATGAGAGCATCAAACCAATCAAAATCATGTGATAGGACAATGTACTTAGAAAACTTACACAAAATAAAACAAAAGTACAAAAGATATAATGTTCACCTTATTATATAGGTATCACCTACCAACAAGTTATGAACCAAATGAAATAAAATATCTCTTACAACATACAAAACAATTTGTAGGACTATTAAAAGCAAAGTTGAAAACAAAGTCTAAATCCTAGAGTCTATTTGATGGTGAAGAGTCTTGGTACTAAAAAATTATTGGTTTAAAATTGGAGGGGTTAAGATTATACATAATTTGTATTTGAAGGGATTAAGGTCATACACATCCAAATTTAAATCAATAAGTTTTTCACAAGATAAAAAAAAAAATTCAACATCATTTGTGTATGGCCCTAAGCACTTGACATTTAAATCAATAATTTTTCAACTTCACATTTAAATCAATAATTTTTCAGACAAAAACTTTTCAATGTCATTTGTGTATGGCCCTAAGTGCTGCAAATGTAAACAATTATTTTTTCAAAGTATAAAAACTTTTCACCATCATTGAGACTCTAGATTTATGACTTTATTTTCAATTTTATTAAAGGAAGAGGACTTGCTAGTTAAGCAAGTTTTAATAGTTGTGACAACATTTGTTGATTTAATGTCTAATATTTTTAGTAGTATAACATTAGTTTGAAGTTGTTAGTGTTGAACACAAGTATTCTTAATTGAACGAATTGTATTCTTTAGATCTACAAGTGCCAAATCATGTGATGTCACATTAGTTGCCAATAAAATATGGCTTAGTGCACAACTAGCTTAATGCACAACATCAGGTATACCATTTTTTAAATTTTTTTTTAAAGAAATTTTTAATTTTTGGGGTGGGGGGTATTTTGGACATGTCAATAAAAAACATGCTAATGTGGCATCATATTTGATAATGTGGTTGTGAAACCTTAATTACAAGCAAAAGTCTTGTTAAACAAATGACCATAAACTTTTGAGAATGATTTCAAATTGCCACATAAAATTTTAAGAGATGTGAAATTAGGAAACTACTCAATCCTCTACATGTTAATTTTTTTTTGTTGTTTTTTTGTTATTGAGAGGAAATGACAAGTTAATTCAATGACTTGAAGCTTAGCTCTTTGACAAGGTGACCCTCATCATCTCAAAGTGATTTTCCAGGCTTGAACAAGCTAGCCATCAGATAACTCAAGGTGGAGAGAATTGGCCATGAGACCTACCTACACGAGACAAACCCAAAGCCCTTAACTAGCTAGAGAATGAGCATCAGTAGCACCCATGTTCCAATAGTTGCACACTCCATGCACACCTAACCCTACAATTACTAACTTTAAAGAAACCAAAAAAATGATTAACTAAAAGCCCATGAATAAATATATCTTGTAATAATAGTTGCCCATTTGTACCCTCATTAATGGATATTTTTTAACAACCACATGGCATTTGTGCATAATTATTGTCAATTTTTGAAGGACTACTAAGACATTTTTTGCAAAAATATTGGTAGTTTTTGAGGTACTTGTAGTAGAGGGCTATTGGGACATCTTTAAGTAGGTATTGGATGACACTTTGAAATGACTACAGGACTATTGGGACATCTTTAAGTAGGTATTGGATGACACTTTGAAATGACTATTATTTGACCCTGGTACATCTAATAAATCTTTCAATGTGTGTCGTTACTATCTATAAGTCACAACAATAATGATAAGCAATTAAATTGCATACAAAGACAACCCCAAAAAAATCGAAAACCACCTTATTATTTAGAATCTATACAAGTACACAAAATTAACTATAAGCACTACTAGCACACATCCCCTACTTCATCTCTTCAACCTCTGCATGTTATAATGTCATTTCCATCATGACCGGGAGTGGGTATGTTATATTTCAGTCATGACCAGTTGGTGGGTTAGCCTCACAACATTGTTGTGGTTGGTTGCACCAAGGACTGTTTCTCAAACCAAGCGCACCAACAATGAGAACCAAGAAGCATTCTGATACGACGAAAGAATCTCACATTGCACGCCTTTTCGGGTTTCAGCGAATTGTTTTTCTCCCACGATTCGCTTTTCCGTCATTTTATATGCAGAAATGAGCAAGGAATTCATGAGACATTGATCGAGGAGATAGGTTTCAGTTTTAGAGCGCCCCCAGTCGTAGAGACCCATGAAATCTTGTGTTTTGCGTGGAATTCAGTTAGAGTTGCATCAAAATCTTTGGAGAGGAGAAAAAAAGGGGAATGTTTTTCCTTGGCGGGGCGCTGCTTGATTAGGATTCTTCTCTGGAAATTGGGGCCATCCAAATATGTAGTCAAAGATTTGAGAGTCTCACCTGCAGGTCAGAAGCACAGAGAGACGTTGGGAAGAAATATAGTTTAAAGAGACTAACTAGTGTTAGAGTTAGTTGGGGTTAAGGTGGGTTTTAGTGAGGATTTCGAGGCGCCTGCAGGTGCTGAGCTCACACATATTTCTGCGACCATCATTTATACCAACTTTGAACATAATTTGCTCACATTCGCTTGATGATCATGTGCCGCTTGCAGGTCCTGCATTTACATTTGGACTATTCTGATGTCCCACATGTGACTTTTTATTAATTTTACCGCTCCTTTTGCTTGTTTCATGGAGTAAAGCCTGAGGTTTTACCTGTTACCATTATCTTCTACTACTCCTGTCAGTGTGGCTCAATATACTAATAACACCCAAAAACATCGTGCACAGATGTAGACAAGTGCAAGTGTTGCTGTTATCAGATTGGTTTCACCCCTGCTCGTAATTATAATAATGAAAATGAGTCATTAATGTTGGCGTTTGTGGGTAATTGTGGACAGCTTGTCTGATATTCGTCGATAACTCTGTTTTTAATATGAGAGCAGAAATTTGAGTCGGTTTGTGCATTGAGAGGTGAAGTGGGTATTGATGTCTGAAGGGCTGGATATGTGGGAAGAGGGCTGTTAGAGAGTGGTGTAAGTTGCTGGCTATATGGACAATGGAAGCAGAGCATAAAGGGTACCGTGCAGGGAGCGAACTGTTTGTGTGCTTCACTTCAAGGCAGACATCTGTGAGATTGGGAGGGAGCAAAAGTGTCCTTAGCCCTGGGAGGACTGAGAAACTGAGAGAGCCATCTTGCTCCTCTAGCAGAAGACTGAGAAGCAATGGAAGCAAAGGGCAGTCAAGTCCCATGTTTCCCAATCTGCCTTATAACCTAACTGGGAGGAAGAAGAATGGTGGGTTTGAGACCCAGGAGCCTTCCTCCCCCAAGGTCACCTGCATAGGGCAAGTGCGTGTCAAGTCAAAGCAGAAGAGGTTTAATGGCAGTGGCACACAGAATGTGCTCAAGTCTCCCGAGAGAGAAGATTGCTTGCCCAACAAATCACATCAGAAATGGGTTCATTTGTTTGGTTTCGGGAAGGAGGTTTCCTTCAATATCTGTGAAGCTCTGAGAAGTTTCGGAGCAGAGTTTAACTGTTTTGTTCCCTGTGGGGGCTCTGCATCTTCTACAAGTCCCTCTTCCAAAGGTAACAAAGAGACTAGTTGTGGTGCAGTATTTGCAAAGTGGTTCATGGTGTTGCAGGATGGGGATGAGAAGAAAGCGGCAGCAGAGGCAGAATCACAATCACAACAGAGAATAGCAGGTGAAGAATTTGCAAGTATCTGTAGGGAAATGCAACCCATTATAACAGAGCTAAGGAGACCGAGTATAGAAGAAGTCGGTAGGCCGAGTATCAAAGATCTTGGTCGGCTGAGTATTAGTGAAGATGAGATGCTGGTGGATGAAGAGGTTGTGCCTGTTTGTCCTCCAAAGAATGCACTTCTTTTGATGAGATGTAGATCTGATCCTCTGAGAATTTCTGCTTTGGATACTCAGAGGGGTTGTAAATCTGAGCCCAGGAGAATGGCATGCACCGTCAGTGATCAAGATGAGAGTGAAGATGAAACTGATTTTGAGGAGGCAGAGGAACAACCCACTTATACCCCTGAGGGAGAGGAACAACCTACCTACAGAGATTTCTCAGAAGCACTCGAGGCTAACAGGTTATCATCATCATCATCATCATCAGAAGCAAAAGGAGAAGGTATTAAAAAGCAATCACAGGCTGTGATTGGAGTGGGCAATGCAGTGTTAGAAGAGGCAGAACCACAAACAGCAGAGACCAAAGAAGTGTTAGAGGCAGAACTACAAATCACAGAAACTGAAGAAGTGTCAGAGGTAGAACAACAAATTCCAGTGACTGGAGAAGTCTCAGAGGCAGAAGAACAAACATCAGAGACTAAGGAAGTCCCAGAAACAGGGCCACAACCAGAAACAGAGTGGAGCTGTGATGCAGAAACCATGCCCAATGCGTTATTACTGATGCTGAGCGAGCCAAAGCTTTCTTTGGAGATCTCAAAGGAAACCTGGGTATCAAGGGAGGACTTTGTGCATGTGAGGAGACCTGCTCCTGTGGTTAAGATGGATGTCGACGACAAACGCAGTGACGATGACAAAGAAAATGAAGAGAGCAGGAAACTGTGTAATGTGGAAGAAGCTAGTACAAATTCCATGAGTAGAGTGGTAGACCAAAATGTGGCTCCTCAAGAAGCATGCTTTGTCTTACCACGATGCAAATCGGAGCCGCTAAGAGCCTCTGTAAAACTTGTACCTGAAGCCTGCTTTTGGAAGCCCCGTAATCTGGAAATTCCGTCATTTATTATCAGAGGAGCTCTGGAGATTGGAACACATCAGGCTTAGTGCGTGAGTTCTCTGCACTTAATTGTCGTACATCTTTCAAGAACCTGAAAAAGCATTGCCCTGATACATGGAAAATATGATTATTGTAGAGAATTTGTATACTGAGCTCAATCTTTCTGGTAACGCTACCTTTCATAGAAGTAATTTTTTGAAAAGAGGAAGCTACATTGTTCACTAGTATTTGGCTCTGCTGTTTCCTAGTATTCAGGAATTCAAAAGCCCTATTTGTGACAAGGAAAATTAGCTAGGTTTTTCTGCAGTGTTCCTGCCTTCGTTCTTTAAGATGAAAATTCATCTGTCTGTAGCTTGTCCGACTAGGATTGTTATTGTTCACCATTGGCATAAGCTCTGCTATAAATATTATGAAATGTCACCCAATATTGTATTTTTCCTTGCCCCTTCAAATCCTTGAGTTTTGGTGCTATAAAGTGGCAAGATTATAGCTTTCAGAGAAATGTGTTGTGACCTGCAATACTTTTGACAAATTCAGCCCTTTATCTCAAATGTAGTTTGAAGCCCTATTCCCTGGATGCAAGCTCTCCATCTTGCAGTTATTCATTTCTGTTTCTGTATAATAAAGTTTTAAGGCTTTTCACGGGACACGAGTAATTTTTAACGATGCATCCCTTAGTGGGGTTATTTTGTTTTCTGCTCTGTGATATATGTTTTTATTTGTTAGTTTGAGTAATTTTAGATTAGATTCTGTAAACAAAATTATCCATGTTTCAGATTCATGGTATTTTTTTCTCTTGAATGAGTAAACGAGAGGAAAAAAATTAGATCTTAAAAGATCATATTTCATAATTCCTTCATATTTCATGATCCGAACATGTGATTCAAAAAAAACTTATATAATCTAATTTAACAATACTCAAACTAACATTATGTAGCTCAAATCCCTTGTATCACACTGTTTCATTCATTTTAAAGCTTCCTGTTCATTGTGACATTGGTTTATAGGCAGCATAATGAATAAAAAATCCACAGAGAACCCAAATCAGATAGATATGTTTTCATTTCTGTTTATATTTACATCGAAGACATTCCCTTCCATGAAAGGGAGCAAGCTGCTGTGGTGATCAACAGCTCCAATTTGAGGATGGAATGAATCCCCGTTTTACAATGGGGAATTTGAGTACATGAGAAAATGGGACCAGTCTTTGAATATACGGCACCCGTTCGGATCGACACCCACCATGGAACAATGGGTTCTTCGGCTATAATAAATACAGTGGCGTACACGGCCAGCCCCTGTTTTGTTTCTGTTCTATTTTATTTTTCCATTGCAGTTTGCTCTCCACGTATTGTACGTTCTGCAAATTTTTAATTTTCCAAGACCAATCAACAGAAACATAATCACAAATCTCACACCTCAGCATAACTTATGTCGTAATATAATTTAATTATATAATATTTTTTATACAAACACTATTTTTTTGGATCAAAGCGATCTAATAATTATTTTCTTATTTTCTTGTAAATGTGTGGAGTTGTGTTTGATAGTTTTACATTTATGATTGGAAAATTCTATTGATAAGTAGGACATATTTTCTACACCAAGTCAAAATCATTGATCCATGTTTCATGAGTGGTTTACAAGAACCCATCTCTCATTACAAGGGGACTACTCGTAGGTTGTGGATCCCCCCAGGAGACTAGCCTTGCCTCCGCTTATTGCTTCCTAGATTCCAACTTGACAATATGTAAGCCCAAGTTAAAGCAAGTTGGGCGCTGAGCTGGGCCACAGGGATACCCCCCGCCCCCCCCCCCCCCCAAAAAAAAAAACAGAGAAAAAAGAAAAAAAAAGAAAAAAAAGAAAAAAAGAGCCTATCTCTCATGAGAATAAATGGAACAATTACTGACACTCATTGCATCTAGGTGATGCTCATAGAGATGAAGCATCAGAACTTCTGAGGTCACCCATCCCACCATTATTGCAACTCAAGCATGTCTAACCACGAAGTTTCCTCCAAAGTTAAGTCCACTTTGCTTGCAACCCTATTTGGAAAATTTGAGTTCCATGGAGTTTCTTGATGAAGTATGTGGGAACATGGGGTGGCTTTTAGGGATGATGAGACCAAGGGCTTACTTTTATTTATTTATTTTTTTGGGAGGGGGGGAGGGGGAAAGAGGATGGCAAGGTGGGTGTGGGTGGTGGGGACCGATGATATATAAATTGAGGCAAATTGAAATCTTCGAGGCAATTTTTGCAATATAACATCTTTATGAGTGCTCCATGAAAGGCAAACATGCTTTCACAAAGTTAAATATTGTGGTTAGTTATAATGGTGTGCAATAAGCAAGCAAATTGGTAACGTCCCTAGCAAAGGTGGTGGTGTTGTGGGGGGCTCTATACATCCTCATAAAACAATTGCAAGAACATTAGTACTTGATCAAGAGTGGACATAACATTATGGTGATTGCTTATGAGGGCAAGAAGCAAATAGAGAGGGAGAGGGAGAGGTTTTGCTCATTAGTTTTATGTCAACAATCCAAAGATGGCATGGTCCAAGCAAGCTATGCTCAATGCAACATGTCATCTGCTTAAGTACTTGATAACTTACCTTTAAGACCTCTTCAACATACACATTTCACTAGCAGATTGGCTAAGGAGCAGAGTGAGAAAGCCATTAAAGATTTGGTGAATAATGAGGAAACCACAACTAGTATTGACAGTAAAAAGGATGTTGTGAGTGAGTTTGATGGTGATTCCTCCTGCAAGGAAGCTCTAGTGATCCCCCTTCTCCTCCCCGCCCCCCGAATCTGACTAATACGGTGGTGGATGGGATTGACAAAGACAACTTAATTTTCCTTCTAATTACTGATTTATGATGGTTACTTATCTAGACTTTTGTTTTGATGATAAGTAGTGATACTCTGCTTTCCTTAAGTTGGTTTTTGATAGAGGAAGGTTTGTTGTTTTACAACTCAATGTCTCTATGTGCTCTAGATGTTGTTAATGTGTTTCTAGTGTGCTGCTATTGTACCACGGGCCAACACCCTCTTGTTGCTGTTTTTTTCAAAAACATACACATTTCACATTGAAATGTAATTGGTAGTTATATCATTCTATTATACATAGATTCTCTAGGAGTGAAGTATGAAATAGAATAGCTCTTTGCTACGAAGCTATGATATTAAAACAATGAGTATTGCAACAATCACCTATAACATTAAATTCGTAGTTCCACCATGTGGAACATAACAATTAGGCCACTCTGATTATGGGAAAGTTAATGTTTTTCTAAATCTTTATAATCAACGTCTGTATGTGTGCGCACATGTGTTTGTAAAATACAAGGAACTATAGTTTAGCCAATAGAACAAGCATTTGGATTGTCATCACTACAATGGTGGCAAATGGTTACTACTTCTAGTGATATAGCAATTGAGGTACTATTTTCTGCATCTATTGTACTAGTTATAAATGTGGAAGAAGCATTGACATGTAGTGTCTACATATTTCCTTCTTCTAGGATGTGATCATAGATGGAAAACTTAGACTTGACGCAAACTTGATGGCCCAAAATAGGACTCAGACTCAAGACTCGACCAAAAACTTGGGAAAGGACTTGGCAAAGAAGAACCGTAGTTTTAACCAAAAAAATACAAAAAGAATTTAATGCATTTAGAGAAGATAAGAACCATAATTCAAACATATAAAGAACCTCCACTGTTTACTACTGTATCTGATAAATTACATACATGGAATCATAATAAAGATGGCAGCATCGCAATGAGTACCAGATACGAGAGTAAAATATAATTTTATTTACTCATGATTAAAGGCTAATGACAAGAATGACTCATTGTGCAAACTCAAAATTGTAGTGTACTTCAAAAATCAAATGGGGGTTTGGGGGCAATGCCCCTAGCGAAGTCAAGCCGTGGTGCTCCTTGCAAGGGTTTGGGGGCAACGCCCCAATGTGATCAAGGGGAAATGCTCCCTGAGGGCACCCTCCCTATTGCAATACAAGGCAAGGTCGAGGGGTGATGCCCTCATTGCCAAGACCAAATTAAGACCTTAAGAACCACATTGAACTTCATGGTGCACATCATTTTCATGACTACATTCACATATGGCATTCTCAGCAATGGAAAACAAGCAAAAAACCCCCAAAAATGTGTTTTAGAGCTGCCTTGGTCTCTTAAGTAGAGCGCAAGAATCTCTAGCAAGGACTTGCAAGTTCTGGACTTGAGCATTACAAGGCCAAAGACTCATGAATCTAAAAGCATGACTCACCCAAACTCAACTCGGGAGTTTGTGGAGAGTCAACTCGGCCCGCCACAAGATGCACGAGTCCTACTGAGTTCGTGATGATTCCCACATGTTCTCCAACTATGGGTGTGATAATTGAAAAGTTTGGTTAACTTTGTTGTCTTTTTTTAATGATGGTTTGAAGAGCTTTCCATATCTTTTGTACATATCCACTACAATCCATGTGGATTTGTATTTCTATTATTTTTGGTATTTATAATATAAGAGACATTAATCAACTTAATAATTTTATCTTAGATTTTTATCTTGTAAGTGAGATGCATGTGAAGACAATAAGTTTTTAAATAAACTATTTGAAGTTTAATTCTAAACTATATGAAAATGAACATAATAACATAGTGTATCATATGCGAAGTTCATAGAATTGTTGAAATAAAGGTTGAGTCCTCTTTTGAATAAGAAAGTACATAATATATTGAAATGATGCAAATGCAAAAATCTTTTTGTTTCATCTTATTTTTACAATAGGAATGGTTATAAAATAAGTGGAGATAAAGGTCCATCATGTTTTTATATGATTGTCCTATGAACCTCCTTTCTATGGCACTAGCAACACATACTAGTTGTCTTCCGCAAAGTCATTTGGGTAAAAGCTAAAAATGATGGGACACTATACACCATCGATCACTTAGTCCCACTTGAATCTTCATGCCATGATTTCATGTTTGATAATAACTTTGGAATCTTTTATAACATTAAATGCATAATCCCAATAGGGGGTAAAGTTGAAATCTTATTAAACTATAATAGTCTAGTTTTATAAGGTAATCACTTAAGTTTTCAATAATTATTTTTGAAATATCATTTTAATTTGATCAAAGAATCTACACATAACATCGTTTACAACAACTTCATAGTGATAAGCATGATTAGCTAGAGGATACCTTGCCAAATATATATTGCTTATTACTTCTATAAAACAAAATTTTATAATTTTGTTTATGTTTTCATAGTCTGTCGTTCTAAAGTAAGATGTCTTATAATAACATCCATAATATTTTCACTTGTTACCTGAATAGTAATGAGAACATTGTCCAATCCTAAGGCTTCCATTCTGAAATAACTGTAACCTTGAATGTTGAGCTCCCAATTATTGAATATGAGAATCTTGATCAATTCATGTAATCTATTAGCAAACCAACTAGAGAGTAACAAATTTGGGACATTGTATGAAAGTGTTGGTGGATCCTTTGTATTTTATCTTATGGTTACTAGAATAACTTTGAAATTTTAACATGCTTGAAGTACTTGCATAATATTTATGATAATAACATGAAACGTCTGGGTCTGTTAACCAAAAGGCGGAGGATAATATGGGCAGTAGCTCAAAGAAAATTTTCTCGGAAGAGACTGAAGCCAAGGATTACTCTGAGGGTTCCGAGATGGAGGATTTTGATGAGGATGTTTCTGAAAAGATCCAGGAGATGCAAAGTCCTGGTAAGGAGAGGGAGGATACTGATGATTCTGATACTATGTCTACCCCTGAAGATAACAAGGAGGAGGTTAACAGTAAGGACTCGGAGGAGGATAACAAGGAGATGATTTAGGGGAAGGATCAACTGGAAGATGAGGTTCACCTATATGGTATTGATGATTCTCAGATGTGGGGGGTTGAGACTGAGCCTATGGGTATTGAGGAGAAGGATATTGCTGAAGCAGAGGATCTTGAGAAAAATATTCAGGAAAGTATGGCTGAGGAGAAAGGTAAAGCTACAGAAGAAGCCAATTTAGAAGGCACTATGGCACATAATTCCCATAGACTTGAAGATTTGGTCGACATTGCTATCCAGTTTGCGGAGAAGCAGAAGAATGATAGGGATTTTAATAAAGAGGAGGTTCCCATATTGGATGATTATGTTGTTGGTATGAGGCATGATGTGCCTGTCTCTCAAGACTCTGAGGACAACATTCAAGAGGGTAGCGGTGATTCCAGTGAATGAAAAGCTAGAGAGTCCTCCATCAAGCTTATCTTTGAAGATTTTAATGACAGGGAAGAAGTCACTATTGGTGTGTTGCAGACTGCCAAAGCCGAGGCCCTTTATTCCTTCAGATTCAACAAATGGTGCTTTCATGAAATAAAAAGGCTCCATTTAAAATGCAGGAAGCTTGAAGCTAACAATGCTATTCTCCATGAGAAAGTTGAGTCCCTCCTCAAAGAGAGCTCTTCTAACTCCCCTGTTGTTGATATAAAGGAAAGAATGGATAAAGTTGATAACACTCTTATCAACATCCTCCAGCACATTATGGACAGTATGAAGGCTTCCAGCACCAACCTCAAGGCTTTGGTCAACCCGCTGGATAATGCTTCGGAGGATGATACTGAGATCATGAATGCTTCTTTGGTGGATAGTGGTGGCCCTAGCTCTCAAACCTGTGGGAGTAATAAGAAAAAATCCCCTTTGATGAAGAAGAACTTGGACGAGCTGAAAAGTGTTATTGGGCGGATGGACAACATTCAGGCCAAGATGGAGAAGACATTGGATGAGAAAGCTGGGGTTCTATATGTGGATGCTTAGTTTGGTTTTCTTGCTGGTTTTTTGTGTTCCCTGCTATCTTTTGGTCTAGTTTTCTATCCCTTTTATTGCTATCTTTGTAGTCCCTTATATGGGTAGTTTGATGTTGTATGCTTCTTTTTTGGTGTTGTGTTCTCTTCTTTCGATCTTTTGATCCTTAAGCTGTAAAGGGTTTCGGGTCCCTTCAAAACCTATTTTTTCCAGTAATCAGAACATGAAACCTAATGTATAGCATTAGAGTAAGAATTTATGTTTATGAAATAAAGTACAACAATATAATGAACATTTTAATTTTGTACACAAAATAATGGCTTTGAACAAAAGAGGCAATCTTGTTGACATATCCAAACCTTAACTAACAACTTTTTTCTTTCTAAAATAAAGGTGCAATAATATTACTAACACAAATTTTAATACATTAAATCATGAAATGGTGTGCAAGTCTCAGTCTATTTATTCATTTAATTTACACTATAGGCTCTCCATAGCTATCATCATATTTTGATGGCAATAGTTTATGTTCACTATCATAGAGGAAAAACTCATCTTCAATTGTGGTAGTGGAGTTAGAACCTAAAGATTTTTAATGCCCAACCATGCAATAAATATTTGAATGATGGTGTTACAAAGTGAATACAAAATTTGACATAGTGGTTGGAATAGATATGTTGTTCAAGTTAGTGATGTGTTTGGATCACTTAATTATCTTTATGAAATTTAAAAAATCATATACTAAGTTCTCATGTCATATTGAAGTTTTTTTTTTTATAACAAGTGGATCGATGATCATTATCACGAACATGTAATTAAGAGATCACAAAGTTTTCAGTTTAAGCTATAAAATCATGTAGTCAAATCTGAAATATATATTTTGTCACATTCATTGTGACAATCAACATCCAACTTGACCTTATGTGTCATATTTTATGTTTAATAACACATCATTAGAGAGGGATTATTCTCTCACTAGAGCCCTATAATATTTTTTATCTTATCTTTTAGGAGAGAGAGGAGTTCGAGTTTTATAATATGGAGGAGTAGTTGGTTTAAAAGTAGACAACGACAGTTTCCCAACCAATTTGAAACCCTCAATACTTCATCTTGGTACACATTAAAAAATATTGAGGATTTTGAATATCTTCACCTATGAAAAGGACTAAACAATTGTGAGATGCTCTAATTTAAATGTAACAAAGGATTTTTTGACTAGAAATGTTTGAAACATAGAATAAACATGTAATGCTTAGTACTAAAGTTTCATAATAGCTAGTTAGGACAAGCTCAATCACATGACAAAAATTATATCAACATGATATAATCAATATTTGTATTTATAATGTTTGTTTCCAATAGCCAAGACATATGCACATACATGAATTCATTTATGTTTACCATATGCTTCAATGCTATAAAAACATTAGAGGTGCATTAGGATTATGGATGGTTTGGCACCTAAATCAAACAACTATTTACAAATTATTCAAAATTTCAATGTGTAGACAAATTGCTTGAAGTTGGGCATTTCTCTAATGCTAGTCAAACATTTATTAGAATTGATAGAGATATCTCTAATCCCAAATATTTATTTATTAACTATTTATAAATACTAACCTTGTTTTCTAATGCCCCAACAAGGAACCCTCAGAACAAAGGACAAACATATGCTAACAAAGATGGAATAATTTTTTTTTATCAATTACATAACGATTTGCAAAACATAACACAACTTTTCCTTTTAAGGAAGAGATAATATGCCACAAGATAAGTAATGAAGCATAACACAAGAAACATAAGTGAAAGACTACTAATTGCTTCCAACAATAGCAGAAAAATAGCAATAAATGACTAAAAAAACTACTAACTACTAAAACTTGCATACAAATGACTAATCTTGGTCACTTGACCATTAGTAGTTTATTGTTGGCCATTTATAATGCGACCAAATTTATGACTAAACAAATTTTAGCCATTTATTGGTTGTTTTAATTGATCAATTCGGTAGTATATTTAGTCATTAATTGATTGTTGTTAACTGGTCATTTATTTAGTCATGGTACTCATTTATTTAGTCATTGTAATCATTAATTGTCATCAACCGGTAGTATGTTTAGTCATTTTTATTCACTTGTTTTCGTCCATTGGTAGTATATTTAGTCAAATTTGTATTAACTAATTTTTGTCCATTGGTAGTTATTTGGTCATTTTAATCATTATTTTGTTGTCAACTAGTCATATATTTAGTCATTGATTATTGTTAACTGCTCATTTATTTAGTCATGGTAGCCATTTATTTAATTATTGTAATCATTAATTGTTGTCAATTGGTAGTATATTTAGTCATTTTTATTCATTTATTTCCATCCATTGGTAGTATATTTAGTCATTTTTATTTACTGGTTTCTATTAATTAGTAGTAAATTAAGTCATGGTATGAATAATTTATTAAATACCATAAATTTTATAATGTAGAAAAAACATATTAAACTTGAATTAAAACATAAAAGCAAATAAAAATATTACATATACGAACAAGGTACAACATGCTAGAATTAAAAGATTGAATCAACATCATGATAAAGAGAGGTAATCTACTATATATATATATATATATATATATATATATATATATATATATATATATATATATATATATATATATATATATATATATATATATATCCTCACTCTCAACCTCATCCAACTCATTCATTATCACAGTAAACACCTAATAACCCTTTCACATGCATTACTTGAGTTGCATGGTGGAAATCATATGAAGGGATATAGGACATTGAATCCCCACAATCTCAATGTCTTTTCCAACAACATCGTTTCACTGAATAGTCTTGTGTCTACAATTAATTCTAGGTCCATGAGATCCTAACCAATAAATTCCTAAGACAATTCCATATGATCCCAAAGGAATCACACAAAGATTAATTGAGGTAGTGAAATTTCCCAAATTCAACTTGCATTTTTGCACTAGAGAGTCTATAGCTACCTCGACACCAGAAGCTAACTCAACTTGCCAACCTACATCTTTCTCTACAACCACTAGCCCACATTTCTCTACTAAAAAAGAAGAAATGAAAGAATTTATTGCTACTGAATCAAATAAAATAGAAGTAGAAAAACCTTGAATAGCACCCAAAGTCTCTATCACTGTTCCTTGGTGCTTTGCTTAGTGATGATCTACTACTGCAAACACTCTATGTGATCTTCTAGCATCTCCTACCATCGACTCAGAAGTTGCCGACCTCTATCCTAAGAATTGTGTTGCTCACTGGGAATAATTGGCTACAATTTGACCAAACTATCTGTTGGAAACAATTGTCTGAAAAAAATTGCTACTCAAATTATGTATTGTCTTTGATGTCACACAATGTCATAGTCCGCATCATTCAGTACCTACCGAGCTCAGTCGGTCTGCCTGGCAGTAAAATTAGTGCTTACCGAGTTCACTCGGTTATCAAAGAAAAATCAGCATGTACCGAGTTCACTCGGTTATCAAAGAAAAATCAGCAGTGTTTACCGAGTTCAGTCGGTTGTCAAAGAAAAGTTAGCATTTACCGAGTTCAGTCGGTTATCGAAGAAAAAGGATTATCAGTGTTTACCGAGTTCCCTCGGTCTCTAAAAGATTGTAGAAAGTTATGGTCACCGAGCACTGTCGGCCCTTGAAGGATCTTTGCAAATAAAGTTTGCTTAATTCAGCCGACTGTTATACTAAGTAATGCTGATTTGACAAATCTAAAATCATATAAATAAAAGGTCAAATGTGAAAAATAGAAACAGAACATAGCAGAAGATATATAGAAGAAAGGCAGGAAAGGTGTGTGCGAAATTGTGAAGGATGATCAAATATCCTTGAGGAGCAGCAGAGATATATTCGATCAGGAAGGATCACACTTATACAGAACAGAGATCTGTAATTAGCAAGGCAGTTGCATTATTATACAGGTCATTTTCATTGTTACCTTTTTATCATTGTAACAGTGAATTCTAAATCTCTTAACCGAGTTGGTTTAACAACCATATTGTAAATCCTCTAACAAGGTGACAATTCCATTGAATTGTTTTCAGGACATCTTGCCAGGCCACTCCTACCAGGGTGATTAAATCCTCTAACAAGGTCACACCTAACAGTGTGTTTTGTAACCTTTTACCGGGTTGGCTTCTAACCAGGCATCACTTCAGAAAAGTGAAAATCAGTATCTAGATACATTGGTGGTTTTTCCCATATTGGGTTTCCACGTTAAATCTTGTGTCTCTTGTGTTCTTAATGGTTATCTTAATCATATTCAAGTGCTGATGAATATCTAAAGATAATTTACTAATACTTTCTGCATCTACAAAGTTACTGCAATCTATTTACCGAGTGTTTAACAGATAATATTCATTAAGATATCCTAAGGGATTTGGAAAGAAATAATTGTTAAGTGTTTTATGGTTGACTAATTCACCCCCCCCCCCTCTCAGTCACTTCATCCATATTCCATCAATTGGTATCAGAGCTTTTGGTGCTTGCAGGAAGGGTTTCAAGGACCTAAGCTAAAGATTAGGATGTCTTACAAGAGAGAAATTCCAAAGCTCAACAGAGATAACTTTTCAGCATGGCAAGGTCTCATGAGACTTCATCTGGCTTCCATTGGTGATTCAGGATGCAAATACATTGATGAAGAATACACAGTTCCTACTGGCGCATTAACTGTTGAAGACATTGCAGAGAAAAAGAATCATAACACCATGATGATAGACATTGCATCAGCTCTCAGCTATGAAGGATTTGATGAAATTAAAGAATGCACTACTGCATATGAAATGTGGATCAATTTGAAGAAAATATATGGTGGTGATGCAAATGTGAAAAGAGCCAAAGCAAAATGCCTAAGAGGACAGTTTGACAAGATGAATATGAAAAAAGATGAAAACATTGCAAAATATGTTGAAAGGATCAAAGCAAGTGTTAGTGCAATTAGAGCTTCTGGAGGAACAATCTCAGATGAAACTGTTATAAGCAAGGTACTTAGAACATTACTCCCTATCTATGCAATAAGAGTATCAGCTATTCAAGAAAGAAGATGTGAAACAAACCACAATATAACTTTGGATGCTTTAGTTGGAAGATTGACAGCCTTTGAATTAGACAACTATGACAACTATGTTCCAAGTTCCATAAATATTGAGTCAGCATTTGAGGCCAAGGTTTCACTAAGGAAGAACAAGAAAATTAAAGAAGTTCAGTCAGAAAGTGAAGAAGTATCAGAAGAAAGTTCTGATAGTGATCTTGAAATTGTAGAAGCATTACTTGCAAAGAAGTACTCTAAAGGGAAAGGTAAATATAAAGGTAAAACTCCTTTAATCTATTTTTCATGTGAAGAAATTGGGCATATTGCAGCTAGGTGCCCAAACAAGCAGGCCAAGGAAGAGAAGAGAGGTCACAAGTACTATGGCAAAAAGAATTTCAAATCATTCAAGGACAAAGGTAAGAAAACATGTTTTATGGCTAAAGATTCTGATGATAGTGAAGAAGAAATTGTCTTTATTGCTATAAAAGATGAATTTGATGATGATGAAGATAAGATGGCACTTATTTCTCATATAAGCAAAGATGATATATGGATAATAGACAGTGGATGTTCACACCACATGACTGGTGACAAGACAAAATTTGAATACCTAGAAGACTGTGATAGTGGCAATGTAAGATTTGGAAACAATGAACCTTGTTGTATAAAAGGAAAAGGAAGAATCTCATTAACCAAAGAGCTCATATGTGATAATGCTTATTGGGTTGAAGGACTAAAACATAATCTTCTAAGTGTAGCACAGCTAATCAACACTGATTTCAAGGTTGAATTCATGAATGGTCAAGCAAGACTGCTGGATGAAAAAGGAAAATTCATTGGATCAGGCAAACAAACAAAAGGTAACTTATTTTATCTTGATCTCAGTGAATATTCATGTTTTATTGCTCAAATTGAAGAAAGTTGGCTATGGCACAAAAGGTTATGTCATGTGAATTTTGATAACATGATAAAAATAAGCAAATTCAAGAAGGTAAGAGGCATTCCTACTTTGAAGAAACCTGATACTGGTCTATGTAAGAATTGTCAGATTGGCAAAATGAGTAAGACTAGTTTTAAGAGTAAAAACTATCAGTCTAAAGAGATTTTGGAAATTGTGCATATTGATTTATGTGGACCTATTGGAATACAAAGCTATACTGGAGATAAATTCTTTATTCTTTTCATTGATGATTATTCTAGAATGATGACTGTTATGTATTTAAGAGAAAAGTCAGTAGCATTTGAAAAATTCAAATGGTACTTGGCAAGAGTGGAAAAGGAAACATGGAAAAGATTGAAATGCTTAAGATTAGACAGAGGTGGTGAATTCATCTCCCATGATTTTAACAACTTTTGCATTGAAAGAGGAATCAAAAGACAGGTATCAGCTCCTAGAACTCTTGAGCAGAATGGAATAGCAGAAAGAAGAAACAGATCTATTATGGATTGTGCAAGGACTCTAATGATAGAAAAGAACATCGCTATAAAGTACTGGAAGGAAGCTATCAACACTGCAGTTCATACCTTGAACCGAGTACAATTGAAGAAATACACATTCAAAACTCCTTATGAGCTATGGTATGGCTATAAACCCAATGTAAGTTACATGAAAGTATTTGGTAGCAAGTGTTATATCTTAAAAGAATCCAGAAGAAATAAATTTGATGTGAAAAGTGATGAAGGAATATTCCTAGGATATTCTAGCAAAAGCAAGGCATACAAATGTCTAAACTTGTCTACTCACAAAGTCATAGAAAGTATACATGTAAAATTTGATGAGTTTGCAGAAAAGACTGAAGAAGAAAGCAAAAGGGAACCTAAGAACTACAGGAGATTCATTTACATTGAACCTGAAACATTGGCAGACACAACTATCAATGAGGAAACTATATCTACTGAGCCTAGCACAGTAACCGAGTCATAGGAAGAAGTTCAAACCGAGTCACAGGAAGGAGTTCAAACCGAGTCACAGGAAGAAGTTCAAACTGAGTCACAGGAAGAAATTCAAACCGAGTCTCAGCCTGAAGTTACCGAGCAAATATCTACCGAGCCCGAGCAACCTGAAGAAGAGATCCTAGAAGACAACAACATGAATCATTCAAAAAGCAAGGAACCTATACTAGCCAAATATGTCAGAAGACATCATACACCAGATCAAATCATTGGAAACAAATAAGATGGTACTATGACAAGAAGCAAACTAAAAGGTACATGTCTGCTTACTGATTTTGAACCTAGAAATATCAAAGATGCATTGAAAAATGAAAGTTGGATTGAAGCATTGAATGAAGAATTAGAACAAATACAAAAGAACAAAACATGGACTCTTGTACCTAGACCTAAAGATAAGAATGTAATTGGAACAAAATGGGTATTCAGGAATAAGCTGAATGAAGATGGTCATGTATCTAGAAACAAAGCTAGATTGGTATGTAAAGGTTATTATCAAGAAGAAGGTATAGATTATGGTGAAACTTTTGCTCCTGTTGCAAGATTAGAAGGTGTAAGAACTCTACTTGCTTATGCTGGACATAAAGGATTTAAGGTATATCAGATGGATATAAAATCTGCATTTCTCAATGGAATTCTTGATGAAGAAGTCTACATTGAACAACCTGAAGGTTTTGTTGATCCAGATAAAAAAGACATGGTCTGCAGGTTACACAAAGCATTGTATGGTTTGAAACAAGCTCCTAGAGCATGGTATGAAAGACTCCATAACTATTTGATTCAGATTAATTTCAAAAGAGCCAATGATAACAGCAATCTGTATATTAAAGGACCGGATGACAAAATTGTATTGGCAGAAATATTTGTAGATGATACTATATTTACAAGGAATGATGATCAGTGCAAAGAATTTTCAGAGCAGATGAACAAAGAATTTGAAGTGTCTATGTTTGGTTTAATAAAATTCTTTGTTGGTCTTCAAATTCAGCAAAGCAAGAATGGTATATACATTACTCAATCTAAATACATTAAGGAAATACTTAATAAGTTTGGTATGGAAGATTCAAAACCAGTTGGTACACCCATGTGTACTGGACTGAAACTTACCAAAGATGATGATTCAAAAGAAGTAGATCAGACCTTATACCGATCTATGATTGGAAAATTGCAGTATGTAGTACATACAAGACCTGATATTGCCTTAGCAGTCGGTATAGTAGCTAGATTCTCAGCAAAACCTAAGGAAAATCATATGATGGCAATCAAAAGAATCTTAAGGTACTTAAGAGGAACTGAAGAATATGGTTTGTGGTATAAATTTGGAGGCAATCTAGACTTAAAAGTGTTTATTGATGCTGATTGGGCAGGGAACATTGATGACAGAAAAAGTACAAGTGGTGGAGCATTTTTTCTTGGAAAAAGACTGGTATCCTGGACCAGTAAAAAGCAAAATTGCACATCTCAATCCATAGCTGAAGCAGAATATGTTGCTGTTGCAGTAAACTGTTCAAATATTGTTTGGTTTAAACAGTTATTACAAGGTATGAAGGTTGAAATCAAAGAACCAGTTGTTATATTTTGTGACAATACCAGTGCAATAAACATTTTGAAGAATCCAGTGATGCATTCCAAAACCAAGCACATTGCTATTAAATATCACTTTGTCAGAGAATTGGTGCAGGACAAGGAAATCAAATTAGAATATATTCATACAAAAGAGCAGATTGCAGACATTTTCACCAAACCATTACCTAAGGATGCATTTGTGTATCTAAGAGGTAAGTTAGGGGTCATTCCCCTATCCGAGGCTCACTAAATACAGTTTTAGTGATGCATCAACCAGAACATGATTGAAAATCAATTAGTTGATGCAGCATATTCAAGGGATCATTGCATATGAATCAGTACTTGAGGTACATTAGTTTACACCGGTAATATGTGAATTGTCTTTGGCATGTGTTGTCAAAGAGGGAGTGTTTGCTATGTCTTTGCTATTACTTCAAGAAATTTTCAATAGTCAGAAGGAAGAGTTTTCAAGAAAAAGGAAGTTTTTTGACCGAGGGAGATTTGAATCTGAACCGAGCTAATTATTTCAAATTTCTTATGCTATGACATATTGTGTTGCCATCAATGCCAAAGAGGGAGATTGTTGGAAACAATTATCTGAAGAAAATTGCTACTCAAATTATGTATTGTCTTTGATGTCACACAATGTCATAGTCCGCATCATTCAATACCTATCGAGCTCAGTCGGTCTGCCTGGCAGTAAAATTAGTGCTTACCGAGTTCACTCGGTTATCAAAGAAAAATCAGCATGTACCGAGTTCACTCGGTTATCAAAGAAAAATCAGCAGTGTTTACCAAGTTCAGTAGGTTGTCAAAGAAAAGTTAGCATTTATCGAGTTCAGTCGGTTATCGAAGAAAAAGGATTATCAGTGTTTATCGAGTTCCCTCTGTCTCTGAAAGATTGTAGAAAGTTATGGTCACCGAGCACTGTCGGCCCTTGAAGGATCTTTGCAAATAAAGTTTGCTTAATTCAGCCGACTGTTATACTAAGTAATGCCGATTTGACAAATCTAAAATCATATAAATAAAAGGTCAAATGTGAAAAATAGAAACAGAACATAGCAGAAGATATATAGAAGAAAGGCAGGAAAGGTGTGTGCGAAATTGTGAAGGATGATCAAATATCCTTGAGGAGCAGCAGAGATATATTCGATCAGGAAGGATCACACTTATACAGAACAGAGATCTGTAATTAGCAAGGCAGTTGCATTATTATACAGGTCATTTTCATTGTTACCTTTTTATCATTGTAACAGTGAATTCTAAATCTCTTAACCGAGTTGGTTTAACAACCATATTGTAAATCCTCTAACAAGGTGACAATTCCATTGAATTGTTTTCAGGACATCTTGCCAGGCCACTCCTACCAGGGTGATTAAATCCTCTAACAAGGTCACACCTAACAGTGTGTTTTGTAACCTTTTACCGGTTTGGCTTCTAACCGGGCATCACTTCAAAAAAGTGAAAATCAGTATCTAGATACATTGGTGGTTTTTTCCATATTGGGTTTCCACGTTAAATCTTATGTCTCTTGTGTTCTTAATGGTTATCTTAATCATATTCAAGTGCTGATGAATATCTAAAGATAATTTACTAATACTTTCTGCATCTACAAAGTTATTGCAATCTATTTACCGAGTGTTTAACAGATAATATTCATTAAGATATCCTAAGGGATCTGGAAAGGAATAATTGTTAAGTGTTTTATGGTTGACTGATTCACCCCCCCCCCTCTCAGTCACTTCATCCATATTCCATCAATTGGTATCAGAGCTTTTGGTGCTTGCAGGAAGGGTTTCAAGGACCTAAGCTAAAGATCAGGGATGTCTTACAAGAGAGAAATTCCAAAGCTCAACAGAGATAACTTTTCAGCATGGCAAGGTCTCATGAGACTTCATTTGTCTTCCATTGGTGATTTAGGATGCAAATACATTGATGAAGAATACACAGTTCCTACTGGCGCATTAACTGTTGAAGACATTGCAGAGAAAAAGAATCATAACACCATGATGATAGACATTGCATCAGCTCTTAGCTATGAAGAATTTGATGAAATTAAAGAATGCACTACTGCATATGAAATGTGGATCAATCTGAAGAAAATATATGGTGGTGATGCAAATGTGAAAAGAGCCAAAGCAGAAAGCCTAAGAGGACAGTTTGACAAGATGAATATGAAAAAAGATGAAAACATTGCAAAATATGTTGAAAGGATCAAAGCAAGTGTTAGTGCAATTAGAGCTTCTGGAGGAACAATCTCAAATGAAACTGTTATAAGCAAGGTACTTAGAACATTACTCCCTATCTATGCAATAAGAGTATCAGCTATTCAAGAAAGAAGATGTGAAACAAACCACAATATAACTTTGGATGCTTTAGTTGGAAGATTGACAACCTTTGAATTAGACAACTATGACAACTATGTTCCAAGTTCCATAAATATTGAGTCAGCATTTGAGGCCAAGGTTTCACTAAGGAAGAACAAGAAAATTAAAGAAGTTCAGTCAGAAAGTGAAGAAGTATCAGAAGAAAGTTCTGATAGTGATCTTGAAATTGTAGAAGCATTACTTGCAAAGAAGTACTCTAAAGGGAAAGGTAAATATAAAGGTAAAACTCCTTTAATCTATTTTTCATGTGAAGAAATTGGACATATTGCAGCTAGGTGCCCAAACAAGCAGGTCAAGGAAGAGAAGAGAGGTCACAAGTACTATGGCAAAAAGAATTTCAAATCATTCAAGGACAAAGATAAGAAAACATGTTTTATGGCTAAAGATTCTGATGATAGTGAAGAAGAAATTATCTTTATTGCTATAAAAGATGAATCTGATGATGATGAAGATAAGATGACACTTATTTCTCATATAAGCAAAGATGATATATGGATAATAGACAGTGGATGTTCACACCACATGACTGGTGACAAGACAAAATTTGAATACCTAGAAGACTGTGATAGTGGCAATGTAAGATTTGGAAACAATGAACCTTGTTGTATAAAAGGAAAAGGAAGAATCTCATTAACCAAAGAGCTCATATGTGATAATGCTTATTGGGTTGAAGGACTAAAACATAATCTTCTAAGTGTAGCACAGCTAATCAACACTGGTTTCAAGGTTGAATTCATGAATGGTCAAGCAAGACTGCTGGATGAAAAAGGAAAATTCATTGGATCAGGCAAACAAACAAAAGGTAACTTATTTTATCTTGATCTCAGTGAATATTCATGTTTTATTGCTCAAATTGAAGAAAGTTGGCTATGGCACAAAAGGTTATGTCATGTGAATTTTGATAACATGATAAAAATAAGCAAATTCAAGAAGGTAAGAGGCATTCCTACTTTGAAGAAACCTGATATTGGTCTATGTAAGAATTGTCAGATTGGCAAAATGAGTAAGACTAGTTTTAAGAGTAAAAACTATCAGTCTAAAGAGATTTTGGAAATTGTGCATACTGATTTATGTGGACCTATTGGAATACAAAGCTATACTGGAGATAAATTCTTTATTCTTTTCGTTGATGATTATTCTAGAATGATGGCTGTTATGTATTTAAGAGAAAAGTCAGAAGCATTTGAAAAATTCAAATGGTACTTGGCAAGAGTGGAAAAGGAAACAGGGAAAAGATTGAAATGCTTAAGATTAGACAGAGGTGGTGAATTCATCTCCCATGATTTTAACAACTTTTGCATTAAAAGAGGAATCAAAAGATAGGTATCAGCTCCTAGAACTCCTGAGCAGAATGGAATAGCAGAAAGAAGAAACAGATCTATTATGGATTGTGCAAGGACTCTAATGATAGAAAAGAACATCGCTATAAAGTACTGGAAGGAAGCTATTAGCACTGCAGTTCATACCTTGAACCGAGTACAATTGAAGAAAGACACATTCAAAACTCCTTATGAGCTATGGTATGGCTATAAACCCAATGTAAGTTACATAAAAGTATTTGGTAGCAAGTGTTATATCTTAAAAGAATCCAGAAGAAATAAATTTGATGTGAAAAGTGATGAAGGAATATTCCTAGGATATTCTAGCAAAAGCAAGGCATACAAATGTCTAAACTTGTCTACTCACAAAGTCATAGAAAGTATACATGTAAAATTTGATGAGTTTGCAGAAAAGACTGAAGAAGAAAGCAAAAGGGAACCTGGGAACTACAGGAGATTCGTTTACATTGAACCTGAAACATTGGCAGACACAACTATCAATGAGGAAACTATATCTACTGAGCCAAGTCTCTACCTCAAAACTACTACCCTATCCATCAAAGGTAGGAGGTCGTGATCTAAGAAGATCTCTCATATTATTAGCAACAATAGTATCTTGATCAACTACAATGTTCCTCCTCCTAGGTCTCTCGTATCTCTCTCTCTCTCCTCATTCTGAGAATTATTAGACTCATCTTGTTCAATTCTATTTTGTTCAAGTTCTAGACAGTTTAGAATAGCCAAATACATCTGCCTAGTATGAGGCTCTTCTGACTCAGCATGGATCTCACCATTATGCTCTTCCTTATTCACCTCATACACACTCTCATGTTTGACGCTTGTAGAAGGGTTGTGAAGTCTACCCCTTCCATGTCCTCTATCTCAACCTCTAGTAATAGATCTAGTCTTAGTAGGAATCTTACATACGATAACCAAATGAATAAATATGATATCTCAAAACAAGTTAGAAATAAAAAGATGACGTATAATCACATAAATAATAGTTTGAAATAAAAAAGAGTTATGTGTCTATGTTTTGTTTAACTTTTAACTATAAAAAACCTAATGTGCATACAAAACCCTATACTTCCAAGTGTAGAAACTTGGGCTATGATACTAGATGTAACGCCCCAGGGAACGAAAGATAAATTAACCTAAACATGATACTACACTGATGGAATAATTATTTCCTTGAATGTTTAGCAACTATGTGGAAGCAAGAACAACATAAGATAACATAATGAACTTAAATATACAAATACAATTGCAATTCCCAAGGTTTCCATAACATGGTTACTTTATGTTAACTAATGTACTAAGAATTGTATCATCCTAAAAAGTTAGCATCCATTCATTTAAAAGCTCTAGGACAATTTTTGGCCCCATTTTAGTGATCTCCTAGATCTGGATGTTCTTATACTTGATTTCTCACTTTCCTCTTTTGTTTCTCCTTGAATCTCTCCACATTTCCTGCATCCCAAAGACCATTTCAAAATGTGCCTCTTTGGGACTAGGACAAATTCAGCCTAGTCCTTGTGAGTTGCTTTTTAATGGGCTCTGGGTCCAATGAGAGTATATTTATTTTCTCACTCTTTGTTGTTGTTGGCCTGTCGATTTTGGATCCCAAATTGACTATAAAATGTCATTCAAGCTTCTCATTTTGACATCCACTCTTATGCAAATACATACATGATACACAATTACAAGTAATCAAGAAATCTATGTGAGAGCAATTATTAGTGATTTCAAGTGCTCTTTTGGATTCAAGATTTGAAAACAAGGCTTCCAACTCAATATCTTCTAGTTTTCTTCCATTCAAGATCCATTCAAAGGAAACATTCTCTTATTGATGCAAGTTTCTCTCTTCCATGGTGGCCAAGTAGAGGAATTCACAAACAAGAAAGAAGACTCACATATATTTCCTTCTTCCTCCTCTTCTCCATTGAAGTGATCAAGCATACATACATCCAAGATCTATGGATTTGGAAAGTGTAAATCGATTGAATTTGTGAAGACATCCTTGATTCTACAACACATTTCAATCATACATTTTCATGGGTTTATCATATCCACATCCATCCATGAGGGTTTGAAAAGCAAGGTGAATACTTACATTTGTCTTTTTTTACATATATTTCTTGTTTCCTTTTAAGGTTAATTCCTATACATGGGCTTGACCAAGGCAAGCCCATTTCTACAACAATTTCACCATTTTTCTTGTGTTTAGGAACATGTGTGTAGTTTTTGATCTGGATTTTTAGGATTTTGGAACCACAGTCTAATCCTTTACAGATTTCATCAGTTTTTACCCTTCTAGGACTAGGCTGAATTTTTGGGACTAGGTCGACTTGATTTAGAATGTTCCTAAGAGTCTGCAAATTTCATGATTAGAAGTTATAGGTCTTAGAGTCCCAGATCTTAGACAATTTTTTATTCTGATAGGTTTTTGGCAATCAATTACAAATTTTATATTCACTTGTCCTCTTCTAGAAATCAAGGTGAGTACATTATTCTTATTTTCCTTCAGCACTTTCTTTAATACATTAGATCTGATATCATACATTATTGGTTATCATCTTCTTTACCATTGTATAAGTTTTTGTCATACTTTACATTTATGTTCGTACAGGGAATACCATATCATCCCATCAAACTCCCCCTTTGTCTAGATCATGCATTATCACACCTTCATCCATTTTGGGTTGTAATAATAAGATTTGGTCTATGTTTGGGGTTTGGTATTCCAATGTATACAGAAAGTGGGGGTCTACCATTGACGACCATTTTGTTACAATGGTGAGTAAGACTGATTGCATCTTTGGTCTCTTTGGAATTGCCAACATATCGGTGGTTTGTGACATGGCTTAAATGCCTCTTGTTTCTTCTATATGTCTAGTGGTTGTATCAGGCATTAATGGGTTAATATCTTGGTGCAACAACAATCGCTAGTTGTAACAAGTTGTATCAAAGCTTTATCATAGGTTTGAGCCCTATGCTTGCACTAGGGGGGATTGTTACAATGGTGAGCAAGAATGATTGTGTCCTTGGTCTCCTTGGTGTTGCCAACGTAGAAGTGGTTCACGAAATACCTATACTACCTCATGTGTCTTCTATATGTCTAGTGGTTGTATCAGGTATTAACATGTTGATCTTTTGGTGCAACAACAACTATTAGTTGTAACACATTTTCTATATCACAATTTGGTGAACCTGTCGCTTGCATGCTTTTTGATTTGTTAGTTAGATCTCCTTTTCATATTTACATTGTTATATCTCATTTGCATTGCATTTTCACATCTAGATCTACTTTTTATGCATTGTGTTATTCACTATTTACATTACATCTTTGCTACATTGTATGCATTTAGTTTCATATTCCATATTTCATGCTTAAATTTGATAGTTAAATTTTCTTAAATTGCATATTTCTTTCAAATTACATTGTATCTCTCTTTCCTTTAATTTCCTTGTGTATGAGCTTTATCAGTTTGAGTCCCACCTATAGTATTCAAGTTAGAAGAAGTCATAGACTCATGGGTCCCTTTGAGTTTTACTAAGTTGGTTTGACTATTGGTATTTATTGTGCAACATACTTTGGAGATTCATGTCCATCTTCTAGTCACAAAAGTGACAAAAATAAAAAACATAATATCCCTAGGTGAAAATTGAGAGGTGCATATAAATCACAAAAACTAAAAAATTAATGACATATCCAACGGTGAAAACCTCTTTAAGGTTTCAGAAGATGGAATATTGGACATAATCCATATCAATCAATAAATTTATTTGTTTCTTGTAGAAAAGACACAAGCAGTCAACCTTGGGACTAAGGAAACCATTATAATAATTCATCTAACAATAGAACAAAGAGAGAAATTTATCCAATTCTTAAAGGACAAATAGATCAAATTTACCTAGTCATATTCTGATATGCCCAAAATATATCAAGAATTGGTCTTACACCACTTAACACTCTAGATGGAGGCAAAATGAGTCAATCAGAAGCTCCATAAAATACACCCTAAAATTTCACTACTTGTCAAGGAAAACTAAAAAAGATACTAGATGTAGATTTCATCAGGCCCATAGATTATGCTAAATGGCTTTTCAATCTTGTGTCAATCTTAAAAAGAAATGGAGATATTAGAATTTGTACAAACTTTAGAGGTCTCAATAAAGCATGTCTAAAGGAAGACTTTCCTCTCTCAAACATTGATACGATAATGGACCTAACAACTTTATATGAGTGTTGAACACACACTAGATGTTGAGAGGGGGGTGGGGGTGAATCAACATAAACCAAAAATATTACTTAGATAATTAAACATCAATGTTATCCAGCATACAACTTATTAATAAAATAATGAACTTAAATAGTAACACATGAATACCAAGATTTTATACATAGAAAACCTAAACTAGGAAAAATCACGGTGAGCACTTTCCCACAAAGATAAATCACTTTAATATATATTTTGATTACAAATATAGTAGGATCTCATTGTTCTGAACGTGCAACCAAAGGCCCACTACCAACACAACACCAAAAAAGATAGGATCTTACTACTCCAGACTTACAAATGGAGGCTTGTTGCCAAAGTAGCAAGATACAAAAAAGAAATTGTACACCCAAGATACATTGTCTTAGGGAAAATATACATACAACTCTTTACAATAGATATAAATATTGATTCTCCTAATAATATAGTTGTACCACATAATACCCACAACTTTAGTAACACATTTTTTCTATCTCGACTTCTCTTCCATAGTCATAAAATAGAACTCATCATAAAATGAGCTTCCACTCTTTTGAAACTCTACTTATAGATTGTCACTTTCTTGCACTCATCACTCTTAATTTTTCCAAACTACACGTTGTACTTATATACAAGATGGATCATTTTAGTTTACAAGTTTGTCCATGCCAAAATAAAATTACAAGTCGACCATATCACAACAAATTACAATAAGGTCCCATGCCAGAAGCATCCGAACCAAAACATAGATAACACATAATAAAGGCCCATACAAATAAGAGATAAACATTAAATATATAGTTCACACATAACATGAACCCATATTAATAAGAGATAAATATGAAATGTAATACCCAGACAAAAAACATGAAGCATTCAAACCACTTCAAGAGAGAGAGGGATCATGAACATGTTACACATATCCCAATACTTCTAATCCGCAATACCAAAAAAACTTCCATAGTTAGTCCAAATATGTAGCATAAAAGTGACCAAAGAACCACATAACTTTCCAACTGTATCTAGACCTCCACACACTATGGTGAGATCCAATCCAAATGTTAGATGTCATATCACAACACATTTGGACTAGAACAAAAACTAATCGCAACTACAACACTTGATAACATTATTTTCAAATCACCAAGAACTGTTTCTAGATTACTAGAAAAGACTACAACCAAAACCAAAAACTAAGTAAAATATAAATCATATATGCACATCTTCAACTCTTATTTCTGGAGAAAAAAACTTCCAAAAAAAACAACTATAACAACATTCATCTTTAATTATATATTTTTGTTACCGAACTAGTGACTTCTTGACTAAAGATTATAAAACATAAGTAGTGGCAACCATCATACTCATGAACCATAATACATACCTATCTTCCACTATTTCACATCCACTGAATACATATATATATATTCCTCTACTTTATAGCCACTAAATACATACCTATCTTCCATACATGTCTTCCACTATTTAGAAGAAACTATAGCACTAACATGTCCAACACATAGCTTTATGATACAGAGTGGGAAGTAGATTTTGTGGACAAGGTTCTCAAGGGAGGACTGATTTGAGTGCTTTAGGCACTTCAATCCCACTAGTCTCCAAACACCTCAAATGGCCAATACCTTCCAAAAGATTCAAGAACCTTCCAAATTCTCAAGGTGAATGCTCAAGGGTTAAACAAGGTGCTTTTAGCAAGTTTTAATTAGTTTTAGGCTTGCAAGAAACTCCCAACAAGTAAATTGTTCAAACTAGCTACTAGGCCTAATTGCCCCTTCTAGTAGGTCACCAACAGTACAAACTTGAGGATAACTTTAAAACTTCCCATAGGACTAAATCAACACATCACACTTTTGAATACCCTTTTCACCATACTATAACATACTAAAACCTTGCAGTGAGGTACTTTGGACCAACGTACCCGAAACCTGGTTGTGCCCTATTTTAAAGGGTAAAAACCATGCATTTAACAAAGGAAGTATGTGTTAAACATACTAAAGTGACCATGAAACCTTCAAAAGTATCAGGATATGACTCAAATCCACCAAATATCAAATCAATTTGGATCTTGGACCTCCACAAGCATGAAAGCCCCAAATGTGACCCAAATCCCCCTCCAAACTAGGGTTGGCGCAATGTCACACTTCCCAATCCTTCCTCCAACTTATGAGAGTTGTTACACCTTCAATTTGGTGTTCCCAAAAAACTTCAAGAATAACATTGGGTCCTCCAATGGATGGATCTCCTCCTCCTGCTCCATAGCCACACTTTTCAAGGCTATTTCATGCCCCTAATCACAACAAGTTGACCAATAGACTGATCACTTGCATCTACCCACTTGTCCTCAAAATTTTAGGCATGAGTACATAATGTAAAAGTTAATAATTCATCCCCAAGCCATAGTTACAATAGTATGGGGATGGTTATATCATTTTGCCTTAAGGAAAATAATGATAAACTAGACTCTCACAGTCCCTTTGCGAGTAAAAATTGATTCCACATTATGAAATCATTTACAAATGACTCAAAATGACATTAGGATCATTCCTCAATACATTTGGATGATCAAACAATAACAATCAATCCAATAGAAACTCAAAATATGCAAGAAATCAGTAATTTCATTGATTTTCTGGGTACAGTCCATACAAACGCTTCACTCGTACGTACTCTATGATCTCCCAAACATCTAACAATGTTTAATAATCATTTCTAAAATTCCTCAACCGATCCAAAGTGGTTGGGAAGGAGTTAGACTTGATTAAGACTCCTAAACATCATTTCCCACCAAAAGATAACTAGTCGTTAACATTCAAATATTTGAATTGTTAACCTATGTTATTTGATGTTTTATTAAACTAGACTTATAAAAAATTAGATGATTCAATACCTAGGATCTAATTAAACTTACTCAAGAAAACCTAGACCCTAATTGAACCATTGGGTTGCTATTGACCCATTTTACAATATTTTGGTCCTAAGTCCCTACCAGGACTTCTAGGACATTTGTCATTTAACTCATATTGTTCATTACAAAATGCCATTATAGGATTAAAGAGATCCCAATTGAACTTTAGGGACCCTGTAGATCTATTAATTCCATTAGATCCATAGGTGTTTATGAGTGTTTGGATAGGTGATCCTGCACCATGCACCCCACCTTCAAAATGACACTTGCCCCAAGAGTGCAAAAAATTAATTTTGTTGCCATCCTTCCTCCTAGATGGATGACTAGAACTCTTCTTATACAACTTAGCGTCCTCCATCAAATTAGTACCTGCATTCAAGTTGTTAGAAACACAAAAAAAAACTCCATCTTTTTTATCATCCATGATGACTTTGTGTTTTGCCGGTTGGGAATAGTCATCTTGTGCCTTCACAAATTGCTCCTTTGTTTTCATTTTAGGATCAAATGGACCCTTCCTCTCATTCTCCATGGATATGGTGCTATGACCTTTTCTCTGTGATACCATAGGACAACACACACTACCAACCAAGATCCCATGTGGTTTCTCAATATGTTGCTTCACAGTCAACCCTTCATGACTATCCCAAAGGCTAGATTTTACCACCAACAAGGTTGTCTTTTGTTTCAGATCTGAAGCCACATATCTCTGATCCAAATCTTTTTTCAAATAAACATAGTCTTTTTTCCAAAAAAAATGATGTTCCTACCTCCTTCAGCAACTTGGTTAGGCAGGGGTGTGAGAGTGTATCTCTTTCCATCCTCATGCACAACATAAGTGTTTTCCAGCCCATAGTGAATGGTTTATCTTGAGGCCTGCCATGGTCTTCCCAAGATTATGTGACAAAAAGTCATGGGAACCACATCACACAAGAACCTATCACTATATGATCCAATAGATAAATCAACATAATCCCTTCCTTGATAACAATGTTTTGATCAGTACTGATCCATGATGCTCTATATGGTCTATCAATTGGAAATGTATGCAAATTCATCTTATTCATAATTTCACAAGACACATAATTATCAAAATAACCATAATCAACAATCATCTTACAAATCTTGGCATAATTATTGCAAGTTGTCCTAAAAATTGATACCTCTGACTTCTTTTGTTGCTGCATCCTTGTTCCTTTTCTCACCATGAGAAAATATCCTTTAGTGATTGACTCTAAAATAAGGTTGGTTGGCTTGTCATTAGTCTCTTCCTCTCCATGAGTTAGAGTGACTTTTCTATCATTCTTCCTAGTTTCTCTTTGAGGACACTTGTAAAATGGATGACCATCTTCACCACATTTGTAGCACTTCCCAAGAAAATATTTTTTCCTACCACTCTCGTGTTCTCCTCTTTGATCTAGGACTTTCTCTTTACCTTTCTCACTTTTCTCAAGGCTTGGGTTCAATCCTTTGGCTTTTCTTGTCTTCCCTTTTGGATTACCTTGCCTCTTTTTCCTTCTCCTAAGGTTGTCCTCAACCTTCATAACCAACTTGAAGCATTCTTCCAAGGTTATAGGTGTAGCCATGATCATTTCATCCTGGATATTGTACCTTAACCCTCCAAGATACCTAGCCACCTTCTCTTCCACATCTTCATCAAGATATGCTCTGATGTCAAGCTTATGAAATTATTCTGTATACTTAGCGACGTCCATGTACTTTTTCTCCAGTCCTTGTATCCTCTTGTAGAACTAGACTTTATTGTCTCCAGGGAGGAACTTATCCTTCATCTTCTCCATCATTCTTGGCCATGATGAGATCTTAGACCAACCTTTTTTCATCCTGTCAGCCTGCAAGTTATCTCAATATAATAACGCATGTCCTTTCAATCTAGACTTAGCAATCTTTACCTTCATTCTATCCTCCACATCATCACAATCAAAGCAATTTTCAAGAGCACTGAACCAATCCAATAAAAGTTCATCATCCATCCTTCCATCATAAATAGGAATTTCAACCTTTACCTTTGAGTCTCCTGCAAACTTCACAACCTTCAAGATTATTTCCAATCTTGCATCCTCAGGATCAACTAGTTCTTCTCTTATTGTTGCATGATCTTCTTCTTCTTCATGGTCTTCTCTATGTCATTGTTTGTTCACAAGGTTAGTCAACCTTTCAACTTCTTCTCTTAGCCTTCAATTATATGCCATTTGTTCTCTTACCAACTTAGAAAGCTCTAAATTTGTGACCTTCTGAGGGATCCCATCCTCTTCTCCTTCTGACATCTTTGAGGTATAGATCAACTTTGGAATACTCAAGGAGGAATGAACTTCTCCAAGGTCTCAACAAAGGATCAAGTACTCTCAAGACACCAAGAGATCTTCTCAACATAGATACTCCTAGGCTCTGATACCACTTTGATGCAGAGTGGGTAGAAAATGTGGTGGACAAGGTTCTCAAGGGAGGACTGATTTGAGTGGTTTAGGCATTTCAAGCCCACTAGTCTCCAAGACATCTCAAATGGCCAATACCTTCCAAAAGACTCAAGAACCTTCCAAATTCCCAAGGTGAATGCTCAAGTGTTAAACAAGGTGTTTTTAGCAAGTTTCAAATAGTTTTAGGCCTACAAGCAACTCCCAACAAGTAAATTGTTCAAACTGGCTACTAGGCCTAATTGCCCCTCCTAGTAGGTCACCAAGGGTACAAAATTGAGGATAAATTTGAAACTTCCCACATGACTAAATAAAAAAATTTCACTTTTGAATACCCTTTTCACCATACTATAACATACTAAAACCTTACACTGAGGTACTTTGTACCAACCCACCCAAAACCTGACTGTGCCCTATTTTTAAGGGTAAAAACCATACATTTAACAAAGGAAGTATGTGTTAAAAATACAAAGTAACCATGAAACCTTCAATAGTATTAGGATATGACTCAAATCCACCAAATATCTAATCAATTTGGATCTTGGACCTCCGCAAGCATGAAAGCACCAAATGTGACCCAAAAACCCCTCCAAACTAGGGTTGGTGCAATGTCACACTTCCCAATGCTTCCTCCAACTGCTAAGAGTTGTTACACCTTCACTTTAGTGTACCCAAAAAACTTCAAGAATAAAATGGGGTCCTCCAATGGACGAATCTCCTACTGCTGCTCCATAGCCACACTTTTCAAGGCTATTTCATGCCCCTAATCACAACAAGTTGACCCAATAGACTAATCACTTGATTCTATCCACTTGTACCTACAATTTTAGGCATGATTACATTATTTAAAAGTTAATAATCCATCCCCAAGCCATAGTTACAATAGTATGGGGATGGTTATATCATTTTGCCTTATGGAAAACAATGAAAAACTAGACTGTCACAGTCCCTTTGCAAGTAAAAATTGATTTTACAGTATGAAATCCTTTACAAATGACTCAAAATGACATTAGGATCATTCCTAAATACATTTGGCTGATCAAACAATAACAATCAATCCAATAGAAACTCAAAATATGCAAGAAATCAATAATTTCATTGATTTTATGGGTACAGTCCGTACAAAGGCTTCATCGGTCCATACTCTATGATCTCCCAAACATCTAACAATGTTTAATAATCATTTCTCAACTTCCTCAACCAATCCAAAGTGGTTGGGAAGGATTTAGACTCGCTTAAGACTCCTAAACATTATTTCCCACCAAAAGATAACTAGTCGTTAACATTCAAATATTTGAATTGTTAACCTATGTTATTTGATGTTTTATTAAACTGGACTTATAAAAAATTAGATGCTTCAATCCCTAGGACCTAATTAAACTTACTCAATCAATCCTAGACCCTAATTGAACCATTGGGTTACTATTGACCCATTTTATAATATTTTGGTCCTAAGTCCCTGTATCATCTTAAAATGGAAGCACTTCCATGTTAAGAATGTTTAGCCCTCTGAGTAAGTGGTCTGGGGTCATGTCAAGCACCTTGAATAGGAATTTTCATGGATCTAGCTTTTCCCCCCTGTTCTGCTTCTCTCTCCACCTATTTCTAGCCTTTTTCTAGCACCTGGTCCTAAGAATTTGAGATCTGAGACCTCTGGGTCAAGATCGACCTCCTGGGTCAAGGTAGACCTTG
Source organism: Chamaecyparis obtusa (assembly GCA_027943335.1). Taxonomy (NCBI): domain Eukaryota; kingdom Viridiplantae; phylum Streptophyta; class Pinopsida; order Cupressales; family Cupressaceae; genus Chamaecyparis; species Chamaecyparis obtusa. The sequence goes on from BSBK01004847.1 coordinate 1,639,038, forward strand.
ACCATGATCTAGGGAAGAGTTGACCTTGAACCTGACCTAGGGTAGAGTTGACCTCGACCTTGACCCTGGGTCCAATTTTCAAGTTCTGGAGGTTTTGGGATATCGGGCTTTAGAAAGTTTTATTTTCCTGCTTCTGGGTCGACTGTTTCAAATTTCAGAATGGTAAACTCTTAAATTGCATTTAATCTAGGTCTATTTCTAGGGGTTAAGGTTAATTTGGATTTAATTCTCCAATGTCAGCCTCTCTAGAAGTTTGTGGCCTAGATCACTATAAAAGGAAGCCTTCCTCTCTCATTCCATCCATCTCTTTTCATAATCTCTCAAGCACTCAAGGAAGAAAAATCAAGCAATCAAGAAGAAAGCAAGAAGGAGAAATAAAGCATTCAAGCATTCATCCATCTTCAAGCATTCAAGATCCAATTCATCAAGGAGATCTATTAGTAGCCATTGAAGGATTCAAGCTCTATGGAGCCCTCTTGTTGAAGATTTCTCCATCCATGTCCATCCAAGCCTCTTCCTAATCCAAGATCCATTCAAGATTGGTGTTGAAGATCTAATGCCATTGATTTGAGACATCCTACATACAATTATACATTCATTTGGAGCATTCCTACTTGTGGATTCAAGGATTCGAATCCTCCACAAGGATTTCAACATAAGAAAGGTGAATAGTTCCATTTACTTTGTTTATATATTGCAATTCCAATTACATTTCAAGGTTGATTCCAAACTAGGGTTTGACCAAGGAAAATGCCCCATCCAAACAACAAAAACCATTTTTCTTGCAGGTACAGGTATAGGATAGCGAATTGCAGTTAAGATCTGGATACCCTTTTTGACGAACTTCCAGGATATATGAACATAATTTCTGTCGAAGCTATTTCAGGTCAAGGTCGATCTTCAGTGGGGGGTAAGATTTTTCCTCGAGGTAAGATTGTGCCCCACTATTTGGGTCAAGGTAGACCTCCCTCAGAATTGAAAAAGTTTTCTAGGTTTTCTCTGTCTCGGCATTTCTAGTTCGAAGCAGGTTGCAAAATTCCCTGAAATTGTGCACAAACATCAGAAATCAATCTTTTCTAGATTTACCCTATTTTGAGGTTAGCATTTTTCTTCTATTTATTTAAGATTTCAAGAATATACTTTTCATAGCAAATTATAAGATCTTCTCCTTTCTTCATATTCTCCATAGTTTGATTGATTTGTATATTGATCACTTCTTTGTGATTAATCAATTTGGATCTCTCCTTTTTGGAATTTGGATTAGGGATAGATCTTATATTCCCCCCCTTACATTTTTACCCTTTACAGTCCCTACCAAAGTCTTCTAGGACATTTTCCATTTAACTCATATTATTCATTACAAAATGCCATAATAGGCTTCAAGAGATCCCAATTGACCTTTAGGGACCCTGTAGATACATTAACTCCATTAGATCCATAGGTGTTTATGAGGGTTTGGATAGGTGCTCACGCACCACTTTACTTCTTCCAGTACATCATCAAACTTCTAGACATATTCATGTTAATATGATTTAGAACAATAGAGAGGGCAGGTGAATCAGTTGTTCTCAAGTCCAGATGTATAAAACAAACTTTAAAACTCTTCAACAAATCAGATCTAACAACCAACAGCTACTCAGTCATTATTGATTGCATAACAAAAATATATAACAGTGCAGTCCACTTATCTAATAGCATCTAACTTGTAAAACACAGAAATGTTCAAACCAAAACATTCACACAAGTATCAACACCAAGATTTATAGTGGAAACCCAATTTGGGAAAAACCATCCACTGAATTTCTCCCTCTGTCATCTTTTCTTATGACTGATTCTTGGCTTTGCTGTGCTTTTCACAAATCTAGGCTGCTCCTAAAGTTTGACCTATTTATGCATCAACTTGTTAGATACTCTTTGCAGCACATTTGATGCAGTTCTCCTAGCTTGACTAGGAAGCGTCAATTAGGGGAAGGACCCCTAATTGAATTCTCAGGTATTCATGAGCTTCTTTAGGTAAAGCCTTAGTGAATATGTCTGCTAGTTGTTCCTTTGTATTCACATATTCCATTTGGACCTCTTTATCTTGTACCAGTTCTCTCAAGTAATGATACTTGATGGCAATGTGTTTGGTCTTTGTGTGCATCATTGGATTCTTAGAGATGTTGATAGCACTTGTGTTGTCACATAAAATGACAACTGGTTCAGTGATTTCTTCTTTCATGCCTACCAACAATTGCTTTATCCATATTAAGTTTGAACAGTTCACAGTTGCAGCCAAATACTCAGCTTTAGCAGTAGATTAGGAAATGCAATTTTGTTTCTTGCTTGTCCAGGAAACTAATCTCTATCCAAGAAAGAAAGCTCCATGACTAGTACTCTTTCTTTCATCTACATTTCCTGCCCAATTAGCATCTGTATACACTCTCAGTTCAAACTTCTCATGCTTCCTGTAGTACAATCCATAGTCAGCAGTCCCTTTCAAATATCTCATTATTCTTTTGACAGCCATCATGTGAGTTTCCTTAGGATTGGCAGAGAATCTTGCCAAAATCCCAACAGCTAATGCAATATCTGGTCTACTATGTACAACATACTATATCTTTCCAATCATAGATCTATACAAAGTCTGCTTAACTTCTACAACATCATCATTTTTAGACAACTTTTGTCTAGTAGCCATGGGAGTACTTACTGGCCTTGAATCTTCCATACCAAAGGTTTTCAGTATCTCATGAACATATTTAGACTGGGTGATGAAAATTTCTTTCTCCATCTGATATACTTGTAAACCAACAAAAAATTTGATCTCCCCAAACATACTCATTTCTGTACACACAAAAGCAGTGCACTTCTATGAATCCTTACATGCAAGGAAACTCAAGAATGAGCCCTCACAAATTGATCCATAGCTCTTTATGCATAGAGTTACAAGATTTGTAAAATTGCTCTTAGCTAGAGCTATGAACTCATGACCTTGCTAGTCAACCACACAATGAGAGATTCCAAATCAAAGACAAGGGCAACAATGCCAATATCTCTAATGAAATCCAAATGTATGCAATGCAATGCAAGTAAGCTAAGAATGAGAATGCAATCTAGTCTATGGAAATGAAAGTACAATGCAACTAATCTATGAAAGGAAAGAACAAATGTGACCAATCCCTCCTATTTAGACTATGTGAGATTAATCTATTGCATAAAAGGAAATCTACACTAAGAATGCCATTATCATGCAACTATGAAAGAAAATATGAAATGAGATGCAACAAAGTCTTCAAAGCTTGGATTGCAAGAGTGTCTTCAAAGAGAGCTCCAAATGACCTAGAAAACCTGCAGCATAATATTAGCATGAAAACCTAAGATGCAAATGAGGAAGAGAGCTCTCCTTTTATAAGAAATGAGATGAAAATGGACCATTGAGATTAAGAGGCAAAAGACTTAATCAATGGTGGAGAAAAATAGAAGCTTGATCCTTGTGCACAAATATCCTTCAATGAGAAAATAAGAGTTGACTTTTGTGTCCATATAAGACAAAAAGTGCTTTTCTTGTTTTTATAAAATAAGAATAATGCTTTATTTGTGCAACTTAGGATAAGAGGAAAAGTGGGGGCTTTTTATTTAATAAAAGGGGAGGAAATATTCCTTTTAATTAAATAAAGACTTTAGGATAAAATGGTTAGGCCAAGGCAAATAATCAAAAATGATAAAAAGGATTTGATCAAGGAAATTGATATAATTGAAAAATGCTGATTTTTGAAAATCTTGATTCAAGGATTTGATAAATTGCTGAATGGGGGCCCAAAGTCTAGGTGACCATTTTAGGGTGCATACATCTGCCCCTCTTTCACTAATGTGAGATCGATTTGGGAACACATGTGGTCAAAGAATGAAGTTGCAATGTGAGATCGATTTGGGATCACAAAACAATCCAGATGTGTGTTCATTTTGGTACACATCAGGATAAAAATAAGCAAAGGCTGAAAGACAAGACCAACACCATTGCTACTAGGTGCAAATCAAGCCTTAGACAAAACTATCGCCATCGCTGCTAGGCAATAATCAAGTCTGAAAAATAGGAGATAAAAATTGAAAGACAAAATCACCACCGTCACTGCTAGGTGATAATCAAGTCTCCAAATAAGAATCTCAAGCTAAGCTGAATGATAAAGCTAAATCAAAGATTGAAGCTGATAGGTATTGCCCCCTCGAAATTGGAATCGAAATCAGGTAGAGGAGAACAAGAGATTGATAAAAGATGATCAAATCATAATGAAATCATAATCAAAGATGAAGGATAACAGGATAACCATTAGGCAGTGAAAACATGCCCCAGTGATGAATGAGAAGAAAAGAAATGGGGTGAATGGAAGACTAGAAGTGTGAAAGACATGAAAAGGAAGAAATTCCATCAAAGATCAAAGAATTATGCCTCAAAAGGTTAGTCAACTACACAGAAGAAAGAAATTTTTGAAATGTGATTTTGACTATCAAGATGACCTCGAATTTCAATTTCGAGTCCGAAAATGGATCCAGGATGTCGAAATTAGCTAAAGGTGCAATTTTTGCGCAATTCTAAGGTGTTTTGAAAATTAGGTAAAAAGTCAAAATGCTATAAAAGGGGGTGAAAATGATGTGATATGAAAGACAAGATGTAAAAGACATGATCGAGAAAAGGAAAGGTGAGCGCAGTTGACCAACAAGTCCATGAAAGATAAAAGGAGAGCTCTCTCCATATGCAAGATGCAAAACTAACTAACATGAACCTAAAAATGCAAGCTACTATGAAAAAGTGGTTGACTTGCAAGGTCACAATGCCAATAGACATCTAATAATCATCATTGAGCTTTATTGGTAGCGTCATAAGATCATACAATACACACTAGTATGACTATGGGTATATGAATATGATCTATATCAGATAAGAATGTGGGAATCCCACCTAGGCACCAAAGACATGTAGGTCAAGATGACTAGTGCAGTGAGATTACCTAAATTTGATATGGCAAGATTATACTCACATCGAGACACAAGGAAAGTCAAGATGACTATAAGTATGCACTCGCAAAACAGTCAAGGATAATACCTTGTCAATCCATAGTGTCAAGTAAGACCAGCATAAATGCTCATGACAGTTAGGATCAACAAAATATACCCATAGGCAAATAAAGAAAGAAAACATGTTCTCATACCCTCAGTCTTCTAGCTATGCATCATCGAAAACTTCTCAGGGAGAGACCACTCATAAAAGAAATCCTCATAGACAACACACAAAGAAAAATAAAGTCAACATATCTCAAGCGAGTTGATTGTCTAAGTGCGTGTGTGTTGGTCATAGAGTCAGACTCTAGTTATCACATCTATCAATGAGAAATATCGCATCATACTTAGACTATTGGGTAAGACATCTGATAAGTGTTAAGAAACACTCGACGCAAGGGTAGTGTTGAAAAACATTGTCTGGGATGGTGTTGAAAAATACCTGTTGTGAAATGCCCCAAGAGACAAACGCACTTAAAGGACCTATGCTAACAGTTATCCCCCCTAGACAAAGATAAAGACCAATTCTAGACTACGCCAAATAAGGTCAAGACATGATGGAGAAAGGTTCAGTGTCGAGGATGCATGCTAACAAATAGGAGTGCAAAGGCCTCAAGTAGCGCCTATTTCTAGGTTTTCACCACTTGGAAAATTTTCTTTTTTTTGTATTTTTGCTACCAAGGCACCTGCTTCCAAGTTTTCACCCAAGACACTTTTTCTATGTTTTTTTTTGAATTTTTGAATTTTTTTGATTTTTTTTTTGTATTTTTTTCAGGACTTTTTATGCTTTTTAGGATTTTTTCAGCATCATATATCAATTTTTTTGGTATATTTTTTTAGGATCATAAAATATGTACAAAGGATGCCCCTAGACAGAAACAGACATCAAGGATAGAACTTCTTTAGGTGCAAAATGTTAATGGGCTCAGGGAGCTGTTCTCCATCTTCATTCGACAATAAATATGCACCTGTACCAAAAGCTGCTGTAATAATGTATGGTCCAAGCCAATTAGGTTCGAACTTGCCCTTTTGTTCTCTATTCTGTTGATTCTTAGGGTTCTCTCTCAAAACAAGATCACCTATCTGAAATTCCCTAGGGCGAACCTTCTTGTTGAATGCTTTGGACATACGCTTCTGATATACTCTCATGTGATCAAAGAAAGCCTTACGCTTCTCATCTAGAAGTTCTAGTTCTTGTAACCTCATGGCATTGTAATCCTCATTTGTAATCAAACCTTTGAGAGAGACTCTAAGTGAAGGTATCTCTACTTCTAAAGGAAACACTGCTTCAGTGCCATAGGTAAGAGAAAAAGGAGTAGCTCCTGTGGGTGTACGAATGCTAGTTCTATAGGCCCATAGTGCTAGATTGATTTGTAAGTGCCAATCCCTACCATTCTTGTGTACTATTCTATGAAGGATTTTAAGAATGGTTTTATTAGAGGCTTTTGCCTATCCGTTTCCCTGTGGAAAATAGATGGAGGACCAATGTTGCTTAATTTTAAACTTCTTGCATAAATGCTTTAGGTCCTTGTTCTTGAATTGACCTCCATTATCAGTAATAATCTCAGAAGGCACTCCAAATCAGCAAATAATATGATTCAGAATAAATAGGGAAACTATTTTTCCTGAGGCAACAGAAAGAGGGACTGCCTCTACCCATTTCATGAAATAATCAGTAGCTGTGATGATAAACTTATGTCCACTTGATGAGTTGGGGTGAATTTTCCCAACAAGGTCAAAGGCCCAACGCTGAAATGGCCAATGAGAAATAGAAGGAATTAGCTCCCTCCCTAGAGTGTGAATCAGGTTTCCATGTTTTTGACATTTCTCACAAGATTTAGAGAAAGCTACTGCATCAGTTTGCATTGTGGGCCAGTAATACCCCACCCTAAGCAACCTTCGGGCCATGGCAAGACCATTAAAGTGTCCACCACAAATGCCCTCATGAGTGACAACTAACACTTGGTCAGATTCCTCCTTTTCCAAGCACCTAAGAAGTGTCCCATCTAAATCCCTCCTATATAAATCACCAGAGATAAGGGTGTGGTGAGAGGTGTTACAGATGAGGTTTCAGCATTCAGAACAGTTGAAAGTGTTAGGGATGATGCCATTGTATAGATATGAATAGATAGCACCATAGCGGAAAGACTCATGTGTGACAAGGGTACAAATGACATTGCTTTCAGATGAGTCAAATATAGGGTGGTGTAGCTCTTCCACCAGGAATTCAAATCTGGATTCATGTTGTTCCAATTGTAGGAGTGAAGCTAATGTAGCCATAGCATCTGAAGCTTTGTTTTCTGCTCTAGGGATCTGTTGAAATGTCACAAAGGTAAAGTAACGTCTCAATGAATCAACCATCTTTTTGTAAGGTATCAATTTATCATCTTTGGCTTGATACTCCTCATTGACTTGGTTGATAATTAATTGTGAATCCCCAAAGACATGCAACTCTGTTATGTTCCATTCTATAACTAGTTTCAATCCATTGGTTAATGCTTCATATTCTGCAATATTGTTTGTACATGGGAATAAAAGTTTGTAGGATTTTGGTATATTGTACCCATGAGGAGAAACAAACAATACTCCCGCACCTGATCCATTTTGCATGTTGGAACCATCAAAGAACATCTTCCAAGTGCGAGTGGTCATGTATAGAATGTGTTCATCTGGGAACTCTACCTGAATAGGCACACTATCCATAACTGGAAAATCAGCTAACTGATCAGCAATAGCTTGCCCTTTTATGGCCTTTCTCTCAATGTACTCTATATCAAACTCAGATAAAACCATCATCCACTTAGCAATTCTACTCGTGAGGGCAGCCTTACTAAGCAAGTACTTAAGAGGATCAATTTTTGCAACCAAATGTATAGTATGAGCAAGCATATAGTGTCACAAATTTTGGGAAGCAAACACTACTGCAAGACAAGACTTCTCAATGTTAGTATAATTGATCTCATGTAAGATACTAGAGTACGATTGATGTAGTATATGGCCCTTTCTTTCCTAGTGTCATCTAATTGAGCCAACAATGCCCCCAAGGAAGACTCTGTTGCTGAAATGTACAAAATCAATGGTTTCCCTAGAATAGGAGGCATCAAACTTGGAGGATTAGCCAAATAATATTTTATTTGATCAAGGCTCTTTTGGAAATCCTCATTCCACACACATGTGACTCCCTTATGAAATGTTTTATTGAAAGGTTGTGCTCTATTTTCAAGTTGTGAAATAAACCTTCGTATAGATTGGAGTCATCCTTGAAGACTTCTCATTTGACTTATGTTCTTTGGAGGTGGCATATCTAAGATAGCTTGGACCTTTTCAGGATCAACCTCTATTCCTTTTGCTGAAATTATGAATCCTAGAAGTTTACTTGAGGTAACTCCAAATGCACACTTTTTCGGATTCAATCTAAGTTGAAACTGTTCCATGCGATCTAGAATCACTTCCAAATCATCGAGGTGTGTATCCCATTTCCTAGATTTAGCCAAGGTATCATCCACATAATCTGCCATGTTCTTATGCATCATATCATGAAAATTTTTGGTCATAGTTCATTGGTATGTTGCTCCTGCATTCTTTAGGCCAAATGGCATGACGTTCCAACAATAGGTTCCCCATGCACATGTGAAAGCTATTTTTTCTTGATCTTCGGGAGCTATTTTTATCTGATTATATTTGAAAAACCCATCCATTAAGGAATATATCTCATAACCCGCCATCATATCCATTATCATGTCTATGTTTGGGGGTGAAAAGTTATCCTTTGGGCATGCTTTGTTGAGGTCTCTGAAGTCTGTGCAAATGCGAATGGACCCATCATGTTTTGAAACTGGAACAATATTGGAGATCCACTCAGCATAGTCAATAGCTCAAATGAATCCTGCGTGTAAGAGCTTTTCTAATTCAGCTTTAACAAGAAGAGCTACATGAGGGTGCATTTTCCTCAGCCTTTGTTTGATTAGTTTTATTCCTGGAGCTATAGATAGATGATGCATAATAAGATCAGTGTCAAGCCCTGGCATATCGGAATATGTCCAAGCAAAGTTGATTTTCTTCTTTTGCAAAAACTTTGTAGATGCCTCTTTTTCTTCAACTGATAGAGATTGAGCTAGGTGCACTATTTGGGGAGCCTCTTCTATATTCAAATTCACTAGTTGTGTGGGCTCAATGAGAATTGATGACCTGTCTTGGAAGTAACTTGGCAAGTTATTAAGTACCCCATCCTTAGGCACCTCAAAGAGGTTTTCACCCTCAGATACATCATTTATTTTTACTATTTTGGGTTCTGACACCGCCACAAAGTGGTTTTTGCCATCAGAACCATCTTTCTTTTTTTCTTTTTCTTTTATTTTTAGATTGAGGTACTTAATATCAGGCTCTGCCATACTTGTTGTTGGTTCACTAGTAGAAGAGACTACGGGTTCAAGAGAATTTAGATAACATGCAATTTCATAGTCATTCTGAAAGTTTAAGAGCTGAGGCTCTTGGTGACGTTGAGACCAATCAATTAGGTGGAAATGAACAAGGGGTAGGTCAATGACTGGTTCAACATTGTGTATGTGGAAGGTGTTATCTCTGGTGACCATACAATTGAGATTCATCAAGTCTCCTTCTAAGATACCCGAATTAGGATTTGTCCTACCAAACAAAGCATTGTCCACTAAGGCAATTCGAGGAGTCCAATCCTCTAGTCCTACACTAGGCTCGTTGGTCACATCAGGTTGAGTACTATAAGTATGGACAACATCCATGTCCAAATCAATTGTTGCATCTGAAAGTGAGTCCCATTCAAACTCATGTGAGTTTGTCTCTGAATCATTATTTAGGCCTCATGATGTAGAAGCCTCAAGGTTAGGAAAGGTTTCCCTTTCTCTAGCACTAGCATTGTTACTATCTATCACAGCTAGGATAGCAACACTTTCCATTGTCAATCTAGCATTCATATAGTCACTATCCATCGCAGTTGGGATAGTAGGACTGTCAATTGTCAAATCTTTTGAATCTCCCCAAAGGAGATTTTTTGAAGGCACCCAATCATCAGAATTGTCTTGTTGATTAGATAGATTAGGTGTGTAGTTTGAATCATTGTCATTGTCTGTCGCAGCTAAGACAAGGACACTTTTTTGTTTCTTATTTGCAAAACCTAAGCCAACTATTGACTTATTCCTTCGTCCAAAAAGGGCATGGTTAAGAGGTTCAGCTTTGGCATCCAATCGATGACTAAGGGGACCATGTCTTGGATAACCCATATTCTTGACCAATGTATACCCTCTCCCATAAGCTCAAGGAGAAGGTGCAAAATCCTCATTATGTCAGTATTTCTCCTCTCGATAAATTCGGTCCCTAATGACAACCTCTTCTTTTTCCTCTTGAATTGGAACTGAGGATTCTACAAACTTGTCGAACAATGTCATGGCTGAAGATGAGGGCTTCATATCTTGAGAAGGTTTGCCATAAGACCTAGGGGAAATTGGAAATTTTGTGAATGAATCAATTTTGTAATCCCCCATGCCAAGATCCATGGCTTTGAATTTGTCTTTGCATTGTTCAAGTGTAGTATCAAAAGTGTCAGCCTCCCTATTCAAAGGAATGTGAGACCCTGCTGAAATTATGTTGACTGACAATGTGCTATCCCTGGGTATGCAAACTTCTACTCCATTTTAAGGGAACTTCACACACTGATGATAAGTAGATGGGACTTCTTTCATCTCATGTATCCAAGGTCTACCCAACAAAATATTGTAAGCCAAAAGACCGACATCAACAATCTGAAACAAAATATCTTTCTCTACAGGACCAATTCAGATAGGAAGAACAACCAATCCTTTAGAACTACGTTCTGCTTCATCATAAGCCTTGATAGTTATCTTCTTCCTTGTGTCAATGACTTCTTTTTAATAACCCAAGGCCTTCAATAAACTCAAAGAAAAAATATTAAGCCCAACACCCCCATCTATCAACACGCGCCTGACACGGGTCTTGTGGATCATAAACTCTATATGAAGGGCCAAATTGTGTGGGTGGCTTAATGACTTGTCATCTTCTTCTGAGAATGTAAGGTAGTGAGGGCTAGCCAAGTGGTTGACCATATTCTGGAATTGATCTACATCTATATCATTAGGGACATTAGCCGCTCGCAAAGCATCCTCAAGGACACGCTTATGCTTAGGGGACAATTCCAAAAGCATAAAGATTGAAATCTGCACTGGTGTACGTTGTAATTGGTCAACAAGATTATATTTCAACTCAGGACCAACAACATATTTAGGAAGAACACCTTTTGACACTGGCTGCTTAGACTTACTAGAGTTAGGACCTCTAATAACAATGGGAGCTTGAGACTCACTCCTAGTGACTGCATTGAGGGGTTGAGACATCCTTCGTGAGTGAGGACCTCTTAGTACCACAATGGGTCCTTCATCAGGCATAGGAGTTGAATCCACATCATATCCATAAGGGTCTTTGCCTCTCATCATATTGACTTTATCATCAACAACTTCAAACATATTAATAACATTTTCAGCATTTGTGTAGGTGTGATTGATAGCAGCCTTGCTATTCTTGTTGTTAGAATTCTCTCCTTTCTCATATTTAGGCAAGGGTTCTTTAAAAGCTTTGTGATCTGCATTAGTGGTTAAACCATCAACTTGTAATCTTCCACTTTCAATAAGATCTTGGACAATATGCTTAAGTTTAAAACAATTTTTTATATCATGTCCAATTCCATTGTGAAAAATACAGAAAGCCTTCTCATCCCACCAATGAGGTTTAGGATCTGGTATGCGGAAATTTGTAGGATCCTGAGGTTGTGCCAAATTATGAGCAATTAATGCCTTGAAAATGTCTGCATAGGAGTCCCCAAGTTTGGTAAATTGTCTCTTTTCTATTTTAGGTCTCCCTTGATACTTGGGTTTATTTTCTTGTTGTGCTGAAGATGTTTGCAACTTCATGGCTTGGACTGCATTAGAGAGATTAAGAACTCCTTCATTCTTAGGTTGTGATGAGTCAACGACTCCATCATTGACCACTTGCTTATTCTTATTCCAATAGGAGTTCTTTTTGTCCTTATTACCATTATTATTGTTGTTTTGGCCATTGTTGTTATTAGTTGTTTTGGCCAAAATTCCTTGTTCTTTTAGGACATCCTCTATGCAACATGCCACTTCTACCATGGTATCAAAAGAATTAAATGGGATCTTCCTTACTTCATACTTTAATTCTGGTACCAAGTTGTTCACAATGATGTCTATTCTTTCCTCCTCAGGAATTGTCTTTGGATATTTCTAGCACAAATGTCTCCGTCTTTGTAGAAAGGTAACAAAGGATTCCCCTTGATTCTGCTTGAGTTTGCACAAATCAAGCATGGTGACTGACCTTGATAATTTGTAAGCAAAATTTTGAACAAATATTTCCACAAGCTCTCTAAATGTCTTAACTGGAGGAGTAAGGTTAGTAAACCACTCCATGGCTTGACCCTTGAGACTCCTTGGGAATAATCTCATCAAGTAGGAGTATTCATGGTGAAAAGAAAAGCTCATTATGTAGAACTGTCTAACATGGTCATGAGGGTCACCAACGCCATCATATTTTTCATAGGTTGAAAACTCAACTTTCTTAGGAAACTCAACCAACACCACACTCTTGTCAATTGGGTTGGGACATATGGAGTCCAAATTAAATGTGCTCTTAGGAGTCCTCATCCTTTCTATATCCTTTTGAAGTTGTTTGATCACCTCATTAGTTGATGGATCTTGCTTCTTTACCTTTCGGTCCACATCAAAATTATATGGGACCTTAGCACCTTTGTTGATGAGAGTTTCTAGGAACTAATCCTTGTTTTGTTCCACATACCTTTCTACATATGCTTGAAAGGATGGTTCTTGTTGCATAGTCATAAAATCTATATGATCGAAGTTGGCATAACTTCCTCCATGTTGTGAGCCATGATGTGCTCATTGGGAGGGTTGCTTTGAAAGTCTAGGAGGTGACTGTCTCCTATGGTGATCATATCTTGAAGTCCTTCTACCTCTAGGACTTGGGGATCTTGAGGGTGTCCTTGACCTTCTTCTAGGACTTGGTGAGGGAGTAGACAGGGGTGAGTGGGTCCCATTATTAGTACCCCTTCCATTGAATCAATTTTGGAGTTGTTGTGCATAGAGTCTATCTTCTTCTTCTTGAGCAACTCTTTTCCTTATGTCCAATAATGCACGTTTCTCTTCCTCTAGTTATCTAAATTTCTCCTTTTTAGCATCTTGTTCATCTAGATAGGCTTGCTTCTCCCTTTCAATGCTCTTTAATCTTGTATTTGCATATCGAGAGGTATCTCTAAGTGGAGAAGGTTGCCTTGACTATTTGATTGCATTGGTTGCATTGATGTGGTGGTCACTAGACTCATTGCTCTGGTCTTCATGTTGTGACCTTGAATCTGAGTGAGTTTGTTGGTGATGTCTCTCAGCTCATTGGTGAGCATCAAGATACCTTGTGTTGATCGGGGGTGATCCAGGTGGACTAGCATATGCAGACCCAGTAGACATCATGTTACCCCTATGCCATTGAAACATGTCATCAAGAGTCTGGTTCATTGCTTCTCTTTGTTGTCGAGTGAAGGTGTAACTCATGTCCATACTTGATGAAATGGGTGCTAAAGAGGTACTCACTTCACTAGGATTACCTTTTAGATTAAAAAAAATCTCAGATTCACTCTTAGGAGATTGATCAAAAAGGGGTCCTTTTCCCTTATGCTGTTGACAAGTCTTAACTAGTGGTAACTGGCTAAAGACAACAGGGGGTCACTTCCCTTGATTGACTTGGTACCTTGTTGTAACTGACATGAAAGAAAGAGATTCTTAATGATAGGGTGACCTCGCAAAGTGTCAACACCAAACTAGGATAATCAAAGTTCTTTATTGTCCAAAATGAAATGAAAAGATAGAAATAAAGGGGCTTTACCAACACTGTCAAAGAGGTGCAAAAATCAAAGGATGAATATCCTTGCACTTTTGAATCAGGAGGTTGGACTAGGCCAAAATATAATTGAAATTGATTAAATGAAAGTGATTTGGACAATAAGAGCACTAAAATTTTCCAAGAATGTAGCTAACAATTCTAGAGATAAGCTTTCTCACCAAGAATAACCTTCTAACCTGACAACTATTTCCAAAGTGGCCTTGTAAACCAATTGATGCTATTCCTAGAGGGCAGAAATAAGAGATTTAAAGTCAAAACAAGTCTCAATGACATGATAGAAAATTGAGCAAGCTGTAAAAAGTTGGGTGTTTCAACTCAGGAATTCAGTTGTTTTGTGGTTTAATCAGACACATTAATAGATTTCCAGCATTTTATCAAGCACATAAGATAGCAATCAAGGAGTTCAAGCAAGAAATTGTCTTCAAACAATGAACAAGGGGCAAAGCAAGCTTGCACATGAACAATGATAGTGACTTAATATTTCTACTCCTTAAAGGTTCTACTTGTGTATGTTCTTGAAAATGTTTTAGCAGGCACATAGAACACAACAACACCTTAACAAGCTGTCTACAAGGATATACATGGCTTTCTAAAAGAAGTCCTTGATATACGCAAGGTACGTGAGGCCCAAATTCGTAGATGAGAAGAATCCAAAATCACACAGCCGGGGGGAGACGGTAACCCAAATCTCCTCCTTCACTTCTCAAAGGTATAAAGTTCTTTGAGGCTTAGCCAAGAGTGATATCAAACTCAATTCCCAAGAGAGGTGTCTTTCGATTCACCACCCGCTATTTATACTCCACCAGAACACGGGAGTTAAGGTCATCCCTTGAGGTGGTGTGTCCCCAAGCAGGCCTTCTAAAAAATAAAATTAAGTAATTCACTATCAAAAGTATTTAAAGCACTAAAGGTGGAACACTTAAATCTTCAAGTAAATGTGAAGTGAGTCCAAAAGTGGAACACTTAACTCTTCAAGTGAATGTGAAGTGAGTCCAAAAGTGGAACATTTAACTCTTCAAGTGAATGTGAAGTGAGTACACAAGGTGGAACATTTAACTCCTCACACAAACTCAAAGTGAGTCCAAAAGTGGAATATTTAACTCCTCACACAAACTCAAAGTGAGTCCAAAAGTGGAACATTTAACTCCTCACACAAACTCAAAGTGAGTCCACACCTTGGAAAACTAATGAGATCAAGAAAGCATAAAAAAGGGGAAACTTTGTGGAACACTTAACGCTCTTTTCAAGTAGACCCCTCCCCTATGTATGAATGCTGACCTTGCATCCAAAGGGTGAAAATGAGGGGTGATTAGAATAAGCGAGTCCAACAACCCAATTTAGCTAACAAGATCAATCAAAAGTACTCCAAAGTTGCTTATCAATACTACTCACAAATGAAAAAGGGTTGAACAATGAAATATTTAACTTTCCAAGTAAACATAGAGTGAGTCCACAAAGTGGTGCATTTAACTCCCTATGTAAACAAAGAATGAATCCATGCTCTCAATCACTCAATGAGATATTTGATATTGGAACCATGAATTACTTAAGGTTTAAACACAAGCATTCACTTACACAAACTTGTATGAAAGCAAATCTATGTTTATTCATTTTCCATTAAGAGCATCAATTGAAATGTGTTCTATGAAAGCATGTAAACACTCAAGCCAAACACATGAGAGATTCATTTTTAATCCCAAAATCTAAATGTTGTAGAGATGTAACAAAATAACTCAAGTCCAACACAACACGCTTAGTAGATTTTACCTTTTTTAAATTTGTTTTAAGCATTTTCCATGAAAGCAAGCCATGAACCTTCAAATGAACAAGACAAGAAAACAAGCAAACAAGATATGCAATGTATACTCAACTTATGAAAACCCTAAGGTGGTTAGATCTGAAAATAAATTGTTAGAAGCAATAATAACCAGCAAATAATCTAAATGACAACTCATATCATGGATTGAACCATGTGAAAAATAAGTGCATGCTAATCATCAAATACCCTTTTTTTAATTTTGATTTTTTGACCTTGTCAACAAGATTGGACTTATACCACATGAATTCGGACCCTAAACCCAAAATGTAGAAAAGAGACCTCTATCAAAAAACAAAGATCTTTCCAAAAATGTCAAAATTTCAACAAGATCTTTTCATTTGTGCCCTAGAGAGCCACTTTCCCAAAATAGACTAGTTTTTATAAATTGACCAAATGAGCTATGATATGATCTCTAAATTAAAAACACAATAAATAGACCCCCTATAGAATTTGAAGATATTTTCAAAAATGTAAAAATTTCCAAAAAAAAATGCTAATTTGCGCCAAAAATTAATTTTTTATGAAAAATTAAGAAAAAATTATAAAAAATTGAAAATATCTTGAAAAATTCTAAATTTTTTTATTGGAGCTTCTTTGATATTTCACTAACCTGAAAAAACAATTTCAGACAAAAAAACCAAGTGGTTTGAGAGATATGATCAAATCTTTTAAATCTAGGGTTTTTCATCTCCAAACAAATTTGCACAAGGGTTAGCTCCAAAAAATAATCAAAATCAGCATGCAAGAGGTGGGTTGCCCCATGGTGGGAGCCAAAAATATACACACAAAAGTAGTGCACTTCTATGAATCCTTACATGCAAGGAAACTCAAGAATGAGCCGTCACAAATCGATCCATAGCTCTCTATGCACGGAGTTGCAAGACTTGTAAAATTGCTCTCAGCTAGAGCTATGAACTCATGACCTTGCTAGTCAACCGCACAATGAGAGATTCCAAATCAAAGACAAGGGAAATAATGCCAATATCTCTAATGAAATCCAAATGTATGCAATGCAATGCAAGTAAGCTAAGAATGAGAATGCAATCTAGTCTACAGAAATAAAAGTACAATGCAACTAATCTATGAAAGGAAAGAACAAATGTGACCAATCCCTCCTATTTAGACTATGTGAGATTAATCTATTGCATAAAAGGAAATCTACACTATGATTTCCATTATCATGCAACTATGAAAGCAAATATAAAATGAGATGCAACAAAGTCTTCAAAGCTTGGATTGCAAGAGTGTCTTCAAAGAGAGCTCCAAATGACCTAGAAAACTTGCAGCATAATATTAGCATGAAAACCTAAGATGCAAATGAGGAAGAGAACTCTCCTTTTATAAGAAATGAGATGAAAATGGACCATTGAGATTAAGAGGCAAAAGACTTAATCAACGGTGGAGAAAAATAGAAGCTTGATCCTTGTGTACAAATATCCTCCAATGAGAAAATAAGAGTTGACTTTTGTGTCCATATAAGACAAAAAGTGCTTTTCTTGTTTTTATAAAATAAGAATAATGCTTTATTTGTGCAACTTAGGATAAGAGGAAAAGTGGGGGCTTTTTATTTAATAAAAGGGGAGGAAATATTCCTTTTAATTAAATAAAGACTTTAGGATAAAATGGTTAGGCCAAGGCAAATAATCGAAAATGATAAAAAAGATTTGATCAAGGAAATTGATATAATTGAAAAATGCTGATTTTTGAAAATTTTGATTTAGGGATTTGATAAATTGCTGAATGGGGGCCCAAAGTCTAGGTGACCATTTTATGGTGCATACAATTTCAAATTCAATTTGCATTTCATTTGAAAATTTCTTATACAAGGCATCTTGTCTACCAAATATAATATCATCTACAAAGATCTTAGCTAAGAAGATTCCTTTACCTTCTTCATCTTTCATGTACAAATTACTTATGTCATTTATCCTTGAGAATACAATCTGTATTAGGTAGTTGTGCAGTCTCTCATACCATGCTCTGGGAGCTTGCTTTAGTCCATATAGTGCTTTATTCAATTTGCAAACCATGTGTCTTTTGTTTGGATCAACAAATCCTTCTGGCTGTTCAATATACACTTCTTCTTCTAATATACCATTTAAAAATGAAGACTTAACATCCATTTGGTATACCTTGAAATCTTTATAGGCAACATATGGAAGTAGAGTTCTTACACCTTCCAATCTCGCTACAAGGGAAAATGTATCCCCATAATATATTCCTTCTTGTGCATAGCCTTTGCATACCAGCCTAGCTTTGTTTCTTGTTATTTGACCATGCTCATTCAAATTATTATGAAATACCCACTTTGTCCTAATGACATTCTTATTTTCTGGTCTCAGCACCAGAGTCCAGGTATCATTCTTCTTTATCTAGTCTATCTCTTCATTAATTGCTTCTATCCAGTCTTCATTTTCTAATGTCTCCTTTGTTGTCTTAGGCTCAAATTCACATAGTAAACATGTTGGATCTCTTGCCTTGCTTCTGGTTAGAATTCTAGTATCTTTATCTCCAATAATCTGTTTAGGCTTGTGATGTCTCCTTACATATTGTGCTAGAACAAGTTCTGCTCTCCTTTCATTTTGCTCATCGGATTCACCAACAAGATTGTCAGATTTAGCTTCTGAATGCTCGACAACCTCTCCCTAATACTCAGAAGCTTCTTCCTGTCGTTCGGCACATTCTTCTTCTCTCTCGACATTATTTTCCTGATGCTCAGCATTGCTTACGCGAGACTCAACATCAGGTGCAAGTCTGTCACTTTCCTCTCCTTCCTCTATATACACAAAAGATCTGTAATCTTTTGGTTCTCTTTTACTATCAGCTTCATTTTTCTCTACATACTCATCAACTTTAACATTCACACTTTCCACAATTTTGTTAGTGTTAGAGTTCAAACACTTATAAGCTTTAATTTTTGTGGAATAGCCTAGGAATATACCCTTATCACTTTTAGCATCAAATTTTCCATTTCTACTGTCCTTTAATATGTAGCATTTACTACCAAAAATTCTAAAATACTTTACATTAGGTGCATACCCATGCCATAACTCATAAGGTGTCAAATTTGTACCTTTTTTGATCTGTACTCGGTTAAGAGTATAAACAGCTATACTTACAACTTCTTTCCAATACTTTTGTGCAACATTCTTTTCAATCATTAATGTCCTTGCACAATCCAAGATAGATATGTTCCTTCTCTCTGTTATACCATTCTGTGGAGGAGTTCTAGGTGCAGACATCTATCTTTTGATCCCTCTATCATTGCAAAATAGATTAAATTCATTGGATATAAATTCTCCACCTTAGTCAGATCTCAGACACTTCAGGTTCCTACCTATCTCCTTTTCAACCTTAGCCACATACCACTTAAAAAATTGAAAAGCATCAGATTTTTCTTTTAAGAACATTACATGCATCATTCTGGTATAATCATTAACAAATAGGATAAAATATCTAGCACTATAATAGCTTTGTACACCCATCGGTCCCCAAAGGTCAGTATGAACCAAATCTAGGGTATTCTCAGAAGTAAAAATTTTTCTCTTGAAACTAGACTTTGTCATCTTACCCAACTGACATTCTTTGCACATTACATTCTCAGGTTTCTTCAATCTAGGTAGACCTCTCACTTTCTTTTTCTTACTAATTTCTACCAGATTATCAAAGTTAACATGACATAACCACTTATGCCATAACCAAATATCATCAATTTGTGCAATCATACATGTTTCTTCAAATAGGTCTAGATAGAACAAATTACCTCTTGTCTGTTCTCCACTTCCAATCAATTCACCAGTGGCATCAAATATTTTGGCCTTTCTGTGATGAAATTCCACTCGATAGCTAGTGCTATTAAGTTGTGCAACACTCAGTAGATTATAGTTAAGACCCTCAACCCAATAAGCATTTTCATAATTGATCTTATCAGTCAGCTTAATCAATCCTTTTCCTCTAACAAGACATGGTGCATCATTACCAAATTTCACACTCCTACCTTTATAATGATCTAAGGTGTCAAACTTACTCTTGTCTCCAGTCATATGATGTGAACAACCACTGTCAATAATCCATTTATCATTTTTGTTCACATAAGATATCAATGCAATTTTCTCATCCTCATCAGATTCATCTTTGATTGCAACATAGACAACCTCAATTTCAAAATCATCACTATCAATGTGAGTCTCTTCTTCGGCAATATAATAGAATTTCTTACCTTTTCCTTTGTAGTCCTTGTATCTTCAGTAACCTCTATCTTCTCTTTTGTCTTTATGCTTTTTGTCTCTTTCTTCATCCTTATCATCCTTGTTAGGACATCTAATAGCTATATGACCAACTTTATTACATGAAAAACATATAATAGGGAGTTTACCTTTGTACCTTCCTTTTCCCCTTTTCAGTCTTCTATCCATAAGAGCTTCTAGATCCTCAAGTTCTTCATCAGATGTGTCACTGTCACTTTCACTGTCACTTTCACTTTCACTTTCACTTTCACTTTCAATGATGCATCTTTCTTTTTCCTTCTTTTACTTACTCAGAACCATTTGTGACTTAAAAGCAAATTCAATATTACCAACAATGAAGTTATCATAGTTAGAAAGTTTAAAAGCAATAAGCTTACCAACCAAACTTTCCAAAGAGCATTTGTAGGGTTACATCTAGATTCCTGAATTGCAAAAATTTTGATGGCATAGATAGGACGCAGGGTTCTCAATACTTTTCCTATTACAATTTCATCATCAATAGTTCCATTTTCTCCTCTAATAGCATTTACAACTTCTTTTATTCTACCACAATATTGTGCAATATTCTCACCTTCTTGCATTATTATTTCATCAAATTTACCTCTTAGGCTCTCAGCTTTTGCTCTCAACACATTTATGTCACCACCATAAATGTTTGCAAGGGTGTCCCACATTTACTTTGCATTACTACAATCTTTGATGTCTATAAATTTTGGATAACTTAGGGCAGACACAATCTCCGACATTGCTTGGTTGTGCTCTTGTTTAGCTTTCATTTCCTTGAAAGTTAGAGGTGCAACATGTGTGACATAGTCATGCTCAACATAATACTTTACAAAATCACCAATACCGGCCAGATGAAGCTTCATCAAGCTTTGCCATGCAGGGAAGTTCTCCTTATTCATCTTTGGTACCTCCTTCGTATATATCCTAATCATTTTCTTCAAGTACCTTCAAAATTATTCTCTGTAAGCACCAACAGCTCTGATACCAATTGTTAATATGATTTAGAACAATAGAGAGGGGGGGTGAATCAATTTTTCTCAAGTCCAAATGTATAAAACAAACTTTAAAACTCTTCAAAAAATTAGATCTAACAACCAACAACTACTCGGTCATTATTGATTGCATAACAGAAACATATAATAGTGCAGTCCACTTATCCAATAGCATCTAACTTGTAAAAATGTTCAAACCAAAACATTCACACAATTATCAACACTAGGATTTATTGTCGAAACCCAATTTGGGAAAAACCACTTTGTAACATGTTACTATTATGTTCACTCTTCTGAAGTGAGCTCGGTGAAAAGCCAACCTTGTCAAAGGTTAAAAACACATTGTCAGGTGTGACCCGGTTAAAGGATTTAAATCACTCTGTTAAAAGTGCACCTTGTTATAGGACTTACATACACTCCATTAGAATGCAACCTTGTTCAAAGAATTTATACCTATGACTGTTAGGTCAACCTCTGTTAAAAGGATTTTGACTGTTACAATGGTTAGAAAGTAGTAGTAGTATTGATCTAAAAAACATACAACTCACTTTGCAAATATCAGATCCAATTCTGTACACATATGCTGGCTTATTGACTGTGAACCTTTACCATCCCCATCATTGATCTGCTTGGAACTCTATTCAAGAAATCACAACACTTCTCCTTCAGCCTTCTCTGCTTAGACAGTCAATAACATCAACAATACTTCCAACATCCTCTCTCCTACAACCTCTAGCTTAGGTTTCCTTAATACTTCCTCCATTAGGTCAATACATCTTTTGTTGCTTAATCTCCTTCGTATATCTTAGGGTTAGGTTAGATTCATCAAATCCATCCCACTTTATGTTCTTTGGCTATCCTTCTAGAAATATCTCAAATCTCTCAATAGATTTACAATAAATTTTTTTACAGTGCATTAAATGCTTTCATACAATCAATAAATAAAGTCAACACATTTTACATAATCCAAGAATTCAATGATGTTGGCTAGAAATTTGAATTCTTCCTCAAATGCAAAATACTGATGCTCAGTCAATACTATGTTCAACTTCTTGGTCTTCACTAGAAAGCTCGGTTACCTCAAAAACTATTTCCTCGACTAATACTGGTGTTCGGTCAACACTGAATTTACTCAGCGTATACTAGCTCAGTCAAGACTAACAACACTCAGCTTAAACTAGATTTCTTCACTTTTGCTCAGTTAAGTCTACCAGTTTAGTCTTCATTCTTACTTAGATAAACAATACATTTTCTTATCATTGTGCCACATAATCAAGTACTCATTGAAGTATCAAGATAACTCAACCTTTTCTTAGGTGCTATTGTTACCAACCTTGCCTTTCCCCTTAACAACAATCAAATAGATATAGTACTTTCTTAAATAGCAATAGTCTTACCCGTTAAGGTTTGACATCAATGACAATACAACAATTGCTTCAATTGCAGTTTCCAACAATTCAGACCACTTGATATTCCTGAACATGTCTTAAAAAACACCTCTAGACTATAATGTGTGACATCAATGCCAACTAGACAATAACAACCAAACATACATATATTTAAAATAATCTTCCCCTTTGTTATTGATGGAAAAAAATACTAAAAATGTTCCATAAAGATATTATACAGAGTCAAATCCTTCTAATTGAAATAACATTTCAAATTTTTGCAAAACAAATTGTTAAACAAAATTTTTCCTTATCTTTCTGCCCCTTTTCCATCAAGGAAAAAGGCAAAAAACATATTTATTATTGTACCACTCTTATAATAGCCACTAGCATCATTCCAAAAAATAAAAAAATGCTAGAAGGCTCCCCCTGGATAGTGCACCATTATGATGTAGTTAGTTAGAAGGAAGGGGAAACAACTCCAAGATTCTCCTCAAGAAGCAAAAAAGTATCCTGGTCATACAATAAAACTTCATAGAACATGCATTTATTAGTCTTGAGTTCTCTGGATTGACTCTGCATGGAAAAAATATTTTCAACTAATAGATCTTCATCAAATGATATAGAATAAGAAATATTCTCTTCATCATCAGCAATGACCTATACTATAGAGTTTCTTTCTGTTCATAAAATTCCTTCTGATCATCCTCTTCACTGTTACTTGAAGTAATTACTAGAGGAGAACAACTATCTGGACACATTAATCTAATTTTCTCTTCTTGTTTAACAGAGGATAGGGCCTCTATAAATAACTTTCTCATTCTCTTTACCTTATCTTTGTCTTTCCCTTCATTGATAGCATAAAATAATTTTTCCATAGCTTTAATTCTTGTAGCACTAGTATCCTTTAGAATTTTGATCAATATTTTAACAATGATCATATGTTCTTCCTTAGTAGTCCCATAGGAAAACATAGTTTCCCAAATAATTATAGGCTCTACAACTTCTATGTAGTAGAAATTCTTATCAACATAGAACAAAATATCATTCTCATACCAATCAATGAACTTAGGAGAAAAAAATGGTCCTTAGACAGAACCTGACTTTTAACTCATCAAAATATATTCTAAAATCAACAACACTATTATCTAATCTATCTAGAGGCATATTAATTTGTAAATCATATCTCCAATCCATATTTGAACACAAATTAACATGAACAACCAAACAAATCATTCATAGTTTGTTGAACAATACAACCACTTTTCTAGACCACAAAACATAAATCTTACCTCTGGAAATTCACTTAGCATATATATATCATCAATACACAAATGGGGGAAAGTACTAAACTATTCCTATTCCTAAAACAAATTGATTTCAATTTTAAATTGCTCCTCAACTATAACCCTAAGAAAATTCAAGACTAATGCCCATTCCATTGCATAATAGAGTTAGATAATATAAAACATATCAATTTTCCTTGATAATGTAATTATAGTAAAAATCAAATCACCAAATAATGCCTTTCATCATTCTAAACCCATATTTTCATACATTATTCTTATAAAATATATACTTTATTCTCACATTTAGTATTAATTATTTCAATAATGTAACCCCTTCCTTGAAAGAAAGATAAAAATAATTGACACAAATCCACAAATGAAGGACAAATGAACTCAAATATACTTTATATTAAACTCATATATATGTTTGAATATAGCTTGGAGACAATATCATTGCATTCAACATCCTACTGATTATGACTTCTCATTGTATTAGGAAATTCATACAACTTAAAACATTCTAAATATAGCCCTTAAATACTTGACACTATTTTATTATGCTCTCTCTCTATATAACATATTTAAAGCCATAAAATATGGTCCTAGTATCCTTTTTATAGAACAAAGGATGCATACAATCTTCAGATCATTTACAAATCAGTTCATAAAATCAAATATTCTATTTCTATCCTAACTAGTCTCTAGTGAGGCAAGGATACCTATGAGATTTGCTAACCTTGAATGCTATGAACAAATAGAAAATATTATTTTATATTTTTTGAAGAAGTTAGAAGTCCTTCTGATCTGTCCTGCATAATATACATGTAGAGCCTGAGCACAAAAATAGTAGGGAATAAAAAGGGCACTAATGACATCTTGTCACCTTCAAACCACTTCATAGCTTTACTCCTAATCATGTGGTGCACTTGTGGTATACTTGAACTGTGAATGGCTTCCGATGTAAATAACTACTCAACCATTTTGAAGTTTATTAATGGCCCTACCATCACATGTCCAACTAACTCTACAAAAATCCAAATTTTAAAAATTGTTGGGATACATTCTTGCTATCTCTTTTTCTTCAAAAAATATTTCTCCCAATCAATCACATCTAGCTCATTTGGCCACTAGAATATCTATAACTACTCTATCTAGCCAACTGCCTCTTTCAACCTAGAACTTGTAATTTCCTTTGCATCTAAAATGAACTTTGAGTAACTAATTTAAAAACCTAACATTTTTTCAATTATGTTTTTGAACTAATCAATTTTAATTTCCACATTATCAACAATTAAAGTTTGCACCACTAGGAAAATCAAATCAAATTATCAACCCACTTCTCCAAAATCTTCAAATTTTAATCCATATCCACTATATTATGTATTAGTAGATGCTCTAAGTTTAAATTTTTTTGGATTTGGCCTTAATCAATATTTCTTTCCCTTCAAAGAAGAGAAACAAAACTATAACATTCTCTATTTTCTCTTTAATCCCTAAAATAATAGGGGGAAGATACCTAAATAGAGAAACAATTTCTAACTTCTCCATCAAAATTTTCCTAAGATGCCATCTCTTGTACAAGGATTTCAAAAACAAAATGAAATTAGAGAACAATTTCTCTAATTGTAACCAACATGCATGTCATCTAATTTTAACTTCAACCTAACAACTCTATAGCAAAGGACATGCATGTGAGTATCTACACATTTATTTAGGACTAACTTGGTGCAGGAGCACCCTGGTCAAATTGACTCCTTGTGAAGGATTTTGTAATGGTTTCTTGTTTTTGTGTTGTGTCAAGATGGAATAAGGTCCTAAGGACCATTTGTAGTCACTTCAAATTAAATTGTAAGGCAATTGATGCCATTTAAGTCATATAGACCTAGAAGGTCTTGATTAGGTCAAAGTTGGTCAAACCACTCCAAATGTGTCCAAATTGAGTGGAAATATTATAATTAGTATAATATGGACTATTTTGACATGTATTAGGGATTATCAACAAGTTTTGAGTCAGTTGGTGAAGAAGGGCAAAAAGTTGTCAAAATTGCAAAAGTTGCATTAACAACTTTGGCAACTTTTTAGTGCAAAAATGCAAATATCAGGGAACTAGCAGTCATAAGGGTTTTAATTTTAGTTATAAATGTCAAAACAAGTTTTAAAATTCATATAAATCTAGGGATTATATAATCCCAAGGGGTAGAAATTAGTTTTGTAAGTTTTGGATGGAGAGATTTAATAAGGAATACTAATCGTCATACATTTTCTTTGATTTTCTGAATGATACAGACAAACATTGTATTGTACAGAAAAAAAATTATAGGGATGGATAGAGGAAGGAGATATATTTCATTTTCTTTTTCTTTTACTTAATCTCATTGAGTTTTGAAGGAGTTATACTATTTTCAGTGAAGGCAGGTCTAATTTTCTAAGTATTTCTTCTACAACAGTCTCATTCTTTCATTTGGTACGAATTGTACAGACCAAATATTGACTTGAAACCAATTGGAGTGTTTAGGAACATGAATATAGTTCATTTTCTTTTTGTCATCAGTTTTAATGGAGTATTAAGAAAGTTATGGCATTTTCTTTGAAAATTGCATATCTATGATTTTATCCATTAGAAAATACTATAAGTTGGTGAAATGTTTCCTTTAATTTTATATTCTAAGAATACTAAGTTTTAGATCAATAAAATAAGACTTTTCCATGTTTCAAGGAGCCCTAGGATTGATTTCTTTAGTTTCAGATTGTTGAGACAATCAACAAATATGAAATATGTGATTTGATTATAAAATGGAAACTTTTTTATAAAATGATATATTGTAATACGGTTGATGAGTGTTTGGAGAGTATGTAAAATTATTGAGGATGCAAAAATAATAATGTTTCAATACCCTTTTTCTATAGTTTGTAATGGAGTTTGTTAGTACAACACGGTGAGAAGTCCGCCTCTTGATAATGGAGTTGTCTTGTCATTGTTTCATGTTGTGTGGATGAACATAAAGGCCAATAAGGACTTTTTGTAAGAGATTAGTTATGTGAATGAGAAAGAGTATTGTTTGAACCCTTAACCTTTGCATCAAATTAGTATCAGATCTAGAAGACTTTGGAAAAGGAAGTTGTGTGGTTGTGTGATTGGTATTTGTGTGTTTTTTCAGGTTCAAAGGATAGCCTAGTTGCAAAAAGACTAGGTAGAGAGGAGAAGAAACCTAGGTGAGGTACATAAAAAATGAAGCAAGGTGAAAGAGTATTTCTATTAGGAATAGTCCCAAGAGATAACTGAGAGGGGGGGGGGTGAATAAGTTATCTACAAGTTTCAATTCTTTATCCAATTAAGTATACTTAAACATAAAGCATAAACACAATGAAAGAACACTTGAACACAACACCAATATTTTGGTTACGGGGAAACCAAAATAGGTAAAAACCCCAATGGGAATTGAAACCCACTAATATTTTGCACTAGTGTATTATGATCCTTGTTAGAAGATCCTTAACCCTATTAGGAGTTGCTTTACAATATATTTAGTACAGTAGACCCGGTCAAGGGTCGGACCCTGTTAGGAGTCTTTTACAATAGTCCCTGTTAGGAGAGAGGACGCACTGTTCGAGAGCACACTGCTCAAAGGGGTGAAGGATACAACCTTCTGTTTAATAGATACAGACTATATCTGGATCTTGGTGAACTGTGCTTTGACCTACTATCTAGATTAGTTCCAATGTATAGCACACATACTTTACTTGGTCACATAGACCTTCTTTTGATGGCTCAACACTTCACACACTCTGCTCTATAAATGACTATCTATAAATATCTTTTCTCTAAATGATATAATCAAGTCAGCCTATTAGAACCACCTTGAAATCATATTAGCGAAGTCATAACAAACTCCAATAATAATTCAGTCATCTCTACTAACCACGCAACACATTCTGGGACCTGTCCAATAAGATAATTGGAGACGCACGCTACACACTATCGGCTCTACGAAAAAAATTGGATCTTTTTCCTCAAGCTGAATTACCTCATGCACTCTTAACTGAACCTTACTAACTCTTCTCCAAGCTCTAATCCAAGGGCGCATATCGAAATGATAGGCGCAACTCTAGAACCAATATAATCTTTGTCGACTCTTCTGAACAATCATAAGAAACCGCTACTGGTGAATAGCGACTACATAACTTCACTTCTACTAATCATTAGACTCTGTGTCCATGATTGTAACATCACTAACATGTCTTCATGACATATCCAAATGTGTAAGGCTCCATGATAACTGTACGGACAACCATACATAGAACACTACCTGTTACTCTGTCAGGAACATTGCTGACACAAGTTGCTATATAACTGTCTGTACTAACAATTATCCTCTACGCCCATGATATCATGCTGATAACATTTCCATGCCACATACTAAAAGATTACTACATAAGTCTTCCATGCATGCTACTTACCATATGTTGTCATCAATGACAAACATACAATCAACACTGGTTTGCTGGCAAATCTCCAACAATCTCCCCCTTTGGCATTGATGGAAACATGTGGAATGAAAAACTCCACTAATCCAAATGACCATTTATTTTATAACATTCTCCATTTCATCTTCAAAAATCCCCCAAGGATGAATCCTCCATATGCTGTAATATTCTTCAACATTCTCCATTTCCTCAACTGAACTGCTTCCATAACTAAATACAACTCCCCCTTAGTATATTATTCATTCTTTTACTTCTATTTTTCATGACTATATATTACTCCCCCTTTGACATCAATGGGAAAGGGCACCAAACATTTTTAGTACTAGTACTACTCCTGAAGTGGAGTAGTCAACAATCCATCAGTCCCTAAGGACTGATGCTCTTCCATCTTGCTTCTAAGCAGAATTAGGGAATGGAATTACTCCCAACTTCTCCCTGAGATACTCAAAAGTATCCTTTGGCAAAGGCTTTGTGAATATGTCTTCCAATTGGTCTTTAGTACTCACATAGTCCAAGTTGACTTCTTTCTCTGCCACTTTCTCTCTTAGGAAGTGATACTTGATCTCAATGTGCTTTGTCTTTGCATGCATCACAGGGTTCTTCAACATGTTGATAGTGCTAGTATTATCATAGTGAATAACAATAGAATAATCAATCTGAATTCAAAAATCCTTTATCATCTGCTTGATCCAAACAATTGTATAATAATTCAAGGCTGCTGCAACATATTACGCTTTTGCTGTTGACTGAGAAATGTAATTTTATTTCTTGTTTGTCCAAGTCACAAGTTTGTCACCAAGAAACATTGCTCCACCTGATGTACTCTTTCTGTCATCAACACATCCTGCCTAATTTGCATCAGTATACACATGAAGCTCAGCATTTTCTGAATTAGGATACCATAGACCATAGTCTATAATGCCTTTCAAGTATCTGAATATCATTTTTACTACCATGAGGTGACTTTGTTTAGTCTCTGCTACAAATCTTCCAACTATGCCAACTGCATTGGAAATATTAGGTCTAGTTTGAGTAAGATAAATAAGTTTTCCAATCACAGACTTGTACAATGTTATATCTACTACTGGTGAGTCATCTTCTTTTGTAAGCTTGCATCCAGTTATCATAGGTGTCCCTACTCGATTGCAATCATCCATCTTGAATTTCTTCAATATCTCTTTCACATACTTGGACTGATTAATGAAAATACCTTTCTTTGTCTGCTGCACATTCAATCCCAAAAAGTACTTGATAGGTCCAATCATGCTCATCTCAAATTCTCTCTGCATATCCTTAGAAAATTCAACAGTAAGTTTGTCATTACCTCCAAAGATAATGTCATCAACAAATATAGCTACAAGTAGTAGTCCTTTAGATGTCTCTATTATGAATAGATTACAATCTGCTGCTCCTTTCTTGAATCTAATCTTTGTTAGATATCCAGCAAGTCTCTCATACCAGGCTCTAGGGGCTTGCTTAAGTCTATAGAGGGATTTCTTTAATCTACATACCATATTAGGTCTGTCTGATAGGGTAAATCCTTCTGGATGCTCAATATATACTTCTTTTAATTCACCATTTAGGAATGCTGACTTGACATCCATCTGATAAACTTTGAAGTTTTTGACTGTTGCATAGGTTAGAAATAACTTAATAGCTTCTAATCTTTTCACAGGTGCAAATGTGTCTGAATAATCAATGCCTTCTCTTTTCACATATCCCTTACATACTAACCTTGCTTTATTTCTTACTACTGTACCATCTTCATTCATCTTGTTTTTAAATATCCACTTTGTTCCAATCACATTTTTATCACCAGGTCTTGGGGTCAGTTCCCAACCATCATTCTTAATAATCTGATCAAGTTCTTCTATCATAGCATCATGTCAATCTAAATCATTACATGCATCTTCAACACTTAAAGGTTCAATCTAAGATAGTAAACATACCGCCTCATTGCTAGCTGAGTTCTTTGCTTGTGATCTTGTTAAGAATTTGCCGCTCTGATCTCCAATGATGTCTTTCTTGGAATGGTTTCTAGATGTAAACTTTGGAACTTTAGGTGATATTATCTCATCTTCCTTAGGAGTTTCTTCTTCACTTGCCTCAGGGTCATTGAATAACACATCAATACTGTCAAACATATCTTCAATAACTATCTCACTAGTAGAGGGTATGGGTTCTTCTTCAATCATGGGTGAGTAATCATGATATCTTTCTTGAACCATGAACTTTTCATCAATCTTAACATGAGAACTTTCAATGATCTTTTTCAATCTTAAATTGAAACATCTATAAGTTTTACTTTTAGTAGAGTAACCAAGGAAAATACCTTCATCGCTTCTTGCATCAAACTTGCCTACTGCTTCATCTCTCTTGATGTAGCACTTTCTTCCAAAGATTTTGAAGTATTTTATTGTGGGAACATTACCAAACCATAGCTCATATGGTGTTTTGTCTGTGCCAGGCTTCAATTGAATTCTATTGATGGTATAGACTGTTGTATTGATTGCATCTCTCCAATAGGTGTATGCAACTTTTCCTTCAATCAAGATGGTGCGCATTGTATCAAGGATAATCCTATTTATTCTTTCTATAATTCCATTATGCTGAGGGGTTCTAGGTGCACTCAACTGCCTCTTGATGCCATGTTCTTCGCATTATTCATAGAATCTATCAGAGATGAATTCTCCTCCTTTATTCGATCTCAAACATTTTATCTTTAGTCTAGATTCATTCTCAACCTTAGCTTTGAATATTTTGAACTTCTCAAATGCTTCTAACTTTTCTTTCGAGAATGCAACCCGCATCATTCTAGTATAGTCATCAACAAACAAAATGAAATACCTTTCACCACAGTATGATCTTGTTTGAGTTGGACCACATAGGTCTGTATGAATCAGATCCAACTTGTTCTTTGTTGAATTGTGCTTTCTCCTGAATGAGTTTCTCACATGCTTTCCCATCACACATTCCCTGCATATAGTATCAACTGGCTTTGCTATGCTAGGTAGATCTCTTACTACCTTCACATTGCTTATCTTAACTATGTTATCAAAATTGATATGACATAGTCTTTTATGCCACAACCAACTGTCATCTATTTTAGCAACAAAACAACTTGCTTTTGGATTAAGCTGAAAAACATTACCTTTAGTCTTTGATCCTGATGCAATTATTTCACCTTCTTTGTTATTAATGATGCACTTGTTTCTATTGAATTCCAATCTGTAACCTTTGTCAAGTAACTTCTCAACACTTAGTAGGTTATGTTTCAAACCATTGACATAAAGAACATCATCAGTACTATTCTTTCCATCCAAGGTGATAGCTCCTCTACCAATGAAGGGTTTAGGAGTGTTATCTCCAAATCTAACCATGCCTCCATTGTATTTTTCCAGATGAACAAATATGTCTTTATCACCTGTCATGTGATGTGAACAACCACTATCTATAATCCAGTCTGTCCTAACATCAGCTTGTGAAATTAATGCTAGCTCTTCTTTCTCATCTTCATGATATGTCTTATTGTTCATTTTCTCTATAATAGCAATAAATCCAATTTCTTCTTCAGCCAAATCATCATTTGAGACTCCATCTTCAACATAGTAACATTCCTTAGAGTATTTAGGCTTGTAGTCATTTTTTACCTTTCTAGCTCTTGTAGGACACTTAGATGCAACATGACCAATCTTATTACATGAAAAACATTTAAATGGAAATTGACCTTCATATTTTCCTTTTCCTTTCTTTTCTCTTTTGGCAATCATAGCAATGAAATCATCTAGTTTTTTCTCTTCATCAGCATCATCAAAATTACTAGAAGTGTTTGCAGATTTCTTACCATGGACTGTTGCTTTGAAGGCTGTCTCACTTTTAGGTTCTGTCTTCAATCTTGAAATCTCAAAAGTTGAGATTTCGCTAATCGAGGTCTCTCTCTTGAAATTTTATGTAAGCTACATGGTCTCATCAAGGATGTTGATCTTGTTTTCATATTCTGGAGTGAGAGTAGTCATCAATTTGTCCATAATGTCTTCCTCTAAGATCTCTCTACCATTGTTCCTGATTCTAGCAACTGCTTCATCGATCCTTTGATTGTAAGCTCTGATGTTTTCTTCAGGTAGCATCTCTAATGCATTGTATCTTTTCTTCCATGTTTTTCTATGTGCATCCTTTGCTTGTTTGTCTCCTTCAAATATGTCTTCTAGGTACTTCCATATTTTGTGACCTGTATCTACTTTCTTTATTTCTGAAAACTCACTATCAGATAGGGCACTGATAAGGGATTCTTTGGCTATTGCATTCTGATGAAACAATTTCTTTGGCTTTTTAGTAGCATCATCCTTTGCAAGGTCTTCCAAGGTAGGGATCTTGACTACTTTGATAGTTACATCAAAAAATTCAAAAGAAATGCATTGCAAATGAGTCACCATCTTGTTCTTCCAATCAAGATAATTCCCTCCATCAAACTTAGGACTTTATTTTCTAAAGAATTCCATCTGATCAACCTCAAGCTATTAAAATTTCTCTCCAAGGCACTTAGCTCTCATACCAATTGTTGGGAATAGTCCCAAGAGATAACTGAGAGGGGGGGGGGTGAATTAGTTATCTACAAGTTTCAATTCTTTATCCAATTAAGTATAATTAAACATAAAACATAAACACAATGAAAGAACACTTGAACACCACCAATATTTTGGTTACGGGGAAACCCAAATAGGTAAAAACCTTGGTGGGAATTGACACCCACTAATATTCTGCACTAGCGTATTATGATCCTTAACCTTGTTAGGAGTTTCTTTACAATATATTTAGTATAGTAGACCTGGTCAAGGGTCAGACCCTATTAGGATTATTTTACAATAGTCCCTATTAGGGGAGAGGACACACTATTCGAGAGCACACTGCTCAAAGGGGTGAAGGCTACAACCTTCTATTTAACAGATATAGACTATATCTAGATCTTGGTGAACTGCGCTTTGACCTGTTGTCTAGATTAGTTCCAATGTATAGCACACATACTTTACTTGGTCAGATAGACCTTCTTCTGATGGCTCAACACTTCGCACACTCTGCTCTGCTCTTACTGTCAACCATGAACCACACTCTAGCAATCACAAATGATTGTCTATAAATATCTTTTCTCTAAATGATATAATCAAGTCAGCCTATTAGAACCACCTTGAAATCATATTAGCAAAGTCATAACAAACTCCAATAATAATTTAGTTAGCTCTACTAACCACCCAACACATTCTAGGACTTGTCCAATAAGATAATTGTAGACGCACGCTACACACTATCAGATCTACCAAAACAACTGGATCTTTTTCCTCAAGCTAAATTACCTCATGCACTATTAACCAAACCTTACTAACTCTCCTCTAAGCTCTAATCCAAGGGTGCATAATGAAATGATAGGTGCAACTCCATAACCAATATAATCTTTGTTGGCTCTTTTGAACAAACACAAGAAACTGCTACTGGTGAATAGAGACTACATAACTTCACTTCTACTAATCATTAGACTTTTCATCCATGAATGTAACATCACTAACATGTCTTCATCACATATCCAAATGTGCAAGGCTCTATGATAACTGTACGGACAACCATACACAGAACACTACCTATTACTCTGTCAGGAACACTACTGATACAAGCTGCTATATAACTGTCTGTACTAATAGTTAACCTCTACAACCATGATATAATGTTGATAACATGTCAATGCCACATATACTAAAATATTATTGCATAAGTCTTCCATGCATGCTACTTACCATATGTTGTCATCAATGACAAACATACATTCAACACTGGCTTGCTGGCAAATCTCCAACAATTTCTTGAAGGAATGTATTTGTTGAAAAAGTATTTACAAGGAAAGGGTCTAGTAGAGAAGAGTAAAAAGAAGAGATAAGAAGAGAAAGAGAGGAAGAGGAAAGAGGAAGAGATGTGGCAGTCAGAGTTTGAGAGGGTGGTAAGAGAAATAAGGCAAGTTGTAGAGGAATTGGAAAGAAGGATTGAGATTCTACAACAAAGTTGGCATTTGATAGTTAAAAGAAGAGTGGTATGGCCTATTCACAGGATAATGCAAGGGAGAAGGAGAAAGAAAGAAGTCAAACCAAATATGAAGACACATGGAACCCTAGTGGAGAAGGATAATGAATAAGTAGAGAAAGACCACAAACAATATATAGATGCAACAATAAGAGATGAGGAATAAGATTTGTGGATAATGTTTGAAGCCATAGATAAATAATGGTATGTAAAATTTGGAATTGAACAAGTGGAGGTAAAGGTAAATGAATAAGAAATGAGGTCAAGGTTGTTTATGAGAAGTGACACGAATCACCATGAGGAATTGAGAAGCAAAGTACATATTGAATGAAGTGTATTTTTGACAATTCTATTATTTTTGTAAAATAATCTATTGTTGTTTATTCCAATGCAGGAACCAAGAAAGGAAGGTTGGAAGAAGGAACAATTTTTTTTTGACAAGTCCAAATACTTACAAGAAAATGGGAAGGCCAGGGGTGATATTGAAGCATAAAGATGATGCAAGTACCAAGGTTGATTCATGTTTATAGTACCTTGTATATTTTCAAGGAATACCAGATGAAGGAGACATTTGGATATCAGAGAAGGAGAAGAGATCAAGCATAACCTTGTTGCATAGTCCTTAAAGGGATTTGAGGTTTTTTTTACTAGGTTAGGAGTATGGTGTAGGTGCATCCAACATGGTGATCATGTCTCATAAGGAAAAATTCAAATTTGTGTGTGTGTGCACTTTTTTTTATGTTGAATAATGTTTTTTTTGTGTCTAATAAGGTTCAAAGGACCAATTGTAACTAATACAACTCTATTTGTAAGGCTTTGAGGCTATTAATTACATGTAGACCTACAAGGTCTTGATGTGATCAATCTTAGTCAAAGGGGTCCAAATGTGCCCAATATGGGTAAAATTGATGTAATAAGGCATATTGAGCCTATTTTGATATATCTAGGGTGAGAGTGCAAGTTTTGGAGTCATTTTGTCAAGTTGATCAAAAAATTTGTCAAAGTTGCATTGCAAAAAGTGCAACATTTGCAAAACATATTGTCAAATGGTGGTTTAATGGTCATGAGTCAGTTTGGTTTGGTTGTAACTACATATACAAGGTTGTAAGGGTGATATAAACCCGATCCCATCACTTTAGGAGAGGGAGTTTAAGTTTTGGGGGGTTTGGGATGAGAAGACAATGAATACAATTCAATTTTGTAATTTCCTTGCCTTTTCCTTGTTGCATAGAATTATGTGATCTTGTATGATGTTATTTTGACCTTAACTCCTTATTAGAGTATAGCTAATTGTATTAGCTTTCATTTTATTTTTGTGTCATTGAATTTCATTTAGATTTGAAGGAGTTATGTTTGTTTTAGTGATTGCCACTTCCTATATTTTTCCAGCAACAATCCACTTGCAGTGTATAGTATAGGATTGTATATAAAATTTGTGCCTTCTAAGTGGATGAATTTGAAAGAGAAGTGAATCATATTTTATTTGTGTCTAGTTTGAGGGGTTTTCATAAGGTATAACCAAATTTATTACACTTTTTATAAGAACAGATTTGAAACCCTAATCAGTAAGGGTTTGTACATACATTTGATGATTTCTCACACTCCCACAGTTGAATTTTTCTCCAAATTGGTAAATTTTAAGCTTAAAATGTTTGGTTCATAATTCTTGAGGTTATAGGTTTAGAAGATGGTGTTTGTGGTAGTAGGACAATGCCCTAGGTGGACAAGGTACATATTTTGACATGTTTTATGGCGCAGTGATAAATAATTTGCAATTTACTGATACAATGACCTTTTACAAGTCATGTAACTTATTTATTTAATATTTTTAGGACCTATTACTACCCTTGGAATGCAATTTTGGGTTTAGGAGTATATAACCTTTGTAGATTCTTTGGAGAAGAAGGATAAATAGGCCTAGGATACACTGTAACAGTCCAATTTTGAATCATTTATTCCAAAATAAGTGTATCACAATTTTACATATGTTTTAAAACTCCTCAAGGGGTATTCCAAACCATTCTTCCTTGGTCAATGTCCATATTTTAACTAAAGATATACCCAGATTTGTAAAAAATAAGGGCTAGTAGAACTTGGGGGTAGTTATGTGAAAGGTGTACAAGTTGATGTGACTAGAGGGTTGGGAAGTTGTAGAATTCTTAAACATACCTTAAATTTGACTATGATTATATGTTCTCAAGGTTGATAGTGTCCTATTAATTAAAGTACCAAAGTTGGTATTGTGTCTCCTTAGGGCATGATGACCCAATGTGGGGTAACTTGGCGCTGAGGGGTGTTATAGTGGAAGTTTATTTGGGGGATATGTCCTGGAAGGACCCTTATCTTTTTTCAAGCCTTAAAATTCTAATGAGTCTACCATTGAGGGTGAAACTTTATGAAGTGGTTACTTGTGTTCAGTTTGTGAAGAGGGTTTGAACCCATTGTTTTAAAATATGCCTACTTGGAATTGAGTTGTCTACATGTTTGAGATTTGAACCCTTTCATGTAATCCAAATACTCTTTCAACATAGAAATGAAATTATAGCACCATTTCTCTAATTGTAATAGAGAAATGTAGCCAACATGAACAACATCTAATTTTAACTTCAACTTACCAAATCTATGGACAAGGACATGTATGAGAGTATCTATACATTTATTTAGAACTAAAAATTCTACCTAATTTGCATCCTCTTCTAACTCCTCAATCCTCCCTACATAATCATTTATCTAATGCAAAGCTTCCTTAGGATAATGGTTGCCTCTTGTGCAGTTTGAATTGGAACATCATCTGTAACTTTCTCTATCTGTGTAGAAGGGGGAAGCATCGTGGTGTACATTGCCATTTGGTCTTTCAGGAATGTATTATCCATATGCAACTCATAACACTTATTAGAAAGAATAACACACTAGTATAATTTAGTAAATAAATGACAAAGTGACTAAATATTTTAGTCATAACAACAAAAAATGATTAAATTCTACTAATTTTTTGCAAGATAGCTATGCATGACTAAATAAATGACTAATTTGGTCATCGGGTAAAATCACAACTAAATAATTTGTCAAACAAATAAAAATGACTAAATAAATGACTATTACTCGTCTATTCATCTTTTTCTTCGAATTTGATCATAATCTATAATACCTTACATTAGATTTTCTTTACCATTTTTACTTCCAAACTTGATTAGCTATAATTAGCTATTTTTGTTTAGAACCACTAATTCTATTAGATGATTAATGGGATGGATTTAATTAAAAAAAAACTAGGATACAAATTAAATACTTATGATTTTATATGAAAACTAAATGTTTGATTATTTGGGCTTGTAGTCAATTTTTTACCTTTATGGTCAAGTTGCCTTACTTAGGGTCCTTAGTCTTTTGCAAAAAACTTGAAGAATAGTAGTGAAGAAGAATGCAAAAAAAGAAAAGGGAAAGAAAAAAAGAAATTCATTCCACTTCTCTTTGATTTATATTGTCAAAATATTTTAATATAAGGGTCTTGATTTTATTTTAAGAATCACCCAAATGAGAAGCATCTTTCTTCTAATTTCATTGTTGGACGGAAAAATCAAATCAACACCTTTTCTTTTAACTTAGCTCCATGGTGCTAACTGTAGTTAAGGATGAGTTAGAAAGGAAAAGAGCCCTAATGTGTCAAAAGAATGTAAAAAACAATATATTTGGGGAAGGTACATAATGTTTGTGAAGAAATTTCAAAAGAAATGGCCCTCATGCTCGTGTTTTGAAGAAAGAGCAACAAATTCATGTATAAAATGCTAAACTTGAAATTGAACGTCAACAAATTTGAATTGTAGAAATTTACAAGTTCTAGTGAAATTTTTTTATATTTATGGTGGTAATAATTTATTCCAAAGGAGAAGGTGGTTTTCATGTTCAAGAAAAATAGATGTTCATTTCATAATAGAGGATCTCATTCATAAATAACATATCAATGAGTTGGGGACAATAATGAAAGTGAAAAATGAGAAGTTTAGCATCCAATAGCAGTAGTTGACATGAAGACTTCTTTAGAGAGAGGTAGGGTTTATATTTCTTGTATTTTTCAAGAGTTTTGTTTCTCTATTTTAAGGGTTATGAAGGCATGAGTCAATGCAAATAGAAGATCATTTATTGAAATCATTGTTATATTATCATAAAGCTTAGATTATTACCACGAAAGGTCATATCAGTATACTAGTGTTGTTATAGTTCCATTTAAGATGGTTTATTGTGGAAATGGAGGTAATTGTGATGCCATGTGTAGTAATAGTGGAACAATGTAAATTTTGTCATAAAATATTATTGAGTTCCATTTCACAAGAAGAAAAAGAAAAAATAGTGAGGTTTGATACCATGATGTGAAAATGTCATATACAGTAAATATAAAATGAAATAAAGACATCTAAAATAATGGATGTAAGTGATTGAGGGTCTACTACAAGAGACTAGAACAATTAAAGAGAAATACAATGGTTGTCTTGAGCTCAAAAACTCAACAATCCCATGCAACATGGGAACATCTCCAAGCATGTGGGTTGATTATTGTGAAGATGAACCTTTGGACTATGGCCCAAACCCCCTTAAGATATCCTTAAAAAAATAAGTATGGGAAAAGGGATAGAAATAAGTTCACTTGAAATGAAACCTATCCTATCAGGAGGTGATGTCCAAATGTTAACTGAGATCTACAACCTACTTAACTCACAAAACCCTTCAACAAATAACCCTTAAAATCTCACAACTCAACTAAACATGTGATGCATAAGTATTTCTTAGAAAGGGTTGGACTT
This sequence comes from Chamaecyparis obtusa, assembly GCA_027943335.1. NCBI lineage: Eukaryota > Viridiplantae > Streptophyta > Pinopsida > Cupressales > Cupressaceae > Chamaecyparis > Chamaecyparis obtusa. Next base: position 1,678,136 of record BSBK01004847.1, read on the forward strand.
AATATTTTCATAAAGGAAAACCAACTGGTTTTCATAGCTACAAACCATTAAAATCATCTAAAACCATTTAAGATCTATATCTACCATGTATATTCTTACTTCAAATTATGATTAAATGAGACAAATTAAAGGACTTTGAAGAGAAATCACTTGAAATTCATCAAATCACCCATTCAATTACATAAAATCAGAAGTGTTGAAAAGGAAAATGCTGCTATTTTTTGTAGAACCCCTCCATATGACCATGCTCTTGGTTTATGTTTAGGACCTTTGGTTAATTGTATTTTGTTGGTTGGTTCATATGGAAATTTGTGCTAGTTGTTTCTCATATTTGGGTATATATATGTGTGTGTATGTATGTAAGTGATAGTTAAATTTTACCATTATGGAATCAATAAATATTGTTAACTATTATTTGTTTATCAAGTTAAGTCAGTTTTTGTTTAAGTAGCAATTAATAAATGGTACTAATGTCAATAATGTTAGTCTTTACGTGGTCTCTCAGTGTTTAATATACATATTTATATTTTTTAAAATAGCATGATTCCTATTAAATCATATCATTTTGATTATTAACAATTTTCGTGGTGCATCATTAAGGGGTTCATGTATGTTGCTCAATAAATTTAATAAATGCGGTTTATGTCCTTTTGGATTCTTTCATTGTGAGTGGGATCTAGTTTTATTAAAAGATAGTAAAATCTTTAGAATGATACTAAAATGATCTTTTTATGTTTAGTAATAGTGATGGATTAATAATAGTTTTTAATATAACTTAATGATAATTTAAGATCATATTAAAAGGTAATACTATTTGGTACAACTATATGTTTATCTAAATAGTGCTAGTGTTGCTCATCTCATGTTTCTTTTATTTTAATTCATTAACTAATTGATACTAGTAAACAATTATTTGAATTATAATAGCAATTATTCTAATAACTGTGTAACTATTTTAGTCGCCAGTATTATTATCATTATTTTAATATATATTTAAATGTAGGCTAAGATATTTTGTGTTGATTAATATCTAATATTTATCTTAAGTACCATTAGTTATATCTATGAGCATTTATTGGTTTGAGGGACATGATTTTTTTGGTGGTAGTTTCTATTTTGATTCTGCCATTTTAGGGGCAGTGGCTAAGCTCCATCCAAAATTGACATAAAAGTTGTAGTTGTGTTTTATCCATGTTCATGCTACCACACCTTGCATGAGTATCTACCTTCCTTACCCCTGTTTTGAGCACCATTATACACTGCAAGTATAAGCAACCTTTAGTGTACCAGTCTATTAGAGATCGGTCGCGTGACTTCTAAATTCCTTAGTGCGGCTTCAGTTATGCTGGTGGACTATTGAGAGTGTGAGTTATCACCAAAGATAGAGGCAATAATTAGAGGAGGCAACAGATAAGATGGCCTCTTTGTCTGTCCCAACTCTTCTTATTTGGTCTTATTGTTTTCAGAGGTCATAAATATTTAACTTTCCAATGAGTAGATTTCTTTCCCCATTGACATCTTGCATGTCTTCTTAGGTCAAATTTGTGGGGATCCTCTATGGGACCATTTGATGTAGAGCATCATATAAAATAGCCAACTTCCAAGGATCTAATAGATCCAATCATCATTTTCACACATTCTTCATCAAATTTAACATAATATAGGTACAATTAGATAATATATCAACATGTCTCTTCATCAATCACCCTTACTAGCATCAACTTATCCCTAGGATCCTCAAACCACATGGGATCCAATCAACTCAAGTTACATAAACATTCAATCAGTTAATGAGTCATGTTACAACATTTCCTATATTGCATCCAACGAGCACATCATTCTAGATATTTAAATCTTACCCTTAGAGTCCAACCTCAAGGCCTGTTAGGCCTTGGTAACAACCTCTATACCTTCAATTGAGTCTTCCTCTCATCAAATGACACTAAAAAATTGTCTTTCATGCATCAAGGCCTCCTTGTTCTCACTATTCCAAAGCCCTATTTAATTATCACACTAAAAAGTGACTCATTTGCTACTCACATTAATGCCAACAATCAAGTCATTAGCCTCAACCATATGGGCCATTGGCCACAACCAAAATAATAGGACCTGTTCATCCAAGCAACCAAATAACAACACATACCATACAAGTTTCCAAACAAATATTTTTGACAATTGCACTGATAAGCTTGACTTCCATCACTAACAAGACAGTAACATGAACCAAGAATATTATCCTTGAATGTAAAGGATGTTGATAAACAAATATTCCTTATAAGCTTTACTTGGCCATTTAGTCTAAGGTCATTACAAATGCTAATCCTTTCCTTACTATGATTGTTATCATTATAATAGTTTTAACTGCATTTTGCATAATTTTTAGTTGTTCCAAACACATAATAATCTTGGATTTAATGTTGCAAATAACTTAACATGTTGTCCTACCTTCAAACAATCAATTTATATCACCCACAATCCTTTTTAACACCAATAATTATCAAACAATGAATAACATTGTCTGAACACTACATATTTTCCTATACTAGCCTGATAGAGCATCAATTTTCTCACTCATTACAAAACTATTCAATATAAAATCAACTTCATCTTAAAGTCAATTGATTTTACTTTGTAATTAACCAAGAATCAAAATTTTCTAATGATTAAACTTTAAGACATTTACAAACCCTTGTTCATGATGTCTTTGTCACAAAGGGTTTAGTGACAATTTTAAGAAAATCTATTTGATCTCTCATCACAATTCATGACAGTTTCTCTAAATTGAACCAAAAGAAATTTAATTCAATGTATTACTCAATCCAACTAGTTTTTGGAACTATCCAATCAAATTACCAATACAAATATGCTCTACAACAATGGAAAACATGACTGCAACAAGAATAGTTAAATAAATTCAAACTAAACTATTCCTTTATTCACCAAATCTTCAAAAAAATACATTCAAGGAGGATTTATACCATATAATCCCTACTTTCCATCTCTTTTACAATCACCACATAGGTTATTTTCTCTCACATTGATGGAAATGACTTGACTGTCTATTTTCCTTCAGGTGACAATTAGAGGTGTATCCAATTAACCAATCCCAAACCTCCTCTAACTTGACACACACCCAATACTCAACCATTACAGAGTTTATAATGTCTTCTTAAAGTTTCAAAACTATTTAACTACCCTCAAGACCGAACACCTACCTTTGACAACTTTTTGCTGTAATGACAACTTTTTAATGCGCACTTGACAACTTCCATCAACTTTTACATTTTTGGTATAAATGACTTGTGAGTTTGTATGGACACTTGAATCATACTGAAAAGGACTAGAAACAACCATTTTCATCCTTTTTAACCTTCCTTAGGCACATTTGGATATTTTTACCCTATTGACCAAATCATTATTGGAGTTGATGAGTAAACAACCCACAGCTCCAAGAACACCTGCATGCAAACACCTGTCATAGAAAGAAAGAGAATCAAGAAGCTAGAGAGGCCTGAATGCATGGATCCATGAAAGAGGAGACATTTTTGATGTGCAAAAATAAAAGTTTTAATTCAATAATAAATGAATGTTTCTCTCAATAAGATTACAAGAGAGATCAATCTTTATAAAAGGAGATCGAAACCCTAAAAGGGTAAAACCTAGGCTGCACAATAATAATTAATAAAGCAATTAATTATTATATGACTAAAGTTTAGCTTAAGTAGAAAGAGATAATAAGTGACTTAGTAATTAAATCAATATAATTTAATTTAAAGTAAACACTTTATTACTCTAACACCCCCCCTTAAGATAAACTTTGGGAGAAGCTAAAAACTTAGAAAGAACTATTGAAAGCAAATGGGTCCTGACAAAAAAAGGCCTGATCAGGTACCCAAGTACAAAAGAGAGTCTCTGAAAAGTGGAGAAATAGAGAAAACCACATGGAAAAAACTCTGCTCCAAAAAGAGACAAAGACTAGTTTGAAGGACTAAAGAAGCCTCCAAAACTGGAATGTTCCAGGAAATAGGAACAAGGATGAACATGTACAACATCACTGAAGCAAGAAGTTACAAACTCTGTCAAGAAGTAACTGATGATCTGAAGATCCTCCACTAAAATATGACCAAGTAGAGAAGACTATAATCTGCATGAATGCCCTCAAATGACACTACTCGAATCAGGAGGCAAACAAAGGCAAACATTTGAAGTCGAAGATACAAAATACTATAATATGCACAAGTGCCCTTAAATGACACTACTCGAATCAGGAGGAAAACACCTGAACTCGAAGATACAAATAGCATAAAAAAGACAAAGTCTAAAGAGTTGATCATTCAAAGCTGGAAGAGTGCATCTAAAAATTGGAAAGAGAAGAGTGTCCATATGGTAAATGATCCATTTCACCAGAATGCATAGGTACCCAACCATTTCATCTACCTAGTACATAGAATCAAATACTGAATACATAGCTCACACTATCAAACCAAGGAAGCAGTAGAACCAACAGTACAAAGCCCCCCATAATGCTGACAAGTGAGTAATGAAAGGTACACTGAAAAGATCATCCAATATGAACTGCATGATGAAGAAGAATCTAAAACATCGAAGGTGCATAGAGAGTACAAACACATATAGAGATACGTGAGGCTAATGTCACTGGAGGAACGCTCACATGAAAAAAGTAGATGACAAACATAGGCAAACTTAAAACCCCCTATGACACTTTATAATGGAGTGTGAGTACATAGAGCATAGACGTGTAATATCTCATACATGCAATAGAATGACACTTTATCTCAGTGTGTGTGCATAAAAGAATGCTACAAAAGTGAAGTATACACTTCTCAAAGAAGAGCGAAGGCTGGTGAAACAAAAGAACAGTAAAAGATGAGCCATCCCTCAAAGGGAAAATATCCCATGACCTATAACATCTAAGATATCCACTAGATTGTAAAAATGCAAGAAACTGAATAAAATATACTTGAATCAGAATTTGGAAAAATGACTCACAGCACTGGAAAGGTCTCAAAACAAGTTTTCCAATGATATATCATTTTCCCAAAATGGAGTCCAAATGCGCAAGATAGAGCTCCTAGAGTACAAAAAAAACATCTATCTTTGATAGTAAAAAATACTATCAAAAAAGAAAAATCAGAAATTCAAACCTTAAGATCTCGATAAATCTCGGAACAAGTTTTCTAACGATATCTTGTTTTCCCAATTTTGACACCGTATGCTCAAGTTATGATCAAGAAACCACAGGTATGTTGAAGGGCCCAAAAATGGTGTCCAGGGGTGTTGACATGTGTTGACATCATGATGCAGGAGCATCCGAGGATTAAGGCTGTTGACTCAGATGTGGGTTTTGGTTGAGATTTACTTCCGAGGGTCATAACTTTTTACTCGGATGTGGGTTTTGGCTGAAATTTCACAGACAGTTGCGTGAGGAGGAGCTATTGGGATTTTCGATGAGCTCAGCTCGATTGGTGGCTGCTTCAACCTTTTTTTGAGAGCCAAAAATATCATCTTGGCCTCCGAATTTGGCTTTTCATGTTTTTTTCTAATTTTTAGAAAGTTGGCTTTTGTAATAAATCCAAAATCATGTTTCTAATTTCATAGGTTAGTTGGCAATTCTTCTTGCCTTAGTTGGGGGTTTTTCTTGGCAAAAATTAGGATTCGTAGGCTGAGTTTTGAAAATTACCAAAAATGAAAATTTTTTATTTTCCCAAACATCTGCCAAATATGGTAATTTTTGTAATTGTAATAAGGAGTTGTTTTCTTTCATTGTAGGGGCAGAGTAAGTTGGAGAACATTTAATGAAGAATTTGGAGTTCTGAAATTTTGTGTTGTGCGTTCTAAGTGTTTGGGCTACATCATTTGGTATCTGAGCAGGATGATGGCTGGGAGAGGAAGAGGAAGAGGAAGAGGTCTTGCCCAAATGCATAGAGATATGATAAGTTTGCAAAGACAAGTAGAAGAACTCATGAACAAATTGGAAAATCAGAGATTACAAAGATGAGGAGATGAATCTGATGGAGATGTGAGCCAAGAAGATGAAGAAATAGAAGAAGGAAAAGAAGGACAAGAAGAAGGAGCGAGTTTCGAAGATAGGATGCTCAAATTCTTAGAGGGAAAAAATGAAGTGATCAAGGTTGATGTTTTAGACTATGCAGGCAGTCTTAAGCCAGAAGAATTGATAGATTGGTTGAACAAGATGGGAATTTTTTTTGAATGGAAGTCTATGATAGAAGAAAAGAAGATGAAGTTTTCATGCACCAAGTTAAAGGGACATGTGATGATCTAGTGGGATCATTTCCAAAAAGAACGAACAAAGAAAGGAAAGGATAAAATCAAGACATGGAGAAAAATGGAGAAAACTGAGAGAAAATTTCTTACCCGTGGATTATGCTCAGACACTCTTCCGAAGGTTTCAGAATTTGAAACATAATTTATCTTATATGCAAGATTATATAGATGAATTTTACAAGTTGTCCATCCATGTAGAACATCAAGAAAGTAATGAACAAATGACTGCAAGGTATGTGAATGGTTTGAAATTCACTACTCATGATGAGCTAAGCATGCATCAGATCAACTGCATGGAGGATGCCTATTAGTTGGCTCTAAAAGCTGATGAAATACAAAATAGGTAGTACAATCAGAGGAATAGAGGAGGATGAAGGGGTACATCAACTCCATATTGTGGAGGATCAAGTTCCAATCATGGAAGTGAGAAACAAGAAGATGCCCGTCAAATCAACAAAGAGGAAGGGGGTTTCAACATGGTAGAGGCTATGGTAATGGAAGAGGATGGGAAGGCCAAAGAAGGCCATTCACTTGTTTCAAGTGTGGAGAAGAAGGACACATAGCCTTTGAGTGTTCCAATTTTAACATGCAAGATGGAAATCAAGGAGGGCCATCTAGAGTGAACCTAGCCTAGATTGACAATGAAGGATTTGAACAAGAAGTGTCTCCGAATATCGGAGAAAGTCTCATGATGAGTAGGAAAATGATTTTTCCCGCAAAGGAGGATGTAGAGGAGAAAGGTTTTGATGATTCATGGCTTAGAACCAACATATTCTAAACAAGGTGTATGTCAGGTGGAAAGGTTTTTCAAGTAATTGTTGAAAGAGGTAGTTGTGAGAATATGGCCTCTAAAGAAATGGTGGAGAAATTGAATCTCCAGTGCGAAAAGCATCCTTGTCCCTATTGGATTGCATTGTTCAAAAAGGGTAATGAAGTTACAGTAGATAAGAGGTGCCTTGTTAAATTTTCCATAGGAAAAGCCTACAAGGATGAGTTATGGTGTGATGTGATCCCAATGGATGCATGCCATGTCCTCTTAGGTCATCCCTGGTAGTATGATAGAAAGGTTATTCATAATCAGGAAAAGAATACTTACACCTTTTGAAAGGATGGATCTAAGGTAATCCTACTACCTCTTAGGGATGATGGAAAGGATGAAAGTATGCTATCTGAAAAGGAACTTGTCAAGGAGATGAAAGTAATAGGGTGTTATTATGCATTGGTAGTGCAAAAAGGGAAAGAGGAAGACTTGACAATACTGCCAGAGGCAGCTGCAGTGTTGGAAGAATATTCAAACGTCATTCCAGAGGAACTACCTCATGGACTCCCCCCAAAATGAGATATCCAACATCATATTGATCTTATTCCAAGATAAAGTCTTCCCAATCAAGCAGCTTACAAAATGAGTCCGACACAACATGCAGAACTGAACAAACCAGTAATTGAGCTTATACATAAAGGTTTAGTGCAGGAAAGCATGAGCCCCTGTGCTGTCCCAACATTATTAACCCCAAAGAAAGATGGAACATGGAGGATGTGCACATATAGTTGAGAAATCAATAGGATAACCATCAGGTATCACTTTCCTATCCCTCGTTTGGATGATATGGTGGATGTTCTTGTTGGAGCAATGTATTTCACTAAGATTGATCTGCGAAGTGGGTACTACTAGATCCGCATCCAAGAAGGGGATGAGTGGAAAACTGCTTTCAAAATGAGGGATGGTTTGTATGAATGGAAAGTTATGCCTTTTGGTTTATCAAATGCTCCTAGTACTTTTATGAGACTCATGAATACTGTGTTGCATCCCTACATTGGAAAATTTGTAGTAGTTTATTTTGATGATATACTGATTTTTAGTAAGGGAAGGGAAGAAAATTTTCAACACTTGAGGATCATATTGGGGGTATTAAGAAGAGAGAAACTCTATGCTAATTTGAAGAAGTGTAGGTTCATGCAAGCAAGCTTGGTTTTTCTGGGGTTTGTTATTTCTGTAGATGGTGTCAAGATGGATCTAGAGAAGGTTCAAGCCATTCTTGAATGGCGTAGTCCATGTAGTATCACTGAGGTGAGAAGTTTACATGGCTTAGATACTTTTTACATAAAGTTCATTCATAATTTTGTTAGAGTAATCATTCTTTATGCTTATTAATTAAATCACTTTGGTTTAATTAATTAAGTCATTTATTACTCTATTTACTTAAGCTATCTTTTAGGTGCATTATAATTAATATATTTATTAATTATAATGTGCAACCTAGCTTTTTTTTTTTTGCTTCATAGCTTTAGGGTTTTATTGTTCACCTATATGGTTGAACCCTTTGTACATTCTTTTTAGATAATTCACTTATTGGATCATAATAGAGATTGCTCTTGGCATGTCCATAAGATGTCTCTGGCTTTTTGGCCTCCATGATTTTTCTTGCTTCTGTGCTTTGCTTCTTCCATGTGACAGGGTTATGCATGCAGGTGTTCTTGGGAGATTAGTATTTCACCTAATCTAACATGGTATCAGAGCCATCTTGCTGCTCGCTGTTCGTGTTTTGTTGAAGTGTTTCAGAAGCAGGAGGTTTTCAAGGGTTTCAGGAGTTTTTTTTGTGGATTTGGGGGGGAGCCAAAATTTGGCTCACCTTGGGCAAAAATGGACACCACCATTGTGTCCGGAAGGCCCAAGAACCCCTAAATCCATATAAAACTTGTCCATTTTGGACACAGTGGCATCTGAGGCAAAATTTTTTTGCATACCAAGGCCGTACGGCCCTGGCACGCAGTCCGAGGTGGGTACAGTCGGCGATTTTGAAAAAAAAAATAAAAAAAATATAGTTTTGGGCGGCCACCAGCGCACCGCCTAGCGGCCACCAGCGCACCGCCAAGCGGCCACCACAGAGCCGCGGCCCCCCTTCGCTCCGCCAGTCTGCAGCCTCCGCCGCTCCCGGCCCCGCCGCCCGCGCCCGCGCCCTCCGCTCCGCCGGCCCGCCCACCGCCGGCACCAGCACCAGCCCCTGGTCCCCCACATGACCAGGGGTTTCCTGATTCAGCCCCCATGCCTTCTGCTGACATCAGCATGACGTCAGCGGACATGTTTTTTAATTTTTTTTAACAAAAAATTTGCATGTTTTTTAGGGCTCTGTTTTTAGGGGTAATTGGGCTTTTTTTGCCTTATCTTCTTCATTTGGAGGCGTATTTGGGAGTTTTTTATATCATCGGAAAGCTCTTTCCGAGACGAACGCAATTATGGAGGTTTCATTCCGAGTTTTTTGCCTCGTTTTTCGTACCATGCCTTTGAAGGCAGGACTGCTTTTTTGCCTTCCTGGAGCACCTGATGCTTTTTTTGGCATAACTTGCTCATACGGAGGAGTTAGTGGGCGAACGAGACATCATCGGAAAGATGATTCCGAGACGGTCGTTAGAGCTTTTTTCCAGATTCTTCTTTCATTTTTTGCACCAGGCTGTTGAATTCAGAGGTTTTCTTTTTCAGGTGCTTGCCAGAGCACCTGTCACTGTTTTTGCCGTAACTTGAGCATACGATGGCATTTTTTGCCAAACGAGATATCGACGGAAAGCTGGTTCTGAGACCTTTCTGTTTTTTTCAGTTTGGTTGTTTGATTTTGCCGTTTGCAGGGGTTTTCTGCCAGTCAAAGTTACGGGTACTTTTTGCATTCCAGACACTATATCTCTCACATCCGGGCTCAGTTTTCAGCAAACTTGGTATTTTCGGAAAGCTGGTTCAGTGTGCTATTCAGTGGCAGAGGTTATTTTTCCAGATTCTACTCCAGGTTTTCACTCCTCTGCGTTTGGCAGTTTATGCCCTCTGGTGGAGTGCTTGGTTCTACAGGTCCGGGGATCTCTTCTTCTGAGTTCATAGCTCACTCTTCTTTCTGTCTTTTGAGCATTGTATGCTTCTCTTCTGTTGCATTCTTTTTTCTGTAAACACACTGAGATAAAGTGCCTACTTTTGCATATCTGGGATCTTGTACTCCTTGTGTTTGTTTGTACTCGCACTCAGTTATAAAGTGCCATGGGGGGATTCTGATGCATTTGCCACTATAGGCGCATCCACTCTTGTCAAGTGAGCGTACCTTCCATGACATTAGCCCATGTAGACTGTGTCTATGACACCGCCCTTTATCCTGTGCTTGTACCTTCTTTTGCACATAGGTGTTCCTGTTTCTTCTTCTTGCAGATATTTCTGGCATTGCATTTCAGTGTTCCTGTCACCCCGTTCAGCATTATGGGGGGGTTCACCTGTTGGCTCTATTGCTTCCTTGGTTCGGTTGAGTGATCTACGTATTCAATTTTTGTTCCTATGTACTAGGCGGATGCAGTGGCTAGGCACCTATGCATTTCGGTGAGATGGATCATCTACTATATAGACACTCATTCATTCCTTTTTTGGAGGTCACCTCTTTGATTGATCAGCTCTTCAGACTTTGTCTTCTCTACCTGGTCATGCACTTCAGTGGGGGTTCCAGCAGTTTCTTCTGACAGTGTTTGCAGCTTCATGCTTCGGAGATGCTTCATGCTCTTTCTTGTTCCTTTCTTTGGGACATTCCCTAGATTGGAGGCTTTGTTTCCTTCATCTAGTTTATTTTCTTGTACTGGGTACCTGATCAGGCCTTGTTGCCGGGACCCATTTTCTGCTTTCATAGCTGTGCTAGGTTAGCTTCCCTCTTGAGCTACGCTTAAGGGGGGGTGTTAGAGTAATCATTCTTTATGCTTATTAATTAAATCACTTTGGTTTAATTAATTAAGTCATTTATTACTCTATTTACTTAAGCTATCTTTTAGGTGCATTATAATTAATATATTTATTAATTATAATGTGCAACCTAGCTTTTTTTTTTTTGCTTCATAGCTTTAGGGTTTTATTGTTCACCTATATGGTTGAACCCTTTGTACATTCTTTTTAGATAATTCACTTATTGGATCATAATAGAGATTGCTCTTGGCATGTCCATAAGATGTCTCTGGCTTTTTGGCCTCCATGATTTTTCTTGCTTCTGTGCTTTGCTTCTTCCATGTGACAGGGTTATGCATGCAGGTGTTCTTGGGAGATTAGTATTTCACCTAATCTAACAAATTTCAGCAACATTGTAGCACCTGTGACAGACTACACTAAGGGTCAGGAGTTCTCATGGACCAAAGAGGCTGAACAGAGTTTCCAGTATTGGCCCTACCAGATTTTGATAAAGGGTCAAGAGTTCTCATGGACCAAAGAAGGTCATTGAAGCTCCTATATTGGCCCTACTAGATTTTGATAAAGTGTTTGAAGTAGACTGTGACACCTCACATGTGGGCATTGGTACTGTACTCAGCCAAGAAGGTAGGCCCATTACCTTTTTTAGTGAAAAGTTGAATGATGTGCGAAAGGAATATTCTACATATGATATAGAGTTCCATGTAATTGTGCAAGCTTTGAGACATTGGAAGCATTATCTAGTACCCAAAGAATTTGTACTACTTACAGACCATATTGCTATAAAATACTTGAACACACAAAAGAAATTGAACACTAGACATGCAAAGTGGGTCTCTTTCCTACAAGGGTTTAGTTTTGCTTTGAAGCATAAATCAGGGAAACAAAATCAAGTTGCAGATGCCTTGACTAGGTGAGTTGTATTTCTGACCATCATGGAAACATAAGTAGTTAGATTTGATGCAATCAAACACTTGTATGAATCTGATAGTGACTTTTGGGAAGTTGTTGATTAGTTGAAGAATCTAGTATCTGGGCACAAAGAAACTATTCAAGGTGAGTATCTTATGAAAGATGATTATTTATTCAAGGGAAAATAGTTGTACATTCCTATAGGCTCAATGCAGGAAAATATTATTAGAGAATTTCATAGCAGTGGTATGGTTGGGTATTTTGGGAAGGATAAAACAATAGCCTTGGTAACAGATAAGTACTACTGGCCAAAGATGAAGTGAGATATAACTAGGTTTGTGGAAAGGTGTTGAATTTGTCAAGTAGCCAAAGGGCACTCCCAGAACACCGGATTGTATATGCCCTTACCAGTACCAATAGGACCATGGACAGACTTGAGTATGGATTTTATATTGGGATTGCCACATACACATCGAGGTAATGACTCTATCTTTGTAGTTGTGGATAGATTCTCGATAATGGCTCATTGCATTGCTTGTAAGAAAACTAGTGATGCCACTAGGGTGGTCGAGTTATTCTTTTCTGAAATAGTCATCTTGCATGGGGTTCCAAAAGTGATCACCTCTGATCGGGATACTAAGTTGTTGAGTCATTTCTGGAGGACCTTATGGAAGAAGGTGGAGACAAAGTTATAGTTTAGTAGTGCTTATCATCCAAAAACTGATGGGCAAACAGAAGTGGTCAATCAGAGTTTGGGTAATTTATTGTGATGTATTGTTGGAGAGAAGCCCAAACAATGGGATTTGGCATTGCCTCAGGTAGAATTTGCTTATAACAGCTCAGTGAACATGTCAACTGGTAAGTCACCATTTCAAGTTGTTTATGGTCGAAATCCTTAGGGTGTTCTCGATTTGGTGCAACTTCCCTTGGGTGATAGAGTTAGTGATGATGGAGAAGCCTTTGCAGAATAGCTCTACCAGTTGTAGGAAGACGTGAGACAAAAGTTACAGGACAACAACAAGCGGTACAAAGCTTCCACAAATGCTACTAGAAGGTATCAGGTTTTTAGTGTTGACGATCTAGTGATGGTTTATCTAAGAAAGGAGAGGTTTCCTACCGGGACTTATCACAAACTGAAATATAAGAAAATTGGTCCCTGCAAGATTCTAAAGAAGATTAATGATAATGCTTATGAGGTAGAGCTCTCTAGTGGTCTTGATATTTCTCCCGTGTTTAATATTTTTGATTTATATACTTTCCATGGTGATGATGCCTTTGTTGAAAATGAGGATGAGGTAGAATGGACACACACTATCCCCATAAAGAAAAAGGAAAAGGTTTCACATATTCTAGACAAGAAAATTGTTCAGACTCACCAAGGTGACTACAACAAATAGCTTATGCAGTGGGAAGGGTTGGTACCAACATATAGCACTTGGATTACCAAATGGGATTTGAAGAAGCTAGATGAGCCTAAATGGAAGTAGTTTGAGAATCAAAACTTGCAGGAGCTGCGTTCGTTTCAAGCAAGGGAGAATGATGCAGGAGCATCCGAGGATCAAGGCTGTTGACTTAGATGTGGGTTTTGGTTGAGATTTACTTCCGAGGGTCATAACTTTTGATTTGGATGTGGGTTTTGGCTGAATTTTTACACGTAGTTGCGTGAGGAGGACCTATTTGGATTGCCAATGAGGTCAACTCGATTGGTTGCTGTTTCAACCTTTTTTTGGGAGCCAAAAATATCATCTTGGCCTCCGAAATTGGCTTTTCATGTTTTTTTTCTAGTTTTTAGAAAGTTGGCTTTTGTAATAAATTTGAAATCATGTTTCTGATTTCGTAGGTTAGTTGACAATTCTTCTTTCCTTAGTTGGGGGTTTTTCTTGAGAACAATTAGGATTCATAGGATGGGTTTTGAAAATTACCAAAAATGGAAATTTTTGATTTTCCTGAAAATATACCAAATATGGTAAATTTTGAAATTATAATAAGGAGTTGTTTTCTTTCATTGTAGGGACAGAGTAAATTGGAGAACATTTAATGAAGAATTTGGAGTTCTGAAATTCTGTGTTGTGCGTTCTAAGTGTTTGGGCTACATCACGTCAGCACTTCACGACATTAAAATTGACAGCCATATGGCTGTTGTTACAAAAAGGCCCCCGGGGCTAAAAAAAATGGGCCCCTAGTTGCCATATGACCAGGGGTTGAGACTGCATCCCCTACAAGATTAAATTTGACGGCCAAATGCTCGTCGTCATAGAAAAAAAATAAAAAGTCTTTTTTTTAAAAGTCGTCGTACTTGCCTTGGGATGCATATCAGGGCCGTACGACCTTGGTAAGCAAATTTTTTTTGCCTCAGAATGCAACAATCTCCGAATTGGACGTGCCTTATATGGACTTGGGGGTTCTTGGCTGTTGTGAGATCAACTGTGAGGTCTGTTTGAGCCAAACATACTCCAAAATATATATGACTGCCTCAGGAACCGTGTCGGGGCCGGTTGCAAAAATAATTTGATATTCCAACTTTGTCCAAATTGGGGTCTATTTGAGGCCACGATGACTTGAAAGAGAGGTCCCCCTAAATCCAACGAAAAACCCTCTGAAACTATAGATCTAACGAACACGACCGAATATCTCAAGAGAGGACAGGGGAAAATAGATCTGAAGCTCTGATACCATATTAGAGTTGATAAGTAAAAAAACCATAGCTCCCAAGAATATTTGCATGAAAACACCTGTCATAGTGATGCAGGAGCATCCTGGGTGTAAGAGCAATCTTGCATCACCCAAAAAAAATATTTCTATTTTTGTATTCAATAAGGGCTATTTTGTGCAGAGCTGCTATTTATGGAAAGTTACTATTTTTGGTAATTTTTGTATGTGCTCAGAATGATCTGATTTCTTTTTTGGAGGTTCATTTTGGTCATCTAAGTCTGCCAGTAAAGTTTCATTGCCAGATCAAGTGTATATTGGAAGATATTGAAGATTTTCGGTATTGGCAGCAGGGTACAGAAACTTTAAACTCAGTTTTGAAGGCTTTAGAGGCCCCGGATGAGGTCAAAAATTTGGGTGACAAGCACTTGCGCCGGTCAAGCCTGTAGAGCGCTTCGTGGCGTTTCCGAAATGGGGTTATAATAGCCGATCGGGTCAACTGGTGATGACTTATGGTCTTCGGAAGTTGGGCCACCTGAAGTGGCGAAAAATAATTTTTTTTAAAATTTCTGTTCGGGTTTCAAAGGTTATCTTGAGCCGACTATGATGTAATAAAATGTAAAATAAACTAATTCTAAGTTTGGTCGGCCTTATTGGCTAAAATTCTGGGACCTTCCCAGGCGGTGGAAAATTGCCTATATAAAGAAGGCTGTATTATTGTCTTAGGCAGTTCAGAATAGTTCTGGGTAGTAGATCTGGGTATTGATTCGAGGCTTTGTCCTAAAGAATATTGTAAGGGAATGCCCATGTGGCTTTGCATATTGTAATTCTGAAAGTTTGTAATTCCACATTTGTGGAGATAATAAGAAGCCAATTTTCTGTTCTTGCATATTATTGTTGTTGTTTCTCTATTTCTGTTATGTGTTTGTGGCATTAAGGGGAGCACCCTTCATCACATAGAAAGAGAGAGAAGCAATAAGCTAGAGAGGCTTGAACGCATGGATCCATGAAAGAGGAGACATTCTTGATGTACAAAAACAAAAACAAAAATTCAATAATAAATGAATGTTTCTCTCAATAATATTACAAGAGAGTTCAATCCTTATAAAAGGAGACTGAAACCCTAAAAGGGTAAAACCTAGGTTGCACAATAATAATTAATAAAGTAATTAATTATTATATGCGTAAAGTTTAGCTTAAGTAGAAAGAGATAATAATTGACTTAGTAATGAAATCAATATGATTTAATTAATAAGTAAACACTTTATTACTCTAACAATTAGGACCTAATGGGAGAATTTTGACAACTTGTTACAATCGACTTTCTTAACCTAACATAATGATTCAAATGACTCAAAATACATTGAAACAACCTTATGGACTCAACATTAATTAAATTTACTCTTGACATGTCTTTTAATCTCTTGGGACTAGGTGCTCTTGTGCCATATTGATAACTTTGAAAAGTTTCCAAGTCTCTTGGAAACATAACCTGCAAGAAAGAAATTTTTTTTTGAACAAAAATCTTCATCTTCATCTTTATCTCTACCTCTTCATGCCTTTGCTACCATCAACTTTACCTTTAAGGACACATGACTGTCCTTGTAGCTACCTCCTCAGTGACTCCTATTAATAGAGTATGTAATGGTTGCAACCCCAAGTGCCATACCATTCACAAGTCCACCTTTTCCTTTGCTGCTTCACCTCACCAACAAACAACTCCCTTTTGCATCACCTAGGAGTCACTTCCTTCCTCTTATCCCTAGTATTTTAGTAATCAATGGACCCTCCAATGGCCCCGATAGACCTTCCTTGTCTATCCACACACACACAACATCTTCCTTTTGCAGCTAGATGGACAAGAACCCACAACCACAATTCATTAGCAACATCAAAATACCATAAGCTTTTGAAGCTAGGTCTTGGCGTGGATTGCCTCCCTCGATGGTCTACCCATACACTCAAGCTCTTCTAGCTCTGATACCTGTTTGATGCAAAACATCATACAAAATAACTAGCTTCCAAGGATCTAATAGATCCAATCATCATTTTCACATTTTCTTCATCAAATTTAACACAATAGAGGCACAATTAGATAACATATCAACATGTCTCTTCATCAATCACCCTTACTAGCATCAACTTATCACTAGGATCCTCAAACCATATGGGATCCAATCAACTCAGGTTACATAAACATTCAATCAATTAATCACTCACATTACAACATTCACTATATTGCTTCCAAGGAGCACATCATTCTAGTCCTTTAACTCTTACCATTAGAGTCCAACTGCAAGGCCTATTAGGCCTTGGCAACAACCTCCATACCTTCACTTGAGTCTTCCTCTCATCAAATGACGCTATAACATTGTCCTTCATGCATCAAGGCCTCCTTGTTATCACTATTCCAAAGCCCTGTTTACTGATCACACCAAACAATAAGTCATTTGTTGCTCACATCAATGCCATCAATCATGTCATTAGAATGTTCCCTTGGATACAATCAAAATAATAGTACCTATTCATCCAACCAACCAAATAAGAACACATACTATTTAGGTTTCCAAACAAAATTTGTTGACAATTGCATTGATAAGCCTAACTACCATCACTAACAAGACAATGCCATGAACAAAGAATATTGTCCTCTAAATGTAAAGGATGTTGATCAACAAATATTCCTTATAAACTTTACTTGACCATTTAATCTAAGGCCATTACAAATGCTAATCCTTTCCTTTCTGCGACTATTATCATTATAGCAATTTTAACTACATTTTCCATAAGTTATATAGTTGTTCCAAACACATAATAATCTTGCATTCAATGCTATAGATATTTTAACATGTTGTCTTGACTTCTAACACTCAATTTATATCACCTGCAATCCTTGTTAACACCAATAATGATCAAACAATGAATAACAATGTCTGAACACTAAAGATTTTCCTATATTGTCCCGATAGGGAATCAACTTTTTCACTCATTACAAAACTATTTAATGTAAAACCAACTTCATCTTAAATTCTATTGAGTCTACTTCGTAATTATCCAAGAATCAAAATTTTCTAATGGTTAAACTTTAAGATATTTACAAACCCTTGTTCAAATCTTTGTCACAGAGGGTTTAGTGATAGTTTTCAGAAAATCTATTTGATCTCTCATCACAATTCACGACAATTTCTCTAAATTGAACTAAAAGAAAGTTAATTCATTGTATTACTCAATCCAACCAGTTTTTGGAACTATCCAATCAAATTACCAATACAAATATGCTCTGCAATAGTGGAAAACGTGATTGCAACAAGAATAGTTAAAGAAATTCAAACTAAACTATTCCTTTATTCGCTGAATCTTTAACTCAATACATTCAAGGAGGATTTATACCATATACTCTTCACTTTCCATCTCTTTTACAACCACCACATAGGTTATTTTCTCTCACATTGATGGAAATGACTTGAGTGTCTATTTTCCTGCAAGTGATAGTTAGAGGTGTATCCAATTAACCAATCCCAAACCTCCTCTAACTTTACACACACCCAATACTCGACCATTACGGAGTTTATAATGTCTTTTTACAGTTCCAAAATTGTTTAACTACCCAAAAGACCGAACACCTACCTTTGACAACTTTTTGTTGTAATGGCAACTTTTTTATGCACACTTGACAACTTCCATCAACTTTTACATTTTTGATATTTTGTTATAAATGACTTGTGACTTTTTATAGACACTTGAAACATACTAAAAACACTTTTTTCCTTTTTATCTTTTTAACATTTCTTAGACACATTTCCACATTTTGACCCTATTGATCAAATCATAACCTAATGCGACAACTTTGACAACTTGTTACAATCGACTTGTTTAGCCTAACATAATGATTCATAATGAATCAAAATACATTGAAATGACCTTATAGACTCAAAAATAATGAAATTTACTCCTGACATGTCTTTTTAACCTCCTAGGACTAGGTGTTCCTGCACCACCGTTACACCGTTACAGGTGCGTTATCTATGTTTCCATTTTACATGTTTGTCTGCCAGTGTTTTTACATCTGTGGCATGATAATAAGAATGTTTCTGTCATGCTCTATACCTTTAGAGTCTTATATTTATTATTAATTAATACGTGTATTATCTTCCTAATAATCGTTGCATCCATTGTATTTGTATTCGAGTCACGAAATATTTTCCTCCCGGTCAAATACATTATCAGTTTGATTCAACTCTAGAATGATGACATTTTAGTGCTCTAAAAGGGCTGTGATCATATTTTATATTCTTTCAATTAATTGTTTATACTGTTAAAATGTGGGTCTCTAATTATTCATAGACTGATTTCTTTTGGTTTGGGATTTATTTGTTTTAAACATGGCCTTATTTTTCCTTAGGGCTACGTGGAGGATATATTAAGAATGGGAATAGAGGAGTTTAAAGTTTTGTAATTTTCAGCTTGCATCATTATCAATCTCTAGGAAATTTATGCTGTGAATTTTGTACCTAGCTGTGGACACAACACTTCAGTAAAACATTAGAGGTTAGCAAATCAAGAAATTTGCAAATGAAACAATATAGCTAACCAGTTGATTTACTGTCTTCTAGTAGGTATGAGTTTGATATTCTCAGATTATGATCGAGACCAGTGACAATGCAATACCAAAATGAAGGATATAAAATGATGAAAACTGATATGAAATTGATTCTAAAATTGAAAATAAATTTCAAAGTTAGAGTAGAACTGTTTATTTAGAAAATGATCAAAAGTAGTTAAGGATATTCATTATGTGACTTGGTATTTGTCATTGTTTCAGCAATTTAGATTTATTTCTTTAAAAAATTTGAATGAATATGTGATTGGTAGGTAATATGAATTGTATGTACAAATATTGTTACATTTGCATTTTATGTTAGAATATTTTAGTATTATTTTTAAGAAGTAATTAATAATTTGTTTTGTTTAATATTTAAAATACATAGTTCTTATGCAAGTAAATTATTTATATCTTATTAATTAATTTCTTTTCTGTTTATTTAATGTTGAGAAAATATATTTTAGGAATGCCATTTTATTTGTGCTAATATGTGTAGGATGGTTTGGTTAGAAACATATTCTGTAGTAAATCTATTTGTATGTTATGATGAAATTTGTGAACTAGAAGATGAGTTGTTATTAGGGGCTGTAGGATGAATATGGATATTGACTTATTGTTTACGGTATGTGAATAAGTGAATGAATAGGTTAGGTCTTTTCATTGTTTATTTTGTTAATAAGTATAATTGTAAGTTAGGTGTCTTTAATTAACGAGTAAATAGAGTGTCTTTGTATCTCTTTTGTTCTCACTATTTGAATTTGATCAAGTATAATGTCAATATGTCAGTATGATAATTTTCCATGTGTTAACCTTAGATGTTGGTTATTGTTTTAGTAGAATTATGATTATGATGACATTGTTAGTGTTATTCAAGGTGTTGGTATGTATCTTGTTTTGGGGGTGTGTTGCCACTAATTTGCATCTATTTACATGTGAAATATCCAAGTTGAGTTGTGGTGTATTGTATTGATTATTATAAGGGTAGTATTTGCTTCCTATGATCTATTACAATTGTGATGTTTCTTGATATTTTGGTTGAATTGCAAAAGTGGATGTTTGGGTTCTCATATGAATACCAAAGGCTTGGGGTTTGATAGTCTGCTTGGGACTTATTGAATTTATTTGGAATTATTTTTTTGGCCCTAAATATGTAATTGAGGTCACATGAGGGTTCAATTTTCTTTAATTATTATAAGTGTCAATTTTACATCTTCTTCTTCTAGAACTTTATTTAAATGGTTTGGGTCCAATTGTGTAATTCAGGTCGCATAAAGGCCTAGCTATGTTTTATCGACTTCCTATTATGAATTACTGTTTAAAGTTGACTTATTGATGAATGAGGTTGTCTTGATATTTTATGTATGTAGTGATCATGATTTTATTGTTCTATGGTTTACTGGTGTATTTGGAGCCTAGTTGTGCATTTGATTGATCATGGAGATCTTATGTAGCCAATTTTGGTTGTAACATATCCAAAAAATGACTTTTACCTGAGTAATGTTTTATTTGGAATTATGGCTATGTTTTTGGAACCTAGAGAGTTCCTATGTGATTCTCATTATGATTTTTCTTTGATTTTGATGTCCTCTTTGTTATGTTGGCATTGCGGATCCTATTGATGATGTTGAGTTTATGCTCCAAACTCTACTTATTTGGCTTCTTTGATTAAGAGAATTTTATGGGGTTCTATTTGAGATTATTTTCTTTATTCATTCTTTTGATTTTCAATTTGGAGCATATGAGGGTTTTATAGGAGCATAGCTTGGAGGGTGGCTTGTAATGGGGGCAAGGGACCAAAGTGGTCAGTCTAGGATAACCCATTGCAGAGTTTTAATTAGGGATAACTTTAAGAAACCCGCTCCCGAGAAAAGGTGTAAAATCCTGATGAATCTTACATTATTTGGGGGGGAAATTTTCATAGTGATGGCGATTTTTTTTTCAAAGTAGGGGAAAAAAGTAGTTTGCATTGGCGATTTTTTTTCCTACCATAGAAAAATTCCATAAAATCCAAACGATTAATTCATTAATGTGGGGGAAAATATATAATGTATGAGGCAAAGTTATTTCTTTTGATATATATATATATATATATATATATATATATATATATATATATATATATATATATATATATATATATAATGTATGAGGTGAATTTTCACTTGTAAATGAAAAAAAATTAATTGCATTGGCGAATATTATCTATTAATAACCACTTTTCAATAGTTGTCACTTGTCATGTGGGCCAATGCAAAATGGAAATTGATCACTGATTAGAGACATCACTCTACATGATGTTATTATTAAGCGTGACCACTGTGACGTGCACATAACATCCATCTACCGTTCAATGATTATAGATCAATGATTAAAGTTTTATTGCGGGATGAAAATATTGAAGGAAACCTCAATCTTCTACAAGTATCGTGACATGTATCCCTTCACCCATTTAACCACTTGTAATCGACATTAAATAAATGTCTTCTCATTGTCAGTGACATTCTCTATCTTCAATTCGCTCTACACACATGACTTCCAATTTGGTATTGACGATATTACCAATATACCAATTTTGCACAATCATGCATTTATGTGAAATGCATGATTTACAAAGATTTAATCATTTAAAACAATTGGAAATGGAAGGACAAAGGAATGAATAGGGTTAGAGAAGGAAATGCGAGGCAACCAAGACTATTTATAAATAATCTAGCTTCTTTCTTCCTTAATTTATCTTTGGTAGATAAATTGTTATAGCTTCCTTTGCCTCTGCTATTTTTAACATTTAAGATAATTTTATTATTGTTTAGTAATTAATTAAGTAGTCTCTAAAGAGTTATACTTAGTTTATGAATAGTTTTATTATTGCTTATGAAGAGTTTTGGGAACAACAAAGTTCTAAACACTTTGTCAAAAAAATAGAAAATGCACCACTCTCGCTGCTTTTCCAAAATTTCACATCCCCTTGCTAAATTCTGAGGCCGAAGAGGTAGACTTATCGAGTGTTTTCCTTTGGAATTCTGGGAAAGGCACTACTTAGCCTCTACTCTCGAAGCTCTGCACCTCATTAGCTAATTTTGTGACCATATTCAAACCTTATCGAAGACTTAGACTCTTAAGTGTTTGCTTCCAAAAATTAGGAAATGCACTACCTAGCTTCTCTTTTTGAATATCATACTTTCTACTCATCAAATGTTGGAAATTAAAATTCCTAAGTGACTTCTTTGAATTTTGGAAAGAGCACTACTCAACTTCCATTTTTGAAACTACCCTGTGGAGATTTCTTCCACAAGGACATTTATATAGTGGCTACTGGTACCACGACAGAAATGACTATTACCACTTGAGGTTCCGTCCACGTGGTTGACCCAATAAAGGCAATGTCCACTACGGTTAACCCTCTCTATCAAGGAAGACTCACAAAATGGACCACATGGGGACTTAGCTCGAATTCAAGGATCTGAGTTTCTGATGTTGTCCAAGAAGGGAACAGAGCATAATCCTCTAGCCTCTTCACCTCACCCAAACATAGCAAGCAGATTGCTTGACACGCTAAATTGAAACCACCTCACCAAGCTTTGTATGTCAAAAACAATGACTACCGATCTCTCTAAGTGGGACCAAGAGAAAATGTACCATCAAAGATTGAAGACTAAATCAAGTAAGACTGTGAGATGATAAAAAATCCTCCCTACCTATAAGGGGATCTATCTTCAAGAAGATATTCGCATGTAAAATAAGCGAATGAAGCCCACTCTCTCAAGAATGCCACAAATAGTGTTCATAGGGCCTAATTACTATGTGAGATAGATATGCAAGAAAGAAAATCTAGATTCCTTTTAGAGCCAAAATGAACGTGTGATTTATGAAAGGAAGAAACACTCAATCTAAACACGTGAGAGGTTCATTTTATTTCCCAAAATCAAAATGTTATAGGGATGTAGCGAAATACCTCAGATCTAAAGCAATGCGCTTAATAGATTTTACCTTATTTTTATTGCACTTTTTTGTGAGCCAAAATGATTAGAAACAAGTATCAATTGTTAGGGTTAGCTATTAGCAAAAATTTGAAAGGCCGCTTGAAATTCTGATATGACAATTGAAATTTTGGTGTCAAAACTCATACGACAATATGCTACTTCCCATACGACAATTCAGATACGATACGACCGTGGGTTAGTATGCATATGACAATTTATCTCTCATACGATAATGCACATACAATTGGCATGACACTTCAGATTGTCATCTATAGTACAATAGACAAGGGGTCCCGATACGACAATTTGTGGAATCTTGTACGAAATTATACAAACAAAAAATTAAAAATCACAATTTTGAGAAAAAATGTTAGAAAATTGAAATTTCAGAAATGGAAACCCATTGCAAGGCCCCACGGTGGGTGCCAAAATTGTGCGTGTGAATTTTGTACCTAGTTGTGGACACAACACTTTAGTAAAACATTAGAGGTTAGCAAATCAAGAAATCTGCAAATGAAACAATATAGCTAACCAGTTGATTTACTGCCTTCTAGTAGGTATGAGTTTGATATTCTCAGATTATGATCGAGACCAGTGACAATGCAATACCTAAATGAAGGATTTAAAATGATGAAAGATGGATGAAAATGAATGCAACTTAATCTATATTTTTGTAATTTTCTATGCAATATGATGAAAACTGATATGAAATTGATTCTAAAATTAAAAATAAATTTCAAATCTAATCTATCAATGCTATGAAATGCTATGAATTGACTGAAAACAATGAATGAAAATTGAAAAAAATGTCACAATCGCCTATTTGCAAGAGCTCGATTCTCCAAGTAATTGAAAGCGCAGTTGAAGGATGATTTTTTAAGATTGAAGAAGATTGAAGAAGATCCTTTGTGAAGGGTTGAGCCTTGTTTATATAGAAATCCAAGATTTTTGAAAGCACATGGAAAACCAAAAATCTCTCCCTGATTAACTCAGATTAATTTTTGAGTTATAAGGAAATTAGAATTATTTAACTCACAAAATCATGCAAAATCAACTTTTTAAATCAAATCAAAAGTTTAGATCACTTTTGAACTCGAAATAGATGTTGCGTTAAAAAAGATAACAAATTGAATTGATTTACCGATTTAAAGTTTAACTATTTTTCTGAATGTTCATGGATAATTATGAATTAATTTAATAATTCAAATGAATTATTCTCAACTTAACTGATTTTTGAATTAAAAACAACTGATTTATGGGTTAATCAATTATTTAATCAAAATTTATTCCAAAACTATATCATTAAATATTGACAACTATATTTAATTAATTAAATAAGAATTTAATCAATTATTCGTAGGATTTTTGATTTATTGTCAAAATTAAATAATATTAATTAGGAATAAATAGAATTAAATCTAATTAAATGATTAATTGGAAAAATTAAGTCTAATTAATTAAATATTTATCATATTCAATTAATCAAATTTAGGATAAATAAAAGAATGTCATTTATCACCAAATAATATTTAATTAGGATAAATTAGGAATATTTAGGAAATATTCCCTGATGCAGAATTAAGATTAAATTGATTAGGGTTTCAGTGATTTGATGCGCAGATGTGCCTTTGATTAGGACTTTAGTGTCGATTTCGATCGATTTGTCAATGTGGGAGGTCAATGGTCCTATAGCCCATTTTTGGGGTATTACACCAACCACATTTTAAATCCATAAGAGCATTAAGTTTATTGACCAAAAAAATAAAGAACCAAATAATAATGAACGTAATGAATCAAATCATAATGAGCTCATTATAAACCTTACAATCATTTAGTATGAGCTAGTCAAGTGTTTCTAAAGGGCCATCTCTTTGCTTAAGAGTGTCCATTATTTCTTCATGATCAACATTTTTTTTTTTAAAGCCAAAGTGGACTAGCCACCATAATTATATTTAATAACTGATTCAAAAGACTCCTCTGTGGAAGAATTAGGAAGAAACCCCAGAGTCATTGTCATATACATTCTATAAGATTGCGATGTTTTTATACATATGATTTTCTATTGAAAACCGCCTACATCCCTGAGAACTATTTAGCCGATATCCCCTCTCCGATAGTTAATGGAAAATGACATACAAAATCATGACCCACATCTATCTCAAGCAATATTTACAAGAAAAGTATAGTTTCCAAAGTCAAAATTTTCAATACAAGATAGCTTTGGCATTAATAACGACCCAAAAAACTTTCCAAAAAAATGAGTACTAATCAAAGCATCCATACACTAGATGTCCATGTCATCTGGTACCCTGCTAGGAACAGGGAGAACTACTGGAGGAGACGGGAGTCGAATAAGAGACGACAATGACTTCCCAAAGGCCGAGTCAGCCACCATTAGGTGCATGTCATAGCCATCGTGATTTTCTTCAGAACCCTAAATCATTTGAGGATGTTCGCCCACCACCAAACCAACAAGATGAACATTAAGGTCGGGAACACATGATGGAATTCTCAAAACTTGGCCACTGGTAGAAGGCTGAGGTAGATTGCAGGAACGGGGGAGAGGAGAGTTTGGAAACTCGATGATATCCAGCAGTGCGTTTACACAAGATTTAACTCGGGCCACCATATGAAACCCCAGCCTAAGGCCTGAAATGCGAAGGGAATTTTCATCAAATCTAGCATCTTGCACTCTTAGCAAGCATTTGATGCTCTTGTAAGTAAGGAAGCCATCATGGTTTGTGAGAAAATCTTGGTGAGAAAATAAACCGCCAACCAGTGCCAGACCCTCCCAGAGATCATACTGCTGCACAGTCCGCAATAACATGTTGTCTTGCAAAAAATTGGGGTTAACCACCTTGTTGGCCAAGGATGACACCAGAGACACTAATTGGGAAAGGTCCATCGCGTTAGACAAAAAAATGGCGAAAACCTGTGAAAGGAAAATGATATGCCGCATTACTAGTTGTCCAAATTTCTTTTATATTTGGTTTGGATTGATACTTCAAAAATTTAACATTTTTTTCTATAACAAGGTGCAAATACATAAGAATGGTTGTGTTCGTATCATAGCCTTAAAATGCAAGTATACCATTCTTTCTTATCATGCATGTTTGCAAACATGTTCCCACAACAACAATTAATTAGTAGGATACATGAACCCATCATCATATATCATTGGTTGTGCTATCTTCTTCTTTCTCTGTAAACATCATGACAATTAGTAGTCTAATCTCTTATTATTCCCCTATGGTGTAACAATTGCAAAAACATGTCCTAGCTCTAGAAGATATGAAATATGGTGGTACTCAACCAGACTTTCTATATCATCATTTGTTATTGATATTGTTTGATATAAAGGAGTTAGATACTCTAGAATGCATACATCCACCCACTCACTTGAATCATACTAATCCTAGTCACTCTAAGAATAGATGGGACAAAAACAAGCCAACTCTCATGTCCAAATGGTCCATTTACTTGCATCTAAGATTTGAAATAAATGCATCTTTAAATAATCTCTAGTTGTTTGATAATCCAATATGTCTCCTACTGTACCCTCTTCAACCAACCAAAAGAGTCTGTGCATCATTGAATCAAGTCACTGGTATGGACATTATATTGAAGATCAGTTGTTGCAAAGTTGTAGAAGTGTTTTGTAATGTTTTTACTTGATCTTGTTCAAGTTGCAGAGATTCACATTGAGAATTAAGGAAGTTATGAGTGATTTAGCATTGGAAATTTTTTTGGTTATTTTGGTGATTAAAGTGTTGCAGTTTTTGGTTCAATGAGGATCAATTATACAATATTTTTAATGTCTAACCTAGTAGCGAGTTAAGGACATGGATGTGTGTCCTCATCTTGGATGGTTAATTAATTGGATGCTAGAAAGCTATTTTTCTTGAGTAATAGAGGTTGATGCTTAGTGTTCCTAATGAATAGTGTAGAGACAGTTGCAAATTCAGAGATGGAGATGTATGTGTTGTTGTTGTGGTAATTAATTTTGATTTTTTATGTTTTTAAATTGTTTCCTATTTGTGTTGTTGGATAAAATTAGGTTATGTGATTGGATTTAGTGATTTTTCTATGGCATGTTGGTGTTCTTAGATGATTTGATGGATAATGTATTGTGAAGATTTTTGGAGTGATCTATGGATCATAGCGTGTTCATGGATGAAGGATTGGCTCCTAGCTATGTCTTTGCCGACATGTCTTGGATCCCATCAAGGATTGTGTATTACTTTTTGTAAATAATTTTTTAATTAGGTCCCTGGTTGACCTTGTTTTAATATGTTGATGTAATTTATTTAAAGATGTAATCTTTATTATTGTGTGTGTGTGTGTGTGTGTGTGTGTGTGAGAGAGAGAGAGAGAGAGAGAGAGAGAGATGGCAGATGGATATATATATCAGTGTATGTGCAAAGAGGTATGAGTAGAATCTAAAATTAAGTTAGACCAGAGCTATACTTAATTGGAGATCTATTGACATATCAGAGATGTTATCAGTTAGTTCATAAATTAGTGGATTGTTTTCCATAGTAGATTATTTTCCATTTGGGGTTGTATCCCTTGTTGTGATTTGGCTTGTTTCCTAGGGGTTGTTTCCCTTAGTTGTATTTGAGAAGTGAGATCTATGTAGCGAGCCAAAATGCATGTGCATTTACCTATTTTACCTTTATCATATTTATATGTGCTAGTACATCATCTAGTGAGTTTGATCCTTATCGTGGTTTTTCCCTTAACCAGATTTCCATACAAAAATTCTGGTGTTATGTGTTCTTGTGATTGTGGTTCAATTATTTCATGTTCACATCAAGTAAAGAAGTTAAGTATTTTTAAGTTGTGGTTTTGACACAACTATTTTGAACACAATTGACTCACCCTCCCCCCTCTCTTATTTATGTGTGTTGCCTTAATTCTAACAATTGGTATCAAAGCTAGATCCTCTTTTTAAAGCTTAACTACTTGAGATGATCTGGGATGGAAGCCTTTAAGAAGGAGAGTCTGAGATTTGATGGAACTAACTATGTGTTGGAAAGAGACACTTCTATATGATTTATATGTTGTTATTGATGGAAACTACATCTTTTTCTCTTGGCCAATTGTCAGATTTTGGGTCTATCGAAGGCATTTTTCATTAAATCAGATAAGTATGAACAAGATAGTATATTAGTGTTTGGATTAGAACAAATAGGTACACATACATTTTGTTATGAAAATATAGGGAATGATTCTACATTCCATATTATTTCTATTCCTTTGATCTCATATGTTGACATTAAATTATTTTGATGAAGTTGTAAGGATTTGTCTATCGGGTTGGCAGCAGGGATAACTTTAAGAAACCCCCTTTTAGGAAAAAGTGTAAAGTCTTGGTGAATCGTACATTATTTTAGGGGGTAATTTGTTTTAATCTAGGCAATTTTTTTTTTCAAATCCACAATTTTTCATAGTTTGTATTGGCGATTTTTTCCCTCCGGATTGAAAATTTCATAAATTGCTGGCGAATAATTTTCTTTTCAAGTAAAAAATTATAATATTTGAGGCGAATAATTTTCTTTTCAGGTAAAAAATTATAATATTTGAGGCGAATAATTTTCTTTTCAAATAAAAAATTATAATATTTGAGGCGAATAATTTTCTTTTCAAGTAAAAAATTATAATATTTGAGGCGAATAATTTTCTTTTCAAGTAAAAAATTTTAATATTTGAAGTGAATACTTTTCTTTTCAAGGGTGAAAAAATAATTGTATTGGCTAATTATTCGTTAATTATGGAAAAATAAATAAATTATTGGCGATTTTCAAAAGATGGGAAATAAGTAGCCTAACCTAGCATACCTAACATACATAAATTATTGGCAACTGGCAAGTGATGGTTTAAAGAAGTGGTTGTTTGACCTTATATTATGGAAGCATAATGTATTATTTGCCACTACCATAATCTTTGCCACTACCACTGTAATTATGTTAAATGTATTATTTGAGAACTCAGATCGTCTGATGATCCAAGATCAATGGCCGAGGTTTAATTTCAGCCAACATTTCTTGAAGGAAGAAGAATTGTCGAGGTAGTCACCAGAATGTTGACACGTATCAAGGTAAGTTGTCTGCAGAGTACTAAAAGCACTTAACTGGGAAAGAATTAAATGTCATGTCAGTGATAGCGACATTCTTTGGCTACCACACACCACTTCCCAAATTGTACAGCCGATTTCTGACAATTTTTTATCGATAGAAAAGATTTACTGCCAGATGTGAAAGATTAAGGACAAAATTTTCAATTCTCACACGCATGTATTTAGGGAAAAGATTTTCGTGCAAGATTTAGAGGCATATCGAGGACAATGTATTTAATACCATTAAGATAGAAATAATTGATTGGTAAGTAACGATCAAGGATTCAAAGGCTATTTATAGACGATCTAGCTTCATTATTCATCGACATTGATTGATTGTTTGTTTAGGGTCTGCAGTGATGCATTCTGCAAGTAATTTGTTTTTAAATTTTCTAGTAAGTTTTAAGTTTTACAGTCTGCAAGTAATCTAAGATGGACACTCCCATTTTTCTTAGATGCACTTCTGAGGAGGCCCAGAAGGCCTTTCTGGGTTCCTTTTCTGATGAATTTTTAGCATCAATTTGTAAGGATGGTGGGCCTTTCGTTACAGAGGCTGTCAGAATGGTGTTGGGCCGAGAGTTTCTTGACAATGAAGATAGGTACCGGGTAGCCACAGACATTACGTCTCATTTTTTGGCTTCCCTTCTGGACCTTGGAGGACCAAAGGTTGACATGGTGATGCTGCTGAGGAGGGTATTCAAAGAGGAATACCTGGGGGACGACGTTCAAGTTGTCACCTTCACTGAATTAGGGGTGGGGATCCCTATGGCAAGTCAAATACACAAGCTTCTCCTCCCAGGCCAGAATGTGGCCATGCAACCTTTTCTTTTGTGCCTGACTACTGGGCAATTGAAGTGCCATAGGAAATGGGTGCTGATTGCCAGGGGTTTTCTCTGTAAGTGGTTTGAGCTTGACACAGAGGAGGCTTGGGCAGGGCAATTTGTGTGGCTCGACGAATTCATGCAGCTAATCCTCTCTACAGAATTCTACACAGAAGGGGGCAATTGATTTTTCTTTATAAATTTTTTTTTTTTATAAATATTAAAAGCTTACCTTGTACTGGTACTGGTATTGTAGTCGTTTACAATTTTTTTTGTTTGTTTATAGACATAGTATCAAGTCGAGAATGTAAATATAATATGTTTATAGACGTAGTATCAAGTCGAGTATGTTTCTTTTTGTTAATAGACATAGTATGAAGTCGAGAATGTAAATATAATTTTATGAAAAATACAATGGAAATTTTGCAAGCTTTACCTCATTTCAATTTGTGCTTTGTGTAACCGTGATTGCAATATTTCTTCTCTGTAACCATGATTGCAAAAATGGTTTTTAATATTTTATACTTCTCTGTAACCATGATTGCAATATTTTAATTACTTGCTTCAATGCTTTATCAGTTATCTGTAGACTAGCTTATCTATATTTATTTTAATATATATAAAATAACCGACAAATATCCTCCTTCAGATATCTATTACAATTAAACTTCACTAATTGAAACTGTAGTTTAATAATTTTTTTAAAATGGTGTCTCCCACATTTAATTTATTACATAGTCTGAAGTACAATTATATCTCTACGAATGAGATTGATGTTTAAATACTTAAATAATTACTCTCCATTAAAAAATATTCACAAATTATAATATAGAATTTGAACATTACTTTTCACATGTAATTTTTTTAACTCTTATTATGGTAAACTAACATAGTATAATTTAAACATATATAAATGAAAAAAACTTATATCTTATATTTATAATTTGTAACATCATAAAATATGAAATATATTTCAACTTAAAAAAAATAGTACACCAATACCATTCACTGTTGCCGTTGGATTATTATACATCAACGACCGAAGTTGAGTTTCGGGCCGAAAGGGAAAAGAAACCCCATCTTTTCAAACGCGTCTCGAAATCATGACACGTGTCACTTAACACCTCGCACGGTCGTCAGTCTACCAACAAATGACATTGAACAATGTCATTTCAATTTGGTTATGACGTGAGATTGACACGTCTGACTCGTGATGTGAGTCATCCTGACTAGATTAGTTAATGGGACCCATGGTCCACGCGGCCACCACACCGTTCACCATTGTCGTTGGATGTTTATAGATCAACGACCAAAGTTGAGTTTCGGGCTAAAAGGAAAAAGAAACCCTATCTTTTCAAACGCATCCCAGAATCATTACACGTGTCACTAAACTCCTCAGTCGACCAACAAATAACAATGTCATTTCAATTTGGTGATGACATGAGACTGACACGTTTGACTCATGATGTGAGTCATCCTGACTAGATTAGTTAATGGGACCCACGGTCCACGCGGCCACCACACTATTCACCATTGTCATTGGATGTTTATAGATCAATGACCAAAGTTGCGTTTTGGGCTGAAAGGAAAAAGAAACACTATCTTTTCAAATGCGTCCCGGAATCATTACACGTGTCACTAAACTCCTCGGTCGACCAACAAATAACAATGTCATTTCAATTTGGTGATGATGTGAGACTGACACGTCTGACTCATGATGTGAGTCATCCTAACTAGATTAGTTAATGGGACCCACGGTCCACGCGGCCACCACACCGTTCACCATTGTCGTTGGATGTTTATAGATCAACGACCAAAGTTGAGTTTCAGGCTAAAAGGAAAAAGAAACCCTATCTTTTCAAACGTGTCCCAGAATCATTACACATGTCCCTAAACTCCTCGGTCGACCAACAAATAACAATGTCATTTCAATTTGGTGATGCCGTGACACTGACACGTCTGAATCATGATGTGAGTCATCCTAACTAGCCTAGTTAATGGGACCCACGACCCATGGGGCCACCAGTACCACACCATTCACCATTGCCGTTGGATGTTTATAGATCAATGACTGAAGTTGAGTTTTAGGCCGAAAGGAAAAAGACACCCTATCTTTTGAAACGCGTCCCGGAATCATGACACGTGTCACTGCTCAGTTAACACATTGACATAATGACATTCCACTTACAGCGCAACAAAGTTATGGATTCTTAATTTCTAGGTTGAGGATTGAGGTCTGAGGAAAGCAACAAACTACAAAGTCTCTCAGCTCTCTACAAAAATCAAAACTAAGGGCAACGTGAACGTCAACGGGTAAGTGTAACTACTAAAATCCTGAAAATCTATGTCCTGCATTTAAAATTTTTCAAGTCTCTTGATTTACAACTTTACTGTTTATATTATATAAATTTTTTTTAGTCTGTTAGGTTTTAATTTTGAATCACCCCTGTAGGCTTGTAGCTACAAATACCAAGAATAACACGATGGGCAAAATAATAGAATTCCACAATATGCTTAAAACACCAGGTTTCAGTGATTTATTCCATGATATACATGATCTTGTTATTCATGGAAATAAGGGTATAATGGAGATTAGATTTGCACTTGAAAACAAGTGGAACCATCCAAATAAGGCTTCAAAATTTTATTCATTTAACCCTAGGGTAAATGCAACTGCAAAAAAAATTGCACCGTGGGAAGCTGGGTTGGCACACATGGCGTTACCTCAAGTATTCCCTTGCCCAGAAATTGTTATGCTCTGCACCAAAAATTATGATGAAAATAGAAAATCAATTGTGAATAAAAATACTCAGGAGGAAATTTTGTCCATAACTGAGAGTGAATTTGCTAGTCTGTTGAACCTAGGGTTTCAACAACAACACTCAAACGTACACATTGACTTGGGAAAGCTGGCAGAGGGTTATGAAAAATTAGATGCAAAATAGAGAGATTCTTATATCAGAGGAATAACAAGCGGTTGTAGTCTGAGTTCAGATCATAGGCCTCCTTATGATTATGAAATTTTTGTGCCATGGGCACAGGACAGTATTTCCTTGCTAGCATTTTGTTTGGGATTGGATAGTAACAAACAAGTGGGTGCCAGCATTCTTGAAATGCTTTATCATATTCATTTTGAAAGAGAACCAATAAAATATTGTTTTATTGAGCACATTGTTCGTTGCATGCAAGATCAATTGCTAATGATTCAAAGAGGTTGAGAGAAGACATTTAGATTCACAACCTACTTGTGCTATCTTCTCCTAGCAAAGCATCGTGCATTATTTTAGGCAAACAAGATTTGTAGTCTGACTGAAGGCCAAAATCCAATATATGAGTGGACACCTTAGATATGGATGATTGATAACAGAAGGAACTACAACAATTTTGTAGACTTCTTTTTGGCACCAATGTACCATAAAATTACAGGCACTCCAATGCCTAGATTGCCTGTTACTTGTAGAAATTGCATTCAACTCGGAAGTCAACTACAATTGGCTGAATGGTACTTAATGGAAGAGTAAACTGTGTTAAGGTTTTACAGTTCATGGGTAGAACCCTACAAACTTCCAATACATGTAACAGAGAGGGTATTTGCATTGGAATATGTACGACAAATGGAGAGCACAGATGTACTCTTTAATGGTCAGCAAAAGAAAATGATATTTCCCTCCTTGCCATTCTACTTTGGAGGGTTCACATTTGAGAGAAGAGGATTCAAAGTGGCAGAAGCCTTTTTTTCAATTTTTCAATTTGATGTTGACAGTCACTGGCAGTATGATCCACTGAACATAATTGGAGCAAGGCTTAAAGACAATGGGAACTCTACAAGCAAATATCAACATGAAAGTATGCCTTTGATTGAAAATTTTAAAAACATGGACTCCTGGGAGGAGGTCAAAAAATAGATGGAGAAATATGCTGCTGAAAATAATATGTCAATATAGGAATTGTCATCACAAATAATGGCATTGCACAAATAGAAAGGAAAAGTACAGGCCATGACATCATCCAATTTCTACAAGAAAGCTGATAAACCATCTACAAAATGTATTCCAAAAGAGCTAATGAATGAATGTATAGATGCTAGATGGAGTCGAACCAAAATTTTTGAATTTTGGGAAATGAGGAAGAATCTCGGTGAGCCAAAGACCTCTACAGATCTTAATGAGGTGGAAGAGGATACAATGTTTAATGAATTATGGAATAGGGAGCATCCAGCTGAAGCATATCACAATGATAATGATGA
Organism: Chamaecyparis obtusa; assembly: GCA_027943335.1. Classification (NCBI taxonomy): domain Eukaryota; kingdom Viridiplantae; phylum Streptophyta; class Pinopsida; order Cupressales; family Cupressaceae; genus Chamaecyparis; species Chamaecyparis obtusa. Next base: position 1,712,467 of record BSBK01004847.1, read on the forward strand.
TGATTACGATGACCAGGATTCTTTGAATCCCTCATCCATTATAGCAATTAAGAGAGGAGTTGATGCATCCACCAAACTTCTATATAGCAAAGGGGCAGAAATTCTAGAAAAAATGGGCTACCAAGGTTCTGGTGGTCTGGGTCCCAGTGGAGAAGGGGTTTGGTATGCACCTAAACCACCAGCTGTAGCACCAAAACATGGTCAGAAACCAGGCCTTGGGCATGGAGATCAATCATCAACTCAGTCAATTCCATTCACATTGGTTTCAACTCAATTAATTCCATCTGTTTCTGCTTCAAATAGAGTTCCACTTCCAGCTGTTCCAAGCACTCAGATTCAATCTGAATCAATTGTCACTCCCACAGCTGGCAATATCATTTGTACAAATAAAAGTAGTGGTTCAAAAAGGATATTATATCAATATGTAGATGCAAGAAAGTTTGGTCCTGGAGGTCAAGAAAGTGTAAAGAAGCAAAAGGTTATGACAAGTATTAGTAGTAGTACTAGTACAACAGTGCCAATGGTGACTGTGAGTCCAACAATTTCCCATCCTTGAGGACAAAACCCTCAGAATAGTCCACAAACCCCACTTGTAATGGGTCTAGGTGTTGGTAATCCTCATGGTATTGGTGGAAGCTCATACATCAATGCAAGTGCTATTTCACCATTCAAACATTCAATTCTCTCACAAAATCCTGATTTTCATTACAATGAATTTGTAACTAACTATGAAAAATCAAAAAACAAGAATAGACAAAATAGTAAGACAATGAAGATGGAAGCAATTGCTGCAGCTCGTGATGCAGAACTTGCATCCAACAAGTTATTAACCACATATGACCCGAATAAAGATATGATGGAATTCATGGTTGTTATGCCCCCAGCTAGAGATAAAAATCCACCAGAGAGTCAGTTAGATCCATCTGAATTTCAAGTTAGCACCCTCCAAATGGATTTATCCAAAATTAAAAATGTGGACAAGATAAATGTGTCCAAAATGACCAACCAAGTGGTCTACAGTTTAGTGATGAAGTTGGAGAGAGAGAAAGGAAAGCTTCAGGGCACAATAGATAAGTTAAAGGCAGACTTGGAAAATGTAAAGGCAAGTGAGAAAGCAGCAATAAACAGGTGCAAAGAATTAGAGAAAAGGATAAAAAATTCATCCTCTGGCTCTAAAGAAGCAATTGAACAGCAAGAACATATGGACGTAGAATTGAAAACTTTGAGGGAAAAATTGGAAAAAAGGGATAAAAAACTTCAGGATGAAAAAGCCTCTTTATTAAATTTATACAAAAACTTGGAGAATGCTGCACAGGTAAACAATGAGTTAAAGAAAGAATTGGAAAAAAGGGATAAAAAACTTCAGGATGAAAAAGCCTCTTCAGTAAATTTATACAAAAACTTGGAGAATGCTGCACAAGTAAATAACGAGTTAAAGAAAGAATTGGAAAATGAGAGGGTAAAAACAAAAGAGTGGGAAGAGAAAGCAAAAGACTGGGAAGAGAAAGCAGAGCAAATAAGAAAACATAGTGAACACCAGTACTCAGAAATGAAAGAAGACCTAAAGAAGGCAAATAATACTATTAAAATTTATGAAAACTTCTTGAATGACCATGTAAATAATACAGTACAACAAATAAAAAATTACTTCTGGGGGCAAATAAAGTCTTCTGCTAATAGGTTGTGTGATTGGTTTGAACTCTATGAATCTCTTACAGATGTTTTTGAGAAGCTGAAAGAGCAACTTGAGGAGAACAAAAGTTTTGGTCAGAGACAAAAAACTGCAAAGCAGATTATGCAAGAAATCAATAGCACTCCTAACAGGCAATTGGCAAGCAAGGGAATTCAGGACCGCATTGGTTCAATAATAAAGGCGACCTCTGTATTTCATAAATGTCAGAAACTAACAGAAGCAGAAGAAGTTCTTGCTTTATTTGGGCCAAAGCTCGCCAAGATGAACAATAAAATAGCCAAATTGATATCTCTTGGTTTACCAAGTCCTGGACCTAATTTGTCAACAACGGGTTTTGTTGGAAGAGAAGCTTACAAACAAAAGTTGGAGGACACAATAACCTCTGATTTAGGCAACCTTCCTCAGGGTAGAACTCATGAAGGCATTGCAAAGTGCATCAAAACATTCACAAATTTGCATGCACTAATGGAAGGAACATTGCTTAAAACTCGCTCTTCCAAGTATGGAATTCTGATGAGAATGCAGGTCATTTACCATACCATAAAAATTTTTGCCCTTCCAACCGAAGAAGAATGGAGCATACTACAGAAACTTACAGAATCATCTTGAATCATAGTATGTGAAAGTACTTTCACTTTCAATCATCTCTATATCTTTCATATTATCCTACATACTATAGTCTAGACTCTAGAATTGAGTTTAAAGTAACAAGTTTGAACTTTGCTTTTTGAACAGGATCAATGTTGCAGTCTTGTAGATGCTATTGCCTATGCTAATTTACTAAATCGGCCTGTCAAATGCAGAAATGTACAACTAAAGTTGTAGAGATGTTGTAGACTTGTAGTCTTGTAGTTGTCTTACTGATTTAGATTTTGAGACTTCACATTAGGCAAATCGACCTGAAGCTATTGTTGCTCCCTTGTTTCTATAAAAGGGAATTCAGGGTCATTGGCTTACTAAATTGCCAATGGGAATTGAGTCATTGACTTTTGTAAACAGAATCAGAGAGTTGTGTTCTTACTAGTATTGATCAATGAATGGATACATTGTATCATATTTGTAATTAAATTAATGAGAATCAGTATTTCTAACTCTAAGAATTGTAACATATGAATTGCTATGTTGTCAAACAAAATAATGAAAAAACTACAAGAATTGTACCATATTAGCTGAATATTGCGAATGAAAACCATTAATAATTATTAATTGTGGAATTGAATCTTGAATCTTGATGACATTATCAACCACATTCATGTTTTTGACATTGGGATATGCATGATTGATGATGAAATATAGAAACTGACAGTAGACTTCAGGGAAAAAGTTAATAAATACCTAGGACATGCTAATTCTTCAGTGCTACTTCTACAACGGTTCAATTTCAAGCTGCCACACCATATCATCATTGAGATTGTCGGATTCATCAGCATCAACTTCATAGCTTCCTTGGTTCTTTGATATGTTTTCTTCACTCTGCATACCTCCACTTAACTGATGTTCACCGCTAGCAGTACCAGTGCCAGTACATGGGTCCTGGTCAATGACATAATTGTCTCTGGCATTCCCACTCTCACTCCCACTTTGGTTTGACATGTTGCCCACCCCTCTTCTCTGATATTTCTTCCTCCACAATTTCAGTGTCCTTTTGTAAGGAAAAGTATTGACTTCATACTTGGATGTATAGAGCCTCAAGCAATTTTCCAAATTCTTGTCAAGTTTGTTTCTTAGCTTTGACTTTAGGAATCCCAAAGCACTGAAAAATATCTCATCCTCCACCGACCCCAATATCATGGTTAGACAAAATTCAGCAAGCTTGAAATATTCTGATATTGAATCAATCAACAATTCACTCTCAGCTAGGTTTTTCCAAAGCCTTGTTACCGATCCATCTTCCATAGGGTTCTCCATAAGATTAAATTGTTCCCTCATTGTTTGTGAAAAACAAGCTGATTGCTCTCTCAAATGATTTGTATCTAAAATTCCATTTAGAGTTACTCCATCTAACTCTTTGGTTTTGCAAAAATGATCTATCAAAGTTAGTAGCCTACTTTTAAAATCTTTCAGATTGTTCATACGCCAATAATGAGGAAACACAATAGCCATGGATTCAAGTAGTTTGACTGGAGGGAATCTTGCTCTAATCTATGAGGAAAGATCAAAGGCAATGTGCTTCACTGAAGTTGTTACAAACTCAACGATCTTGGTAAAGTCTTCCCTTTTAACACTTGATACTCGCCTCCTGGGGTTCTTTCCTGGTTCCTCAGACTCGATCCTGGCATTGTAGTGCATTGGTATCTCAACTCCATGAACTTCTGCACATAACCCCCCGTTTGAACCAATTTTTAAAAAGTTATCAGGATTGTCCAAATCTGTGATTTTCAGCCAGCTGGCAAATTTTACTTCATCAACAAATAAATGATAGAGATTATTGAGCGTCATGCATGTCAACTTACGAAGCGTAGCATATTCTGTGATATACATAGCTCTTTGCTGGGCCTTTTTCATTAAATTTCTCATTTCCTCAAGCATGGGGAGAAGACCTGTTAATGTTAACAGTGTGTCTACATTACTTAACATTGACAGTAGCGCAGGAAATTTCAGTTGCCCTGCTTCATCATGACTTGAGTTCATTAGACCAAGCAATGATTGATATTCTGAAAAAAATTGATGTGCTGGTCCATCCAAAAAGATCCATCTGGTATCATTATCCTTAAGAAGCTTGTTCCCGTCGGTTAGTCCTTCAGCAAAGTGTTGAAATTCCCTAAATCATTTCAGACTTTGATAGAAGTATTGGTAGATCTCTTTGATTAAAACTTCAATTTTTTGTACTGGAGCATGCTTGCTGACAACTCCAAAAGCTAGATTCATTCTATGGGCCATGCAGTGAATGGGATAACATAGGGTGCACAAGAAGATTGTATCTTTGTGCAAAGACCACCCCTGTGGCCTTGCATTACTGAAGCTCCATCAGCTCCAACACACACCAACTTTTTGGCAATGGTCATGTCATCTATACCTCCATATTCAATTAGAGAACTCTTTACTAGTTGAAATAAATTTTTCGCTGTCGCATTATCCCTCATTTTAGCAACAGTTAGTAGATGAGGTTGGCGAACAAAATTTTGTATAGTATAAACATGCATGCATACCCAGGAAGTATTGTCTACTGCTGTGACCTCGTCTAAAGATAATGCAATAAAATTTGACTCTTTAATTTTTGCCTTCAAATCCTCTTTTTCAGCATCGGCAAGACAACTTGCCCATTCCTGACCAGTGACTGTTAGGATAGTTACGAACTTTCAGAAAGTGTAATAAAGCACTTAATGATGGGTAGTCTATCATTGGACGCCCTCTGCTCAAAATATTAAACACAACACTTAACTGAATAGCTTTTCCCATTAGTTCTACTTCCAACGCTTTTCCAAAACAAGCTTCAATAGAGCCTTTAACTTCACTAGGCTTCGTCTTTATATTATGTTGAAATTCATATAATTCTGCATTCCTAACATGCTGATATTCCTCCTTTGTTTTCTATCTTATCACTGATTTTTGAACTCCATCTATGGTTTTCTTTTCGTAAACTTTACCAATATGCTTTTCTATGGTGTCGATTTTTAGCTACAACCTCTTTTCCTTCTTATTTATCACGTTGCAAATCTTACATTTGCATTCTACCAGAGGTTCCCCTTCAATTAGATTAGGCACTGGTTCAATGAATGGATATGTTGACACCCAATCTTTTTGAAAATTCCTCGACATATCCCACAGTCTATCATTCTTTGATTTGGATTTTCTTTTCTTCCCTGAAGTTGCACCATCATCTTTTCTGACATTCTCAGTCTCATCCAAGTCGATTATATCATTATGGCTACTCTGGGTATTTAACTGAAAATCTTCTTCAAGTTCATCATGATCTGAGATATCAGGTTCAATGACTTCTTCAATATGTCGTGAAGGTTCAGCCTCAGGTTCAAAATCTTCTTGTAATGAAGTAACACTAGCTTCCCTATTTTGGCCAGAAACATTTCCACGACCATGACCAAAGTACGATGATAAGGTTCTGCATTTTGTTGGCCTCTCTTGGCTTTCCCCATCTGCCAGAGCCTTACCCTTATTCTTGTTCGACATCTCGATTGGCTACCAACCTAGTGATAAAAATATGTAAAAAAAATGTTTACTTGTTGAAGAAGTGACAAATGACAACATAACTATAATATACAATGTTTACATAGTCGCAGAAATTCAGAATAATAATCACTTACCTTTGACTTGCCAAAGCAGTTGAGACTCAACAGTGAGACAGTCTGAAATTCGCTATTGATCAAATTGAACCGATCCAAGATTCCAAATTGTGTACAATAACACTGATGTATGAATGTATTTATACTAATCTCTTTTGGCGAATTGGGCGGGAGGTATTAGGTCAGTGTCCAAATATTTGGCGAAGCCCGCGTAATGATAACACATCTTGTGTTATTTCCTAGGTGATTATGGGTCGCCAGTACCTTGGTATGATTAATAAAGGTGGCAAAAACTCATCGGTTTGAGACACGCATCAGTAAAATAACTGGCGAAGTTGGGGCCTCCTAAAAAATATTTATATATAACTATGGGTGAATATAGGCCATCCATTTGGGGCCGCGTTGAAATTATAGGCGAATTTTAAAAATATATCGTGCTGAAGACGTATATGCCATTGGCAAAAATGTGCAAGAAATGGACAAAATTTAATATAGCGTTTGGCGATGGACTCGGGCAATGGACCCAATCTTCATAAATGCGGGGCGATGGGGTCAGTCCCATATGGGCAATTTATTCACCAAATCACGGGATGCCGACAGGCGACATTCGCCAAATGGTGAATAATCGCCACTAAAGTTTTCTCTGGTTGGCAGTAAAGCAATTTGAGCAGTGTGGTGACTTGATGCATCAATCAATGATCCTACTAGATCAATGATATGATCAGTTTGATAACTAATTTTGGTAGAGCCAATAGTGTTTCATAGCATATTTTTTTGGTCATGGTTAGCATTGAATTTTATATAGTGAATTAAGTTATGATCTACACGTTACATATTCTACTATTGGGGTCGACTTGTTGAAGTGTTACTTTTGAAATTAGCCATAAAAGATTAAATTTTTAAGATATTTTGGATGAAAATCATGGTAGATAATTATATGATGTGTAGTTGACATTCTTCATGTGCGAAGATGTAGAGTATTGAAATTAGATTGATCTTATTATACTTACATGGAACTATTCTAGAATAGATGATGCTATTTCTCAGTTCACATTTTGGATTGTAGTCCACTATGGGGTTATAGCCCTTTATATTGTAATCAGTTGGGCTATGGCCTAGTTTTTGTATCTAAGCAATGAGATCTAGGCTATAAGTTTGAATGCTTATCAATTCGCCCCTTTTGTAACTAAACCTTTAACAAGGTTATTACTTCCAGAGTAATTATTCATGGGTACCATCCCCACCGTGGTTTTTCCCCTAATAGTTTTTTCACAAAAAAAATCATGGTGTCATGAGTTCTTTGATGTTTACTTTATATATATATATATATATATTTTTAAATTTTAATTTCCAGTGGCTTATGGTTGTGCAATCAATTAAAGATACTCAAAAAGAATAGAACACTAATTCACCCCCCCCCCCTCTTAGTGATCTTCAATTCTAACAATTGGTATCAGAGCCTTGTGCCTTTGAGAAAGTATAAAGGTTTGAGGAAGGTCCTTATGGGTAAAATAGGTAGCAACATTCAAAGACATCTCTTGATTGGACTTGAGGATGTTGAAAATTCCAATGCAGAAAAAATTGAATTGAAGCAAAAGCTTAAGAAAAATGAAGGCTTTATTGATACTCTCAAAGATCAGCCAAAAAAATCCGAATCTAAGAGGAAAGAGATTATTGATCAAGTGTAGGAGAAAGGAAGAATAGACGACACGTCAAAGGAGAAATCTAATCTTTATGAGGAGCTTGTGAAAGAGAAAGATGATCTAAAGCATGAGATGGAATTCATGGTTATGAAGTTGACAAAGGAACTTGAAGATAGGAAAAAGAATGAAGAAAAACTTGAGAAATATTTGAAAGAGAAATATAATGAATGTCAAAATTTAAAATTTTAGATCGGTCAAATGTAGCTTGATCTAGATGAAACAAAGCATAATGAGCAGGATCTCGAAAGGCTGAATGATGAACTCAAAGATAAATTTAAATCTAGCACACCAAATCTTAACAAGCTATTGTAAATATAAAGACCTATTGGAGATACACAAGGACTAGACTATGAGAAAGGAGAAAGTTCCATAGTTGCTCAGGAGAATAGGAATTAGACTTAAGAACCTAAGGAGACACATAGATGAAAAACCAATGGACAGAGATTTATTGGAAGATGATTTACTTCCAAAAAGGTTGGTCATAGGGAAAATCAATGTAGACACAATATTAATGCAACATTCTTTTCTGGTTATTTCTTTACTTGTGGGAATTATGGACACAAGTCAAGTGAATGTAGAGTCAAGATTAACAATCCTATGAACAGAAGAAATATCACATGTTAGAAATGGAGAACATTTGATCAGATGGAAAAGCAATGTAGATTAAGGACAAACCAAGCTAGTCAAAGGTATGCAAAATCAAATGTGATATGTTATAATTGCAATATTTTGGTCGCATAGCTAAAAATTGTAGATAGAATATTGTTGAAGTTAATAAAAGAGGTTTAGTTGAAAGGAACAATGTGCGGAATGATAATAAGGGAAAATCAATTGATGTAGGAGTTAGAAAGGAGATGAGAAAAACATAGGTGAGAAAAGAAAAAAATTATTCTATATGAAAGATTGCACTAGTCTCTAGTGTGAAAATTTCTTCATCTAACTGACTAGGTCATAGACCTAAAGGGAAGCTTGTAAAGGAAATTCTTACTTTACCCATGTTATGAAAGTGATCGATTTCCTACAAGGAGAATTAAAATTTGAATCGATTGTATCATTCTTTTTGGATCACATAGAATTTTTTGAGGATTGCAGAGATAATTTGTCACTGGGATATGTAACTTTTTGCTAGGGTTCAACAACATTTATTGCAAAGTTAATTTTTGAAGCTTTCAATTGAACAAAAATGGTTACAGTGACATCATTTATAACTTTTCTCTCTTGTGAATGAACTTGTAGATGAGATTAATAAATATTTGAGAAAAGATCATCTGCATTGTAGAGGATTTACTTAGAAACCCTAATTGGTGAAGAAGAGGTAATTATCATTTTGAATCTTGTTAATTTGACCAATAGCGATGGATACACCAAGGGTAGTTGGTGTAACTAAGAGACCACGTCCTAATTTTAAGAGGCATCCACACAAATCCATGGAAGATGATCTAGATGTAGCATTTTTGCATGTATCACACAGGGTTTTACATGTTGAGGATATAAGGGCATATATTCACTAAAAACTTGAGGAATTAGGAGATTATATTATTTACAAACAATATGAATCAAATTGGTTGTTGATCAACAATAAGAACCAACAATGTGAATTAGTTTAGGCTATTATCATATTTCTAAATAAGTTCAATAAGACTTTAGTTGAGATTAAGGATCAGATCACTGATGAATTGTATAAAATACTTGAGGGCAAGAGACTTATTGCTGTAGATGAGGATAAGAAGATTAGAGAAGGTACAATTTTGAGATGTTTCCTATGATTGAGGCTCATGTGTTACAAGTAGTGGTTGTCGTTGCACCAAAAGATCAACCTATTAATGCCTGATACAACCACTAGACTTATAGAAGACACAGGAGGTGGTTAAGCCATGTCACAAATCCTGAGGGAAGCGCTGACCATTTTTCCAACAATCTCCCCCTCAGCATTACCCAAAGGGATTTGAACTTGTGACTAAACTCTGATACCACTTGTTACAAGTAGTAGTTTTTGTTGCACCAAAAGATCTACCTGTCAATGCCTGATACAACCACTAGACTTATAGAAGACACATGAGGCAGTTAAGCCATGTCATGAATCCCGAGGGGAGTGTTGACCATTTTTTTGACATCATGACCTTGATGAAATTATTGAGCACACAAAGAAGAATTTATCCACCAAGAAGAGAGTAAATATGTTAATGGATGGAAAATCAGAAGACATAATAGTAGAAATAGAGGACATCTTAAGAAAAATGATCATAGAGACTCATGCATATATGCCTAAGAAGGATCCTAGAACCAAGAGGAGGTAGGACAAGCTATACATCAAGGATGACAGTTTCTAATCCATAGTTAAGGAACCAGATGTATACATTGGAGGAATCCCTATCATTTTATATTCTCATGTAGAGATTGAACTTGAAAAGGAAGGAGAGACTAGAGTTGAAGAATTAGAGAAGGAGACAACTGATAAGGTTGAGGTATCTAATGAGCCTATTGATAATGTCCCAATGGACATTCCTCAATCCCTTGTGCATGAAGATTAGGTAGATCAGACCACTTTGGAGGAGAAGGTAGTAGAAATTAAAGGAGATCAATCTCAAACTGATGCACCTATGGCTACTCCAATCGGTAAGACTGAGTCATTGTTGGAAAGAGTTTCTTTACTGATTGCATCTTCTGAGATAAAACTCAAAGGAATGATAGATTTGGATGGCTATGATGAGAATAAATTAATGAGGTTATCATTTATGGCTATAGAGAAAGCTAAGCAAAGAGCCTTACAGAAAAGTGAGAAAGGTACAAGACTAACATCCAGATTTGTGCGTATTGTTGAGAATTTATTACCCAACTATCAGAATAAGAAAGAAGATTCAACATTAGATCAGTTGGAGAGACTACTTGATGCTTTTGACATTCATTTTAAGTTAGTTGAGAAATCAGTAATGAACAAGGAACATAAAGAGTTTAACGATAAGAGATTTAGTTATCTTTTTTCATTAATTTTGCAAGATAATATTTCCTTAGATACCAAAGTAAAATATTTAAAGGATGCTATTGAAGAAGGAAGTGGGATATATAGGATGAGCATAGATTCATTTTATCATGTATCAGATATGGACAAAATTTTGATGGAAATAAGAGAAAAGCTATTGGTTAAGGAAAAGGCTTTTGATTCATCAAAAGGATTTGCGTCGGAGTATATGGAAGAAGTAGTAAAAATGAATAATTAGATAAGATCCTTTGAAGATGAGAAGATGAGAGTGATAGGTAGGCATGATAACTTGAGGAACCTAATCATTCCTAAGTTAAATGTTCTTCAAAGGCCATTGAAGTAAGAAGAAAAAGAATATAATCTATTGAACCCTATAGGTCTTTCAAAACTAGAGAATGCAGTGTATGCCATATGTGGACAGATCGAGTTTTTGGACAGCTTGAAGAAATCATGGGATAGTGATTTTGCAACTCTAAGACACAATCTTCTCAAATATATTCAAGTATTTGTAAGTATGAAGACTTAGTATAAGGCGTGCATAGGATTTTGGTAGGAAATTTTGACCTTTTTGTGCCCCGCCTTTGCCATTGATGTCAAAGGGGGAGAGATACAGTGAAAAATGTATAAGATTTGTATAGGAAAGATGCATACTTAAAGGGGGAGTATTATTTTGGAGTATTGGCATATTGACTAGACACTTAGTCATTTTTCACTAAGTGTTTTCATCAATGCCAAAGGGTGAGATTGTTGGCAAGAGAGAACATTTTTATGGATGATATGTTGTCATTGATGGCAACTACATACATCTCTCTTGGTTTTGTTATTGGCTTTTTGTTTACCGATACAAAATTGACAGAATTCGGCTAAGTATAGAAAATAGAGCAGTATACAAGTTTGGTAATTACATCGGTACGGACAATTGAATAAAAATTATGATATATGGTTTTGGATATAGTTTGTGAACAATTAGAAGGTTCTACACCTATGATCGCAAGTGTTTAAGTTGCAGAATTCAGGGGATATTAATTTTTGAGTATCAGAATTCATAGTATTTGTCAAGAGAAGAACAAAGATGAAAGAACTTCATTGATCAGACTTGTTTTTCAAGTGGAGGAAATTTTTTGAGTATTTTTTATGATTGAGTCAAAAATGGAGAGTTTACATTTTGGTTAGCACATTGTGGAGTGAGTTAAAAGAGGTTCAGATCTACACGTTTCCCATGGCAAGCCGATAAAGTTATGTTTTGGGTTATGGTCTCTATATGAAATCCATATGTGTTTGCAAAGGAGTATGAATGATGAGAATACTATGAAAAAGTTATAGAAATGTTGTTGTGATAAGCAAAGACTATCGGATGTGCAGATCCATGTTCACAACTACTGGATTTTCCTCGAAAATAAATGATGGTGTTGTGATGCTCTTGTTATGTGTTGTATTGTGTTTACTTATTCTCATTTTTGGAATTAAGTTATGGTTTCAGTTTGAATCGTTCAAGAATATTGTTGCACCAATTCACTCCCCCTCTCGGTGCTCCCTAATCCTAACAATTTGTTGTTACTATGTATGCATTTCCATTATTGTATGTTTTCTCTCTTGAATGTTAGGGATTTATTGCAAAATTTAGGCTTGTGGTTGTCTAACTCTATTGTTGCGAGTATTTGTACCCTCAAATTTCCCCCTAATATACACTATCAAAACATTGTGATGAAATAAAACAAAATAAATAAAAATGAAACTATGAATATAATCATACAGAATAGGGGTTCTTGTTAATGCAAATGAAACACAAACAAATGTAATTGTAATAAAACAAAAAAAAAAGTGTAACAACAAAACAAACAAAAGGGTAATTCAAAAAAGGGTCAACCAATCATTTAAAAAAGACAAACCTAGCACATGGTTTCCTAGTACTATTATGCTTGTACCAATTGCCTAGCAAGACATTGCAAGGCATGTTTTTTGACCACCATTGTACACTTCATCCATAAAGTCTCTATTTTTTAATCTTTCATCTTAATGTGTACTTTTTATGGTCTTCAATTATTGTCTTTTGAATAAATACCTTTTAAATTACTAAACTTGCAATGTGTATGCATGTCTCTATCTCCTAATTATTGAGTGAGGATTTAGCAATTAAATTTTTTTAATTCAAATATTATTTTGAATTTGTTGTCACTTTAAAACTTCTATCATACAATTAGTATATTGGATCCCATTGTAGGGATTTTTGTGTACAATGTTCCTTAATCAAATTTATTTAAATTTATTAATTTTATAAATTAATACTTGATCTATGAAATCCTCTTGAATTAAGTATACATGACTAAAAAATTTTCTATAACAGTGTTAGATTATTTTGACATAATGAAATGTAACTTATCTTTGTCAAACAATTAAGAAGAAGAAAATATGTCAATGTGCCCTAGGCAGATTTTTGCGGAATGAATTAAATATTTTTCATATGATTTATTGAATAGATTTTGACAATTTAATGTAAAAAATTATTAAAAGCGTCCAACTGATCTTTTGTTCTAGTCTTAATGATATACGATTAACTAAGATAATGATGACCTAATTGAAACTTATCTATTGATTTGATTTGATTGTTCAAGTTCGACTAGAGAACAATTTCTTTTCTTTGAAAACAACTAATTTTTTATTTGATGAAATGGTATTACAAAATAGGTAAATCCTCTACCCTGATATTATAGAAAATTTCAGATCGTAGATTCGAATGCAGCATAATTCAAGATTGACTTCCAACATATTACTGAGCTTGTTTAATGTGCATCAAACATTTTGGCATTACAAGAATCCCTAAACCCATATATGCATGTTGGAGATATCACCAAGTTCATACCTGGGCATATTGAATCAACAGGTGGACAATCCCCAATCTCCATATATATATGCTTAGTTCAAACTTATATATGTGTTATTTGTCTTCAAATGGATAATATAGTTTAAACTGATATGAGATTAAATTTAGTATGTGTTTCAGGGATTTGATAATGGACCTATTGATGAACTTGCTATGGAAATAAATATGGAGTGCACAAGAAAGGTTGGATAAATCTTTTCTTTCGACCACTTGCAAGATAGATAACAGGAATAAAGAGAGGCTTAACCATTATATAAGAAATTGGATTTGGAATGTTCATATCAATCATCTACAAGTAAGTGAACAAGTAGATTGGAATTGGAATGTTTAGAATTATATAGTATGAACATGGGAGATACATTTAAAGATCCATTTTTCACAGGTTGTCATGTTTGGTGGAGCTATTCATAGTTGTGCTTATGTGATGGAATTTTTTCATGTATTGTAGTGGAGAGGTAACATGGCTTTGTTGTTAGTTTGGGATGTTTTTCAAAATCAGTCTTTGGTCCTTTATTTCAGTCAATAGGATTTGCTAGTTCTTGTTGTCTCTTTTGATTTTGTTGGTTTTTGTTTCTTCTTTGAAAAAGAGGTTCTATTTGTCTTGTTGGTTTTTGTTTCTTCTTTGAAAAAGAAGTTCTATTTGTCTTTTTGGCTGATTTGTATTTGACTCCAAGCCTTATTCCATTTCCTTACAAAACTTGTAAAAAATTTTTGAATCCTTTCCAAACTTATCTCGAATGCATTCATTACTTCAATAAAAAAAATTTACCTTAATCAAAAAATAAAATAAATACAAAAGTCTCTTATTTTCCTTAGAGTTTACCCATACAAATATCATGTACCATAGAAAGAGGGTCTCTATTCTTTCAAAGAAGAAAAAGAGGGGAATTGTTTGATTGTGATTGAATTATCAGTCTAGACCTCTTACATGCATTGGCCATACTTCAAAACTCTAAACCATTGTTTTCTTATTTAAAAACTCTAAACCATTGTTGCAGAATTCCATAGTAATCCATAAACCCTGAATTAAACCTACATTAGGCATAGTTCAAAATAAGCTCTTAATTTTATTTTTTTACTCTTAAGGAATAGAAATTCAAGGGTTAGTTCGGTGATAATTGTTCTATTTCCCTTCTTTTATAACCTTTCATACAATGTACAATCTGAAACTGAACCCACCATATGTACTAGGTATCTAAAACAACAGCCAAGACTGAATTACAGAGAAGGTTAGTAATCCCTGATAATGTTGTGCTATAAATAGATAGTTTTGAGCGTCAGCATCTTCAGTAATTATAAGGACAGCATTCTGTGGTGTCTTGGTCTTCTGTCGTAATGTACTTTTTTGTGGACCTTTTTTCCTCTGCTCTGGTGTACCATGGTCCCTTCCTCTGGACTCTCTTATTCATAAGTATAAGCGTACTTTGGTTGGTAAGCACAGTAAACTGTGTGGGTTGGTTTATGTTAATGACGACTCCCTTGTCAGTCGAAGTTTATCAGATTTAAAACCAACATTTGTGGTCGTCACAGTGCAGTTTATTGCCTGAAAAATAATTTGAGGAGATGTCGGCAACTAAGCTTTTCAATGCAATTGACCACTTCTGCGAGTGTAAAGGAAACAGACTTGCTGATTAAGAACAACCATTTCTCTCTGCCATTATTGTTGTTTTTGTTTTATCTCTTCCATTATTGTTACTCTTATGATTCATTCTTATGATTCTTGCATTCTCTCTTTCCTGATGATGGATTACGGAGTGTGATCCGAAACGTTGATGTCAAAAATTAACACAATCAAATCCAGAAATGCTCATGAATTGTTAATATGGATTATGGAAATCTGATATCACTAATCTTCCATTATTGTTACTGTTTTAGCTTAAAACTTCTCAGTAGGTTTACTGTACGAATGTAGATACAACTCTACCTGTATTGAAGTGTTTGAAGGATTTAATGAAATCATCTCTGGCTTTTACCGGTCTCTGGTATATAAGTATGTATGGTTGTTCAAGTTTTATTTGAGTATTAATTTTTTATTAAATTATATTAAAATTTTGTTGGGTTTTATATAAATTGATAAAAAATAATAATAATAATAATATTGGAGTATAAGTTTTAAGTTAAAATGTTTAAGAGTCGAGAATAGAGAGGTATATATTTTAATAAAATTGTTCATGGCATGATCATAACTCTGTTTTTAATAGTGTCGCGAGATTTAACTTTATAAGACTTGTGTGTTGGTGGGTTTATTCAGAGCTATTTTACTTTCCTAATAGATGAATGTTCCATTGAAAAATTATGTTTATCTAAATTATTATAACTAATTATTTGTATTATAGCGTGTTTTTCGGGAATTTTTAGATGATCAATTATTTTTTATATCACACTATTTTAGATTATTTTTAAGAGAAATTTGCTTTCCCTTTATCGCCTTCAATATTAATTTGTGTTATGGAAGCCAACCCAAATTTGAAGATTGTCACGAGTTTGGAACATACTTCTCATCATCATTGTTTTACCACATAAACATTATATAGACAATTAAGAGCATGAACACAACATTAAGAGATTTGGTTGCTTCTTGATAATTGTTGGATAGTTCATAGATGAAAGGTTGGGATTTGGGTAGGTCATTCATCTAAGATATGGATTTCATTATTTATATTTTTTATTGTGGTAAAAAATATTATCAAGTTAGAATTTGATATGATGAACATGGGTAGATCATATTAAAAACTAAAATAAATGGATTTTGGAGTGAAAATATATAAATTTAAAACCTATCAAAATAAAAGTTCACTTCTTATTCATCAAAATGATTAAATTGAATGTTTGTATCATATATAACCAAAAGAACAAACTATGTGTGTCTAATTATACCATTCAAAAAAAGGTGAATTGAATATTTCACAATTTATACTCTAACTCAAAATCAAATATTGTTTTTTGTGCATAGCATTAGATTGTCTTATAATTCTTAGAATAATGTCAGACCACCACATTGTTTAATCCAATTGAGCCCTAATTGCAATAAAATTGCAAGACAATTTTTAATTTGACTCTAATCGCTTTTCATATTTTTAGGTTTTAATTTTTTTTAATTGGTTATATTTTGGCATTAATATATTTAGCACGTTCAATGGCATTACCTTTTTTATTGTTATCAATTTAAGGTAAAGGATGATGCGATCATCAATGAAATTATAAGCAATTAAGGGCAAAATATGGTGTGATTACCAAAATAGTTATAGTTCATTTATAGAAAATTTATTTATTCAACATCCAATTAGAGGCATTTTAGGAAAAAATATATGTATTATCACCATGCTACTATAGGCAATTTAGGGAAAATGTGTGCTATTGCCATGTAATTATCGACAATTCAATATTATTGTGTCTAATTCCCTTGCAAAAGTTATTTTTTTGTTAAAAAGTTGACTAAATGCTTGGTATGATTGCAAATTATTATTTAAGAAAAATTTCTCTAGTTATTTGTTATGCATTCATTTCGAGTTTATTTTTTCGCATTACAATTTGTAATTCTAGTTTTGCATTTGATTGATCCATTATTGTTGTAAATATATTTCTCATTATGATGCTTCACTAAAAATGGTCTAACTTGCTAAATGGGTAATGGAAAAAATTAAAACATTTCAAGATTTTCTTATTGGATTAACAATATTTATTTTCATTTAAGAGTGGTAACACTTTAATAGATCATGTTTGAGTTTTTGGAGGTATGTTTTTAACTAGAAAGTAGGAAAGGCATACAAACTATAACTAGAAGGAAAAGAAAACTCTAGGTATGCAACTAGAGGGGCATGAATGCAAAACTTGACACACAATATAACCAACATAAGCAATCGCTCAAATATGTAGATCTAAAATATACTTACAAGATATTACTTAAACATCAGAAAAAATAACATCTATGTAGAAGATTAAGTTCAAAATCTACGTATGACTTTTTAAATTCCACCATGTAAATATAGAGAAACAAAATTCGTACATCTACAATAGAATTATCAATATTTGTTGCAATTTAGCATAAGAAAAATAAACAATATTGAACTAATGACCTAAAATTAATCTATATTATTATCATTCAAAAATACAAGAGCTCAAATCTCCTAAAAGATAATATAGAACCAATAACATCTAACTCATATATATTATTGTCATTCAAAAATATGAGAGCTCAAAGTCTCTTTAAAGATTTTTTGTACATCATAGATATGAAAAATACGTTCTTAAAGAAGAAAACTATAAGCTAAATAATTCTAGAAGAAGAAGTAAATGTCAAGCTCTAAGAAGGAAAAAATATTTCCTTACAACTAATCTCCCACATGTAACTTTACATTTGTAATTTCTTTTTATGCAACTTAAAAATATATATTAAAATAAACTTTATTATTTATTTAATTTTGTTTTACAATGAAACCCACTTTTAATTTATTACAAAATAACACATCAAAATTCACTTTACAAATATACAGATAAGGTATCATAAATAGATTATCTTAATTTTTTTCTTGGTTTTGGTTGTTGATAGTATCATCCGCCAAAACCTTCAATGACTATATAGAAACACCTTTGGCTTTGTAATTTATAGAATTTCTGATGGTTGGATCTACTACTTTTCAATCTGGACTAACATAATATAGAGGTGTATCTTCCATGTCACCAAAGCCTCATTAATTTCTTTTATCCTTTTGTGAAAATTAAAAACTTATTTTGGGAAACTAATTAAGGCGACTGACTTTTTTATTAGGGGTAAATAGGTTTTGAAGTAGCAACAAAACCCTTTTACAAAAATATTTTGAGAGGGATTTGGATGCCAACCTAAACAAACAACTACTTAAGGTACACCATTTTAGAACAATAGATAACTAACAACAAAGTAACAATGGCCTAGAATCTATGCTGATAGCCCTCGTTCTTTCCTATTGGTATCCGCTTGGGGTGTTCTTCGTGGATTTGGGTCTCCCAAAATGTGGTTTTTCTTGGGGCACGTGTTGGTGTTCCCTACCCTTTTTTGTGGGTAAGGAGAGAATAGATTCGTTGGTAGGTTCGGTGCACTTGGTTGTGGGGAGATCTATTGTTATTACTTATCCCCTAGTTTCAAAAGATATATCTAGCAAGGATGGTTCCCCCCTTGGTCATTTTCCTTTGTGCAATACCCCTATTGAGGTGGGTGTTTCTTGTGTGGCTTCCTAGTGGTGGAGTCTTGCTCTACCTAAGTTTTCTTCTCCCTTGCTTCCTTTTGAGGTGGAAGATCCTATTGAGGTGGAGGCTCAACCTATTGAGGTGGTTTGCGACTACTAGGAGGAGGTTGTTGATGGTGGAGTGTGGTCTCTTCCCTCTTTTAGCCACAAGATGGAAAGCTGGAATTGGATGGGGGATGGTACTTCTATTTTTCGGATTGATTGAGTTATGGTGAAGTGTATGTTCAGAGATGGAGGTGCTCCTTTGGGTTCGATGGGTCAAAGCTGAGGAAAAGGGTATCGATGGTTTCCCCCTTTTTTTATTTTTCTAGTTTTGTTTGATGTCGGTGGCTAGTTGGTGCCTTTAGGTGGATGTTGATAGTTTTCAAGGGCCCATTCTAAATGCTGGGAGTTTTTGGTTAGGGTTTAAGGTTGGCTTTAGGGCTACGTTGCTCTTTGGTGTTGGTACTGTTGGTTCTGGGTTCCATGTCAAAACCATGGGTTTCTGTTTGGGGAGTTTTAATGCTCAAGTGAACTTAATGATGTGAGGCTTTGGCCTATTTTCTTGGTAGCTGCAGGCTTTAGTGCTTCTTCCTTGTTAGTTGTTGGTCATTTTCTATCTTTGGGCTGCTGGTTTTAAAATGTATACTCTTTAGCAGCGTTTCATCTTGTTCAAGTTTTAGATTCTTGCCTAAATCTGCTTGTAAAGGGTTTTGGGGGCCCTTCAAAACCTTCTTTTACCCCAATAAAAAATAATGGCCTAGAATCATATTATCACACAAAGCACAAGGTGAAAAAATAATAGATGGAAGTCTTACAACTCAAAGAATATAGTTTTCAAAGGCTCCCTTAACCTTAAAATAATTGTAAACCATGGGTTTTACCAGGCACCCATAACCTGGGAATACACAAGTTTTAACAATGCTCCCATAACATTTAGTTTCACCTACAACCAGATAAAATAATAAACACCCAAGTTGGGAGAATCACAAACTAATGATTTTTCCAAAATCCCTTAATTTGATCATTGGGGTTTGAAAAGGCCCTCAAAACCTTTAGATTGGGTTTTGAAATGGCTCCCACAACCATTATACAACTATTACCTAAGGCACCCTACCATCCAGTCCACCACTCTCTTGTGACACTCCTCTCCACCTTAATGGGAGAGGATCTTACTATTAGGAATAGTCTCAAGAGATAACTAAGAGGGGGGGAGGGGGGGTGAATCAGTTATCTACAAGTTTCAATTCTTTATCGAATTAAGTATACTTAAACATAAAGCATAAAAAAAATGAATGAACACTTGAACACAACACCAATATTTTGGTTACAGGGAAACCCAAATAGGTAAAAACCCCGATGGGAATTGACACCCACTAATAATCTGCACTAGTGTTTTATGATCCTTGTTAGAAGATCCTTAACCTTGTTAAGAGTTGCTTTACAATATATTTAGTACAGTGACTTGGTCAAGGGTTGGACCCTGTTAGGAGTCTTTTACAATTAACCCTGTTAGGGGTGAGGACACACTGTCTGAGAGCACACTGCTCAAAGGGGTGAAGGCTACAACCTTCTGAATAATAGATACACACTATATCTAGATCTTGGTGAACTGCGCTTTGACCTACTGTCTGGATCAGTTCCAATGTATAGAACAAATAATTTACTTGGTCACATAGGCCTTCTGCTGATGGCTCAACACTTCGCACACTCTACTCCATTCTTCACAATCAACTCTGAACCACACTTTAGCAATCACAAATGATTGCCTATAAATATCTTTCCTCTAAATGATATAATCAAGTTGGCCTATTAGAACCACCTTGAAATCATATTAGAGAAACCATAACATACTCCAATAATAATTCTATTGGCTCTACTTGTGTCTGTGAAAATTGTACCTGATCTGTAGACACAACACTCAGTAAAACATTAGAGGTTAGCTAAAATCAAATCATGCAAAATTGAAATCTAATCTAACCAAGCGATTTACTGCCTTCTAGTAGGTGCGAGATTGATGTTCTCAGATTGTAATCGAGATCAGTGACCTAGATGACACCTAAATGAAAGATTTTGAATGCAATTCTAGATATGAAATATGAATGCAATTAAGCTATTTTTTTGAATTTTCTATGCAATAAGGAATGAAAACTTGATATGAATCTATGCTAGATGAAATTGATATGCTATGAATGCTATTGAAAATTGATATGCAATGCTAATCTAACAATAATATGCAATATGAATGCAAAAATAAGATTGATCTCACAAAGATGCGATTCGCAAGAGCTTTGATTCTTCAATTCCAATTCTCCAGCATAAGTTTGCACAATTATGAGATGCATTATGAAGAGCTGAGCCTTGTTTTTATAGAAATCCAGGGCTTTGGAGGTGCATGGAAGAAAGCCATAAATCACTCAAATAACTCAGGTTGATTTTTGAGTTATCTGATAATAACAGATAATTAAGTCACAAAAACATGCAAAAGCTAAGCTTTAACTCAAAATAGAGTTTAGCTTTAATTGATAATTGATAGTTGTCTATTTTTATGATTGTGCATGTTTTAATTATGAATTAATTTAATAATAAAGTGATTTATTTCCAACTTAACTAATTTTTGAAATAAATAATTAATTTATGGGTTAATTAACTATTTTATCAAACTTTTATTAAAAATTATATTATTAAATAATGACAACATGCTTTAATTAATTAAATAAGAATTTAATCAATTATTCATAGGATATTGGATTTATTGTCAAAATTAAATAATACAATTAATAATAGATAGAATTAAATTTAATTAAACAATTAAGTGGCAAATATTAAATCTAATTAATTAAATATGAAAATATTCAATTAATCAAACTTTAGGATAAATGTGATTTATCGCCAAATAATCATAAAATTAAAGATAATTAAGATAATTTAGGAATATTGTTAGGAATATTCCTCGATGCAGAATTTAAGATAATCAATTAGGATTCGATGATGTGCAGATGTGCCTTAGATTAGGACTTTGATGTTGATTTTGTTCGATTTGTCGATGTAGGAGGTTAATGAACATATAGCCCATTTTTGGGGTATTACACTACTAAGCATGCAACACAATTTGGGAACTGTCCAATATTAATAATTGTAGATGCACGCTACACACTGTCGGCTCTACCAAAGTAACTAAAAATTTCTCCACAAGTTGAATTACATCATGCACTCTTAACTGAACATTCATAACTCTTCTCCAAGTACTAATCCAAGGATGCATACCGAAATGATCGGTACAACTCCAGAACCAATATAATCTTTGTCAGCTCTTCTGAATAAACACAAGAAACTGCTACTGCTGAATAGCAACTGCATAACTTCACTTCTACTGATCATAAGACTCTGCATCCATGAATGTAACATCACTAACATGTCTCCATCACATATCCAAATATGCAAGGCTCCATGATAACTGTACAGACAATAATTCACCGAACACTGCTTGTAACTCTATCAGGAACACTGTTGACACAAGCTGCTATATAACTGTCTATACTAACAGTTAACCTTTGCATCCATGATATCATGCTAATAACATGTCCATGCTGTATATAACAGAAGTTTACTACATAAGTTTTCCATGCATGCTACTTACCATATGTTGTCATCAATGACAAACATACAGTCAACACTGGCTTGTTGGTAAATCTCCAACACTTACCTCCATAGGAACACTAGAGAAGGAGAAGACAACAAGGAAAACCCAAACCTTATTCACCACTAGATTCGAGAAGCCACAATAGAGAGAAGATTACAATGAACAATAATTCACCTCCACTCTAGAACACTTATCCACCTAGATAGGAAAATACACCACCTCAATACCATCAAATAGAGAAAATAAGGAGAAAGTTGAGCTAAACCCACATTGAAGCCACACAAAGGAACCCCAACTCAATAGGGGTAGACTCCACCTCAATGGGAGCTTTGTAGGGAAGAACCAGACCAAGAAAATGAAAAACTAGCTTAGGGAAAGGAAAACAAAATTATAGGGCTCCAAAAAGGCCAAACACTGCCCCAAAACAACCAGACCCAAACAAAAAATATGCAAACAAGGGCCCTTGAAAACTGATAGCAACCCCCAGGCACTAAAAAATGATAAAAAAAACCACACCCTAGACTACAAAGCGGGGCAATCCAAAGTAAAACAAGACCACCTATAAAGGGGAAAAACCCACAAAATAATACAACAAGAACTAAAAAGGACAAAGTCATGACAAAAACCACCAAGAAAGACTCAAAAAAATGTAGCCACGAAACACTAAAACAAAGAAAGCTACAGAAAAATATGGAAGAAAAGGCATATGAACATAGTGAACCCCCTAAAACCACACAAACCCACAACATATGAACAAAAATAAAACAAATTCAAACATGAAAGAAGTGACACATTGGGAAAAAAGACAACAAAAACCCAAAAAGAACACCACACACACAAGTAGAGCCCCCATAGGAAAAGCACCAACAAGGACCAAGAGAGGAACAAAACCAATAGACCTGATGGTTCTAGATAAAAATAGCTCTCACAACGCAACAAAAACCACCAGGGAAGAAACACAAAGGGGACAACCACGCTCACAAAATAGAACAACATGGGAATGAACCAAAAATTACCACCAATAAGAACATCCACAAGAAACAAAAATGACCATCATATTTAGAGGTGATGACAATTTGTGTAATAAATATGTTGAGAAAATGTAGGAGTTTGAAATGTCTATGATTAGTGAGTTAAATTTCTTTCTTGCTCTTCAAGTTTCTCAAATGAAAGATGGCATTTTTATTTCTCAGACCAAGTATATAAAGGAGATGTTAAAAAAAATTGGAATGGAGGAGTATAATCCAGTTGGAACCTCTCTGTCAACTAACAGTCACCTAAGTAAGGATGTTGAATCTCCAAAATTTGATCAAAATCTCTATAAATCTATGATTGGTGGGATTATTGTGTTTGATTGTTGCAATGCCATACATTATGTATGTAGTTTTGTTGGCAAGTTGACTATACTATTGTATATGACTAGATATAGTGTTGTCATTATGGCAACAAAGTCATATAGAGTTTTGGAGTCAGTGCACATTATCATAAGGTCAGAATATGGCTAAGTATAGAAGACTGGATAGTTAGCAGAGCACCAATAGACCAGAGCATCAGCGCACGTGTGTATGACCGAGTTATGGTATGCACCCTTGAAGTTAAGTTGGTAAATGAGTATTCATGCTAAGTTTAAGAGTGCATGATCAGATGATACAATATGACGAAGATACAGATAATTGAAGTGGTACAGATATTGAATGCCAGAATAGAACAGACTATGCAGCCGTCTGTTAGTAATTTGATTAGCGATTATATTAATGTTTTGTAAAGGCTATGCACCTATTGTAATTAGGTTGTAGACATGTAAACATCTTTTTTTGTAAACACACCTGAGTCAATTCACTTGGAAGCGTTGTATGTAATCAGTTGTAGGCCGACCTAGTTAATTGTTTTGTTAGCGCATATAAATATAAGATGTGTCTTTGTTATAAAGTATGGAAGTGGATATAGAGATAAGATAACCATGGCAGAGACATGCGAAGTGAATATAGAATGAGTTAGAGCTTTACAAGGGGCTAAAGCATTAGCACACAAAAGGAACTAATCACACAAGTAGTCTCACAACACTAGTACATCCAATAGATATAGTGTGTATCTGAGATCAGTAGGTTGTAGCCTTCACCACTTGAGCAGTGAGCTCTAGGATAGTGTGTCCCCACCCCTAACAGGGTTATTATAAAAGAATCCTAACAGGGTTTGACCTTTGACCAGGTCATTGTACTAAAAGCATTGTAAAGAACAACTCCTAACAGGGTTATTGTAAAAGAATCCTAACAGGGTCCAAGCTTTGACCAGGTCACTATACTAAAAGCATTATAAAGAACAACTCCTAACAGGGTTGCAGATCTTCTAACAAGGATCATAAGAGACTAGTGCAGTTCTTAGTGGGTGTCAATTCCCACCGGGGTTTTTACCTATTTGGGTTTCCCCGTAACCATATTGGTGTTATGTGTTGTGATTTTTTATCTTGTTTACATAGATGTTTATTTCATTACTTAAGAAATCAAGTTAAGTTTCAAAAGTAAAGTAAAAATATTAAAATATAGGAAACACTGATTCACCCCCCCTCTCAGTGCTCCCATTCCTAACAATTGGTATCAGAGCTCTGGTCCTTTGAAGAGAAGTTTAACCACTTGAGGAGATCAATGGGTTCAGAAGAAGCAAAACATCTGAAGAAGAATATTATGGCAGCTCTTGAAGACCTTGATAGATCTGAGAAAGAAGTTGAAGAACTGAAATTGAAAATCAGTGGTGCACAAGTTTTCATCAAGAAGCTAAGAAAAGATTTGAAAGATTGTTCAAATAGTGATTTGGGAAAAATGGTTAAGAAGCTGAATGAGGAGAACACATCTCTAAAAGATCAGATTGAAGAGTTGGATGAAAAGCTAACTAACAATCAAGAAGTTTATGATGAACAGATCAAAGAGAACCTTCAACTGAATGAAGAATTGAGACAAGCAAATATGGAAATCTTGGAGCTAAGAAACATCAAAGAAAAGTTAGAATTTGAATTGATTGAAGCAAAGAATCACATTGATAAATTACACACCAGTTTTGATTTGATAGAGTCACAGTTATATGCAAGGAAGCTTAAAGAAGATACCAGTGGTGTTGGATTCAATGAAGCACAAAATTAGATTGATAAAATGTGAGCAAGGATGAAAGCACTAGAAGACACTACATATGCTAAGGAGACTGGAAATCAGACTAAAGACAATGTTGAACCATCTAAGGATGAGTGCAAGCCAATAGACCAAACTTTTTATGCTTGTAACAAGCATGGTCATATTGCAAGGGATTGTAAAGAGGTAAGACCTATCAATGGTTATTGTTATTCATGCAATAAATTTGGTCATAGAGCTATGAATTGTAGAACAAGTCAGAAGAACAAGACTCAACATAATTAGAGAAATCAAAATCAACCAAATGCAAGAAGTTCTCAGAGTATTACATGTCAGTTATGTAATTATAATGGTCACTCAACTAGACAGTGTAAAATGGTAACCCATATCAATGCGCCGAGGAATTTAAGGCCTCAAATTATTTTCCACTCTTGTAACAAGGCTGGAAACATCTCAATATTTTATAGATCAAGAACCCAAAGTTGGGAAAGCCGTAAAAAGCCAAAAGAATCAATATTGGATACAGAAGGAGAAGTCAAGTTTTTGAAAGCTTCAGAAGATGCGAGCTTGATTTGGTCAAAGGTAAAGAAGGATAAGGTTGATGAGAATGTATTGGATGCATCCACAATGGACACACCCTCTGCATCTAGATGAATGACCCTCAGGGTCATAGGGGGAGCTAATTTATCTCTTAACCCCTGAGCGGCCGGTATACTCACCCTCAGAGTATGTGCCTTTGGATTTAACATTTTGGAGACTATTTGATGCTATGTGCAAGAGCACACTGCCTGATCGATTACAGGATGGGAGTTGGAAATTAACAGTCAAATTTTGGTTTATGCAACAAGCATTAATGGCAAAAATTTCACTTTATAGTCTACGAAAACTTACAGATCATTCATTGCATTCAAGTTAGAGCAATTGGAGACCACAAAAGCCCTAGCAGTTGAATTGTGAAGTGTTGAAGCTCAATTTACCAATGAAGAATTGTGATTGACCAATTACGAAGCCCTAGTCCTACATGATGATTCAGAAGTCCTTGGAATCTGATTTGAAGTGTTAACCGAGTAAGTCATGGCTACACCAGTTGTGTTTGATGTTTTTGACAGAAAGAGATACATTTTTAAGAGTTACCCTTTTAAGTCAACCCTAGATGACCTAGAAGGTGCATTCTCAAGAACCCCTATGGGCATAATGCATGTTGAAGACATTCATGTGTACATATACTATAAGAAGGAAACAGTTGAACTTGATAGGATAAGCTCGCACCTTGAGTCCATGATGAAACCAGACAGAACATTCCTAGATGACTTCACACATCTAGAAGACCATCCCATTATTGAGTATGCTACAACATACGAGTTTTATGAATTTGAGTGGATCAAGATCTTGTTAAGAAGAATCCATGATGACCTATTTTGGATAGGTGAAGTCCCAGTAAGAATCATAGGAGATCTTATTCATGAAATGATAGGCCTTTCTAGGACAAGCATCATTCTTCCAGTGGGCAAGGATGTAAGGAAATTAGTTGAATAGGCATGTAAGTCCAGAAGTGATAGGCGCAATATGCCAATTGAGCCTATTGAAGAGAAAGACATCAAATTGATGTCTATGATACTAGGTTACAAGTTTTAGCACACCAATAGGATGAATAGTGTGTCTCCAGCCACTATTCTTGCAACAATTAGAATTGTTATGGAAAATGGAGAGTTCAATTTGTGTGAGATCATGCATGCACGGTTGATTGATAACATTAAAGCCATCAAGCAAGACCAAAATATTCAGGTTTGGGTCTTTAATCATTTACATGTACTTCCATATACTTGGAAAAGTTTCAAATTTTTACTTAGAGAAAAGTATACCTACAATGCCTCAAATATCTCTTAAGGCATCTACTGAGATATCTTTGAAGGATTACATGGAGCTTGAATTGAAGACATTCAAGATCAAAATGAAGATGAGGTACATGATACCAGAGAGTATTATTGAGAAATACAAAGATGACATTTTCTTTATGGTAGAAACTAACATAACATGCATGGAAGTTGTAGAGCCTAGAACAAAGTGGATCCATCCACTTGGTTATGAGGTACAAGAACCAATTTTGAAAGCATATGCACAAGTATTACTATCAACACCTAAGGACCCTAATGAACCTAGGTGGGGTACTTATGAAGAAAAGACAAGGGAAGTTGATGCAGTTCTGAATAGGGAAACAACTAAGAGGAAAGCCTCTAAGATTACATCTGAGATACTCATAATTCATGGTGTAACTTAGGAAGATCTTGACAAAGAAAGAGAAGAAAAGATAGCATTGGAAATTGAGAGCGCATCCATAGTGGAAGCCAAGAAAGATGATCCTAAAATGAAGAATATGAAGATCAAGAAGACTGATGATCTAAAGGATAAATAGGGTAAAACAAATGTTATCTCTCCTGTGCCCAAAGAGACAACTGTTTTGGATACCACATCACCTCTAGAATACAAAAGCATGCCAAAGAGGAAGAAGGAAACTAGCACAAGTCACCCATCCTCACAAGAAACTAGAAGTAAGAAAAAGAATGCTCAAGCACCTCGCGAGGTAGGTTTCAAACCTAATCTTCAAGTTTTGAGAACAAGGATTATTGATGAAGGCAAAATAGATCAGATATGCAAATTCTATGAGAGATACAATGAGATTGACAAATCAAAAATCCATGGAATGATAATAAAACACATGCTCAAGTTCAAGAAGACAGTCTTAGAACTCAAGACAGTAATTTCAGATAGTGTTTGGAACATCTTGGAATCCTTGAAGAAACAGGCTATTGAAGAAGATCTTAGAATAAGGGAAAAGATTCTAGACGAAAGCCTCCTTGTATGTTCCTTAGAAGAGAAAATATTATTGTTAGATTTGGTGAAGCCGCACCTCAGAAAAAAGTTGAGAACACTACACATAATGGATAATAACTTTGAGTTGGTAGCTAAAGAGATAGAGAAAGCTTTTGAGAAAGTCTTTTTGGATAGGCACATGTACACACCTACTGCATCCTCAACTCAAGTTCCCTCTAAGGAAGCCAAGGAGTCAGAGACCACCAATACACCAGTAAAAGGTCCTCAAGATCTAGTGCCTACAATGGTAACACCTATAGAGGCAGTGAAGTCTGTGTCCATGACTGAGACACAAAAAGATGACACAATCATCATTGATAATGTAGAAATAGCCATGGTGGCCACATATAATGATGCAGTCAAGGTTGGGGAATCCAATGAAGGATTGACTGACCTTGCATCCAAACCAATACGTAGAAAAATACACAAGAACAACAATAGATCTGAAATAGAACATAAATCTTTATTCATCAGATCACTGATTACATGCAATGTGTCAGGCTGTAAGGCCTTCCCGGTTATGGTCAAATATAAAGCAAGTAACAGTCTACAAGATCTCGTAGGATCCAAATCTTTTCCACAACATCAGTACTCAACTAGCCTAGGTCTGCAACACATAGCACACTAGTAGGCACCTAGAAAAGATCTAAACTTGTAATCAAACTTCCGAGCAATCTTCCTGCTCCTAAGCTCGCAGCTACTAACTTCCACTAACAACTCCCCCTAAACCACTACCCAAGCATCTATTTAAATACTAAATCCCAGCCACAAGTCACCTAATGAAATAATTAACTCTAACCAACAAATATTAAATGCTAAAACATCAGCCAACTCTCAAATATCCTTACAAATAAAATAAACTCTCCAAGATGGCCCCAAATGGTCATCAGATCCACATAGAAGAATTCAAAATGCTAGATCTAGGTCCTCTCACATCCAACGGTCAACCCATAACTCGAGGAGCATGACCCAAATCAACGGAACCAGTCGGCCAAGTCAATCCATCCAAACAATCCAATCAGTAAGCAAGAACACCGAGCAACAGAGGAAATAATTGAGCGCCAGTCAACTGACCATGCCAAGCATGACTGAGCAACGTAGTTATCACCAAGAATGAGGAAGACCGATGCCTTCAGTTACTGAGCATTCTTCAGAGACCGAGAAACCCTGGTAACCACATAAACTGAGCAACCAATCTCCCAACTAAGCAAGTACACCACCAAACCAAGATCAAAACTAACAATCTACCTTCAAAGACAAACCTATTTTTGGTTGATACAGGATTGCCAAGAATCCTAGGATGCTCCTGCATCAGACACCCTAGGTAAGAAAGATTTTCTCATAAGGAAATCAGGAACATCTTGAGGGAATCATAACAAGTATGCCAAATTTGTTCTTCACCCATATCTCCTCTTGTCCTTTATCCCAAGTAGTCTTCACTTCATTCATTTCTCCCTGCAGCAAGTTCTTCTACTTTCCACTTTGCTTTTCCTTCTAGTCGACAATTGATAACAACTGACTCTAACCACTACCGACCACACCAGTGTCTCGATAAGGTTCAACCTCTCTGAACTCCTCAATCAAATCAATATCATCTGCATCTCTTTGTGTCATAAATTTCATCATCTATTGTACCATCTCTATCAGAAAGATCATCTGCCTCTTAATCTCAACAAACTCTTAAGATATATCATTCTCCTTCTCCTTCAAACTACACTTCACAGGAATAGGTTCATCAACCCTTTGCTCCTGAGGTTTTTCATAAGGACAAAACCTGATAACTCCACATCCCTTAACCCCTATTTCTTGTAAAGGTATCAGCTTATGCTGAGCTCCTTCATGTCTAACCACATAGGTATTAGCACGACCATTAAACAACACATTTCTATCAAACTGCCAAGGTCTACCGAGCAACAGATGACAAGCATCCATAGGCAATATATCACACAATATCTCATCATGATAAGATCTAATCTAAAAATTAACCAAGCATTGTTCTTCAATCCTAACCTTAGACACATCTTGTATCCAACTAATCTGATAAGGATTAGGATGTTTCTTTCTTTCCAAATTCAACTTACTAACCATCTCTTCTAAAACAAAGTTCTTAGAACTTCCACCATCAACTATAACATTACATATCTTATTCTTGCACTTACATCTGGTCCTGAACATATTTCTCCTTTGTACTGGTTCATGGACACATGTAGCTAACCTCCTAGTGATAAGTGTCTCACCTTTTTCTGCAACATTCACAATATCTTCTTCAGTAGCCAGTGCCACCCTTTTCTTAGGACAATAAAAACTTCTATGACCAGCTTCACCACAGTTATAACAAGTACCAATGAACTCATTCTTTCACCTTCCTCTCTGTCCATTATTGAAATTCTTAGTACCTTGACCACTGCTAGATCCCACATCAGACTTAGAATTCTCTATCACATTACTTTCAGCAACTGTCTCACCAGTTTTACCACCTTGGTTCCTACTATTTTGTCTTCCTTCAAACTTCTTATTCAGCTTCTCTTCAATCTTTAATGCCACCTAATAAGCATCTCCTATTTTTTTCATCTGAACAATAAGTAAATCTTCTTGAATACTAGGTCTCAAAACATAGACATACCTAGCAACCTTCTCTTTATCAGCTTCAGAATGACCAGTCCTAATTAGGATTCTATAAAACTCCTTGGTATACTCATGCACCAATTTGTTAGTCTACTTCAAAGCTTGCATCTTCTTAAACATGTCCAATTCATAATCCACCAGAATGAATTGCTTCTTCTATCCACCATTCAGTTCCACTTAGTGATCTTTTCTTTTCCTCTTCTACCTCTTTCCAACTGAACTTCTCTCCACCAAATATTTGCATGACCTTTCAACTTAGTCTTTGCAAATCTAACCCTATTAGGATCTTCTATTTCTTCATACTCAAAGTATTCATCCATCTCATTAATCCAATCAATCAATTCTTTTGTCCTAAGGCTTCCAGAATATGCAGAAACTTCAATCTTAGGTCTTTTCCCAATCTTAGACATAGCTTTCAAAATTCTATTCTCTTCAAAATTTCTAGCTTCTTCTACAGCTTCTTCAAAATAATCTTCCTCAGATTCATCATCACTATCCTCTTTCAAGGTAGGATTCTTCTTTCTCAATTCCTCTTGTAGGTCTTGCACTCATTTTTGCATAGCCCTAAAATCATCAGACTAAATTCTCCAGCAGCTTCTTCCTCTGAGATCTCATGATTTCTCCTCGGAGGCATCTTCAAATCAAGATCTAGACACGAACACACAAGATCCACTCAGCTCCAACAGGAACAAACTTCTCTCAAACAGGAACAAACTTTTCTTTGATACCACCTGACGCAGTTAAGGTTGGGGAATCCAATGAATGACTGACTGACCTTGCAGCCAAACCAATACGTAGTGAAAATACACAAGAACAACAACAGATCTGGAATAGAACATAAATCTTTATTCACCAGATCATTGATTACATGCAATATGTCGGGCTGTAAGGCCTTCTTGGTTACGGCCAAATATAAAGCAAGTAATAGTCTACAAGATCTCACAGGATCCAAATCTTTTCCACAACATCAGTACTTAGCTAGCCTAGGTCTACAACAAACAACACACTGGTAGGCACCCAGGAAAGATCTAAACTTGTACTCAAACTTCCAAGCAATCTTTCTACTCCTAAGCTTGTAGGCTACTAACTTCCACTAACAACTCCCCCTAAACCACTACCCAAGAATCTACTTAAATAGTAAATCCCAACCACAAGTTGGCTGATGAAACAATTATCTCTAACCAACAAATATTAAATGCTAAAACATCAGTCGGCTCTCAAATATCCTTACAAATAAAATAAACTCTCCAAGATGGCCCCTAATGGTCATCAGATTTGCATAGAAGAATGCAACATGCCAAATCTAGGTCCTCTCACATCCAATGGTCAATCCATAACTTGAGGAGCATGACCCAAATCAATGGAACCAGTCAGCCAAGCTGATCCATCCAAACAATCCAGTAGGTAAGCAAGAACACCGAGCAACAGAGGAAATAACTGAGTGCTAGTCAACCAACCACGCTAAGCATGACCAAGCAACACAATTATCGCCGAGCATCAGGAAGGCTGATGCCTTCAGTTACCAAGCATTCTTTAGAGACCGAGCAACCTCGATAACCACATAAACCGAACAACTAGTCTCCCAACTGAGTAAGTACACCACCAAACCAAGATCAAAAGTAACAATCTACCTTCAAAGACAAACATATTTTTGGTTGATACAGGATTGCCAAGAATCCTAGGATGCTCCTGCATCATATAAAGACTTGGATAAGTTTGAGGAAGCCTTTGTGAGCACACATGAGGTTGAAATTCTATGCGGTGACAATTCACCTAAGCTACAAGAAGTATTAATAGAGGATCTAACAGGTGAAGAAGAAGAAAAGGAGATAGAAAAAGGAAAAGGAAAAGGAAAGGTAGAAGAGGAGAAAGGAGAAGAAGAGGTTAAAAGAAGTGAACCAACAGATGAGCCATCTATTGAAATTCCTATGAAGATAAAGAAAGAAGTGATGGACAACACTCCTATCATGCCCTTACCCTCAACACCATTGTTGTCAAGTTTGACACTAGACACCACTAGCTTGGACTCTTGGGGAGAAGAAGACCTGATTAAGATCAGTGTCCTTGCTATGGAGAAAGTAAGAGAGAAGCAAGTGATGAGGAACCCTCTATTTGTTGAATCAGTCAACATTATGAACATCTTGCTACCTTCAGACAAGAAAGTGTCTAAGGTTCATTCAGTTGATGATGTCAGTATCATACTGACAAACTTCAAAGCAAACTTTTCTATCTTGGAAGAATTTGCATCCCAAGTTGCAGAAGACAAATATATGAAGAAGAGATTGAGTGAACTAGTTGGAAAATTTGCACTTGACCTCAATTCATTGAAGATTGGTCAAGCATCCTTGAAGGAGTTCATAGCTAAGGGAAGGAAGATCATTATTGATTTTATGAACTAGGATAAGCTGACTGGTGATCACTACAAGAAAATCCAGGAGGCAGAAGCAATGTGATGTAGGAGCATCTCGGGTCCTTGGCAATCCTGTTTCACCAAAAACATTTTGGAGTTTGTCTATGTTTCTCAGTTCCTACTTTGATTGAGTTGGTTGGTAGTTGGTCAATTTCCTTTGGTTACCGAGTGTGGTTGGTTCTCTCTTGGCCGGTCAGTTATTTCACTGGTGCTCGGCATTGCCTATATGTTGCTCGGTTATCTTTCTTACCGAAAAGTTTCATTTTAGTTCTTGTTGTGGCCAACTTGTGCATTTATATTAGATTGTAGATTTAATGTTGGTATCCATCATTAGGAAGCGTGTGTTCTCAGATCTGATTGTTTCTTCTACTGATTGTGGATCTGAAGGTTGACTCAGCTCGGTAGCTTCTTGTATAAATGTAGATGTTTGGTTGTAGATTAGGGGAGTTTTGATAGAAGTTAGTAGACATTAGATTGGAGATTTTTAATAGATCCTCACATGTTTGAGGACTTCTAAGATTCAGTGTAATATCAGGCCGTAACCGGGAAGGCCTTACAGCCTGACATGTATGATTCTATTTGATGGTAACATATGAAAGATGTAGCATTCTCTCTCTCACTATTGTTGTTTGTGCTTCCGCATGGTTTGAGAAGGCTTGGATCATTAGGGTGTGCCATTGTCTAGCCCCTCTTGATCCCTAACTCACGTTAGGTGGTATCAGAGTGAGGTGGTATCTTGATCTAGTTCTGTGGATCTAGGTTTGCAGGTTCCTCTTGAAGCCCTAGTTGATTGTTGTGGGATAGTAGATTGTGATCTAACCTACAATTGCAGAGGGTTATCAATATGGTTCATGGGAGGTGAGATGTAGATCCAGGATTGGAAAATATGGTAAGGCAAATTTCTACTAGGTTAGAAGTTGTTGAAACAGCCCAAAGAAGAGGCAGACATCTTGAAGATGTTAGTGATGATGAAATTGAAGAAGAACAGGTGAATGTAGAACCTGCACCGGTTATGGATCAAGGTGAAGAAAGATTTTTGAAGGATTTGACAAGTTTGAAGTCAACCCCACATTTCAATCCTCTTGAGTATGGTGGAAAGCTAGATTCTGATGAACTGGTGGACTGGATCACCGAGATGGAAAAGTATTTTGAATATGAAAACATTCCTGAGGATAAGAAGGTGAAGATTGCAAACACAAATTTGAAAAGTCATGTTGTTGGTGTAATTAAATATTCCTAATTACACTTTACTTAATCTTACTTAGGATAATGCATTGCATAGTAGTTAGTGATTGAGACACCTAGGAGTGTGCACACCTCATTAAGCACATGGTGTAGGAGGAATTCCACTTTTGGTGCTAGATCCACCTTTAGTGCTCTTATCA
This sequence comes from Chamaecyparis obtusa, assembly GCA_027943335.1. NCBI lineage: Eukaryota > Viridiplantae > Streptophyta > Pinopsida > Cupressales > Cupressaceae > Chamaecyparis > Chamaecyparis obtusa. The sequence goes on from BSBK01004847.1 coordinate 1,747,219, forward strand.
CATTATCATCCTAATCCCATTGCACATACTTTATTGCATAATGGAGGATGATCCACATTTGGTGGACATGTGATTACACCTAGCATAGGAGATAGCTTATCAGCTCCTTATCTTTCTCTCCTATTGCCTTTCCTATATAAGAAGGCCTATTATGTAATCAATCAATTAAGGTGAATTCATTGGATCATTCAATATCCATCATTGCATTCATATTATCTCTCTTGTGCTTTTCTTTAACCTCTAGATCCTTGGTTCAATCTTTGCTATTTGCAAATTCTTACACATGTATCCTTATGGTGGGAACATCTACAATTGGATAGGAAAAGGAAAGGAAAAGAAAAAATCAAGGTATGGAGTAAAATGGTGAATAAATTGAAAGGAAAGTTCTTACCCTGTGATTATCATATTAACCTAGTTTGGAAAATGCAAAGTTTGAGACAGAAAGATAGCTCGATAAAGGAGTATACTGAGGAATTCTATAGATTGGATATTAGATCTAGACATGATGAAGATGATGTAGAAAGAATTGGTAGATACCTGAATGGTTTGAGAGTTTCCATCCAAGAGGAAATTAGTATGGTCAAGTTGGAGAACATTGAAGAGGCTTATCAATTTGCTTTGAAGGCCGAGGAGAAATTGAACAAGAGACATGAATAGAGACAAAGACATCAAGGTGGTAGATTCCCTAGAGGAAGAGGTAGATCTAATGATGAAAATGGTAGATTTGAACCAGAAAATCAAATTTGGACAAGGGAAAGACCGAGTGGAAAGGTGAAGGTTCATCTAGAGGTAAAGGTAGTAACTACCGAGGTGGTTATGGTAGAGGAAGTTTCTAAGGAACTTTTAATAATTGTGGAGAAGAAGGACATAGATCTTTTGAATGTACACATGGTAGTAAGAAGGTTGGTAGCAGTAGAAATGCTTAGGTACAAGAAGATTCACCAAATGAACCTGAGAAAGAAAACAAATTGATGGTAAGGAGAGCATTGTGGAATGAAAGCAAGAAAGAAAATCCAGTAAGAAAAAGTTTTTTCAAGACTAGATGTAGAGTTTCTGATAAAGTTTGGAAGGTAATCATTGATAGTGGTAGCTCGGAGAATCTGGCATCTGAAGAGATGGTCACAAAATTTCAATTGGAAAGGTTGGTACATCTAAAACCCTATTAGATTTCATGGATCAAAGATGAGCATACACTCCTGGTAAGTGAACAATGTTATGTGAATTTGAAGATTGGAAAATACTATGATAAGGTGTTATGTAATATCATGCCTATGGATTGTTTTCATATTTTGTTGGGTAGACCTTGGCAATATGATAGACATGCAATATATGATGGGAGATTGCATAAGTATAGTATTGTGGTTGATGGAAAGAAACAAATCTTCTTACCATTGATGGAAGAACCTGTTAGTAATGTTCGCACATATGTGAAAGTTTGTTTGATGGAAGGAAGAAAGTTTGTTAACTCATTGAAGAAGAATGATGTATGTTTTGTTGTGATTCCTAACAAGATGTGTAAGAAAATAGAGGATAATGTCCCTGAGGAGATTGATAATTTTCTCATTGATTATAGTGATATCATTTCTAACAATGTACATGATGGTTTTCCATCAAAAAGAAGCATTGATCATTGTATGGATCTAATCCCTGGAGCTAGTTTACCGAATAAGGCACCTCATCAGTTGACACCTACTGAGAATTAGGAAGTGAACCGACAGATTCAAGAGTTGCTGGAGAAAGGTTTGATTATAGAAAGTTTGAGTCCTTGTTCAGTACCTATTGTATTGGCACTAAAGAAGAATGGAGAATGGAGAATGTGCACTGATTCCATAGAAATCAATAAGATAACAATAAAGTATAGGTTTCCTATACCGAGAATGGATGATATAATGGATAGTTTGACTGGAGAAAATTATTTCACAAAGATTGATTTGAAAAGTGGGTATCATCAGATCAGAATAAGAGAAGCTAATGAATGGAAGACTGCCTTTAAGACAACAAGGTTTGTATGAGTGGTTGGTTATGCCTTTTGGCTTAACTAATGCATCGAGTACTTTTATGAGATTGATGAATGAGGTTTTGAAGAAATTCTTGGGTAAGTTTGTGATTGTATATCTTGATGATATTCTAATATTTAGTAAGACTAGAGAAGAACATTTGTTGCATGTTAGACAAGTTTTGTAGAGATTGAAAGAGGAAAAGTTGCTGATAAATCTGAAAAAGTGTACATTCATGAAAGAAGAGATTGTGTATTTAGGATTTGTTATTTTAGTTGATGGCTTGAAGATGGATCCTGAAAGGGTTGAAGCTATTTTGAATTGGCCTACACGTATGAATGCTAGTGAGGTAAGATCATTTCATGGTTTGGAAAGTTTTTACTGAAAGTTCATAAGGAATTTTAGTTTAATTTGTAATGCTATGACTGAGACTATGAGAGGAGACAAAAGAGAATTCAAGTGGACACATGGAGCTGAAAAAAGTTTTGAGACTATGAAGCAGAAGGTTGTTGAATTACCTATTTTGGCATTACCTGATTTCAGTAGGGTATTTCAAGTAGAATGTGATGCAAGTGGAAGTGCAATTGGAGCTGTGTTGAGTCAAGAAGGTAAACCTATTGCTTTCTTTAGCGAAAAGTTGAATGATGCTAGAAGAAAATATTTTGTGTATGATCAAGAATTCTATGCTATTGTTCAAGCACTAAAGAAATGGAGATATTATTTGATTCCAAGTGAATTTGTGTTGTATACTGATCGTAGGGCTTTACAATATTTGGGTAGTCAGAATAAGTTGAACCAAAGACATATGAAATGGGTTGAGTATTTGCAGAGCTATACATTTGTGATCAAGCATAAGAGTGGAGTCACTAACCGAGTTGTCGATGCATTAAGTCAAAGAAGATCTTTGATGACCGAGATGAAAATTGAAGTTCTTGGTTTTAATGAGATGAGGGACTTGTATGAAAATGACCCTAATTTTTTTGAGCCATGGAGAAAGTGCAGAGCACCTATTCAAGATCAACAAGATACTAAATGGGATGAATATTTTATTCAAGAAGGTATGTTGATTAAAGGTATTCAATTGTGTATACCGAGAGGAGTGATGAGAACTAATTTGATAAAGGAGAAACATAGTAGTGGTTTGGCTGGACATTTTGGTATTGATAAAACATGGAATTTGCTTAAAGAGAAGTACTATTGGCCGTAGTTGTATAAAGATGTTCAAAAATTTGTGAAAAGCTGTGGAATTTGTCAAATTGCAAAAGGACTAAGTCAGAATACTGGATTGTATACACCGATTGTTGTTCATGAGAAACCTTGGATTGACATCAGTATGGACTTTATTCTTGGCTTACCGAAGAAAGTAAGAGGTAATGATTCTATATTTGTTGTTGTGGATAGATTTTCTAAGATGACACATTTTATACCTTGTAGAAAGACATCAGATGTAGTACATGTAGCAGATCTTTTCTTTAAGGAAATTATCAGATTGCATGGATTACCGAGGAGTATTATCTCTGACTGAGACATTAAATTTGTTGGATACTTTTGGAAAACACTTTGGAAGAAATTTGGCACTGGTTTGAAATATAGTTCTACATTTACCCCACAAACTGATGGACAGACTGAAGTTGTGATCAGAAGTTTGGGAAATCTTTTGAGATGTTTAGTTGGAGACACACCGAGTAATTGGGATTCTGTGTTGGCACAAGTAGAATTTGAATACAATAATTCAATGAATAGGAGTACTAGAAAGACACCATTTGATATTGTGAATGGTACACAACCAAGAGGAATATCTGATTTGAGAGACACTGCTGATGAAACTAAGAAAAGTGTTCAAGGAGTAAATTTTGTTGAGTACATGAAAACATTGCATGAAGATGTGAAGCTAAAGTTGGAAGACAGTAATAATAAATACAAAGATAGAGCTGATAGATCAAGAAGGCATAAAACTTTTGATGTTGGTAATGAAGTGATGGTTCATTTGAAGAAATGTCGATTTCCTACTGGAACATATGGGAAGCTGAAGATGAAGAAGTTTGGACCTTGCAAGATTCTGAAGAAATTTGACAATGGAAATGCATATGAAATTGAGTTACTTGATGACATGGACATATCATTGATTTTCAACATTGCTGATTTGTATGAATATCATGAACCTAATGAAGAAGTGACAGTACCAACATAATATCCTAAGAAGTAGAATGATGAAGTTGAACAAATTTTGAAGGAAAGAGTTGGCAAAAGTACAAGGGGAAAATAGTATATGGAATATCTGGTTAAGTGGAAGAGTAGACCGATGGAAGACAGTTCATGGATTTCATAGTCTGAGTTGGATGCAACTTGAACCAGACCTACCAAATGATTCAGAGAATCATTTCAAAATAACCCTAGGTGTCTGATGTAGGATCATTCTGGGTCCTTGGAAATCCTGTGTCACCAAAAAACATTTTGGAGTTTTTCTGTGTTGCTTGGTTCCTACTTTGACCAAGTTGGTTGGTAGTTGGTTGGTTTCCTTTGGTTATTGAGTGTGGTGGGTTCTCTCCTGGGCGGTCGGTTATTTCATTGGCACTCGGCATTGCCTGTCTACTTCTCGGTTATCTTGCTTACCGATGGGTTTAGTTTTAGTTATTGTTGTGGCTGACTTGTGCATTTATATTGGATTATGGATTTAATGTTGGTATCCATCAATGGGAAGCATGTGGTCCCATATCTAACCATTTCTTTCATTGATTATAGATCTGAAGGCCAACTCAGCTCGGTAGCTTCTTGTATAAATGTAGATGTTTGGTCGTAGATTAGGGGAGTTTTGATAGAAGTTAGTAGACATTAGATTGGAGATTTGTAATAGATCCTCACATGTTTGAGGACTTCTGAGATTCAATGTAATATTAGGTCGTAACTGGGAAGGCCTTACAGCCTAGCATGTATGATTCTATTTGATGGTAACATATGAAAGATCTGGCATTCTCTCTCTCACTGTTGTTGTTTGTGCTTCCGTATGGTTTAAGAAGGCTTGGATCATTAGGGTGCACCATTGTCTAGCCCCTCTTGCTCCCTGCCTCGTGTCACAATGATAGACAATGTAAGGAAATCATTGGAAGATCCCTCCACCAATGTGAACATGTGTAATAACGTGTGCCAGGGGTAGATAGACAAAATAGAAAAGGCTGAGAAAGAGATGTCTAAGACAAGGGCAAGGCAAACATAGCTCAGGAATGCTCTTGTGCCCTCTCTAGATGTACTTAATCAAAACATCAAGGAGATTGATACCACTATGGTAACAAATGAACAAAGGTCCGAGTACAGACTTGGAAACAATGGAGAAGTTGCAATATGCCTTATGCACCCATCTACAGACTATCAATGCACTTATAGCATTTTGGAAATAAGAGATCCAAAATTTGCAGATAGCATATCTGGATGTCCTAACATTGTAAATACTTTTAGATACACCTTTTTTAGCACCTTTTTCATTAATGTCAAAGGGGGAGTATTGTATGTAGAATATGGAGTATCATATATGATGTATAGAAGGATTATAGTATAGAGTATAAGGGAGATATAAGTTAGAGTATATACTAAAGAATTTTGTATAAGGGTACAGTTAGTAACTTCGCCATATTCCTTTGTTTCCATTAATGAAAAAAGAAGAGATTTTTGGAAAGTTGACTATACTATTGTATATGACTAGATATAGTGTTGTCATTATGGCAACAAAGTCATATAGAGTTTTGGATTCAGCACACATTATCATAAGGTCAGAATATGGCTAAGTATAGAAGACTAGACAGTTAGCAGAGCACCAGTAGATCAGAACATCAGTGCATGTGCGTATGACTGAGTTATGGTATGCGCCCTTGAAGTTAAGTTGGTAAATGTTTATTCATGCTAAGTCTAAGAGCACATGATCAGATGAGACAGTATGACTAAGATACAGATAGTTGAAGTGGTACAGACAGTGAATGCCAGAACAGAACAAAGTATGCAACTAACTATTAGTAATTTGATTAGCGGTTATATTAATGTTTTGTAAAGGTTATACACCTATTATAATTAGGTTGTAGGAATGTAAACATCTTTTTTTGTAAACATGCTTGAGCCAATTCACTTGGAAGCGTTGTATGTAATCGGTTGTAGGCCAACCTAGTTAATTGTTTTGTTAGCGCATATAAATATAAGATGTGCCTTTGTTATAAAGTATGGAAGTGGATATAGAGATAAGATAAGTAGAGCAGAGACATGTGAAGTGAAGATAGAATTAGTTAGAGCTTTACAAGAGGCTAAAGCATCAATGCACAAAAGGAACTGATCAGACAAGAAGTGTCACATCACCAGTTCATCCAGTAGATATAGTGTGTATCTAAGATCAGAAGGTTGTAGCCTTCACCACTTGAGCAGTGAGATCTAGGAAAATGTGTCCCCACCCCTAACAAGTTTATTGTAAAAGACTCCTAACAGGGTCTGACCTTTGACCAAATCACTGTACTAAAAGCATTGTAAAGAACAACTCCTAACAGGGTTGTAGATCTTCTAACAAGGATCATAAGACACTAGTGTAGTTCTTAGTGTCAATTCCCATAGGGGTTTTTACCTATTTGGGTTTCCCCATAACCATATTGGTGTTATGTGTTGTGATTCTTTATCTTGTTTACATTGATGTTTATTTTAGTACTTAAGCAATCAAGTTAAGTTTCAAGAGTAAAGTAAAAAGATTAAAATATAGTGAACACTGATTCACCCCCCCCCCCCCCCACCTCAGCGTTCCCATTCCTAACAATTTTCCTAGTTGCAAGATATCAAGCTACTCATAGGCAATCACATGAGAAGGTAGTGAAAAGAATATTCAAATATTCAAAAGGGACTCCAGACTATAGATTACGATACAAGAGAGGTAATTAGTTTTCTTTGAAAGATTCTATAGATGTTACATTGATTGGGTAGGATGCGAAAATGATAGAAGTATAAGTGGAGGTGCATTTTTCTTGGGAGACATGATAATCTCTTTCATAGGAGAAAAGAAAGATTCAATGTTATTATCTACTGCAAAGGAAAAGTATATTGCAGCAACATCTTTTGTACACAAGTATTATGGATGAAACGAATCCTAAAGGATATCAAGATTGAATATGATGAGGCAATTTAAATTTTGTGTGACAACAAAAGTGCTATCAATATTTCAAATAATTCAATAATGAATTCAAGGACCAAAAATTTCTATATTGTATCACTTCTTGAGAGATAAATTTGTAGGCAAAGAGGTCAGATTGGAGTATGTGCCTATACAAGATCAGATTGCATATATCTTCAGTAAGGCACTGTCAAAGGATATTTTCTAGTATATCAGGTATATGTTAGGGATTAATGCCCCTCCTTTAAAAATAGATGCATAAGAGTGGTACATATTATTAAGGGAGACTTATTACATATATTTTATTTCTTGGATTGATGTGGTTATTTCTCACAAGGGGAGAAATGACAAGTGCACCTTCCTAGTTCAAGAAAGGTGTTTTGAAGACAAATTGTCCCTGATAGGGGGATTATGTTGTTGATAGTGTTATACTCAAAATGGGGAGATATATTTGGTAATAAAGTAATTTATTTTGGGATAAAATTACAATGTAGAGATGTCCCTGAAAGGGGATAAATATAGTTAAAATATCTTTTAGTATTGTGCCCTTTTTTCTTGATGTCAAAAGGGTAGATAAGTACAAACAATGAATCATTAGGTTTCTAGTTTTTTTTGGTGTTTCCATCAATTTAAAAGAGGGAGATTGTTAGCACTATGATTTTAGTGTTATCATTTATGTCAAAATGTTGTTGTTGATCCCTAAAGTTTTATTGTCTATTAGTGTCTTAGACTTAGTCATTTTCTAGGCAATGTTGGTCAGTCATCACTATGACCAAGTCATCATATATAGGCCAAGTCATGTATAATGTACATTTACCAAGCAGTAGTCACTTTTGAGTAAAATAGTGGTCACCAAGTACTTTTTTATTAGCCGAGTCAGCTTTTGTCGAGCTATGTAAAGAAGACAATGCCGAGCACCAGAATATAAAGAAAAATGAATATCGAGTGCCAAAGATATCTAATTCCAAGCAAGCTAGAATTGACATATGTGTTTGTTATGGCACAAACACTTAGGTAAACAATTTTGGCCGACATTCATATTTCATTTTTTTTGTTTTTTGAGGAAATCATAGAGGTGATTACACTCTTGTATTGTAATCATTAATCCCTATGTAACACATGGAATCAATCAGAATTAGGGAAAGGTTAAGAGGCAAAAATAGATAATCAAGATCGTTCATCTTAAATCTTGGAGAAAGTTAGTTGTCTATATAAGATGTGATTTGAACCCTAAAATAGTGTGAGAGAGAATATGAAGGAAATCTCATATTTTCATAATAGAGAAGTATTCTAATGATCAGAGATAGAGTTCAGTGACCGAGTAGAATAGTGCAAAGTAGTGAAGGACATAATAGAGACATATTTGATAGAAGATATCAAATCTATACTGGAAGGAGAAGATCTGTAATTAGCATCACAATGAAAATCAAAGGATCAGGTACTGAGATATTTTAACATGTGTATCAGGGTAAATCTTTTAACAAAGTGGTTTTGACAAACCTTAGTAAATCTCTTAACCGAGTGCTTACTTAGTTGTAAGTCTTAAATCCTTTTGCAAGGTAGATTGTATAAGTCTCAAAGCTCTTAATAGGGAAGACCCCTCACAGGGTAGATCATATTTTGTGATCAAATTTGTAGCCCTAACAGGAAAAATTTATACTGCAGTAGTGAAGATTTGTGGGTGTCATCCCCACCCCATTTTTACCTTTCAAGGGTTTCTGGGTAGCCAAAATTATTGTGTTATGTTTATTTTCATGGGTGATGTTTAGCTTATTAGATCTATTACACTGTTTATTTTTATGCTTATGCTATGCAAGTTTCATTTTTTTCAAAATGGATAAATCAGTCAGTGATATCTGATTCACCCCCCCCCCCCCTCTTAGTATCACATTTTCACAATAGATTTCCAACAATTGGTATCAGAGATTGGTCTCCTAAAAAGGTATAACCACTTGTGAGATAAAGATATTGAGATGGAGGTTTATAAGTTGGGAAAAATCATATAGAATTAGAAGATCAACATTCAGCTTGCATTACAACAACTTGAAGCAGCTAGAGGATAACTGAAGAAATCCTTAAGAAGGAGAAGGGAAATATCTATTCAACAAACTGAAACAAATTATCAAGAAGATGATACTACTGGACTATTTGATAGTGGCAAGTCTGCAAAAACTGACAAAGCCATAAAAGAACTACTAGAGAAAAACAACATACTGAATGAGGACATAAAAAATATGAAGAGAGAACAAGAAATACAATCTATGAGACTCTGTGAACTAGTTGAACAGAAAAAGAAATCTGAAGAAGACAAGACAATGGCCGAAGAAGATAAAAGAAAAATATCAATAAGACTTGATCAAAGGACAAGTGACATGCAAAGGTTGACAAACAATCAACTAGACATGGTAAACCAAGTGCTACTGGTTAATCAAGAATTGGGCAGGAAAGATGTGGAACTCACCAATCTGAGATAAAAAAAACAATCAACTGAGGAATAAATTGAGAACTGAAAAGGAAGTTAATGAAAGGATGAACAAGCCTAATGAAGCTGTAAGATACTTTGAAGAGCTTTTAAGGTCACCTAGAAGATCTAGTGATACATATGGACTTGGACATGATGAGCAATTAGCATCCACTAAGGAAGGTGAATCATCAAAGAGTGGAGAGAAAAGGAATGCAAAACCAAAGAATAACAAGCCCACATGCCATCACCGTGGAAAGCTAGGACATACAACCTCTGTGTGTGAAAATTGTACCTAGCTGTGGACACAACACTTCAGTAAAACATTAGAGGTTAGCAAAATCATAATCTGCAAGTAATTGAAACTAAGCTAACCAGGCGATTTACTGCCTTCTAGTAGGTGGGAGTATGATGTTCTCAGATTGAAATCGAGATCAGTGACAATGCAACACCTAAACGAAGGATTTGAATGCAAAAGAATGAAAAATTGTATGAATGCAAATTAATCTATTTTTTTTTTTGATTTTATATGCAATTAGGATGAAAAATTGTATCAATCTAAGTTAGAATTGATTAAAAATGATATGCAGATTTAATATAACAATGATATGGATTGATATGAAAAACTATGAAAAATTATGAATTGATCTCACAAAGTCGCCTGTCCCAAAAGCTTGATTCTTCGTATGTAATTTCGCTAGAGTAATTGTGCAAATTCGAGAGATTTAGAGAGATGAGCCTTGTTTTTATAGAAATCCAGGGCTTGAGGATGCATAAGAAAAACAATAAATCACTCTTGATAAACTCAAGTTGATTTTTGAGTTAACAAGAAATTAAGAATAAATAAACTCATAAAATTATGCAAAAGCAGTTTTTATCTCGAAATAGAGTTTAGTTCTCTTTTTCAACTCATCATCAGATGTTGAGTTTAGAAAGTTAACAAATTGAAATTGAAAATTGATTTAAAGTTAACTGCTTTTATGATTATGCATGATTTAATATGAATTAATTTGATAACTAAAGTGATTTATTTTCCACTTAACTGATTTTAAATTAAAATAATTAATTTATGGGTTAATCAATTATTGAATCAAACTTTATTCCAATTAAATCATTAAATTTGACAACTTTGATTTTAAATCAATTACATAAATATTCAATTGATTGTTTGTAGGAATTTTGATTTATTGTCAAAATAAAAAAAATTAAATCTAATTAAATAATTAAGTGGCAGAATTAAATTAATTAATTAAATATTCATCATATTCAATTAATCAACTTTAGGATAAATAATGTTATTTATCACCAAATAATATTCAATTAAAGATAATTATGATGAATTAGGAATATTCCCCAATGCAGAATTAAGATAATCAATTAGGTTTTTAATAAACTGATGTGCAGATGTGCCTTAGGTTAGGACTTTGATGTCAATTTTGATCAAATTGTTGATGTAAGAGGTTAATGAACCTATAGCCCATTTTTGGGGTATTACATTTTGCCCCTCTTTGAATCACTATGTGAAGTGGAGTGGTTCAAATATTAGTCTATTTTTTATGTTGAAATTGATTTGAAAGATGAACCGATTCTGAGATAGAAATTGATTGAAAGATTGGAAAAGATGATTCAGGTCCTGGTCGGCCAAGAATCATGATGATGTTAACTATAGCAACAATGAATTAGTGATTACGAAAAAGTATCAAAACACCTGATTCTGAACCTTATGATTATGAAGAAGTTAGCGACCTGATTGTCCAAAGGAATTGAAATGGTATCACATCTGAACCCTTCAGTTATGAAGAAAAAAGGAAATAACACTAATGAACCGTGGTTACGAAAAGATGATACAGTTTACAAGATAGATTAGGATACCAGATTGATATGGATATTGATGAATCTGATATTCCCCAAGTGATGTGCCCCAAGTGATGAGGTCTTTTGATGTGAATCAGTAACTAGACATGGTTTTTGTCTTGATCACTGAGGAAAGACTTGATTTACAGACTTGATTGTTGTGCAATACCATGCCCCCTTCAGGATTAAAATCAAAATCTAACAAGAAAAGTTAGCATTGAATGGTTTAGAAGTATGTTAATTGATTTAAGAAGTGGTTATACATGTTTGAGAACATGTTCTACATCGTTTGGAGGTTCTAGAGACCAAGTTTGACTAGGTTTGACCATGAGTTGACCATGGGTGACCAAGTTGAAATTTTGATAGTTTGATGTAAGATAATCAGTGAAGTTGATAATCAAAAAATAATCAACTGAGGAATGAATTGAGAACTGAAAAAGAAGTTAATGAAAGGATGAACAAGCCTAATGAAGCTGTAAGATACTTTGAAGAGCTTTTAAGGTCACCTAGAAGATCTAGTGATACATATGGACTTAGACATGATGAGCAATTATCATCCACTAAGGAAGGTGAATCATCAAAGAGTGGAGAGAAAAGGAATGCAAAACCAAGGAATAAAAAGCCCACATGCCATCACCATGGAAAGCTAGGACATACAACTTGTGTGTGTCAAAATTGTACCTAGCTATAGACACAACACTTTAGTAAAACATTAGAGGTTAGCAAAATCAAAATCTGCAAGTAATTGAAACTAAGCTAACTAGATGATTTACTATCTTCTATTAGGTGTGAGTATGATGTTCTCAGATTGAAATCGAGATCAGTGAAAATGCAACACCTAAACGAAGGATTTGAATGCAAAAGAATGAAAAACTATATGAATGCAAATTAATTTCTTTTTTTTTCGATTTTGTATGCAATTAGGATGAAAAACTATATGAATCTAAGTTAGAATTGATTAAAAATGATATGCAGATTTAATCTAAAAATGGTATGGATTGATATGAAAAACTATGAAAAATTATGAATTGATCTCACAAAGTCACCTGTTGCAAAAGCTTGATTCTTTGTATGTAATTTCGCCAGAGTAATTGTGCAAATTTGAGAGATTTAGAGAGATGAGCCTTGTTTTTATAGAAATCCAGGGCTTGAGGATGCATAAGAAAAACAATAAATCACTCTTGATAAACTCAGGTTGATTTTTGAGTTAACAAGAAATTAAGAATAAATAAACTCATAAAATCATGCAAAAGGATTTTTTATCTCAAAATAGAGTTTAGTTCTCTTTTTCAACTCATCATCAGATGTTGAGTTTAGAAAGTTGACAAATTGAAATTGAAAATTGATTTAAAGTTAACTTCTTTTCTGATTGTGCATGATTTAATATGAATTAATTTAATAACTAAAGTGATTTATTTTCCACTTAACTGATTTTGAATTAAAACAATTGATTTATGTTAATCAATTATTAAATCAAACTTTATTCCAATTAAATCATTAAATTTGACAACTTTGATTTTAAATCAATTGAATAAATATTCAATTGATTGTTTGTAGGAATTTTGATTTATTGTCAAAATAAAAACAATTAAATCTAATTAAATAATTAAGTGGTAGAATTAAATTAATTAATTAAATATTCATCATATTCAATTAATCAACTTTAGGATAAATAATGATATTTATTGCCAAATAATATATAATTAAAGATAATTATGATGAATTAGGAATATTCAAGGAATATTCCCCGATGCAAAATTAAGATAATAAATTAGGTTTTTGATAAACTGATGTGCAGATGTGCCTTAGGTTAGGACTTTGATGTCAATTTCGATCGAATTTTTGATGTAAGAGGTTAATGAACCTATAGCCCATTTTTGGGGTATTACATTTTGCCCCTCTTTGAATCACTGTGTGAAGTGGAGTGATTCAAAGATTAGTCTATTTTTTATGTTGAAATTGATTTGAAAGATGAATCGATTCTGAGACAAATTGATTGAAAGATTGGAAAAGTTGATTCAGGTCCTGGTCGACCAAGAATCGTGATGATGTTAACTATAGCAATAATGAACTAGTGATTATGAAAAAGTATCAAAATGCCTGATTCTGAACCTTATGATTACGAAGAAGTGAGTGACCTGGTTCCAGACTTGATTGTCCAAAGGAATCGAAATGGTATCACATCTGAACCCTTTAGTTACGAAGAAACAAGGAAATAACACTAATGAACCATGGTTACAAAAAGATGATATAGTTTACAAGATAGATTAGGATACCAGATTGATATGGATCTTGATGAATCTGATATGCCCCAAGCGATGTGCCCCAAGTGATGAGGTCTTTTGATGTGAATCAGTAACTAGACATGGTTGTTGTCTTGATCACTGAGGAAAGACTTGACTTATAGACTTGATTGATGTGCAATACCATACCCCCTTCAAGATTAAAATCAAAATCTGACAAGAAAAGTTAGCATTGAATGGTTTAGAAGCATGTTAATTGATTTAAGAAGTGGTTATACACATTCGAGAACCACATTCTGCATCGTTTGGAGGTTCTGGAGACCAAGTTTGACTAGGTTTGACCATGAGTTGACCATGGGTGACCAAGTTGAAATTTTGATAGTTTGATGTAAGATAATTAGTGAAGTTGAATTTTGGATTTCTGTGATGATTGAAGGTTGATTATGCAAGCAGTCGGCCGTCTTGGGTCCAAAAATTTGAAATCGCTATTTTGACAATATAAATGATCTCAAATTTTTAGTTTTATCCCAAAAATGGATTTAGAACATCAAAATTAGCCAGGGGTGCCTGCTTGGTGATCTATTAAGAAGACCTTCATGTGATACTCAGTGCTTATGATATGTTTAGCATAGTTTTGGAGAATCATTAAGCATCAAGCTGATTTGGGCAATCGTGAGATAAATGCAATCATGCAAAGTGCAAAATGAAATGCAAACCTAAGACCTAGGACCTAGTCATTGATCATGTGTCGGTCGTTTTCATCATTGAATATTTATTAGGTAACCAGATAAATCAATACAACATTCACTAGTTATGAAACCATAGATATATGAATATTCATTTGTATGCTCAAAAGTCAATACAACGCCCATTGGCTAGACAACCATGGACATATGAATATTGATTTTGTTTTTTGGAATGTCGGATTAGATATAAGCACCAAGGCACCAACGCCTGGATGACCTGAATATCATGTCCATTTTGATATAGAAATTTATATAAGCATCAAAACATAAATGTCATGATGACCTAAATACGCCTTGCAAAATAAACACGCCAAATAGTTTGCAGAATTCATTCTTGTCTCCAATGTGAATTACCCGCAATGACCCTTTATCGTTCACATCCTTGGGTAAGATTGCATTTCATAGTAGGAGTAAGAATTCACTCAAAATATAAAGTTAGATCAAACTTCCTTGAATTTTCCAGGTATCGATGGTCAAGGTACACATGGCCATCCAATATGTGATGGAGGCTCTTATAGATGGACATCATTTCAATCCAGAAGTTCCAAATTTGTTAGATTTTCACTCAAAGCAGAAGACAAAGAAAAGATTATGCCCCCAGCCAACACTCTCTAAATCCTAGAAAGGACATCATCGAAGATCTCAAAAGGACACAATATGAAAAAATCTCAATGTGAATAAGTACGCATACAAGGAGATAAAAGCATGTGAAGCATAGATTGTTTTCAATTTGTTGTTATTTGATTGTGTTGTTGTAGATGCAAAATCCTTTCTGGAGAGGAGACTGACTGACTGACTCAGATGTAGCTTCAAAGGACCCTGACTGGATATGACACATCTGAGATACTGAGGACTATAGGATATGACTTTGATTGCCCCCAAGTTTGATAGGAGCCGATTGGTGCACAAACTGACTTTATTGAAAATAGGAATGCAGAAACAAACCGGGAGGTATGTACAAACTAAAGCAAGATTGAAAACTGGGAGAGACCAAGATTGAGCTGATAGATGGAGCATTTTGAAACAAGTGGCACCCATTTGCCTGGTTTTCACCATCTTGGCAAATATTCTATTTTTTCTACCAAGGCGCCTGTTTCTAGGTTTTCACCAAGGCACTTTTTCTTTTTCTAATTTTTTTGTATTTTTCATTTTTTTCAATTTTTTTGTACTTTTGATATTTTTTTATTTTTTTGTGATACATCAAGGTGCCTATTGCTAGGTTTTCACCAAGATGTTCATTTTTTCAGGACTTTTTCAGATTTTTAAGATTTTTTAAGGACGGTTTACCATAGAATAAATGTCTTAGGCATAGAATTTATTCAAATGGAGAACATTGATTGGTTCTTAGAGTTGTTCTCCTTCAATCGTTGAGAGTTGATAGGCACCAGAGCCAAAAGTAGTAGTGATAACAAAGGGACCCAGCCAGTTAGGTTCAAACTTCCCCTTGTGTTCTCTATGTGATTGATTTTTAGGATTCTCTCTCAAGACTAGATCGCCAACCTGAAATTCTTTGTGTCTGACTTTCTTGTTGTAGCCTCTAGAAATTATTTTATGATATACTTTGAGATAATCATACACTAATTTTCTACACTCATCTAGTAGTTCAAGTTCTTGCAACCTAGAAACTCTGTAGTCATCATCAGTTACTAGACCATGCATTCTGATTCTTAGTGATGGGATTTCAACTTCAATAGGAAATACCACTTCAGACCCATAAACTAAAGTGAATGGGGTATCCCCAGTGGGCATTCTGATACTTTTCCTATAGGCCCAGAGATCTGGATTGATCATGAGATGCCAGTCTCTTCCTATTTTATTAACTATACGGTGCAAGATTTTCAATAGATTCTTGTTTGAAGCCTTTGCTTGTCCATTCCCTTGAGGATAGTAGATAGATGACCAATGTTGTGTAATCTTGAATTTAGCACATAGATCATCTAAATCTCTGTTCTTGAATTGACCACCATTATCTATGACTATAGAATGTGGAATACCACACTGACATATGATGTAGTTTAGAATGAACATAGAAATTTTCTTGCCGGTTGCTTGAGTCAAAGGGACTGCTTCTAACCATTTTGTAAAATAGTCTATAGTTGTAATAATATGGGTATGTCCATTAGAATAATGAGGATGTATGGATCCTATAAGATCAAATTACCATTGGTGAAAATACCATTATGTAGTGAAGGGAATTAGATCTCTCCCTAGTGCATGAATTAAGTTACCATGTACTTGACACTTATGACAGTTCTTAGCAAACTTGATTGCATCTTTCTCCATTTCAGGCCAGTAGTACCCAACCCTAATAAGTTTTCAAGCTAGTGTTAAACCATTGGAATGTGATCCACATATACCTTCATGGACTTCCCCTAATGCACGTTGAGACTCTTCCCATTCTAAACATCTAAGGAGTGTACCATCTAGACCTCGTATGTATAGATCATTACCAATGATGACATACCAGGATGCATTTTGGATAAGGTATCATTTCTCATGGTGGTTGAAGGTATCAGGAATGATTTGGTCTTGGATATAGGAGAAAAGGTTTTTGTATCAAGATGAATCATGACCAACAATAGTGCAGATCATGTGGGTTTCAGGGGAATCATATGCAGGATAAGATAGTGCTTCCACCAGGAACTCATAGCGTAGCTTATGTTCAGGTTGTTGTAATAAAGTAGATAGTGTTTCCATAGCATCAACAACTTTATTCTTTGTTCTAGAAATTTGTTCAAAGGTGATAGATATGAAATATTTCTTTAGATCATCTACCATTCTCTAGTATGGGATTAGCTTTCCATCTTTTGTTTGATACACATCATTGACTTCGTGTATTACAAGTTGTGAGTCTCCATGAATGTGTAGTTCCGTTACTCTCCATTCAATTGCTATCTTCATGCCATTAAGGATGGCTTCATATTCAGCAATATTGTTTGTGAAAGGAAACTTTATTATAAATGCTTTAGGGATCGAGTATCCTTGAGGAGTGATGAATGATATGTCTGCTCTAGATCCATTCTGTGTATAGGATTTGTAAAAAAATAACTTCCATGCTCTAGAAGAAAGATTCATGATAGAGGAATCTAGGAATTCCATTTGCATCGATGTATCATCAAACAAAGGTGCGTCAACCAATTGATCAGCAATAACTTGGCCCTTGATATCTTTTCTTTCAACATATTCAATGTCAAATTCACTTAATAGCATGGCCCATTTAGCTAGTCTACCTGTGAGGGCAGCTCTGCTTAGTAGGTACTTTAGTGGATCAATCTTAGCTACCAAATGTGTGGTATGAGCTAACATGTAGTGTCTCAATTTTTGTGATGCAAAGATCACAACCAAACAAGCTTTCTCAATCATTAAATAATTCTTCTCATATGCTACCAATGTTCTACTAATATAGTATATAGCTCTTTCCTTCTTGTTATCATCATGTTGTGCTAGTAATGCCCCCAGTGGTGTATATGTAGTGGAGACATAAAGAATCAATGGTTTTCCTTGAATAGGAGGCATCAAGATAGGAGGATTTAATAGATATTGCTTGATGTGGTTGAAATTCTTTTCACATTCCTCATTCCATGCAAAAGTCACACCTTTATGTAATGTTTTTGTGAAAGGCTATGATATGTCTGCTAGCTGAGATATGAAGTGTCTAATAGATTGTAATCTCCCTTGTAATGTTCTCATTTGACTAATGTTCTTGGGAGGTTGCATCTCCATGATATCTTTAACTTTAGCCGGATCTACTTCAATTCCTTTCTTTGAAATAATGTAACCTAAGAGCTTTCCAGAAGTGACACCAAAAGCACACTTCTTAGGGTTCAGTCTGAGACTAAACTTCTCCATTCGATCTAGTATTTTGCTCAAATCATTTAGATGTTTAGATCTTATCATAGATTTTGCTAAAGTATCATCAACATAATCCTCCATAGTTTGATGCATCATGTCATGAAAGATAGATGTCATAGCTCTTTGATATGTAGCACTAGCATTCTTAAGCCCAAATGGCATGGCATTCCAATAGAAGGTACCCCACACACATGTGAAAGTAGTTTTCTCTTGATCTTCTGGAGCAATTTTTATTTGGTTGTATCTAGAAAAACCATCCATTAAAGAATACATCTCAAAGTCTGTAGTCATGTCCACTATCATATCAATGTTAGGTAGTGGAAAATCATCCTTAGGGCATGCTTTGTTTACATCTCTAAAAGTTGTGCATACTCTTATAGATTTGTCTAGTTTTGATACTAGAACTATGTTAGAGATCCATTCAGCATAATCAATAACACAGATGAATTTGGCTTTTAGTAGTTTCTCTTATTCAGCTTTGACCAAGAGTGCAACATGTGGATGCATCTTTCTCAATTTTTGCTTAACAGGTTTGACACCTGGAGCTATAGATAAATGGTACGTTATAAGATCAGGATCCAACCCTAACATATCTGAATATTTCCATGCAAAGTTGATCTTCTTTTCTATTAGGAATGTAGTAAATTTTGGCTTTTCTTCTTCTAACAAGGATTGTGCTACATGGATCAACTGTGGTTCTTCTACTATTCCCTAGTTGATAGATTGAGTGGGCTCAATTAGAACTGGAGATCTATCCTATAAACGACTCAGAAGGACATCAAATATCTCATCCTTAGGCACCTCATAGAGGTTTTCACCTTTGAATACATCTTTTATTTTTACTTTTCTAGGTTCTAAGATTGCCACAAAGTGGTTTTCACCCTTAGAACTCATTTTATTTTTATTTTTATTCTTATTCTTTTGACTAAGATACTTGATGTCTGAATCCATCATGCTAACACTCAGTTCACTAATGGAAGTCATCATAGGCTCTATTGCATTTAGGTAGCAAGGAAGGGCATAGTCATTTGGAAAGGTATAGATACCTTGTCTCAGATTCATGGAGGTTTGGTCAAGAAGTTCAGGATGTTGGATAGTCAAAGTGGTGAAAGATTGCGAAATAGTGTTTATGGATATGGATCTGTCATCATTGGTCCTAACCTGACTCTCGAGTTTGAAGGTGATATTACAACTCAAAACATTCAATTCATGAATAGGCTCAATGTCATTATGGGAGTCCACTTCAGCCATCAGTGGATCAGACTCATTAAGTTCATTATTTCGCTCTAGACTCACATTGGGTTTCGGTGCATATTGATGAAAAACATCGATATGTTTTTTTGTGATAAGCTCATCTTCCTTTGGAATGACTCCCCATTCATATTTGTTTGATTCATCCTTTGATTTTTCATCAAGACATTTGGGAAATCTGAGAACATGTGTAAAGTCAGGATGAATACCCAAGAAGGGTTACCCTCGGATTCTAATTTGAATTCATACTCATGAGAATCTATTTTAGAATAGCTGACACCTTCCTCCTTATTTTTTTGGTTGCCTTCAAGATCAGCTGGTTCTTGTGGTGCAACTATCTCTTGTTCTATAGTAGGTTCTTATGTGTCTACCACATTAATTCTTTTGATTGGATCATCCTCCACTTCAAGAAGGTCTTTTATTTCTTTAGGAAAATGCTCATAAGGAATGAGCTCCTTAGTGGTGTCTAAATCATCACTATTAGATTGTTGTTTTGTTTCCTCCTTTGGTTCAATTTTTTCTAAGACATGTGGATAGTTCTTGCTAAGATAGAAAGGCTTCTTCTTATATCCTAGACCTGTTGTATTCTTTTTTGGTCAGCCGTGATGATCAAGAGGTGATAGAAGACCCTTACCTTGTAGTCCTAGAGGTCCTTTTCCAATATATCCCATTTTTGTGATCAATTTATCCCCTGGTCCATATGACTTCTGAGGAATTTTTCTTGAAGTGGAGTCACATTTCTGGACTGATTGGGATTAAGACTCATCATTTTATAACCATGCAAGCATGGCTTCTTCTTCCTCAAACTCTTGTTTAGATACTTGTTTTATGACAAAGGTTCCATTGAATATGACCTGGGATTCTTTAGTTGTAGGTTTCACTTTGTCAAAAGGTTGTCCATAAGATTTTGGGGACAATGGGAGAGATGTGAGAGATAAAATGGGTTCCACTGTGTATTCTCCCATACCATTGTCTTTAATTTTAACTTCTTTATCAATTTCTTCCATCTTGGATGTTGAAGCAATGTCTATCTGCTTAGTGGAAGATTCTCTGTTATTAGGAACAAGATTATCAACACTTTCCTTCAAGGCATTGCAAGTTGTAGATAAATCAGCTGGAATCATCACCTCTACTCCTTCATAAGGAAATTTCACACATTGATGGTATGTGGAAGGAATAGCTCTCATTTCATGTATCTAGGGTCTTCCTAGAAGAATGTTGTAGGCCAAAGGTAGATCAAGAACTTGACATATGGTGTCTCTGATAACGGGTCTTGTTCTGATAGGTAAGACAATAGTTCCTTTGGAAGATCTTTCTTGCTCATCATATGCTTTGATATTTATCTTCTTCTTAGGATCAATGGCAGCTTCAAATAATCCCAATTGTGTGATCAAGTTGTAAGAACAAATGTTGAGACCAGCACCTCCATCTATTAACACGCATTTGACAAGATGGTTTTGGATCAAGACTTCAATATGCAAAGGCTGGTTATGCGGATGACTCAAGGAGTTATCATCTTCCTCTGAAAAGGAGATATACTATGGAGATGTCAGATGACCAACCATAGTCTAGAATCTATCTAAATCAAGGTTATCAAGAACATTGGATCCGAGAAGAGCTTTTTCTAGAATGGCTCTATGAGCTGGAGATATCCAAAGCAATTCAAACATGGAGATTTTTGCATTTGTATGCTGGAGTTGTTGGATAATACTGTATGATGTTGGCCTCATGTCTTTAGGATTTGATTTAGAGGCAGCCTTCTATTTAGAAGCAGATGAAAGATTGAAAGGCATCTTGGGGACATTTGATGAATTTGGGATTTGTCCTTGTAGATGCGCCTGAGCTTGTGATCAAGTGATTGTATTTGCTGATTGATTATCTCTATCTTTTCTTACAATTGTGATGACATTGCAACTCTCAGATAGGCATGGTTCAACCATATTTATGATAGCATTGTTTCTAGAGTAGGCATAATTGACTTTAGCACCCACATTAGGCTAAGAATATGAATCTCCTTGACCATGTTTCAGAAATGGTTGCATGAATGTTGTATGATCATTATTACTTTAAATATTGTCAATTATGATTTCTCCATTATCAATTTTGTCTTGTATGATGTGTTTCAAGCAGATGTAGTTATTAGTTTTATGGCCCTTATTATGATGGAAGTCACATAAATCATTTTCTCTCCACCATCTCAGTTTAGGTTCAGGATCAAAGACTTTTATCATAGGTAAGGAGATGATGTTGTTGGCCAACAGAGTTTTCATGGAAGATTCCAAGGACTCTCCAAGAGGAGTAAACTTGCATTTAGGATTTGTAGTCCAAGGTTTGTAGTTAGATGGCTTCTTGTTTTATTTTGTTGCTTTTTCCTCTGAGGCTTTGATAGCTTGGGTGCCAACAGTGAGATTGAAAGCAGGCACTAGTAAATTTTACCTTAAATTTTGATGAGAATTAGTCAAATTTTCTACAACAATTGGTCGAATAGGCGACTAAAACTATCGTCGATCTTTTTTTGTTGAATTTTCTACATGGAAAATAATAGTTACAATTTCAACCCCATAACTGGTCCAATTATCGACTGTAACAATCCCTTGGAACTGGAAGAATAAGACATCGATCGATTGGTGTAACGGTCCAAATTGAGACCATTTTGTCAATGAATTATCCACCCAAATTCGTCGAAGGGATCGTCAAATGTATAGCATCCTGGTTGAATTTAGTCCATTGTGTCATCAAATTATCCACCCAAATTCTTTGAATAGACCATCGAACATATAGCATCCTGGTCGAGTGTAGTACTGTGTAAATGATGAAATTTCAACCAATACTAACTTTTGTTTAAAAAAAAATGTGACACCATTTTCAATATATTCCTACTTTTAGTACATCTTTTGTTGATCCTAGTCTATCAAAGGGATCTAAAGGCCTATAAGGTCTTTGACCAATGTAATAGGGTCTCTAAGGACAATTTAAAAGGTTGTGAAAGCACCAAAGAGTGCCCAAAGTTGTAATGTGCCATGCTGGCAATTAAGGCCTGATAAGGCTTATAGGAGATTTAGGAAGTTTTAGGAGATTTGATAGGTTTATAGGCCTTTAAGAAGGCTAAGGAATAGAGATAAACACTTAATGGTTATAATTTGTCGAAGTTGACACTTTAGTGTCAACTAGACAACAAAATTTTAGTTTGTATTAGTTTGTAACTAACCAACAACAGTCAGATAACTGACTGTTACGGTTATGCAGGAGGATAAACTACTTTTGGAAGCCTATTTGGTAGGTGTAGGTGTGTGTAGGAGGCATGGAGAGATGGTGGAGTATCGACAAGAAATTTAAAGAATATCAAATTAATAAAAAATGAATTGTTCTCTACAATATCTATTCACTGTTCCATGAGTACAGTCTGAAACAGTGAATTGTCTTGATAGTTTGAAATGATTTCTTGGCATAGAATTTCCATAGGGCATTGTATTAGTTTTTATTTACCTTTTTCTTTCATTTCTTATTAATTTCATCATGTCTTAGGCAAGAATAATAGACTGCTGCATTCAAGAACAGTGACTGGTTGGGCACAGTCAAATACTTATTGTTCTGAGGCTTTAAGGATGGTGAACATCTCCCACCCTCTGTAATCACTATGATTGGTGGGAGAGGATGCAAATTTATTTTTCAACTTGTTTTATATCCATTGTATGCAGTGGAGTGCAAATTTTTTGGAAGAACCACAAAAGTTGGTTGTTTGCTGATGGAGACTAAGTCCAGATTGAGACACCAGTCATTATGAAAGTGATTTGATCCATGGAAGTGGAGATTTTGTGATGTAATGTGTATGGGGGGATCATTTATGAAGTGTTTGTGCTATTTTTTTAATTTGGGAGTGAGTTTAGAGGTCCTGTTGAACAGGCCCTAGATTAGTGACCCTAGAACCAAGGGTTTGGTGGCAAATGAGTTGGGTGAAGGGTAGAACCTTGTAAGTTTGGAATCCATTATTTCTCAACCTCTAGAAAGACTGTTTCAATATTTGGATTCATGGGAGAAAGTGGAGTTAGGGGTTGCTTTGTAAAAGTGGAGAATTAGGCCTAGTGAGGATAGGCTAGGGGTATTGGATCTTGGGTATGGTCCAAAGGAGCATAGGCTAAAACTTTCAAAGGATTTAAATATCCCAAAAGGGTATTAGAATCGTGTATTCATTTCCTTAGTTGTTTGGGGAAAGTTGGAGGAAAAGTCAAATTAATGACTGGTGAGGACTACTAGCTTCAAGGACTGATTGTGTGTGTTGGATAAAAGATGAGTGATCCAGACTTAATGGGTTGATGAAACATGGTAGATAGGCTATATGGAGGTGTTTCATGAAGTTAGAACAAAGTTTGGGGCTTTGGGTGAAGATATGGTGTCTTGGAGGAACTAGGTACACTTGGGAGACAAGTCATGGAGGGACATTGAGGTAAAGAAGTTATTGCAAAGTGGAATGGATTTGTTGTCTTATATGATGAAGATGGATACCACACACCACCTCTACATCAAAATGTTTCTTTACACTATACTCACTTGTGTATATAATCAAATCATTATTTTTTGTCATTGACATCACCAAAGAATTGACTGGTGTTTGTTAGTGCCAGAATAGTCATTATAGACACAGTCGTTGTTTGGGTTTGTAACCACACCATGTATTGACCCTATATAGTGCAATCACTTAAAAATTTCTTCTATCAACAAAGACAGCTGGCTTTTCACCTACATAGTGCAATCACTTAAAAATTTCCAAGGCTTTTTGTCAACAATCACATTTTTTGCATATCCAACAATAACTATAGTCGAGATGACCACAATTTCTTGATGTAATTTGCAAACCAATCTAGCACTCCTATTGAAAATTGATTTGATAAAATCATATTGCAAAATGATCCCAAGGTACAACCCTGAATTTAACCACACATGCTCTATAGAGTTATTTTCTAGAGATTATGTATTTGTGCACATAGATTGACCTTGAAGGATGAAGCAACAAGATGTAATGGAAAATGAACACAATGAATTTAAGGAAACTAGTTGTGTCAAACAAGCACCTGAGCATAGATGCCTTAACATGGAAGAAAGGAAGCAAAAGTATACTTCTCATGACCAACTCTATGGAAAGCCTATTTGTCTAATATATCTTAATAACCTTACAAGTTTTGTGCAAAAATTCCAAATGTGGTGCATATCAACCAAAGCTATCAGTAATTTTGAAAATAAATAGCATGGAAATACTAGAGAAAGATCCAATAAACAGAATCAAAACATCAAGTATAACTCAAGAAGATTAAAAGCCATCACTATGATCAAAATTACAAACTATGTTCCCTGCAAAAATACCTGATCAGTTGCAGTCTTCCACTTGCCTGTACAATGAGAAAGAAGGAAGCTCATCAAATGGAAGAACTCCATTTGTAAGTCTGGCCTTGCTTGCAGACCAAAAACATAAAAAGTTTTGTGGGACAGATAATTAAAAAAAAAACTATTTCAAATCATACATATTGAATCCTTTAATTGACTAGTATACATGGAAGCCTAATAATATTTAATTGATGATAGCTATTAAAATATGTTAAACGGCGATGAAATAATAAAAATATACAAATCAAGATTGTTCAAAATATACAAATTTATTGCATCCCACTCTTGACCAATTGTATAAAAAAAAATACATCAATTATAAATAACTTATATTGAAGATTTATAAGAATTAATTAACTACAATACCATCTTAGATTTACCTCTCACTTTCCTCAATCTACCTTTGCCCATCAAGTACTCCCCTTCAAATTTGTTAATGGAGTTGGGATCCCAAATATGATCTACATGGATCTTTGCTGCAAACTTAGGAAGATATTCACTAATCTACACCATGGTCTGGTATACCATATATCCCTCCACCATAGAACCCTCAAGATGTGCTCTCTGTCGAACCAAGCCTTTCAAAAGTTTCAAGTGCCTCTCAACCATCCACATTGACCTAGTTGGTACAGGTCCACACAATTCAATCTCCTCAACTTAATGTATGAGGTAGTGTTCTTGTGCATTGAAAAAAGTTGAAGGTAGACACTTTTGCATTTCACACATAAGAAGAAGAATTTTTCACTTCCAATATTTTATATCTTCTTTATTGATTTCTTTAGATGAAAACCACCTCATGTATTTTCCAAGATCATATATAATTTGTTTGACACTATTGGTGAAGTGGTGTGGGAGAGATAGAGGTAGAACATACTACAATATTTGTAAGAACGTACTGCAATATTTGTAAAATGATCTTGTCAATATTTTATAAAAGACTGTAATGAAAACTACATGTAGTATACAAATATATAGTGAATACAAAATAACATGAATTACCTTAATGGATTGTGGAAATCTGATGTTTTTAAATGAATTACCTTAATAAATGTATGCCAATCATGTGTTTTCATCCCTGGCCGAAATTCACTTTTCTTTGATATGAGATCGTTTATGTTTGCAGCAAATCCTGTGGGAAATCATATTTTTTTTATGATTTCTTTTATAGCATTGCTCTACTGCTCTGACAATAACCAACTAAGGGCACTTGTATCAATCTGGTCTCCATTGTTATTTGATCAAATGACATTTTTCATTGCATGGTTGGATTGTTCAATGTCACTACAAATTTTGACAATTTGGTCTTTGTCACACCTTCCATCCAAGATTTTCCATAATGTCTCTGTTACATTCTTTCCAATATGCATAGGATCAAACAAATGCATGATTGGGAGTTTCTTGTCGTACGACAACCTAGTAAATTGTGTAGGATAACTTTTTAGTCCTTTTGGAAGGTGGTCATTGATGCCTTGATGACCTTCACAAGCATCAATTACATCATCAGTAAACAAAACACAATATTAAAATATAAATTTAAAACAAAAACCATTAGATGGAATGACATTACCTTGATGATTTATTTTATTGTATGTCGACTTCCATAGGCGAGGTGTCATTCTCTATGGCTTTGATGTAGTCTCTTCTTTCCCATTGAAAATATGTTTTTCAGTAATTCGGTACTTATGATTTCTATGGAGAAAGTGTCTATTCTAATCGAACACCTGCTTTCTTAAACTTTTTGAATGATGAGATTTCATCTTTGGACCACAAACTAGACATGCAAATTTTCCCTTTGTCTGAAGCCCTACAAGATTGTGTATAATTGGATTAAATGTGTTAACTTTGTGTTAGCACTATAACATACCAAAAAAGTGGTGTTAAGAAGAGAACATACCACAAAAATGTGTTAGCCCAGGGCATCATGTATTGTCCATACAAGCATTGCATGGAATTGAAATTGTCTTTGTCCTATTGGTCTAGAGATGTCATACATAGTGACCCCATTCCATAACACCATCAACTCGTTGATAAGGGGCTCAATATATACATTGATATCTTTAACTTGGTACTTACCTAGTTGAATGAACAAAAACATTACATAATTATTATGACCATTTTGATGGATTATTAATAATAAATTAATTTAGATGACCATTAAATCAAAAAATACCTGGAACAATCAGTGCCAACATTATGTGCTCTCTCTTTATAGACAACCAAGGAGGAATGTTATTGTTGATAACAAAAACAGGCCACACCAAGTAAGTAGATCTCATCTCTCCAAATGGATTGACACCGTCTGCTGCCAATGAAAGCTTGAGATTACGAGGTTCTTCTTTAAAGTGTGGCCATTTTTCCTCTATTTCCTAAAATGTCGAACCATCCATAGGCATTTGCATAATGTCATCTTGACTTCTATTGTGTGCATGGTAATCCATAATTTATGCCAAGCTATTGCACTTGAATAATCGTTGTAGACATGGAATAATGGGAATATGTCGAAGAACCTTGCGAGGCACCTTTTTTGTTATTCGATTTGATTGATATCTATTAATATGACAAATAGGGCATTCTGTTGCAAATTCATGTTGTTTATGATATATAATATGATCATTTGGACATGCATGTATTGTTTGATACTCCATTCCAATATCTTTCATAATGGCAGATAATTCTCGGTACGAGTGAGGTAGAATGTTTGATGGTGGAAACAAACACTCACCTATCAACCTACAACCAAAAATATAATTTTTTAATTTAAATAATATTAATTGCTACATGATTCACCCAATGTTAATTGTAAGGGAATTACGAATAAAATAATGAAAAAAGATGACATACCTTAACATGCGTGTCATTGCTATGTTGGATAAACCATTCATAACCTTCAAGTTCACCAACAAAAATACAATGACAAGAAGAGTTGTTTTGCAGCCTTCATATAGGGGCTCACGTGCCTTCTCAAGTATAGGTACATCAAGCTCTACATCAACATCATCATCATCATCATCATCTTGATCATCGTGATCATCTTGATCATCATGATCTTCTTCATCATCATGGTCTTCTTCCATGGTATCATTACCTTCTACTTCTATATTCTCCATGTTCCCTCATTTGGAAATCCACATTCTCCAGATTGCCATGGTCCATAACATGAAACTCAGGGACATTGACCTATATGAAAATGATGACCTTATATTAACCATGACCATGATGTCATCATCAAATCATGTCTTATGTATTTTATAAATTATGAAAATACATACCAATGGACGAAATTCATTTCCCCCTTCAATATGACCATGTTGCCTACAATGTTCCTCAGATTTTTTGATTAGATATCTTCGAGTCTTTAAGCCTTTACAAATTTTGCAAGGACAATAACATTTTCCATCACCTTTTCTTTTTAAGTTAGACCACAGTCTAGCAATTGTCTCCCTATTTTTTTGTGCATTGATATCATCAGACATGGTCTTTCTTGAATGGAATGACTCGTTGGTGGAAGAAGGATGATTTGTTTGCAACTTGCAGATACAAATCGTTACTGAACAACCATTTTCTTAACTATAATTTTCTCAAATCAAAGGGACATTTATCATACCAAATCAAAGTTTAGAAATGGACAGTTTTGATGCTTTTCCATTACAATAGCAATAGAGGGTGTATAGATAGAAAAATATTTGTAAAGAGTAGATTGAAATAAATAAAATCAGATAAATAACTAGGGAAACTGAATAACATTGTAGGACTCCTTACCTCCATATATAGGCTGCTCTTAAGTAATGAAAACACAAAGAAACCTCTCCTAATCATATTAATACAAGCATGGATTTTTTTTATTTCATTGTTAACTTGAGCACCCTATTTCAAATAGAAAATTATCATAAAATCTTGTAGGCCTTAATTTTTTGTATTTTTTTAATGACATTCACATGGTAACTTTCCAAAGTTAAGCACCTCCAATAATACTCCCAAGACCATTCTTGTGGCTTACCATAATGACAACTCATTTCTTAGTTTCCTGAACTGTTAAATTGCCTCTACAAGTCCATATTCAAGAAGAAAACCTGGCCAAGTTAAACAAACTAATGGCTGAAATGAACGTCATTGAGGAGGAAAATGCGGACTTTGAAATACTTCTTGTCAATAGCAGATAAAAGGAATTTTTCAAATGTTAAATGTTGATTAAAGGAATAGTCTTGTAACTCAGAAGAGCTTAGCTCGTCTGACCACAAACTTGACAAGTACTTGTTTGATGTTCTAGGCAAGAATAAGATTAGTCCCTTTATGAACCGTCTCTTAAATATGTGCTTTGATTAGGAAAAAAAAATTGTTATTTTGTCATATATTTTTCTATTATAAAAGTATCTAGTTGCATAATGACTTTGATGATGTATTGGTTACAAATATTTTACTGTATATTTTATCAAAAAATTGTGTGTATTGCTTTACTGGATTGATGAAATGTTATGAAGGAGAAGCATAGTTACACAGAATATGAAATGAAAATCAATTGGTCATACAAATATGCAATAAGGTAAAGATAAGAAGTAATAAGACAATGAGTAGATCAAAAGGAGTAATGATAATCCTTCTTAAATTTGAATGTCTGCCAGTGATCAAGATGACCATTGCCAAATGTTGATGAAATCAAGTAATTCTTTGGATCTCATTCTTTGGTGCTCAAAGAAAGTTGTAATCAAACTCAAAGGCATAATCATGGGCTCCTCATTTGCCTTTCCAACATTACTGTCGCTTTGGTTATTGTGGATGAAAATAAGACTAAATAATGATTTTTAAGTGAACAATGAATTAGCACAAATAAATACAAATTTAAGAAGTGCATGTACGGTCATGTACTATAATGATTTTTTATTTACATTATTCTACATCTTTGCATTTAAAATCCAAATTTTAAAATTCAAACTTGGCTATCTTTTTCATATTATTCATTGAGTTGGTTGAAGTGTGAGTCATTCCAAATTACATGCTTGGTGGTTGTATTTTAAGATTTAACACCAATTCAAATGAATCATGTAAAGGGAAGGATCTAAGATTGAGCACATCTAGAATTTAATTGTAAAACTACATTTCTTAGTATAAGAGTATTGTGTGCATGCTTATTATTTTGATCCTGGCTCATTATTGTTGAATTGGTCTATTTAGGGTTATGCCTAATTGGAACTTGACCTGTAATACGACTAATTGGAACTTGATCCTTAAGATTCAATAGAATTCCCTAATGTGTTCAATGTGCCATATGCCTGTACGTAGATTCAAATATAAAAAATAGACTAATGTCTAAATACCCATTAATGGATTGTGCATTATTGATGGATCATTTGTCTTGGTCCTCATGATTGTTTCAAAACCATCTTCATACATATAACAATGATTAGAAGGTGTTCTCATGTTTAATAAGTTCTTATACTTTGACCATGGGTAATATGAAAGCCTTCTTTCATATTGATGATGTTTCATGTTCCATGAATGACTGTTCATACATATAAGCTCCAGGGTGGATGGAAAATAATTAAGCCAATTAAGGCTTCTAAAAATGCTTCAAATTGACCCCTAATGACCTAAAAACTGACATTTGATGCATCCCATACCAAAAAATCTTATCGGCATCAACCTGATAGTGGGCAATGGAATTCCACGAAAGCAGGCAACATAGACAAGTAGCAAGCAATATCATCCATGCTGCATATGTAACAGGCTGACAGGATAAAAGGAGATTTTGGGGGAAGGCAAAGAGGAGAAAAAAGGTGGCTTATCTTTACTCATATCCCTACTTGGTCTACTCAAGGGAGGATACGCTTGGATTTATGAAAGGAGCAATAACCCCTTTGGCTATGAGACGTCCATAAAAGTGTATAAGTCAAAATGTTAGGTAACCTGTATACAATTGAGGATCCTAACAAGTCGATACAAGTTTCCTTGCATTTGCAGAAGCCAAACCAGACAGAACATACTTCCATCTCACAAAGAAGACCAGACAAGTGGTAAGGATCAAAGAGATCATTCACATTAAACATAGAGCCGTATCAAGACCAGTAAAAGAACACCTTAATCATCAAGACAGCATAAGAGCCAATCCTATCTAGACACAATTGGTATCAATACATTACTTATAGATCACATAGTGATCAAGACTATCATAATAAAAGAGTGGTATCAATAATTTAAGTCTTGGAAATCTGAGAAAATAGTTTCATAATTCTAAGAGTATATCCAAGGGACATTATAGCCAATTGAAGTCAATATACATAGCATTTAATCATAGTGTTCATGCAAATAAGAGGCATCAGTTATCGCAATATCCATAAACTATTTCTTGGTAGTATTCTATCTCACATATAGCAATTAAGACAATCAAAACTCCTTAAACATATACCAGTAATAGAGGGATATACAATAGGATACATTCTTCTTACTGGGATGGTTCCCTAATTTGATACAATAGTAATATTGCTCAAACAATGTCATCAGTCACTGTCCATATATAGACTAGGAGAACAAGCATGGTAAAAATATAATTATTATTAGGAATTGCACCGAGTATAGATGTATGGTTCAAATCACATATGCATAATTACTTAACCAGATCCATAAACATTATCCCTTGAATAATTATTACAAATACATGTTTCCCTTAAATCAATTACATAAACATTTAAGGAGGTATCATAGATTTTGCTTCACAAGAATGATCAAGAATTTAGAGAAGGAAGTCTCTTGTTGTTAGTTCTTTGAGGAAATCATCATAAATCCCTAAGGGATCTTAGAAGGGACATTTGACCTAAAAACTGACATTTGATGCATCCCATACCAAAAGCTTTTATAGGGTTACTTTGGACCAACACACCTAACCATGACTAAACCCCTATTTTCAATGCATGAAAATGACCAAATTTTCAAAGCAATTACTCTCCTCACATTCCCTTATCCCACCAAACCTTCATCAGAGTTATAAAATGACTCAAAATGGTTAAATCCACAAGCAATTAAACTCACGGGCCTTGCAACACCAAAACCCCCAAATCTTGACTCCAAACCCTGGTTTGCTAGGGCTTCCCCAATCTCTTGTTACTGTCATACACTAAGTTTGCACCTTTGTCTCAAGCTCTCATAGTCTTCATAACCTAGTATAACATGGGAATCACATGCAGGTTGTGGGAACTATGCTAACTAAGATGAGACCTCCAAGTTCTAGGCTGGTTCCTCTTGGATAATCACCTTAATTTTCTTCTAGACATGAAAGTAAACTTTTGAGGGAAAGGGATAGAAGTAGTGCTTGGAAAGGGAAATGACTGAAAGAAAACTACCTACTAGGTGATGTGCCAAAATTAGGGTTTGAATCTCAGTATAGAATAATGTAACCAATGAAAGGCTTAGGTCTAGTAGATCACAACTTACTAAATAGGCTTGCATAAGTGTTTCATAGAAGGGTCTGAACATAAGACACAATTTATGACCTGCAAGCAGACATTCACTTCTGCAACTCGGTGTAGGAATGAGACAAGACTGTTAAGGGGCTGAAGTATACCCACAAAAGCATCTAAATCAAATCAAACACAATAACACACATAGTTATAGAAAGTAAGAGGGATTAGGAACCCTAAGTTGTCATTGAAAAACATACATATGGTTTGATCCCAATAAGAGATGACCCAAACAAGGAAGCATAGGGACATGAAGGATTGTCACAAAATACCTCTGCAATATCTAAATGATCAATGGGAGAAATACAACTGTATAAGCTAGAGGGTAGAGATGATACCACAGATGACCCTTAAGAAAAAATGAAATTCTTTTTACAATTGTCCAACTCTTCACTCAAAAACTCCAAAAAAAACAATATATACATACTCAACTACACACATGCAGGAGTCAAAAACATAATTAGGGTTTCATGGATTTTACATTAGAATAATATTAAAACCCTAACCGCTATCAAATCTGATCATAAATGCATCTTTATATTACTATGGCCGATCAGATATTATGTGCCCATCTTTGTACTGCATCAACTCGCGGATAAGAAACCTAGATTTATCTACTTTCCATCTACTCACTTGCAACTCCACTAAGTCATGAATGCCCTAAATTTGATCTCATAGATGTTTGGATTAAAAAAAAAAAAATTAACCCTACAAAAGGTGGCACCAAGCTCATGGTACTCTGTAAAATTTGTGGCGCCAACGATTAGATTGTCCATCATTTTTTGACCATCCCTATCCTGGAGAAATAAATCCTAGCTACCAATTTTGTCATGCATGGCCGCAAAATGTAAACCCTAGCAAAACACTTGTAGAGGAATATTTAAATTTGAAATGTAATGGCTAATAGAGCTCCTTTTTTAAAACGTAGCCGTCGATGTGAAGTTTCCGGTAGATCGAGCAGCTGAGATGCATCTTTTAAAATAGTTAAAACCCTTCCTGACAAGTCAATGTCCACCCTGGCATGTTTGGACCAATGAGAATCGAGCACATCAGCCATCTGTCATTTTGGCCCCACCTCGAGCCTTTCTTCCTTTAAGTCATTCAGTGACTGTGCGACCGAAGACCCCTTCTCCTATTCGCAAAATCCTTCCTTTAACCGTGGTCCAGTCAAGTGATTCAGTGAACAAGGCATTCACTGAATCGTTGAGTCTTTTAACTTACCCTGGTTATACTCCGTGAATGTGAGAAGACTTCATTCACATATTCGCAAGATAACATTTTAACCATTCATGAGAATCCTGGCCTATATTTGGCGAACTGGCAACTGAAGACATTCGCTAAGTCGTAGAACATTTACAACCTTGGCCAATTTATTTAGAGATTTAGTGAACAAAGCATTTGCTGAATCACCAATTCATTTGGAGCACTACTAAATTATTCAGTGAACAAGCAAACATATAAAATTTATATCGGGACCACCAAACATAACTGGAGCACTAAATTTCCTCAGTCACCGAATCGCCCAATGACCCAATAGAAACCCCTTTGATTGGACGGTTGTCTTAAGATCTTATACTTCTGACACATTCCTTGTGAAAATATGCGAGCCATCGGATCAATACTCTGAGAACTTTGGACCCATTGACACACTGGATTCGGATCTAACGGCAGGTGCATGATCTGATAGCCCCCGAAGATTCCATCAAATTATAAGATAGTCATAGATCTTAAACTTTGTTGACATCTCTGCAGACCTTCTGATAATGGACCCACTGACAAGTAATTTGACTCAGCACACATGGACCAACTAGGAGCTACCAAATTAGAATACGTGGCATTAGACCAACTTAACCTTTGAAACGTTGCATGGGAAGGAAATCAACAGTCAATGCAAATAATCCTGACACCATATCAACAGCCAGTCTCATCTCCTCATGCCCCTAGAATATTCCTTGAGATTATCAAACAACCGTCTGATGCAGAATCTAACCATTGCCTGCAGAACTAACCCCACCTTGACCTGGTGATTTAGCAACCAAAGAAAAATCTCATTCGTGAGATACTTTGATAAACTATGGTTAAGCCAGGTGAATATGTGAATGAAGGGTCTTCACTAATTCACTGAATCATGCATAAACCCAGGGTTTCATTAAGCAAATACCTGACTGAGGGAAATTCACGGAGTCACTGAATGTTTTAGGGCACCACCATTTTATTTTGTGACTAAGAGAATCACTAGAGTTGCCAGCTCATCAAAAGAAAAAGGGAACCATCGGAGAACTTAGAGAACCTGCGACCAACCAATCAGATTAAAGCGCACATGGGAAATGGGACCTTTTAAGTTGTTGATAAAGCAATAAAAAATTGTAACAATGCTAGGGTTTGTACGGGCAATTTAGCACAACGGCTACATCTTTGAAATATTTAAACTGCAGACCAGGGAATAAAAAGATTGCAGAGGCCAGGAAACAAGAGATAAATTCATGAAAATTTTAGGGATGCCTGGCAAGGTAAAAAAAAAGAGACCTTGGAATAGGTTTTAGCCAAACCTGCATGTACATGGAAATTAGGGTAACATTTTGGCAATTTCTGCTAGATGTCAGCCTGCTAAACATAGATCAGTGGCCTTGACATATCCATTGGGCATGGGGCTATCAAAACTCAAAATTTGATAGAGAGAGAACTGAACAAGGGGACAAAACTTGTGCACAATCACTTCTTGGAAAGCAGGAAACTAACCTAGAAAATAGGGAAAGATAGCAGAAAACACATATTTACAAAAATTTACAGAGAGGGGTTAACCTCAAAATAGGGCTTCAAGTGGAAACCATTTACTGATATTGGCAAGGTATTTCCTTCAAGATTTGATAGTTGGAAAGCATTGGATCCCTTGCATTCTATGATTACAAATGGTCCACCCCAAAATGAATCAAATTTTGTATGCCTACTAGGTCTGGATCTGAACTCATCCCATTTGAGGACTACATCCCCAACCTTGAAATTTCTGACTTTGGCTCTCTTATCAAAACTTTTCTTTGTCTACATCTGATGGGATTCCATGTCCTGCATTGATTTGTCTCTGATCTCTTCCAATTCCACCAACTGAGGATATCTAATTTGCAAAGGATCTCCTTCTTCAAATAGGGAATACTAAGTGGCTAAGTCCAAAGTTGGGAATTTAGCTGAGATGGACAACTTGGCCTCTCTGCCATACACTAACACATAAGGAGAATTACCAATGATTTTCTTTGGGGTAATTTTGTCTAACCACACTGTAGACCTGAGTTTGGTATGCCAATCTCTCTAATTTTCTTGAAGAGTCTTCTTGATTATCCTAATCAGGTTCTTATTGGTGGATTCTACCAAGCCATTGCCTTGGGGGTAGTAATTGGAACTGGTATTCAGATAGATGCCATTCTTGACTACCCACTCTGAGACTTTAAGGCATGTGAATGCTTATGCATTATCTGAAATGATGGAATTAGGAGTGCCAAACCTATGAACTATATCATCATAAAAGCTTAGGAAAACACTCTCATTGGCTTCTTTTAATGCAATTGCTTCTATCCATTTGGTGAAGTAATCAGTTTTAGTAATTATCCATTTATGTCTTGCACTAGATGGAGGGTTGATCATTCCAATGAAATCTATACCCCACTTCATGAAGGGTTGCTCTGTTATGATTGGTTGTAGGGGCAAGGCTGCAAGCCTTTCTTTTCCTGCAAACATGGCACATTTGATGCATTTTTTGACATAATCATGACTATCCTTAAAGATAGATGGCCAATAGTATCCAGCCCTCATGATTTTAAAAGCAGTAGTCCTAGGAGAGAAATGACCTCCAAAAGGTCCATCATGAAACTCAAATAGGACATCTGCTACCTTTTCTAAATCTATTCAGCTTAAAAGGGCACCGCTATGATCCTTTCTAAAAAGAACTTCATCTATCAACACAAAAGGAACAGATTGTAGTCTATAATACCTCATTTTTTCCGAATCCAAATCTGTAGGACATTGTCCTGTCTTCAAATAGTTGATCATATTAGGAAACTAGCTTATTGCCTTGGCTTGTTCTTCTATATCATGCACCACCAGAGATGCATCTATTTGCTCTGATTTCTTTGAATTTTTATCCCCTACCAAATTCTCACAAAGACCTCTTCCTCTAACTAGCTTGGTGGTTTGAATATCTATGTCATATTCCATCACCTTGGTGATCCAACCAGCTCTTTTCTCATTAAGGTCCTTGGAAAGCAAAAACTCTTTGACACTTGGATGAGTAACTTTCAAGTGTACCTTGTTGTTGTACACACAAAAGTTGTGCACTTCTATGGATCCTTACATGCAAGGAAACTCAATAATGAGCCCTCACAAATTGATCCATAGCTCTCTATGCATGGATTTGCAAGATTATGAATTTACTCTCAGCTAGAGCTATTGAGCTTGTGACCTTGCTAGTCAACCATACAATGAGAGATTCAAACAAGGACAAGGGCAAGAGTGCCAATATCCCCAAGAATCACTATGAAAATGCAATGCAAACTAGATTAAAGATGAAGATGCAAGCTAATCTAAATGATAACAATGCAATGCTTGAAAGGAAATCTAATCTATGAAAGTAAAGTGCCAACTAAACTATGAAAGGGAAAGTACAAGTTTTACAATCCCTCCTAATTAAGCTATGTGAAGCTAATCTATTGCATAAAAGGAAACTAAGCTATGAAATGAAGCTATGGATGCTAAGATAATGCAAGAAATGAAGTCTAAACTATGGAGCAATGAGGAAATCCAAGAAGAGCTTGATGTAGCAATGATCTCCAAAAGCTCCAAATGCACCTAGAAAACCTGCAACATAACAATGGCATGAAAGAGATGGATATGCAAATGAAGGAGAGAGCTCTCCTTTTATAAGAAATGCAAAGGAATGGACCATGGAGATTAAGAGGCAAAAGTCTCAATCAATGATGGAGCTTGAAAGAGGAGCAATCCATGTGCACAAGTATCCTCCAATAAGAAAATCGGAGTTGACTTTATGTCCATATGAGAAAAAAAGTGCTTTTCTCCTTTTTATAAAATAGGAATAATACTTTATTTGTGCGACTTAGGATAAGAAGAAAAGGTGGGGTTTTTCATTTAATAAAAGGGGAGGAAATATTCCTTTTGATTAAATAAAAACTTAGGATAAAATGGTTAGCCCATAGGATAAAAATCCAATACATGATCAAAATTAAGACTTGATCAAGGAATTGATAATGTTGAAAATATTGATTATTGATAAAAATGATTCAGGGTTGATAAATCAAATAAATGGGGCCCAAAGTCTAGGCGACCATTTTTTGGTGCATACATTTTCCCCTCTTTGACTAATGTGTGATCGATTTGGGAACACATGTAGTCAAAGAATGAAGTTGAAATGTGAGATCGATATGGGATCACAAAACAACTCAGATGTGAGGTCGATTCGGGATCACACCCGGACAAACATAAACAAAGGCCTTTGAATATGAGGTCGATTTAGGATCACATTCAAAGTAAGAGATAAGAATCTCAAATTTGAGTGAAAGCTCACAAAAGATGTTTGAATCAGGAAAATCAAGGAATCAGGGATGAGAATCCCATAAATATTGCCCCCTTGGAATCGAAATCAAAATCAGATAGAGGAGAACAGTGGATTGATAAAAGATTTGATCAAATCATAAGGAAATCATAATCAAAGGTAAAGGTCAATAGATTAACCATTAGGCGATGAAACATGCCCCAGTGAGGAAGTAGAAGAATAGAAATAGAAGACTAGTGAATGAAAGACTAGAAAATATGAGAGACATGGAAGGAAGAAATTCCACCAAAGATCGAAGAATTATGCCTCAAAAGGTCAATCAACTGCGTAGAAGAAGGAAAATTTTGAAACATGATTTTGACAATGAAGATGACCTTGGATTTCAATTTCGAGTCTAAAAATGGGTCCAAGACGTATAAATTAGCCAGGGGTACAATTTTTGCGCAATTCCAAGGTGTTCTAAAATTTGGTCAAAAAGTCAAAAAGGCTATAGGAATAGAAAAGGTTGTGATATGAAAGACAAGAAGTGAAAGACATGATCGAGAAGAAGCGAAAGGTGAGTGTAGTTGACCAACTAGTCCATAGATGATAAAAAGGAGAGCTCTCTCCATATGCAAGATGCAAAAACTAAACTATGATGAAACTAAGAATGCAAGCTACTATGAAAGTGGTTGACTTGCAAGGTCACAACACTTATAGACATCTAATTATCATCATCGAGCATTATTGGTAATGTCGTAAGATCATACAATGCATACTATTATGACTATGTGAATATGAATATGATCTTTATCAGATAGATATGTGGGAATCTCACCTAGGCATCAAAGACATGTAGGTCAAGATGACTAATGCAGTGAGATCACCTAAGTTTGATATGGCGAGATTATGCTTGTATCAAGACATATGAAAGTCAAGATAGCTAGAAGCATGCACTCGCAAAATAGTCAAGGATAATACCTTGTCAATCCATAGTGTCAAGTAAGACTAGCATAAATGCTCATGATAGTTAGGATCAACAAAATATACCCACAAGCAGATAAAGAAAGAAAACATGTTCTCATACCCTCAGTCTTCTAGCTATGCATCATCAAAAACTTCTCAGGGAGAGACCATTCATCAAAGAAATCCTCATAGACAACACACAAAGAAAAATAAAGTCAACATATCTCAATGAGTTGATTGTTTAAGTGCGTGTGTGTTGGTCATAGAGTCGGACTCTAGTTATCGCATCTACAAATGAGAAATATCGCATCAAACTTAGACTATTGGGTAAGACATCTGATAAGTGTTAAGAAACACTCGACGCAAGGGTATTGTTGAAAAATACTATTTGGGTTGGTGTTGAAAAACACCTGTTTGTGAAATGCCCCAAGAGACAAATGCACCTAAAGGACCAATGCTAATAGTTATGCCCCCCAGACAAAAACAAAGATCAATTCCAAACCAAGTCAAATAAGGTCAAGGCATGATGGAGAAAGGTTCAGTGTCAAGGATGCATGCTAACAAATAGGGGTGCAAAGGCCTCAAGTAGCGCCTGTTTCCAGGTTTTCACCACTTGGAGATTTTTTCATTTTTTTTGAATTTTTGCTATTTTTTGATTTTTTTGTATTTTTTCAGGACTGTATATGCTTTTTAAGATTTTTTCAGCATCATATATGAATTTTTTTGGTATTTTTTCAGGATCATAAAGTATGTACAAAGGATGCCCCCAGACAGAAATAGGCATCAAGGATAGAACTTCTTTAGGTGCAAAATGTTGATGGGATCAGGGAGCTATTCTCCATTGGGATCTGATAGTAAATATGCACTGGTACCAAAAGCAGCTATAATAATGTATGGTCCAAGCCAATTAGGTTCAAACTTGCCCTTTTGTTCTCTATTCTGTTGATTCTTAGGGTTCTCTCTCAAAACAAGATCACCTATCTGAAATTCCCTAGGGCGAACCTTCTTGTTGAATGCTTTGGACATACGCTTCTGATACACTCTCATATGATCAAATGAAGCCTTACGCTTCTCATCTAGAAGTTCAAGTTCCTGTAACCTCATGGTGTGGTAATCCTCATCGGTTATCAATCCTTTGAGTGAGACTCTAAGTGAAGGTATCTCTACTTCTAACGGTAACACCACTTCAGTGCCATAGGTAAGAGCAAAAGGAGTAGCTCTTGTAGGTGTATGAATGCTAGTTTTGTAAGCCCATAGTGCTGGATTGATTTGCAAGTGCCAATCCCTACCATTCTTTTGCACTATCCTATGAAGAATCTTAAGGATGGTTTTATTGGAAGCCTCTGCCTAGCCATTTCCTTGTGGAAAGTAAATGGAGGACCAATGTTGCTTGATTTTAAACTTTTTGTATAAATGCTTTAGGTCCTTATTCTTGAATTGAACTCCATTATCAATGATAATCTCAAAAGGTACTCCAAATTGGCAAATAATATGATTCAAGATGAACAAAGAGATAGTCTTCCATGAAGCCACAGAAAGTGGCACAGCTTCCACCCATTCTGTGAAGTAGTCAGTAGCAGTAATAATGAACTTATGTCCACCTAATGAGTTGGGGTGAATCTGTCCAACTAGATCAAATGCCCAATGCTAAAATGGCCAATGAGAAATGGAAGGAATCAGCTCCCTACCTGGAGCATGAATCAGGTTTCCATGTTTATGACATTTTTCACAAGACTTAGCAAAGGCTACTACATCTATCTGCATCATGGGCCAATAATACCCCACACTAAGCAACCTTCGGGCCATAGCAAGACTATTGGAATGTCCACCACAAATGCCCTCGTGGATGTCAGCTAACACTTGGTTAGATTCCTCCTTTTCCAAGCACCTAAGGAGTGTCCCATCTAAACCCCTCCTATATAAATCACCAGAGATAAGGGTGTGGTGGGAGGCATTACATATGAGGTTTCAGTGTTTAGAATGGTTGAAAGTGTCAGGGATGATGCCATTGCGTAGATATGAATAGATAGCACCATAGCGGGAAGACTCATGTGTGACAAGGATACAAATGACATTGCTTTTAGATGAGTCAAATATGGGATGGTGTAGCTCTTCCACCAGGAATTCAAATCTTGATTCATGTTGTTCCAACTGAAGGAGTGAAGCTAATGTAGCCATAGCATCTACAACTTTGTTCTCTGTCCTGGGGATCTATTGAAATGTCACAAATGTAAAGTAACGTCTCAATGATTCAACCATCTTTTTGTAAGGTACCAATTTATCATCCTTGGTTTGATACTCCTCATTGACTTGGTTGATAATTAGCTATGAATCCCCAAAGACATGTAATTTTGTTATGTTCCATTCTATAGCCATTTTCAATCCATTGGTCAAAGCTTCATATTCTGCAATATTATTTGTACATGGGAATAAAAGTTTGTAAGACTTTGGAATGTTGCACCCATGTAGAGAAAAAAATAATACTCCAGCACCTAATCCATTTTGGATGTGGGAACCATCAAAGAACATTTTCCAAGTGTGAGTAGTCATATACAATATGTGTTCATCTGGGAACTCTACCTGAATAGGCATACTATCCTTAACTGGGAAATCAGCTAATTGATTAGCAATAGCTTGCCCCTTTATGGCCTTTCTCTCAACGTACTCTATATCAAATTTAGTTAAAACCATCATCCACTTAGCAAGTCTACCCGTGAGGGCAGCCATACTAAGCAAGTACTTAAGAGGATCAATTTTTGCAACCAAATGTATAGTATGAGCGAGCATATAGTGTCGCAACTTTTGGGAAGCAAACACTACCGCTAGACAAGACTTTTCAATGCTATTATAATTGATCTCATAAGATACTAGAGTACGACTAATGTAGTAAATAGCCCTTTCTTTCCCAGTATCATCTAATTGAGCCAACAATGCCCCTAAGGAAGACTCTGTTGCTGAGATGTATAAAATCAATGGTTTCCTAGGAATAGGCGGCATCAAAATTGGAGGATTAGCAAAGTATTGTTTAATTTGATCTAGGCTCTTTTGGCATTCCTCATTCCACATGCAAGAAGCACCCTTATGCAATGTCTTATTAAAAGGTTGTGCTCTATCTGCAAGTTGAGAAATAAACCTCCTGATCGATTGAAGACATCCCTGAAGACTTCTCATTTGACTGATATTTCTTGGAGGTGGCATATCTAGTATAGCTTGGACCTTTTCGGGATCAACCTCTATTCCTTTTGCTGAAATTATGAATCCTAGGAGTTTACTTGAGGCAACTCCAAATGCACACTTTTTTGGATTCAATCTAAGCTGAAATTGTGCTATGTGATCTAGAATTACTTCCAGATTGTCGAGGTGTGTGTCCCATTTTCTAGATTTAGCCAGGGTATCATCCACATAATCTTCCATGTTCTTATGCATCATATCATGAAAAATTGTGGTCATAGCTCACTGATATGTTGCTCCTGCATTCTTTAGGCCAAATGGCATGACATTCCAACAATAAGTTCCCCATGCACATGTGAAAGCTATTTTCTCTTGATCTTTGGGAGCTATTTTTATTTGGTTATATCCAGAAAAACCATCCATTAAAGAGTATATCTCATAGCCCACGGTCATGTCCACTATCATGTCTATGTTAGGGAGTGGAAAGTCATCCTTTAGGCATGCTTTGTTGAGGTCTCTGAAGTCTGTGCAAATGCGAATTGACCCATCATGTTTTGAAACTGGAACAATATTGGAGATCCATTCAGCATAGTCAATAGCTCGAATGAATCCTACACGTAAGAGCTTTTCTAATTCAGCTTTAACAAGAAGAGCTATGTGAGGATGCATTTTCCTCAACTTTTGTTTAACCGGTTTTATTCCTAGAACTATAGATAGATGATGCATAATAAGATCAGTTTCAAGCCCTGGCATATCAGAATATGTCCAAGCAAAGTTGATTTCCTTCTTTTGCAAAAATTTTGTATATGCCTCTTTTTCTCCAACTGATAGAGACTGAGCTAGGTGCACTATTTGGGGAGCCTCTTCTGTATTCAAATTCACTGGTTGCGTAGGCTCAATAAGAACTGATGACCTATCTTGGAAGTAACTTGGCAAGTTATTAAGTACCCCATCCTTAGGTGCCTCAAAGAGGTTTTCACCCTCAGATATGTCATTTATTTTTACTATTTTTGGTTCTGATACCGCCACAAGTGGTTTTCGCCATTAGACCTATTTTTCTTTTTTTCTTTTTCTTTTATTTTTAGACTGAGGTACTTAATATCAAGCTTCATCATGCTTGTTGTCAGTTCACTAGTGGAAGAGGCCATGGGTTCAAGAGCATTCAGATAGAAGACAATTTCATAATCATTCTGAAAGGTGAGGAGTCTAGGCTCTTGGTGGCGCTGAGACCAGTCGATTAGGTGGAAATGAACAAGGGGTAGGTCAATGACTGGTTCAACATTGTGTATGTGGAAGGTGTTATCTCTGGTGATCATACAAGTGGGATTCATATGGTCCCCTCCTGAGATACCCAAGTCAGGATTTGTCCTATCAAATGAAGCATCGTCCACTAAGGCAATTCAAGGAGTCCAATCCTCCAGTCCTACACTAGGCTCATTGGTCACATCGGGTTGAGTACTATAAGTATGGACAACATCCATGTCCAAATCAACTGTTGCATCTAAAAGTGAGTCCCATTCAAACTCATGTGAGTCTATTTCTGAATCATTATTTGGGCCTTGTGATGTAGAAGCCTCAAGATTGGGAAGAGTTTCCCCTTCTCTAACACTAGCATTGTTACTATCCATCGCAACTAGGATAGCAACACTTTCCATTGTCAATCTAGCATTCATACTATCAGTTGTCAAATCTTGTGAATCTCCCCAAAGGAGATTTGTTGAAGGCACCCAATCATCAGACATGTCTTGTTGATTAGAGAGATTAGGTGTGTAGTCTGAGTCATTGTCACTGTCTGTCGTAGCTGAGACAGGGACACTTTTTTGTTTCTTATTTATAAAACCTAAGCCAACTGTTGACTTATTCCTTCATCCAAAAAGGGCATGGTTAAGAGGTTCAGCCCTAGCATCCAGCTTATGACTAAGGGGACCCTGTCCTAGATAACCCATATTCTTGACCAATGTATACCCTCTCCCATAAGTTCTAGGGGAAGGTGCAAAATTCTCATTATGTAGGTATTTCTCTTCTCAGTAAATCCAGTCCCTAACAGCAACCTCTTCTTTTTCTTCTTGAATTGGAACTGAGGATTCCACAAACTTATCGAACAATGTCATGGCTGAAGATGAGGGCTTCATTTCTTGAGAAGGTTTGCCATAAGACCTAGGGGAAATTGGCAATTTAGTGAATGAATCCAATTTTTAATCCCCCATACCAAGATCTATGGTCTTGAATTTATTCTTGCATTGTTCAAATGCAGTATCAAAAGTGTTAGCCTCCCTATTCAAAGGAATGTGAGACCCTACTGAAATTGTGTTGACTAACAGTCTGTTGTCTCCAGGTATGCAGACTTCTATTCCATTGTAAGGGAATTTGACACACTGATGATAGGTAGATGGGACCACTTGCATCTCAAGTATCCATGGTCTATCTAACAAAATATTGTAAGCCAAAGGACCGGCATCAACAATCTGGAACAAAATATCTTTCTCTACAGGACCAGTTCAGATAGGAAGAATGGCCAATCCTTTAGAACTACGTTCCGCTTCAT
This sequence comes from Chamaecyparis obtusa, assembly GCA_027943335.1. Classification (NCBI taxonomy): domain Eukaryota; kingdom Viridiplantae; phylum Streptophyta; class Pinopsida; order Cupressales; family Cupressaceae; genus Chamaecyparis; species Chamaecyparis obtusa. Next base: position 1,791,802 of record BSBK01004847.1, read on the forward strand.
CATAAGCCTTGATAGTTATTTTCTTCCTTGTGTCAATGACTTCTTCTAAATAACCCAAGGCCTTCAATAAGCTCAAAGAACAAATATTAAGCCCAGCACCCCCATCTATCAACACACGCCTAACACGGGTCTTGTGGATCATAACCTCTATATGAAGGGCCAAATTGTGTGGGTGGCTTAATGACTTGTCATCTTCCTCTGAGAATGTAAGGTAGTGAGGGCTAGCTAAGTGGTTGACCATATTCTGGAATCGATCTACATCTATATCATTAGGGACATTAGCCGCTCGCAAGGCATCCTCAAGGACATGCTTATGCTTAGGGGACAGTTCCAAAAGCTCAAAGATTGAAATTTGTGCTGGTGTACATTGTAATTGGTCAACAAGATTATAATTCAATTCAGGACCAACAACAGATTTTGGAAGAACACCCTTTGACACTGGCTGCTTAGACTTACTAGAGTTAGGACCTCTAATAACAATGGGAGCTTGAGACTGGCTTCTAGTGACAACATTGAGGGGTTGAGACATCCTTTGTGAGTGAGGACCTCTTAGGACCACAATGGGTCCTTCATCAAGCATAGGATTTGAATCCACATCATATCCATAAGGGTCTTTCCCTCTCATCATGTTGACATTGTCACCAACAACTTCAAGCATATTAATAACATTTTCAGAATTTGTGTAGGTGTAGTTGATAGCAGCCTTGCCATTCTTGTTGTTAGAATTCTCTCCTTTCTCATATTTGGGCAAGGCTTCTTTAAAATCTTTATGATCTGCATTAGTGGTTAAACCATCAACTTGTAATCGTCCACTTTCAATGAGATCTTGGACAAGATGTTTAAGTTTAAAAAAAATTTATATATTATGTCCAATTCCATTGTGAAAGACACAAAAGGCCTTCTCATCCCACCAATGAGGCTTAGGATCTGGTATGCGGTGCTTTGTAGGATCTTGGGGGTGTGCCAAATTATGAGCAATTAACATCTTGAAAATGTCTGCATAGGAGTCCCCAAGTTTGGTAAATTGCCTCTTTTCTATTTTAGGTCTCGCTTGATACTTGGGTTTATTCTCTTGTTGTGTTGAAGATGTTTGTAGCTTCATGGCTTGGACTGCATTGGAGAGATTAAGAAATCCTTCATTCTTAGGTTGAGATGAGTCAACAACTCCATCATTGACCACTTGCTTATTCTTGTTCCAATAAGGGTTCTTTTTGTCCTTATTACCATTATTGTTGTTGTTTTGGCCATTGTTGTTATTAGTTGGTTTAGCCAAAATTCCTTGTTCTTTTAGGACATCCTCTATGCGACATGCCACTTCCACCATGGTATCAAAAGAATTAAATGGGATCTTCTTGACCTCATACCTTAGCTCTGGTATTAAATTGCTCACAATGATGTCTATTCTTTCCTCCTCAGGAATTGTCCTTGGATATTTCGAGCACAAACGTCTCCATCTTTGTAGAGAGGTAACAAAGGATTCCCCTTGGTTCTACTTGAGTTTGCACAAATCAAGCATGGTGACTGACCTTGATAAGTTGTAAGCAAAATGTTGGACAAATCTTTCCACAAGCTCTTTAAATGTCTTAACTAGAGGAGTAAGGTTAGTAAACCACTCCATGGCTTGACCCTTGAGGCTCCTTGGAAATAATCTCATCAAATAGGAGTCTTCATGGTGAAAAGAAAAACTCATTATATAAAATTGTCTAACATGGTCATGGGGATCACCAATGCCATCATATTTTTCGTAGGTTGGAAACTCAATTTTCTTAGGAAACTCAACCAACACCACACTCTTGTCGATTGGGTTGGGACATATGGAATCCAAATTAAAGGTGCTCTTAGGAGCCCTCATCCTTTCTATATCCCTTTGAAGTTGTTTGATCACCTCATTAGTTGATGGATCTTGCTTCTTTACCTTTTGGTCCACATCAAAATTGTATGGGACCTTAGCACCTTTGTTGATGAGACTTTCTAGGAACTGATCTTTTTTTTGTTCCACATACCTTTCTACATATGCTTGAAAGGATGGTTCTTGTTGCATAGTCATAAAATCTATATGATTGAAGTCGGCATAACTTCCTCCATGTTGTGAGCCATGATGTGTTCATTGAGAGGGTTGCTTTGAAAGTCTAGAAGATGATTGTCTCCTATGGTGATCATATCTTGAAGTCCTTCTACCTCTAGGACTTGGGGATCTTGAGGGCATCCTTGACCTTCTTTTAGGACTTGGTGAAGGTGTAGATGGGGGTGAGTTGGTCCCACTATTGGCACCCCTCCCATTGAATCAATTTTGGAGTTGTTGTGCATAGAGCCTATCTTCTTCTTCTTGGGTGACACTTTTGCTTATGTCCAATAATGCATGTTCCTCTTCTTCTAGTTGTCTAAATTTCTCATTTTTGGTGGTTTGTTCATCTAGATAGGCTTGCTTCTCCCTTTCAATACTTTTCAACCTTGTATTTGCATATCGAGAGGTATCTTTAAGTGGAGAAGATTGTCTTGAATGCCTTATTGCATTGGTTGCATTGATGTGATGGTCACTAGATTCATTGTTCTGGTCCTCGTGTTGTGACCCTGAATCTGAGTGAGTTTGCCTATAATGTATCTCAGCTCGTTGGTGAGCATCTAAATATCTTGTGTTGTTGGGAGGTGACCCGGGTGGACTAGCATGAGAAGAACCACCATACTCTCTCCGATGTCGTTGGAAGATATCCTCAAGATTTTGATTCATGGCTTCTTTTTGTTGTCGAGTGAAAGTGTAACTCATGTCCATACTTGATGAAAGTGGTGCTAAAGAGGTGCTCACTTCACTAGGATTACCTTTTGGATCAAAACAAACCTCAGATTAACTTTTAGGAGATTGATCAAAAAGAGGTTCTTTTCCCTTGTGCTGTTGATGAGTCTTAACTGGTGGTAACTGGCTAAAGGTAATAGGGGGTCACTTCCCTTGATTGACTTGGTACCTTGTTGTAACTAACATGAAAGAGACTCTTAATGATAAGATGACCTCTCAAAGTGTCAACACCAAACTAGGATAATCAAAGTTCTCTATTGCCCAAAGAGAAATGAAAAGATAGAAATATCAAAGGGGCTTTACCAACACTGTCAAAGAGGTGCTTCAAATCAAAGGGTGACTACCCTTGCACTTTTGAACCAGGAGGTTGGACTAGGCCAAAATATAATTGAAATTGATTAAATGAAAGTGATTTGGACAATAAGAGCACTAAAATTCTCCAAGAATGTATCCAACAATTCTAGAGATAAGCTTTCTCACCAAGAATAACCTTCTAACCTGACAACTATTTCCAAAGTAGCCTTGTAAATCAATTGATGCTATTCCTAGAGGGTAGAAACTAGAGATTTAAAGTCAAAACAAGTCGCTAATGACAGAGCAAGAAACCCACTCCAAGACTCAATTTGACTAGCAGCAACTAAAACTGACTAAAACTAAAAAAACCAGTAGAAACTACCTAGGTGACACTTTCCAGGCAAGGAGAGTGACAGTTTATATTTAGACGACACTTCACCTTAAACCGAGCGACAGTTTCTAGGCTATCCGCATGCCACTTCTCATCAAACAGGGCGACAGTCTTTCAGGGGTGAATTGGCAAGCGACAATTCTCACAACAAGGTGCGCCACTTGTTCAGTGTCATACGACTCTATGACCAGTGAGTGTCAAAATCTCAGTTTTAAAGCTTGTTTGTTCGATATTTTTAGTCTGAGGGTTAATTTTTTGAATGTAATCACAATAATAGCAGAAAATGGACAGGTTTGCAAACAGTATGGGATCAAACGTGTCTCCAAGCACTTGGAACAAGGGCAAAAGCAACGTTGCCAAGATAAATGATAGTGATGTCAAAATAGAAAAAGTACCATATACACGCTACCGATTGTTTGTATGTTGAGAACGTTTACACTGGTATCACACAATCGAGGACACTTCAAGCAATATCTACCTACAGGACAAGGCTCAATACTTATCAACTTAGCCCACAACTTGATGCCCCCTTGCCTCACACTAAGTGGTTGCCCACAAGAGATATTGGCTTTGTTGTGGAAGTGTTAAACAACACAACCAAAGGGACACATATGGTGAGTATCTTGGGGTGATCTGGGTTAGTCCACTTGGATCAATCCTTGCACTAAGAAGATAAGCGGTTGAATAAGGGTGGCTTCTAACCTATGGTTCTTAGTAAGGGCTTCCATTCATAACACCCCTCTTGCTCCTCGTAAAGGACTAGGACCTCCCGGCCTCAAGAGTACCTTAAGCATTCTTGCTCAATGCTTTCCCCATGGTCACAATCCCATGAGTTACTCACATCAAGCGAAGACAAGTGTTATTTCTACCGAGGTTTTGTGTCCTTGATAGCCTTGAGATTATAGTGAGTTGGAATCACTCACCACCAAGGAAAATGATGACAAGGTTGTCCCCACTTGGGTCATTCCTCTTGATTGCTCAAGAGCAGGCCCGCTAAAGGATCTTAAACCAAACAAAAAGTGGATTAACTCTTGAGGTTCAAGGTTTTTGGTTCACCACAAGGGTGAAGAGCATACTCCCCTATCTCAAGAATTTCTCCCAAACACACCAAGCAAAGATTCAATTACCCCCTTGTTTTCAAAATCCCAAGATGGGTTAAGATTCCTGTTTCACCACAAGGGTGAAGAGCATACTCTCCTACCACCTCAAAATTCCTATGACAAGGTATTAAGTGCCTATGAAATGAAACAAGTAGTATATGCCACACTCAATAAAGAAAGCAATTAAACAAGTATTTGGTTTAGTTTTATGCTTAGGGCAGCCCTGCAAAAACCATTAGTATCCCTCTTCGACATGCATTTTTTTTTGTTCAAATTTTCAAGCAATGAGATCACCTACAAGTACAATTTGTTAGCTCCACAATGGTTAGAACAATCCTAAAATCCAATTAGCTCCAAGAAATCCACTATCGACAAGTATTTAAAGCACTAAAGGTGGAACACTTAACTCTTCAAGTAAACATGAAGCGAGTCCAAAAGTGGAACATTTAACCCTTCAAGAAAATATGAAGTGAGTCCAAAAGTGGAACATTTAACCCTTCAAGAAAATGTGAAGTGAGTCCAAAAAGTGGAACACTTAACCCTTCACACAAACTCAAAGTGAGTCCAAAAGTGGAACATTTAACCCTTCACACCAACTCAAAGTGAGTCCAAAGGTGGAACATTTAACTCCTCACATCAATTCAAAGTGAGTCCAAAGGTGGAACATTTAACTCCTCACATCAACTCAAAGTGATTCCACACTTTAGAAAACAAGTGAGTTCCAAAAAGCACAAAAGGGTTGCCTAGTGGAGCAATTAACGCTTCTTTCCTGTAGACCCCTCCCCTTTAATGTGGTGTTGAGCTTGCAACCACGGGGCAGAAATGAGGTGTTGATGGATTAGCGAGTCCAATAACCCAAGATAGCAATCTAGATCAATCACAAGCAATCTAAGACTGCTAATCAATACTACTCACAAATGAAAAAGGGGTTGAACAATGGAATATTTAACTTTCCAAGTAAACATAGAGTGAGTCCACAAAGTGGTGCATTTAACTCCCTATGTAAACAAGGAATGAATCCATGCCCTCAATCACTCAAATGAGATGTTTGATATTGGAAACCAAAGAGCATTTACAAACTATCAACAGCAAATCTATGTCCTTTTATTAACCCAAAAGAGATGTGCCTATGAAAGCAAGTAGACCAACTGAAATCTGGAAATGTAATCTATTTAGCCACAGCAAATTCAACAAATCAATCTAAATTCAGCTAAAAGGTACTAAAAAAAAACTCACTGTCAGGTACAGGCGACAGTACAGTCACCAGAAATGTCGCGCGACACTTTTTCGTATACGGGTGCGACACTTTATTTATGGGTGATAGTTTGCGCTATACACGGGTGACAGAGTTTCTGAAATAGTGTGACACTTCTTGTCAAAGGGGGCAACACTTTTAATTAGTAAGGTGTCATGCCACTATATAGAGAACTATCACATGACACTGGAAAAATGTTGCGTGACACTCTGAGACAGAAAAAAAAAACCAGAGACAAAAAAATAGCGCTAAAAATTGATGAAAATGTAGAAGATGAAGGGACAAAGCTAATGTCTTGCCCCATGGTGGGTGCCAAAAATGTACACACAAAAGTTGTGCACTTCTATGGATCCTTACATGCAAGGAAACTCAAGAATGAGCCCTCACAAATCGATCCATAGCTCTCTATGCATGGAGTTGCAAGATTATGAATTTGCTCTCAGCTAGAGCTATTGAGCTTGTGACCTTGCTAGTCAACCATACAATGAGAGATTCGAATGAGGACAAGGGCAAGAGTGCCAATATCCCCAAGAATCACTATGAAAATGCAATTCAAACTAGATTAAAGATGAAGATGCAAGCTAAGCTAAATGCTAACAATGCAATGCTTGAAAGGAAATCTAATCTATGAAAGTAAAGTGCCAACTAAACTATGAAAGGGAAAGTACAAGTTTTACAATCCCTCCTAATTAAGCTATGTGAAGCTAATCTATTGCATAAAAGGAAACTAAGCTATGAAATGAAGCTATGGATGCTAAGATAATGTAAGAAATGAAGTCTAAACTATAGAGCAATGAGGAAATCCAAGAAGATCTTGATGTAACAATGATCTCCAAAAGCTCCAAATGCACCTAGAAAACTTGCAACATAACAATGGCATGAAAGAGATGGATATGCAAATGAAGGAGAGAGCTCTCCTTTTATAAGAAATGCAAAGGAATGGACCATGGAGATTAATAGGCAAAAGTCTCAATCAACGGTGGAGGTTGAAAGAGGAGCAATCCATGTGCACAAGTATTCTCCAATGAGAAAATAGGAGTTGACTTTATGTCCATATGAGAAAAAAAGTGCTTTTCTCCTTTTTATAAAATAGGAATAATACTTTATTTGTGCAACTTAGGATAAGAAGAAAAGGTGGGGTTTTTCATTTAATAAAAGGGGAGGAAATATTCCTTTTGATTAAATAAAAACTTAGGATAAAATGGTTAGCCCATAGGATAAAAATCCAATACATGATCAAAATTAAGACTTGATCAAGGAATTGATAATGTTGAAAATATTGATTATTGATAAAAATGATTCAGGGTTGATAAATCAAATAAATGGGGCCCAAAGTCTAGGTGACCATTTTTGGGTGCATACAGCTATGAGTCAATAGATATCTGAACTTCTTAAGGCTCTTTACCACAACAAGTACATATTTTTCTACAAAAGAGTATCTCTGTTCATACTCCTCTAAACCTTTGCTAAAGAAAGCAATAGGCTGATCCAATCCATCTGAATTTTCTTGAGTCAACATTGTAGATATAGCATCATGACCCCCATAAGCATAAAGGATAAAATCCTTACTGAAATTTGGGTTTAGGAGAGCAAGGGCTTCTATTAAGGCCTCTTTGATAGCCTGGAAATTGACTCTCCCTTCTTTGGTCCAACTAAAAGTTGAACTCTTCTTTAACATGGTTGTCAAAGGCTTTAGTAAATCTGCAATGTTAGGCAAGAAACTCCTAACAAAATTAATCTTTCCTATGAAAGATTGGAGACTTTTCTTGTTATGTGGTAGGGGTAGCTCTAAGATGGCCGCAATTCTCTCAGGATCCACTATAATTCCTTCTTTGGATACTACATATCTCAACAGCTTTCCTTCATGAACTACAAACACACATTTCTTGGGATTAAGAGATATCCCAAATTCTTTACACCTTTCAAGAATCTTCCTCAAATGTTTGATGTGATCTACTGCATGCTTAGAATAGATAGTTATGTCATCCAAGTAAACTAGCACAAACTTGTATATTAGGCTCTTAAAGGCCATATCCATTGCCTTTTGAAATGTAGCACCTGCATTTGACAAACCAAAGGGCATCTTTTGATATGCCATGGTTCCCCACGTGGTTGTAAATGTAGTCTTGTATTGATCCTCTTCATTTACTAAGATCTGATTGTATCCTGAATAGCCATCCAATAATGAAAATCTCTCGGATCGAGAGACACATTGTAAGATTTGTTCCATGGAGGGTAGTGGATGACAGTCTTTTAAAGAAGCCCTATTAAGATCCCTGAAGTCAACACATAACCTCAGCTCCCCATTCTTCTTCCTGACTAGAACAAGGTTGGAAACCCAACTAGTATGCTTGATGGGGTAGATGATACCACTTTCTATTAGTTTGAGTACTTCTTTATGCATAAGTGGCTCAAGTTTGGGATTAACAGGCCTTTGTTTTTGTCTCACTGGTTTGGCATTAGGCTCTAATTCAATAGTGTGCTGAGAAAGGGTAGGATCAAAACCTTTGAGGTCTTCATATTGCCATGCAAATATCTCACTAAATTCTTTGAATAACTAAGTGTAAGCTTGCTTTTCCAATTCAGTGTTTACCTTTCCAAATTGTAGGCTCTTGCCTGGTTCCAACTCTAGTTCAACACAATGTTCTTGTTGGACTACCAGGCTAGCTTTGTTTTTCTTAACTTCATCATCCTTGTTGAAGGAAATCTCTAAGGTAACAAGACCTCTAGGCATCTTATTGGACTTGAGTTATATCACTTGATCACCATAGTTTTGTGATAGCCTATCTTGATTGTGCTCTGAAAAGACATCTTCTTCAAATAAGAATTGCAAAATTTGTTCATCGTTGTCAAACACTTGCCAATTAACATCATTATCAGGAATAGATGGTCTGACAATCACTTTGATATGTTGTTGATCCCTTTCTTTTGAGATGCTATTTGGAATGTCATACTGGGATCCCACGGTAGCTAACCTATCTGCATTTTGGTTTAGTTTCCTAGGGATAACAACAATATTGAAAGCACAAAAATCTTCAATTGCATCCCAAACTCTATGTTTGTATGCTTTCAAAGTGTCATTTTTGGTTGCACTTATCCCTCTTACTTGGCTGACAACTAATTCACTGTCACCATAAACTTTTAAGGCTTTAAGCCCTCTTTTTTAAGCCCATTCTAGTCCATTGACTAGGCTTTCATACTCTGCAGTATTGCTAGTGTAGGATAAATTGAATCTAAAAGCAGTGTAATACCTTTCTCCTTTTGGGGACACTAGCATAGCACCACCACCAGAACCATGCCTACTTCTAGCTCCATCAAAAAATAGTTCCCAAACCCGATTGCTTTGATCCTTTGAATCAGTATCTTCTTTAAGAAGGCTTGGTTCTATGGCTCCACTTTCTTGTATCAGATAACTCCCCAAACCAAAATCCCAAACAAGATTTTCTTGGGCCTCTGAAGCTCTTTCATCTAGAAGGATATCTAGGATACTCTCTATCTTTGTGCCTGCTTCACTAATGGTTTGGAAGTCATTGTCATCAAATATAGGGCAATTTACATTCATGGTATTTGACACATATGGTTCTATATGGTGTGCTGCTAATGGTTTTGACTTGATGGTGACCTTGGTCCCATACCTTGTATGAAAAAGCATGTGAGACCAATTAGAATATAGATAACCTCCTATCTTAGCTGTAAACTCCCTTGAAAGACATATAGCAAATAATGCAGGGAGATCTATGATATATATATCGAGGAGGATGGAAAAATTAGGACTAGCATGAAGGATCAAACTGGTATCCTTGGCCACACCTATAGTATTGACTAAGGACCCATCAAGTTGGGTAACCTTCTTTTGGAAGGGTTCATATTTTAGTCCTAATTGGTCAACTACTTTCTTGGGCATTACAGTGCTAGTAGCTCCACTATCTACCATACAATTATGCACGAAAGATTTTCCAATGATTAAAGATACATAAAAGGGAGGTGGCTTTGAATTCCTACCTTGTGTGGCATTGCCTTTGGGGTTGCTACTTGGAGCTTCCTTTTCTTGATCGGTGTTAACCAAAACTGGCTTTGCAACTTCTTTTGTAGGTTGAGGAGTTGCCACTTCTGTCATGGCCTTCTTCAAAATTTCAGGTTGTCCTAGAAGAGCTAAAGAGTCCCACATGGACATGGTGACATTCACCTTCTTCATGTTGTCTACAATATTAAATGGTTTCATAGTGTGTACTCTTTGTTGTGCTTTCACTATGATGGGCTCCACTTCTTTAGACTGTTGGCCTTCCTTGCTTGTAATGACATGAGCCTCCTTAGGTGTGATGGGGTTGACTTGCTACAGTGGCTCTATAGATGTAGTGGCTTTGGCATTGGAATCTAATCTCTCCATGTCTTGAGCTATTCTTTTTGCTCTTGTATAGGAAACAAAAGCAGCTTCATCATTGACTCCATTGAAGTCTGGTTGCTCCCAATTGAAAAGAGCAGTCTCATTTTCTTGTGGTTCTTGTTGGGGAACTGACTCACTGGATGAAGCCTCTGATTGAGCTTGTGAGGCATTTTGAACCATTAGAGCTTGGTTCATCCATCCATTTGAACATGTAGCCTGATTATGAGGCTGATTGCAAGGAAAACACCATTCATTATACATAGCCATATTATTTTGACTAGGAACCATATCCCTCACTAGATTTGCAAAATTTAGAGGTGCGGGGTTATATGGTTGGAATGGTCTCTGATTGAAGCTTTTTCTTTGTCCTTCATAGCCTCCTTGGTATGGTGGCCTATTTTGTTGATAAGGCTGTCCTTGATTTTGATATTGTTGATTATGACCTTGGCCTTATGACTGAAATGGTGGTCTGATTCCTTGACCTTGTTTCTTTAAATTTGTGACTTCTTTAGTCAAGGTCTGCAACAAGTTGGTCATTTCTTGCTTACTACTCTCTTCGCTATTCTTTATCTCTTGTAACTCCTGAGAGAAACTAGTTGTTAGCTCTTGACCACTAGTAATGGCCTGGGGTGTCAATATAGTAGGAATAGGAGTAAATGGGGGTACTTGTGCAGGTGCAATGGGTGGAAGGCTAGGGAAAATGGGCATTGGAGGCCTTCTAGCAATCATGCCTACTTGAATCAAACAATTTTCAGCCTTGAAAGCTATGTCAAAGGCTTGGGGTAAAGAAGTACCACCCATAGACTAGATCATGATAGAGATTTGACCATTTAGACTTTGCAAGTAATATAGAAAAGCATGGTCAGCTGATGGTTTTATAGAGATTGGAATTTTGTTCCATGTTTTGAGGAGCCTACTATTGTAATCTGTCATCTGCTCTTGAGGGTGTCTCTTAATAGTTGTCAACTACTCAACTAGAGACAAGTTATCTGATTTATCCTCAAAATGTTTACTTAATGCATCCCCTAACACATCCCATGAAGTAATGGAACCAACAGTTAGAGTTCTAAACCATTCTAAAGCCTTACCTTTTAGAGAGGCTGCTAATAATTTTGTGGCCACATCCTCTTGAGTTATGTTGTGTATGCTGCAGATGGTGGTCACATCCCTTATGTGCTCAAAAGTAGTTGTCTTCCCTTCACCAGTGAAATCAGGTATACTCTTGAGTGCCACCAAGGGCACATCATGATGTTGAGGAAAGGCCAATGGACTACCTTGGTTGAATGGTGTAAAGGAAAACTGTCTAGCCATTGTCAGAGCTGGAAACTGAAGATTAACAACTATATGAGCTGTATTTGTTGCTGGATTTGAATCCTCTTCTAGATCTCTGGTTAGAGATCTGCCTCTTCTTTTGGAATGAAAGGGAAAAGGTCTCCTTTCTGAAGTATTAGGAGGTTTTTATTGAACTCTCCTTGCAAGGGATGTCCTTTGAGTTGACCTACCTTTGTGACTTCTTCTTGAGGGCAACTCTAAAAATTTAGTGGGCTTTGAGCTTCTAGTCTCAATCTTTCTCATAAACCTTAAACAAGCTTGGCCTGGATCCTTGAAATCAGTGGAGTCGCTAGATATACTTAATGGAACAACCTCTAAAGGTCTGTATTATGTAGTCTGTATATCAGAGATAACATAATCTTCAAACAATGAACTTCTTTGTAGTCCCACCGGGTGTGCCAGAATTGTTATACACTAAGTTTGCACCTTTGTCTCAAGCTCTCATAGTCTTGATAACCTAGTATAACATGGGAATCATCTCCAGGTTGTGGGACCTATGCTAACTAAGATGAGACCTCCAGTTTCTAGGCTAGTTCCTCTTGGATAATCACCTTAATTTGCTTCTAGACATGAAAGTAAACTTTTGAGGGAAAGGGATAGAAGAAGTGCTTGGAAAGGGAAATGACTGAAAGCAAACTACCTACTAGGTGATGCACTAAAATTAGGTTTTGGATCTCAGTATAGAGGAATGTAACCAATGAAAGGCTTAGGTCTAGTAGATCAGAACTTACTAAATAGGCTTGCATAAGTGTTTCATAGAAGGGTCTAAACATAAGACACAATTTATGACCTGCAAGCAGACATTCACTTCTACAACTCAGTGTAGGAATGAGATAAGACTGTTAAGGGGTTGAAGTATACCCACAAAAGCATCTAAATCAGATCAAACACAATAAAACACATAGTTATAGAAAGTAAGAGGGATCAGGAACCCTAAGTTGTCATTGAAAAACATACATATGCTTTGATCCTAATAAGAGATGACCCAAACAAGGAAGCACAAGGACATGAAGGATTGTCACAAAATACCTCTGCAATATCTGAATGATCAATGGGAGAAATACAACTACATAAGCCAGAGGGTAGAGATGTTACCACAGATGACCCTTAAGAAAAAATTAAATTATTTTTACAATTGTCCAACTCTTCGCTCAAAAACTCAAAAAAAAACAATATATACATACTCAACTATACGCATGCAGGAGTCAAAAACCTAACTAGGGTTTCATGGATTTTACATTAGAATAATATTAAAACCCTAACTGCTATCAAATCTAATCATAAATGCATCTCCGTATTACTATGGCTGATCAGATATTATGTGCCCATCTCTGTACTGCATCAACTCACGGACAAGCAACTTGGATTTATCTATTTTCCATCTACCTGCCTGCAACTCCACTAAGTCATGAATGCCCTAAATCTAATCTCATAGATGTTTGGGTTAAAAAAAAAAAAATTAACCCTGCAAAAGGTGGCACCAAGCTCATGGTACTCTGTAAAATTTGCGGCACCAACGATCAGCTCGTCCATCATTTTTTAACCATCCCTATCCTGGAGAAATAAATCCTAGCCACCAATTTTGTCATGCATGGCCACAAAATGTAAACCCTAGCAAAAAACCTATAGAGGAATATTTAAATTTGAGCTGTAATGGATAACAGAGCTCCTTTTTTAAAACATAGTCGTCGATGTGAAGTTTTTGGTAGATTGGGTGGCTAAGATGCATCTTTTAAAATAGTTAAAACCCTTCCTGACAAGTCAATGTCCACCCTGGCATGTTTGGACCAATGAGAATCGAGCACATCAGCCATCTATCATTTTTCCCCACCTCGAGCCTTTCTTCCTTTAAGTCATTCGGCAACTGCACGACCGAAGACCCCTTCTCCTATTTGTGAAATCCTTCCTTTAACCCTGGTCCAGTCAAGTGATTCAGCGAACAAGGCATTTTCTAAATCGTTGAGTCTTTTAACTTACCCTAGTTATACTCCACAAATGTGAGAAGACTTCATTTGCATATTCGCAAGATAACATTTTAACCATTCATGAGAATCTTGACCTATATTTGGCGAACTGGTGACCGAAGACATTCGCTAAGTCACAGAACATTTACAACCTTGGCCAATTTATTTAGAGATTTAGTGAACAAAGCGTTCACTGAATCACCAAGTCATTTGGAGCACTGCTAAATAATTCAGTGAACAAGAAAACATATGAACTTTATATCGAGACTACTAAACATAACTGGAGCACTAAATTTTCTTAGTCGCTGAATCGCCAAATGACCCAACAGACACCCCTTTGATCGGATGGTTGTCTTAAGATCTTATACTTCTGACACATTCCTTGCAAAAATACACCATCCATCAGATCGATACTCTGAGAACTTTGGACCCACTGACACACTGGATTCGAATCTAACAATGGGCACATGATCTGATAGCCCCCAAAGATTCCATCAGATTATAAGACAGTTGTAGATCTCAAATTTTGTTGATGTCTTTGCAGACCTTCTGACAACAGACCCACTGACAAGTAATCTAACTCAGCACACATGGACCAACCAAGAGCTACCAAATCAGAATACATGGCATCGGACCCACTTAACCTTTGAAATGCTGCATGGGAAGGAAATCAATGGTCAACACAAGATCTTAAAGCTCTGACACAACCCTTGTGAACTTACGAGAGCTATCGGATCCTCTTGAACTTACGAGAGCTACATCTTTCAAATATTTAAAATACAGACCAAGGAATAAAAAGATTGCAGAGGCCAAGAAATAAGAGATAAATTCATGAAAATTTTAGGGATGCCTGGCAAGGTAAAAATAGAGACCTTGGAATAGGTTTTAGCCAAACCTGCATGTACATGGAAATTAGGGTAACAGTTACAACTCACTCCTGCATCAAATTAGTGATCGAATCACCATCCATTCAACATGACAAAACATTTTCAAACATAAAAACCCTTCCTTATTTGGACAGATCATCCACTGCTACACATTGCATCCAATTTCATTGTATTTTCTCACTGTTCTTTAACTGTGATCACCTTTACTCCACACAACTCTGCATATGCACGGTTAATGATCTAATAATATAGGTTAGAATTAACATTCCATGGTTAGAATGGTTCTCATTATTAGATAGACCACTGGCGTAACAATAGTTAGAATGGTTCTCATTATTAGGTTAGAATGGTTCTCATTATTCTAAGTTCCTACTGCAATAACAGTAAACTAAAATAAGAAATGCTATTAGATAGACCACTAGCGTAACAACAGTTTCAATATAAAATGAGACTCATTTGAAAATGGCATGAATTGAACAAAGAAACGTTGCAATTCCTTTAATGCATCAGAATAACTGAATTGAGACTTCAAGATGAATGAATTTTGTAGAAAATAGAGTATTTCTATTGCTTACGGTTTTATCCATTTTCAACTTATATAAATTCTAAACAACTAATTCAACCAACTTTTCATAAATCCTAAATCCATAGTTTATATATAGCATTTGATTCTTATTGGAAATCAATTCAACATACCTTAACCCTCTACTTCAACTCTTCACCCTGTTAGCTTCTACCGGCTCCTTTCCGCGCGCTGAAATGAAATGCTCAAATGAAGTTTCAAACTTTTTTTTTTTACTTTATGTTATGCCCGTGTTAGTTGAAATTTTGACCAACATGGTGTTAGTCAAAATTGCGACCAACACGAGGCATGTATTAAAAAAAAAAAAAAAATTCCTTCTATAATGCGACCAACCAAAATATTTCTATTCGATGGTCGAATTGTTTAGTCAAAATTTAAGGTCAAATGTACTAGTGAGGTGCCTTAGAAGGGGCATGAATATTATCAACAATGCCATCTATGACGATGCCTTTATTCTTGTTCCAATTTTTTCCTTTGTCTTTAGAATTAGATTCAGATTCATACTTGTCTTTTTGAAGTGATATGTCTCCTTTTTGTACAAGTACTTTCTCAATTTTGATTGCATTTTCTACCATCTTATCAAAGGATGTATGATTTTGTATTTGCAAATGGTAGTTGATTTCTGGAACAAGATTGTTTACGAAAATTTTCCAGCTTATCAGTTTCTGGAATGGGTCTAGCATATAGAAAAAATTTCTTACTCCATCTTTTGAGAAAAGTCAGGAATGGTTCTCCTGAGTTTTATTTCAGATTGCAGATGTCGATCATAGTGATTGGATGCTAGATGTTGTAGGCGTATTTTTTATATAATAGCTTGATCAACTCCTCAAAATTTTTGATTGTTGGAGGCATTTTTTAGAACCAATGAATAGCTGAACCTCCTAGAGATCGAGGGAAAAGATGCATTAGGTAGGTTGGTTTGTGCATGAACTCCATAGATTGAGTACAGAATTCTCTGACATGATCTTGAGGATCAAAGTTTCCATCATATTTATCATATTTAGGCATCTCCACTCTTTTAGGGAATGATGGCATTTACAAGTCTTTATCAAATGGAAAAGGGCATAGAGCCTCCATGGAGAATTCCTTAGGTTCCTTTTCTTTTTCAAGTTTGTTGAGTTTGACTTGCATGGCATGCATCTATTTCATCATAGCGGTGATAATAGTTTCTTCCTCATGTGTGATGATATCTTCAACATTAAAGTTCAGAGGAAGTTTAGCTCCTTGTCGAGCCAACTCTAGGAAGTATGTTTCTTTGTCTTCTTTCAAGAAATGCCTCATCATTTTCTTGAAGTCATCATCATTTTGATATCAGGCAATTTCAGAAGGTGTGGGTTCTTTATCCGCACCATGTTGGGATTGATGTCCTTGGGACCCTTGACTTGCACCTCCTCCTTGAGACTCAGTTTTGTTGAGAGAACTACCAAGGATTGATCAAGGAGGAGTTTCTTGATGACCTGCATGGGTTGATGCAGGAGGGGTGATGTAACCACCTACCAAGTAAAGATTTCCAAGAGTGTCTTCTGCAAATTTAGTTATGCCAAAAGGTTGATGAAATGTCTCAACAATCAGAGAAGATGCGGCTGAAGAGAATCTTGGTTTTTCTCCTTGTTTTCGCTGTGATGAAGCTCTAGTTTCCACCATTAACCTTGGGTGAACCAAAAGAGCGAGATGAAGACAACTGAAGAATGACTTGATTCAAGAAGATCGAATGACGCAACCTTGTCAAGATTGGATTCATTGAGGATTAGATTAGATGTAAATGAAGGATATCATGCCCTAGTAGTATGGGTAGATGCCCAAAAGATGGTGAACACGAGCTCGCAACACTTAGCCATTTTTAGATTAAGATTGAATTGAAGATAATTTTGACAAGGTTTTGGACACAAGATGAAAAAGACTCAAATTGATAAATCAAAAGGCTAGATCAGACTCAAGAGACCACTTTAGGAAAATGATTGAATTCTTTCTAGTTTCCACTATGTTCCTAACACAGTGAATATTTTGACAGAATCTAGAAGTAGGCTGTAAAAACTAGATTTCTGGCAATTTTGGCAAGTTTTTGGCAATTTTTTCAAAATTCTCATATGACTTTCTACAAGCTCACACGACAGTGGGAATGCTCTGGCATGACAATTGACAAGACTCATACAATAATTGCAAATCTCGCACAATAGTTGATAGTAGTTTTTAACTTTTTACTTGTGATTTCTGACAAAACTCGTACAACAATATACAAGCTCTCATATGACAATCTGGGGGTTCTAATATGACAAAGGGTCAAAAATCATATGACTTTCTGATCCTATGGGATGACTTTTGACTCCAAAAAGGAATTTTGTGTCAGATTTTGCAAATTTTCAGTTTTCAGAATCAGTGTGTTTTGCAAGGTTTTCAGTCCAAATTTGAAGTTCATTTCAGGATTGTTCATTTTCAATAACCAAGTAAGTAAACAAGCACGTAGAATAGAAAGAAAGTGATTTCAAGTACATCTAAAAATAATGAACAAGGGACAAAGCAACCCTGCGCATGAACAATCAAGTGACTTAATGTGCTAATCCCTAGGAATGCTAGTTGTTTATGTTCCAAAAAAAAATTTAATAATGCACATAGTCCTAGAAAATAAAAAATTTGGCCTCACTAGGGTTTGTAGTAATGGTCTGACTCTACAACATTTGTGATCTCAAGAGGGTGAACTCCAATCCAGGCACACCAAGGTTTTGACACAATCTGAGAATTTAATCATTCAGGAGCTGCTAGGGAGATCTGACAGCCCAACAAGAGACCACACCTGTGAAGGTTTCCTCCACAAGGACATTTATATAGTGGTTGTTGCTACCACAGTGAAAATGGCTATTACCACTTGAGGTTCCATCCATGTGGTTGACCCAATAAAGGGAATGTCCACTATGGTTAACCCTCTCTAAAGGTGACTTGCAAAAGATACCACAGGGGGACTAGATCGGATTCAAGGATCTGGGTTTTTGGTACTATCCAAAAAGGAAGTAGAGCATAATCCCCTAGCCTCTTCACTTCACCAAAACAAAGTAGAAAAATTTATCTAACATGCTAAGACTGAAACTATCTCACCAAGATCTATGATGTCAACAACTATGTTCTATCGATCTCTCCGGTGAGAGAACGTATCGATCAAAAGTTGAGGACTCAAAACCTAGTAGAATGCAAGATAATCTCAGTATCCTCCCTACCTACAAGGGGATCCTTCGTCAAGAAGAGCTTCGCATGCGTGAACAAGAGAAAGAAGCCCACTCTCTCAAGATCGTCCACAAATAGTGTTCATAGGGCCTATTTATTATGTGTAACAGATATGCCAAAAGAAAATCTATGTTCAATTTTATAGCCCAAAAACTGAAGTCTGTGATATGAAAGCAGAAAAGACCACACAAGCTTGACGCGTGAGAGTTCATTTTATGTCCCAAATGAAGTGTTATTAGATTGAATAGATTACCTAAATTCCTCACAACGCGCTTAGTAGATTTTACCTATTTTAGCAATTTGTTGCACTTTTTCAATCAAAGTCAATGAATACCAATCAAAAATAGAAGATCTCAATTGTTAAGGTTAGTTGTTAGTCCAAATCAAAAAATCAAATATGGAAAACTACCTGAAAATTTGAAATGACAATTGAAATCTAGTAGCAAAACTCGTACGATAGTCAGTTACCTCTCGTACAACAATTGGGAAACTCGTACGATAGTGGGTGTCTTCCCACATGACAATGTAGCTCCCAAATGATAATGTGTAAGTTATGATATGAGTCTTGAAAATCTCAATTGTCGTACGATAGTCAGTGAGTTTTGGTATGACTTTCTGACAAAAGTTGTATGAAAAATGTACAGACAAAATCTGAAAATCAAAAAAATGATAGAAAATGACAAAAAATTGAATGAAATGATTAGAATAGAAATGGAAACCCATTTCAGAGCCCCATGGTGGGTGGCAAAAATTTGTGTGTGAAAATTGTACCTAGCTGCGGACACAACACTTCAGTAAAACATTAGAGGTTAGCAAAATCAAAATCTACAAGTAATTGAAACTAAGCTAACCAGGTGATTTACTGCCTTCTAGTAGGTGTGAGTATGATGTTCTTAGATTGAAATCAAGATTAGTGACAATGCAACACCTAAACGAAGGATTTGAATACAAAAGAATGAAAAATTGTATGAATGCAGATTAATCTTCTTCTTTTTTTGGATTTTGTATGCAATTAGGATGAAAAACTGTATGAATCTAAGTTAGAATTGATTGAAAATGATATGTAGATTTAATCTAACAATGATATGGATTGATATGAAAAACTATGAAAAATTATGAATTGATCTCACAAAGTCGCCTGTCCCAAAAGCTTGATTCTTCGTATGTAATTTCGTCATAGTAATTGTGCAAATTTGAGAGATTTAGAGAGCTAAGCCTTGTTTTTATAGAAATCTAGGGCTTGAGGATGCATAAGAAAAACCATAAATCACTCTTGATAAACTCAGGTTGATTTTTGAGTTAATAAGAAATTAAGAATAAATAAACTCATAAAATCATGCAAAAGCAGTTTTTATCTCAAAATAGAGTTTAGTTCTCTTTTTCAACTCATCATTAGATGTTGAGTTTAGAAAGTTAACAAATTGAAATTGAAAATTGATTTAAAGTTAACTGCTTTTCTGATTGTTCATGATTTAATATGAATTAATTTAATAAATAAAGTGATTTATTTTCCACTTAACTGATTGTGAAATAAAATAATTGATTTATGGGTTAATAAATTATTAAATCAAACTTTATTCCAATTAAATCATTAAATTTGACAACTTTGATTTGAAATCAATTAAATAAATATTCAATTGATTATTTGTAGGAATTTTGATTTATTGTCAAAATAAAAATAATATTAATTAGGAATAAATGTAATTAAATCTAATTAAATAATTAAGTGGCAGAATTAAATTAATTAATTAAATATTCATCATATTCAATTAATCAACTTTAGGATAAATAATGACATTTATCGCCAAATAATATTCAATTAAAGATAATTATGATGAATTGGGAATATTCAAGGAATATTCCCTGATGCAGAATTAAGATAATCAATTAGGTTTTTGATAAACTGATGTGCATATGTGCCTTAGGTTAGGACTTGGATGTCGATTTCGATCGAATTGTTGATGTAAGGGGTTAACGAACCTATAGCCCATTTTTGGGGTATTACACAGCCAACATTTGTAGAAGAAAACATTTTAAGTCTAATTCTAAGCCAAAATTTAATGAACATTATTTTAACTGTAAGAAACATGGACATCAGGCACATGAATGTAGGACAAAGGTTAGTAATCCACCTACCTCACCTAAATTCCAAGGACATTGTTTCAACTGTCATAAATATGGACATAGAGCATTTGAATGCAGATCAAAACCCAAATGGTCATCAAATCAACGGATGAAGTCACCAAAGAAGGGTAATACAAACAATTAGGACTACAACACTTGGTATAGTTGCCATTACTGTGGAAAATATGGTCACATTGGATCAAATTGTCTGAAGACACATTTTAAGGGTAAATCCAAGAGTTGGATGAATGGAAGTATGGTATGCTACAAATGCAATAAGATAGGTCATCTAAACAAAGATTGCAGGTCACACATACCGAGCAATGAGCAAAGCAAGAATGAAGAAACCTTTGAGCAAATGAGAAATCAAATGAGAAAAATATGGAAGAAGAAAGAAGAGGGAAGCAGTAGTGAAGCCAATGCACCTAAGGTCACCCAATCCGATGGATCAAGTGATCACACTACTTTGAACTAAGCAAGGAAGGTATGTATGGAACTGAGTCCTATAATGTTTTAGTCTTACATCATTTCCTAACATTTGTTGAGAAAAAGTCCATATCTACATAGATTAAGATGCATTAGGATAGATTTGAGCGAAGGACTATACTGCATATTTGATGTTGAGCATCAGTATTCTAGTCTATAGTGACTAAGTCACTAATGTATGTCGAGTACCTGTGATAGCCGAGATGTGATGTACACTGAGATGTAACCAAATGGTTGTATCGACTGAGCTTATGTTGACCAAGTTTAACATGAGATTGCCGAGATAGCTGTATCACACCTAGAAAGTGTACGGATCATTAATAAAGCCCTAATTCAACCGTTTGAAGTCTATAAAGTGGGAATTTACCATTTATTTCATTCCACCAGTAAATTGTGAATTTTTAGAGCGATTTAGAAAGAGAGCAACCAGTGCGATTAGTGCTAAGTACGATTTGTAGAAATCTTCACAGTGTGTCGTCGGCAAAACATTTGAAGAACACTTGTGCAAGGTATTTTATCGAGTAAATCTTTTTAGTACTTTAACCCTTAAAGTTGTAAGACATGGCATCATCATCATCATCAACAACTGCAATGAAGAAGCAAGGAGGTCTTTAATGTTCAATTAGTGAGGAACAAGGCGTGCAAGCCACAGAGGTTTCAGGTCATTCTAGAAAGTGCAATCATGGGAGATCTGACTGGAGCCCTGTCATTAATTTTGAAGAAAGTCTTAATGATAAATGATATTCAGTTGTGTTATATGTGCAAGATTGGAGAAATCAATGATTATGAACTAAGAGAGGCATACGATAGACTATGCAACAATGGGGTGTTGAAGTCAGAACACTAGAAGGTTGTCGAGCAAGGGTTGGTTCATGCCCTTTAATTTTCACAAAATTTTAAGGTAGAGTGGATAAAGATTGTAGTGAGCAGGGTACATGATATGAAAATATAGCTAGAGGATGGACCCTAAACTCCCTGGGAAGAAAATAATGAGACGTCAAAGCAAGGTCGAAATATAAGAAAACACACAGGTAGTATGGAACAAGCAAGGCATGACTATCTCTAATATCACCGACCTGGAAATTGAGTTTGCAGTAAGGGTGATAGCACACAAATTTTATTGGTCAAGTCGGTTGGATAGTGTCCCATGCATGGCAGTGGACCAAGCTTGGAAGATAATATAGAAGGATCACAAATACAACCTTGCCAAGCTCCAACTGACACAACTTGCTGAGAATATTACATTAATCTGGAAAGAAAATTCAATGTGTAAGTTTGGCTCCCTACTTGTTTGTTTATTCTTCTACATTCAGAAAAGTTTTCCTACTGTTGGAGGAGTAGAATGGGATAAGAGTAGACCAGTGAAAATTTAGGTTAATGAGTTTATTAGTCAAATGGGTGATAACTTTGAAAGCATTATGGAGAATTACTTTGTTGAGTTTAAGAAGAAAATGAGGAAAAGAAGTAGAATTATTGTATCCTTAGTAGAGAAATACAATTAGGACATATGCTTTCTAGTTGACACTGACCTCACATATGCTCAAGCTGTAATACTGAGGTTATCATGGCTAATGTCATTACCTTATGAGGTAAACATTGATGAAACTAAAATAGCAATCACAACCTTATTAGCCGAGGAAGTTGATAAGAAGGCTACATATTTTGGAACCTATGAGGAAGAAAAGGCTAAGATAACCATGGGACTAAAGTTTGCTACCATGGAGAGAAAAAGGAAAAAGATAGTGAAAAACATTGAAAAGATGATAGGAGACGGAGAGGTAGATGAACCTCTAGAATTGACTCTCAAGGATTAGGAGAAGATAAGTCAAGTGAGTCTAGTGAAAGTGAAGAGGAGGAGAAAGTAGTAGAAAAGAAAGGCAAGAAGGCATCAATTGCCGAGCCTATAAGAAAAAAATGTAGAAACCAAAGCCTATCTCCTCACGTGTACTTAGGCCAAGAACTAGGGAATCATCTACTATTGTAGCTGTCAAGCCTCAAAAGAAAATGCCTGCATTAGGGAAGAGAAAACTTGTTTAGCCTAAGGCGGTGCCGAGCCAGTTGATGAAGAAACCAAGGAGAAAAATAATTTTGGAGAAGGATGATGAGGAAACTGATAGTGATAAGGAAATAAAGAAGAAGGTATCATTACAAAAGAGAACACTGACTGTGGATGAAATATGCCACAACATTAAGAGCACTGCTGGATTAGCAAGCTTCAAATAAATAAAATTTGAAAGGATGAGTATTGAGGATAAGGAAAAAGTTAAAGAAGCAATGATTGAGATGCTCTACATATTTAAAATGGTACCACTTCAATTGGGGAAACTGATTCCTAATGAATTATAGCAAAGGGTAGCACAGAAATGGGAATATGCCCTTATAACAGAAAAGAAAATTAGGGAAAGAACACTTGCTCAAGTCACTAGATTTGTCCCCTACTTACATTCAACAATACATGGAGCAGTGCAAAAATAGATTCATTCCCAAGCTCTGGACATACTCTATCCTTCAACACAAGGTTGAAGATGTTTTTCAACAAAGTCTAAAGGTATGGAAGATCATTTTTGGTCTTATAATTGATAAAAGTACACAATAGGATGCTAGCACATCTATGGGAGTTGAACTAGATAATAAAGAGGATGTTAGTGAACCTCAAATTTAGAAGGAATCATCTCAGAAGGCCGAGGAGCATGAGAAGACAACTACAATAACAATTATTGATATCACTAAGGACACCCCAGTGAAAACTCATATATTTACCGAGGAAGAAATTCTAGCCGAGGTAGCCAAAGATACATCTTTGTCAGGTAGTAATCCTATATTATAACAAGTGCTAGATTATCCAAAAATTGAGGATACATCAATTGTTAAAGTTACCTCTTCCAGTCCACACATAGCTACAGTTGATATGCTAGCCGATCATAGTACTACTACTGAGGAACAAGACAAGTTGATAATTACACCTACGCCTATATCTGTCAAGGAGTCAAGTAAAGGGCATGCAGAATAGTCTGCATTAGTTCTAGTAAATCCTCATGTGGAGGAAAAGGAACCAAAAAAGAAAGAGACAGAAAAAGAAATAAACACTCAAGATCCTAAGGAGAAAGAGGCAATAAAAGCTCTTATATAGATTTTGAGTTGTACAACACCTAGAAAGAAGTCACAGAAAAAGAAGGAGAAATCTCCCACTCCACAGGTGACACTCAAGGAAGTTATTTTGATTCCTAAATGGGACATAGATAACTTGACCTATGATCAGATGCAAATTTTGCAAGATCTACTGAAGAAGAAGAGAAAATAGGAAGAAATGAGAAGGGAACATCATCAAAAGAAAGTACTTCATGAAATAACAGGTATATTCATAGACTGATGTAAATGACTCTGGCCCTATTTTGGAACAACTTGTTCACATTGTCAAGAAAGTGACTGATGACAATAGCGAGGCTAATGACAAGTTTTTGCAGTGGTTAGAAAGGAATTTTGAGACCAAGGTACTTAATAAGGTCTCTACAGACATCGCAGTGAATCAGGTAGAACTTTCTACCTTAATAACAACCTCAAAAGGAGTTGTACTAAATGCACAATCTTTGTACAAGAAATTATGTGATTTAGAATTGTTTACCAAGGACAACCAAGATCTGATAGATAAGATATAGCTAGATGTCAAGTCTACAGGTCACTCATTGAGCTTGGATGCAAGTTTTTGCTCTATGCATTATACCAGGCTTCTACATACTCAAGGGAGGTTAGCCGAGTTGATGGCTAATGATGGCAAGATAAGGGCTCTCTTACTCTCCATTCAAACAATGTTAACACCTCATTTGGAGGCCATACAAAGAGAGTTAGTTATAGCAAAGGAATTATTTTAGAAATATCCCCATCTTTCTATTGTCGAGAGCCTAGTTGACCTAGCTGTCGAGCTAGAGGTAAAGTCTGAGGTTTTGAAGATTGCAACATCTGGCTGGGATAACACATTGCATATGGTCATGTAGCTTCATAAACCATTTCTGGACAAGCATTTCAAGCTCCCTACACCCAAAGAACTTCAAGTGACAACAACAAGGGGTAAATAGGAATGACATGACATGTTAAGTCACAAAGAGGGAACAACATCAGAAAGCAAACTCAGAATGAAGAAAGTAGAAATGACTGGTATGACATACTAAGTTTTGTAAATGTGTATATGTATTCAAGTGTATGTCAAATAAGGATGTCTTATATGTACAAATGTAATTTTATTTTTTTTGTAAGACTGAGTTAAGTTTTAGGGGGAGTATTCTGTAAATACTTCTGTTAGTACTAAGTACTCTTGTAAATGTAATGAAAATGTCATGGCGAAGTGTTTTTGCCACTAATGTCAAAGAGGGAGATTATTGATCCCTAAATTTTTATTGTCTATTAGTGTCTTACACTTAGTCATTTTCTAGACAATGTTGGTCGGTCGTCACTGAGACCGAGTCATCATATATAGGCTGAGTCATGTGCAATGTACATTTACCGAGTAGTAGTCGCTTCCAAGTAAAATAGTGGTCACCGAGTACTTTTGTATTAGCTGAGTCATCTTTTTCTGAGTTATGTAAAGAAGACAATGTTGAGCACCAAAATATAAAGAATAGTGAATGTCGAGTGCCAGAGATATCTAATGTCGAGCAAGCTAGAATTGACATATGTGTTTTTTATGGCACAAACACTTAGGTAAACCATTTTGGCCGACATTCATATTTGATTTTTTGTTTGTTGAGGAAATCAAGAAGGTGATTATGCTCTTGTATTGTAATCATTAATCCCTATGTAACACATGTAACCAATCAAAATTAGGGAAAGGTTAATCGGCAAAAAGAGATAATCTATATCGTAGATCTTAAATCTTGGAGAATGTTAATTATTTATATAAGATGTGATTTGAACCCTAAAATAGTGAGAGAGAGAGAGAGAGAGAGAGAGAATATGAAGGAGATCTCATATTTTCATAACAGAGAAGTATTATGATGATCAAAGATAGAGTTCAGTGATCGAGTAGAATAGAGCAAAGTAGTGAAGGACAAAACAAAGACATATTTGATAGAAGAGATCAAATCTATACTGGAAGGAGAAGATTTGTAATCAGCATCATAGTGCAAATTGAAGGATCAGGTACTAAGACATTTTAACAAGTGTATTAGGGTATATCTTTTAACAAAGTGGTTTTGACAGACCTTAGTAAATCTCTTAACCGAGTGCTTACTTAGTTGTAAGTCTTAAATCCTTTTGGAAGGTAAATTGTATAAGTCTCAAAGCTATTAACAGGGAAGACCCCTCACAAGGTAGATCATATTTTGTGATCAAATTTGTAGCCCTAACAAGCAAAATTTATACTGTAGTAGTGAAGATTTGTGGGTGTCATCCCCACCCTGGTTTTACCTTTCAAGGGTTTTTGGGTAACCAAAATCATCATGTTATGTTTATTTTCATGGGTGATGTTTATCTTATTAGATTTGTTATGTTGTTGACTTTTATGCTTATGCTATGCAAGTTTCATTTATATCAAAATGGATAAATCAGCGATATCTGATTCACCCCCCCTCTCAGTATCACATTTTCCCAATATATTTCCAACAGTTGTGTGCATTGATATCAACCTGATGAAGAAGTGTATGAGCTTAGTATTATACCTGATATAGAGAAGCATGAGAGAAATGTTTAGTGTTTTCATGTACCTAGTTATGGGAAGCTAAGATATGTAGGAAAGAGTATTTGAAGTATAATGTTCAGTGATGATGAGAATTTAGTATGTTGTATATCTAGAAGGTGACAAGTATGGGAAACTGGCATATGCAAGAAAGATTATTTTAATTCCTTAAATGATAATGTTTTGCATAAGAATTTGGTGACTTGGGGTTTTATGTTATCAGGTATGGTTTGTGAATGTTGTACTAACATACTTTTAATTCCAAAAAATATTAGAGGCCGAAGTTGCATTTTTGTTTTCTAATAATAAGGTTGACTATAAGGAATAGTCAATATTGATCTAGAGAATGCTTTTCATTGCTCCACTTTGGTATTTCTAGGTGTACAGTTTGGAGGACATGTTCCTGATTGCAGTGTTTTAGTTTAGATATCTTTTGTCAATTTTCTCCAAAAAATAGTAATGTTATTATGAGTGTGACATTGTTGTCTATGTCAATATCTAGTAGACTCAATTAATTGCAGTGATTTGATTTAGGGCATTGATCTAAATATACTTTGGAGGAAGAGGTAATAGGTTAATATTTATTTTTTTGGTGTGAAGTTATCTACATGGATTTATGTAAATCAATGATAATTTTTGGGCCAACTAGTTAATGTATTTCTATACTCTGTTATAGGTTATGTTTGACATCGATTTTAGATAGTGTTGCAGTGCTTGCGCTTTGATGAAATAATTTATGGATCTTTTAAATCTTCCTTTCTACATGTATCACTAATATCATGACCACTCTACTAATGGATACCAAGCCTTACATTACAAAATTCAACAACTCATTGATAATGACGTTATTCCCATATCATGTCGCCATGAGTTAATTTTCAATCCTAATTTCTTTGAATAACATTTAAGTCCCTATTATGTTGCTCCACACAGTGTAAAATGGTTAGCCTATTCCTTGTGGGATCATTTTCATGCATGGTATGATCATAATTTTTGAATAACATAATAGGTGTTCTTTCTCCTTATCCTTGTCTCCGCGCTTGAAGGCCAAAGGCTCTATACCAATATCTTTTAGGATCCACTTCTCCTTTGGAAGCGGCATTGGTCTATTATGTGATATCTAATCTTACATATATATATGTGAGTTTACATTGAGGATTCTCTTCCTTTATCATAACCTTTTATTATTTTCAATTGGGTTTCCATTGTATACAAATCCCTTACCTTGGAGACTAAAAGTGCATCATCATTCCTTCAAGAATCCCTTTACCTAGCAATAGGGAATGTGTCAATTCTTCCCTTCTTATTCATGATCTCTTTTTGACATCCTTCAAAAGGATCTCTTTTACACTCATTTCATGGTATCTCTTTAAATTCGTCCCTCCCTTGACCTCAAAAGAGTTGTGACCTCTTTGGCTTGGATTGGGTGTTTCTAGTAGATATTTTCTTCGTGTTAAAAGTGCTTTATACTTATTCATATTTTCCTTAAGATGTCAAAATAGTACTTATTTTTCCATCTTAATGGGGGAGCATACATGGCCTCCTTATTTCATACATTTTGTTTAATTTAAGCATGAAAAGTAGAGTACACTAGCATAATATAATTTTCTAGGGATAGATCACTCTCCTTTCACATTTTCAGGATTGATTGACTAGCATAAGACAATTTTCTAGACCATTTGAACTATCCTTTTTCATGAGTTGACTAGCATGTGCTATACCATAAACTCCCTCTTTTCATTTTTTCCTTTGGCTGACCACCTTTGTCAACCTCAGATTGATCCATCTTTTCATTTTGTCATTTTATTGACCACCTCTTGGATCCTTAGACTGGTCTCTTTTTTCATTTGGTCCTTTGATTGACCATCTTTCAGATCCTTATACTGACCCTCCTCCTCTCTCTCTCTCTCTTTGATGGGTAGAACTAGCATAACCCAATTTGCTAGACCATTTCCCCCTTCTCTCTCTTTTTCCTCTATATCTCATGGATCACCTAGTGCATCATAATAACCTAGCCCATGTCATCCATGGTTATCTTGACCTTTCCATGATTCCATATAATAACACACTTGGATATTTTATCATATCATGGAGTCTTATTTTATCTTTTATGTATTATATTTCTCTTTTTAGGTGACCACTTGTGCTCTTGCCATAGCTATCTGAGAATGATGCTATCAATTGAGATATTTTCTCTAGTAGGGTCTCTTTAACTAGTTGACTTATCTTAGTAAGTTGGCTTTGTTGGTTTTTTTATATCCTTGCATATGAATATATGAGTTAAGATCCTTTTTTGGGGGGCTTGTGTCCTTAAACTTAGCGATGCTTATATCCTTACAATTGTCTCATGATCTTAATCTTCTCTCTCTCTTTCTGCTACTTTACCATGAGCATGAGGTGCACTCATACTCTTGCTAAAGTGGGGGCTAGATGTAGCATCCTAAAAATTAATCACCCTTAATAGGTTCTCATTTTTATCCCCATTTTATTAATGTATGGGTTCTCATATTTATTTCATGTCCTTGTAGCACTTATGCATCCTTCAAATCAACATAATTTGATCAAAACTCAAAGTTGGCTCTAACTTCTATGCATGATTTCTCATTTTTAATCCTATCACATAATTCATTCTCCATCTAGGACCTATGCCTTCATTTTTGGATTTCAATATTTCCCCTTATCTTCTAATAGGCTATGATTTCAGCTATCACTCCTTGTCACTTTCCCTAACATCCTGGCCAACTCCAAGGTGATTTTACCTAGACTAGGTCAAGTTTGATGACCTTGTCCTAGGACTAGGTTGGCCAAGTTGACCAATCCATGGGTTTTTTAGCATAAACTTGGCCCAGATCTCGATGGTGATATTTTCTTCTAAGGTTTTAAATTACAATCAGCCTTGATGAGATCTAATCCCCAAAATCTATATAAAAGGAGACTTATTCCACTTATTTTCACGTCTACATCATTCATTATTGTTAAATCTATCTACATCTATCATAAATTTATTATCATCCATTGTGCATTCAAGAGATATAGGTGCAAGAAAGAATCCATTAGTGAAGGCACCCATCATCAATAATTCAAGCCAATAAATCATTCAAGTGTATTGAATCCATCAAGATCCATAAATTATTTCAAATATTCATTCCATCATGGCTACAAGGAATTTCCTTTCATAGATATAGCTTATTTCCCCCACTGGAAGTCAAGAAAAGGATTTTTCAATCAAGCAAGGAGATCTTCATTCATCCTTCAAGTCTTACTCTTCTCTTTCTTTCTCAATCCAACATTGTGGAAAAAAACATCTATCATTGAAGGGTTTGGTTTCATGGTTTCCCATTGTGTTTTTGTGGAGTCCAAGATATTTCATAAACACTTTTGATCACATCCAAAGAGGCATTGCATCATTGAGGTATAAGGTGACTTATGCTTCAAATCTATATTCCTTTTCATCTTTCCTTTTGCAATTTCAATTCCATTTCAAGGTTAATTCCTAAATAGGGGTTTGACCAAGGAAAACCCCTTTCCACAACCCTTTTCCCCTTCTTTTCTATGTGTAGGAACAATTACAAGAGTTACAAATATGGATTTGAGAGTTTTGGAACCAGTTGCAAACCCTTGGAAATTTTCATCAAATTTGGACCTAAAAGGATGAGGTCAACTTTCACGACCTTGTCCAGGTTGAGGTTGAATTTCTCAATATTTTCCTCCACCTTTTGGATGAAAATTTTATGATGGATAGTTACAGACATCAAAGTCTCAAATCTAGAGTTGTAGCTAATACTGGCTCTCTGGGGATAGTCAAATTAAGATCTAAAGTTCAATCTTCCTCTTCTTTCTTCAAGGTGAGTTCATTCCTCCTATTTTCCTCTTGCATTTACTTCATAGATCAGATTACATATCACATCATTTTCTATAAGAATACAAATATCCCTTGAACATAGATCTTGCATTAACATCCTTCATCTCTCGATTGTGCTAATCAGATTAGTTTAAGGGTGGGTTTCTATTCTAATGCATTATAGGATCTTGCTGAGTCATCTAAATCTTATTATTTCTCACCCTCTTGTATTATAAACATTCAAAAGTGGGAATTTCAACTTCTTCTTAGCAACTTCCCCCTCCATGCGAGCACACAAATTGTCACATTCAACTAGTTTGTCAAATGATTTTCCCAATCCAAAAATAGAAACCTCTGTGCATACTCATTTGCATCATTTATGATGCCATCAACATGTTCCATCCTAACTTTAATCATATCCTTCACAATAAAAAAATTTCTTGATCGGTCCTCTCTTTGTCTTTTCTACAACAACAATTATGCCTAAAGTTCTCTTACTTTGATTCTTTGATTTCCATCTCTATCCTTGAATATGGAATATGTTTTCCCCAGCTCATTGAGATCTATCTCAATCTTATCACATTGACATGTGAAGTTGTCAATTGCAGCAGACTACTAAAGACAATACTAGTAGACACTATCGATATGTTCCATGCAATCTTTTATTTTATCGATAAGAAGAGATAGTTTATAATTCTCACTATTACACTTCTTAATTTTGTTTGCTACAATCCAGTAATCAGAAAATAAATACAACAAGTTATTCTCTATTTGTACTACCATCTCTCCAAGAAGCATATTTGATACACTAGATAGTAAAACCTTCAAATTGATTAGATGATCAATCAATAACTTCAACACCAAGGTCCTATCGGTTGAAGAGAATTCAATCTACAGATCACCAATTCTATCAAAATCTCCTTTAACCAAGATACCTTTAACTGTACTATAATTAACAGCATCTTATTCCTTTGAAGAAACCACATTTTTCTCCACTTCCTCCTTTGATTTTATCTCTTCCCCTTAATCTTCTTCTTTTTCTTCTTCACTATCTTATTCCTCTTCACCTTTAAAAATAGTAACTGTTCAGGTTTAGAATTGTCACCCTAACTCAAGCATTAGGGCTACATGACAATTCTATCCTAAAAATAGAAACCTCCTCGAGCTGTGGGTAGACTCTGAATAAGGAAGAATATCTGGATTCTAGTTCGGTTCCTATAAAATATAGAATATCACCTCCTGATCTGTAACTTGTTTGGGAAAAGGGAAAAAGAATACTTCAAACTAAAGATAGATTAGGGTGATACACCAAGAATTGATTCAAACTTTGCAGAAAGATAAATCATTAATCCTAACTCATATATGAAGGTCTTGACACTTCAAATCTCTACTCAACATATAGATTAATGGATTTCACTATTAGGGATAGACCACAAATAGCTCAAATAGTTAATAGACATACATTTTTCATACAAGGATTTTAAATAAATTGATCACCCTAAGAAGGAACAGAAATTTACTCACTTCTTTTGGACAACAATGAAATTAGCACTTGTAAGAAAAGATGAAAACATGATCATATAGCAAAAGAACTCCACAAATATGCATCAAAAATCTATGCTTTATTTTCTCCAAAATCTGATAAAAAGTGATTACAAAAATGGCTTCCAAAACATCTAGGAACAATAAGTTCTCTATATTCCCTCTCTCCAAAATCTGCAACCCCTAAAATTGATTCTAAAAATCAACTTTATACCATGCCTTAGCTCCAAATCCGAAAATCTAAGCCCTTTGAAAATCTCCTATCTTGGCCCAAAAATATGCCAAAAAAGTAGCCTATCACCATAATTAGTGCCCTAAATATTGGTTTCTAATAAGGATTAAAAACCCTTTTACAATGTTTTAGCAATATTTAATTTTATTTAAATTGAATAAAATCCAACATGAATAAACACCTATACTACCTATAGTTTCTCACTTATGAAAAAGTCACTAAGTATAGGAAATACAAAGTGGGAGAAGGTCAGCATGACCATTCTACCCACTTGCACATGATTTGGTTATGAGGTAGTGAGGTGGCACATTCTTCACTCTCGAGGTCTTTAAGATTGAACCACTACAATTAAGGCATTTGAATGTAACTACTTGGCGGACTCCAAAAATATTAAGTTCATCTCCATTCTCGAACTTGGTGATTTGATCTCTTCACAGAGAAGATAATAAGGAAAAACTGCAAACACTAGCTTCTCTTTGCTAAAAGAAAATGATGTAACACGGCCTCTCAATGATGAAACTTGGGTTCTCTGCAGTTAATTTTTTACTAGTGTGCACTTGATCTGAAACTTGATATGCTGAGCTTTGTATTCTAGAACTCAGAACTACCTAAAAGTAACTGCTTAACTCTTGGCTATGAATGTTGCATCAATCATGGCACTTGGCTGCAAATGGTAAGCCACTGTCCCCTTGTATTTACT
This sequence comes from Chamaecyparis obtusa, assembly GCA_027943335.1. Taxonomy (NCBI): domain Eukaryota; kingdom Viridiplantae; phylum Streptophyta; class Pinopsida; order Cupressales; family Cupressaceae; genus Chamaecyparis; species Chamaecyparis obtusa. The sequence continues at coordinate 1,824,592 of BSBK01004847.1, forward strand.
ATCATTTCTTTTACTATTCATTCCTAGTAGGCAAGTATTCAGTGACTGTCGACCTCCTTTGCTGGGCATAGCATTGTTTGGACATCATCTTATAGCTTTTTTTTCATTTCTCAGCTTGAATATAGCATTATTTTAAATCATCATAAGTCTCAGTTTTCTATTTATTCAGATTTTACATCTTTTTCTTTGAGTGTTAAAACCGCGACTTATGGTAATTTAGGCTCATGGGTTTTTGAACAGAAAAGAACTTGAGTCATGACTATGTGACTGTAGCCATTCAATGAGTAAGTTGAGACTTGGTGATTTCTTCTCTTCACTTATCACTGTAACTTTAACCTCATTCTTCTGGAGCTCAACCTTTCTCTAGAGCCTTGATTGGAGTTTTTCCACCATGCTCATGAGTTTAGAACTGTGAGCATATCCCTTTCCATCAAATAGTTAGCTTCATAAAATCCATTAATGTGATTAATACCAAAGCTTCTATTTGCAAATAGGAACTTCCATCTATTAAAGCTTGGTTGAACATTGTTGTGATGTGCGCTAAGAGCTTAGCAAGGGGAAACTTGGCCTTTGTCATGTACTCAGTTGTAACTCTATTTTTCTCTCCATTTATGGAGCCCAAGTTACAACTATTAGCTCGCTGACCCACATGACTTTGAGCTTCTCTGACATAAATCATGGCCTTGACTAGTGGAGTTTCATCTCTATTTGAACTCGACTTTGCATAACTATGAATTAACACCAGTCAAGGACTCGGCATCAAAAATCGGTAAGTGTTCATTCTCTTAAGTTTACAACCTTATTTCCATCTTGAAGACTTATATTTCATATACCATTTTTATTGACATGGCCCTTTGCAAATGTCAATAGTGCCAACTTCACATCTTGGCCTTTCTCTTTCAGTTCTTGGAAACCCGAGTTTAGAACCATCTTGTGAAAACACATGAACTCGGGAGTAACAGACAACTAATGGAAACTCTTTTTTTTTTAAACTCGGGTTTGTCTATGCTTAACAAACCATGATTCAATGATGGCATGAACCTGGCTTACACCCTTGGCTTTCAGCTATGATCATCTTCCACTGGCAGAGACACTTGATAACAACTCATTAAAATTGTGGGCTTATGACTAAAAGCTATAGTAGTTGTATTCAGTTTCGCTATGACTACTTTCAGTCATAAGCTTCACAGTCTTTGGGAGTTGACAAAAAAAAAAAAAACATGACCAAAGTTTTCAAAGAAGACAAGCCACTTGCTCATAAAGATAAGTACATTTATTTTCTGCCTGTTGTTTATTTCAATTTTTTCCTTGACAGCTCATGTTACATTATTAACATTCTAATTTCTGAATTCAATGTTGAGAATAGAGAATACCCTTGAGCTCACTGGTACATAGAAACATATTCAAACAGAATCCTTTTCTCTTTTAAATGTTGAATCTGAACTTTAAATACAAGAAATGCAACCAGATAAAAATGTTTGTTCATTGTTAATGAAGTTCGAGCACTGGCTCAAGACACTGAAAAACATCAAAATAATATTTAATGAATTTTGAGCACTGGCTCGTGACACTCACTAAATATCAAACTGAAAACATTTTAATTTTATGGCCTAATTCTGAAGCATTCTTTTGTAATCAACAATAATAAGGACATTACTTGAATCTGTACTTTTTAAATCAACAAGGACATAATGTACTAGTATTTATGTAGCTGTATTTTGTGATTTGAACATAACTACTTGCAACATTTGACATTTCATGTAGTAGTTATCTTTGAAATTCTAGCTTGATCTGCATCTTTGACAATGACTGAATGTGAAAACCAGTCAACTCTTTTCTGCAAAATAATTTGTTAAGCTCTCAAGCAACATCATTATGAAATGGTTGTTAGGCATGAATGCAAATTATTTTGGTAGTCATTCTGTAGCAGTTGTTGTTGCATTCATGACTTGGATTGTCATTGATGTCAACACAGTGATATTCTAGATATTAGCAGAAAAGTAGGTACAGTTTTGTTTTGCGCACATGTTGTATTGTAGATTGGCTTTTGGGTAGTTTATGGTGTGTTCTTTGGTGTTTTATTAACCTATGGTTAACAGCACAAATGAAATTCATTCATTTGTGAGAGTTATGAGCATTTTGGTGAAAGCAGTGTTTAGACAGTGTTTCTGTGAAGCAATGTTCAGAAATCGGAGGATATCTCTTAGCTGGGATGGAATCTGATTTTGTGCAGTTAAAGGGATGTTGGAGACTCATTAATGATGATGTGGTTCATAGTGCAAACTTTGAGGATATGTTTGGAGAAAGTTACAGTATCTGGAAGCCGACAATTTTATGTGAATTCTATGTGTAGCGTGTAGAATTTATTATTTTGTAATTGAGGACCGACTCATTTGTAATTATTTGAGTTTGGTATATAAGAAGGAATTTTTTCCTTTTTTTAATGTGTACTATGAAGATTGAGATGCGAATATATGCATGAAGTGAAGAAAAGAGCTAATTCAGTAATGAAGGAAGACTTGTGAGTACAGAGATCTGGAATTGTGATCTTTTGTAGCAGAGAGTGTAGTTTTGGCATAGTGTGAAGGAGGTAATATATTTCATATTATTCTATTGAATAATTCTAAGATCTTTTGGACAGTGGGTTCAAAGATCTTGCCTTGAAGCTGTTTGGGCAGTGGGTCCTTATGTCTTCCATAAACTCTTAACCGGGTTAGAATCTTTTAACAGGGATTCAAAATCTCCTAACAGGGATTTATATGTACTGAATGTATTTCATAAGACTCCTAACAAGGTCCATCCTCTAATAAGGAACTTTCATATTAGTGCATCATTTTTTGGGCCTCATTCCCACCGGAGTTTACTCTTTTCAAGAGGTTCCCTAGTCAACATATCTTGTGTTATTGTGCAATTGTGTATGATTATCTTTCTATGGTTGATCAGTACATTGATTACATTGTTTAAATTAGTTGAATGGATAAATTATCTGATAACTGATTCACCCCCCCCCCCTCTCAGTTATCTTGGGGATCTTTACTTTCTAACATTTGGTATCAGAGCAGCAGGTCCTTGAAAGAAAATTTTAACAACTTAAGGAGATCCATGGAAAATTTCAAAAAAGAAAGCCCTAAGTTTGATGGAGTAAATTTTGATAGCTGGAAAGCAAAGATGAAGACACATCTATTGTGTTTATGACCAAGTTATTGGTTGATTACAAAGAATGAGAAGACTGTCATTGAGGAAGACAATCTAGAGGCAGGAACTAAAGATGAACTAGATCTATTTATGTGTAACATACTTGCAAGAGAAGCACTTTTGTCAGCACTACCGGAGAATGAATATAGTTAGCTAAGATGTTTGAAAATATCTCATGCAATTTAGAAAGCTTTACATTCTACTTTTGAAGGTGATGAACATGCAAAGAAGGCTAGATTACATAGTTGGATTTGTGCATTTGAAGATATTAGAATGATGGAAGATGAATCTATTAGAAGCTATATTGGTAGGATGTCTGAGATTGTAATAGGAATAAAGTCTTGTGGAGGTGATAAGACAGAGAATGAAGTGATATGGAAAATTCTGAGAACTTTGACACCAGTATTCAAGTAGACAACGTAGATGATTGAACAAGTGATACCTTGTACATCAAACTTTTCAAGAGAGACTCTTCTTGGAAGATTAGAAATAGCAGAGATGAACTTGAGATTATCAGGAGAGCTACCTAGAATCGAAGCAGCATTCAGTGCTCTTAACATTAGACCTACAAGAAGTACTAGTGTGAATGGAGATTATGCCAGCAGTAGCAGATCTGAGGAAGATAAGAAGATTGAAGAAGGTATTGCATTACTTGTAAAAAGAAAACCAGATGGTAAGAAAATCTTTAAATGTTGGACTTGTCAAGAATATGGTCATTTTGCATCTAAATGTCCTAAAAGATTTAAGAAGTATAGAAGCAACTTTAAACCTAGGAGATCTAAAGAATGTTATTATGCAAATGATGAAGATCTTGAAGTAGGAATTGAAAAACATTTAAGTGACAGTGATAATGATAACTTTGAGGAAATAAGATTTGTAGCAATTAAAGAAGAAAGTTCTGAATCTGATAAAAGGGAAGAAAAATCATTAGTTTCACAAGTTGAAAAGAAATCCGATTGGATTATAGACAATGGTTGTTCACATCATATGACTGGAGATAAAAGAAATTTTGTTAAGTTAGATAATTGTGATGGAGGAATTGTTAGGGTTGGTAACAATGCACCTTGTTTGATTAAGGGTATAGGATCTATTACTCTTGATGGAAAGACTAACAATGATGATGTTTACTTTGTTGATGGATTGAGACATAATCTACTAAGGGTTGGACAATTGGCTGATAAGGGTTATCAAGTTTGGTTTTCTGAGAAAACTTGTGTGATAAAAGATAAAGATGGAAATCTAATTGGAAAAGGATCCAGAACCAGAGGTAATGTATTTCAGTTGAATCCCACTGAGATGACATGTTTGATAACTAGGATTGATGATAGTTGGTTATGGCATAAAAGGTTTTTTCATATAAACTTTGATAATATTGTCAAGGTGAGCACTACACTTGCGGTAAGAGATTTACCTAGAATTATGAAACCTACTAACATGATTTGCAAAGAATGTATGATGGCAAAGCAGAAAAGGAGTTCATTTCCCAACAAGAAGTTCACATCGACAGAGAAGCTGGAGATTGTTCATACAGACTTGAGTGGTCCTACTAGGACTAGAGGATTCTATGGAGAAAGGTATTTTATGATTCTTGTTGATGATTTTACAAGAATGATGTGGATTGCATTTTTGAAAGAAAAATCTGAAGCATTTGATAAATTTAAGATCATGAAAAGAAAAATTGAGAATGAATCTAGAATGAAGATTAAGTGTCTAAGATCTGATAGAGGTGGTGAATTTACATCTAGAGAGTTTAACACCTTTTGTGAAATGAATGGTATTAAGAGACAACTTTCAGCCCCTAGAACACCAGAACAAAATGGTATTGCAGAAAGAAGGAACAGGTCAATAACTGAAGCAGCAAGATCTATGTTGTTTGAAAATGATTTGGCTAAGACTTTTTGGAGAGAAGTAGTGAACACGGCAGTATACACTATGAACAGAGTACAAATCAAAGCAGATACAAACAAGACACCTTATGAATTATGGTTTGGACATACACCCTCAATTAAGTATTTTAGAATTTTTGGAAGTAAATGTTATATAAAGAGAGATGACGATATAGGAAAGTTTAATCCTAGAAGTGATGAAGGAGTATTTCTTGGATATTCTTTAAAAAGCAAAGCATATAGATGTTATAACAAAAGAAATAAGACTATTGTTGAAAGTGCAAATGTAAAAGTTGATGAGAAGTTTAAAATTCAGGAAAGAATGCTTGATTATGAATCTGATGGAGAAGCACAACCTCAGCCTAACATTGAAAATGCAGAATTATTTTTTGAAACTAACAGTGATTTGTTGAATGAAAGTCATACTGAAGAAAATAGAGAAGAAAACAAAGAAGAAAATAGAGAAGAAAATAGAGAAGAAAACAGAGAAGAAAGCAAAGAAGAATCTATAGTCGGAACAAGATCAGTAACTATGACACCTAACAGGTATACTTCAAGACATCACCCTGTTGAGCAAGTTATTGAAGTTTAGATAGAGGAGTTTTGACTTGAAATAAGGTACATTTATGTTTGATTTCTCAAATTGAACCTAAGACTACTAATGAAGCTTGTGAAGATGAACATTGGATTAATGCTATGAAAGAAGAACTAGAGTAGATTGAAAAAAACAAGACATGGGAATTGGTCCGTAGACCTGAAGACAAGAATGTGATTGGAACAAAGTGGGTATTCAGAAACAAGATGAATGAACAAGGAGAAGTGATAAGAAACAAAGCAAGATTGGTATGTAAAAGATATTCACAACAAGAAGGAATTGACTATGAAGAAACTTTTTCACCTGTGGCTAGACTTGAAGCAGTGAGAATGTTTCTAGCATATGCAACTTACAAGAAATTCAGAGTGTATCAGATGGATGTGAAGTCAGCATTTTTGAATGGTGAATTGGAAGAAGAAGTCTACATTGAGCAGCCTGAAGGTTTTCCTTTGACACAAGAAGGAGATATGGTATGTAAGTTAAAGAAAGCTTTATATGGATTAAAACAAGCACCTAGAACCTGGTATGCAAGATTGGATAAGTATTTATTGAAATTGGGATTTATAAAAGGAATAGAAAATAGTAACTTATACATAAAAGAAATTGAGAATGGTTTGTTGGTTATAGTTATATTTGTTGATGATATTATCTTTGGAGGAGAAGATGAAGCTAGTGACAAATTTGCAGATGAAATGAAGACTGAATTTGAGATGAGCATGATTGGAGAAATGAAATATTTTTTGGGATTAAAGATAACACAAAGCAAGGAAGGTATATTTGTAAGTCAGAATAAGTATTTGAATTACTTATTGAAAAGATTTGGAATGGAATATTCTAAACCTGTCGGAACACCTATGGTAACCGGACATAAGTTATCTAGCAAAGATGAGACACCAGCAGTTGAGCAGAAAAAGTATAGATCTATGATTGGAGGATTGGAGTACTTGACACATATAAGACCTGATATAGCACATTCAGTGGGGATTGTAGCAAGATTTCAAGAAGAACCTAGAGAATCACATTATGTAGCAGTAAAGAGGATACTGAGATATCTGAAAGGAACAATGGATTATGGATTATGGTATGAGAATTCTGATGATTTTACTTTATGTGCCTATACTGATGTAGATTGGGGAGGCAGTGTTGATGACAAGAAAAGCACCAGTGGTGGAGCCTTTTTTCTTGGAGGAAAATTGGTCTCTTGGCTAAGTAAGAAGTAGAATTGTACTTCACAAAGCACAACAGAAGCAGAATATGTTGCAGCAACAAATAATTGTAATCAGATTATTTGGATGAAGTAGATGTTGAAGGATATTGGAATAAAGTTTGATGAGCCTGTTGTTATACATTGTGATAATACCAGTACAGTGATTATGTCAAAAAATCTTATTTTACATTCTAAGACTAAACATATTGAGATCAAGTATCATGTTCTAAGAGAGAAAGTTGCAGAAAAAGAAGTAAGATTGGAGTACATAAGTACAAAGGAGCAGATAGCAGATATATTTACAAAGCCTTTACCTAAGGATAGATTTGTGTATCTGAGAGGTATGCTTGGGGTTATGCCCCAACCTATTTTTGAGAATTGATGCAGATGATTGCATCTGTCCAGTGGTATATGAGCCCTATCTTTCTTTTGGATTAGATGTTGGAACTTCCTCTATGGGGGAGTTTATGAGCTGAGTCATGAGGACTCTTGTTATTTTTATTTTTTCTGAAAAGTGTCGTTTGACATTAAGTTTTTGTTGACTTAGTGATGGAATTTATGTCATTGATGTCAATGGGGGAGAGATATACATGAAAAACATTATGGATTGTATGAGAGAGCTGAATAGGAAAATGAAGCAAGATTTAATTTGATATTTTGTAGTGATGTTGCAGTATTGGATTTTTGGAACATTGGATGTTTTTCATCTATGTTGCCATCAATTCTAATGGGGGAGATTTTTACGAATGAATGCAAAGTATTTTTGCATTCATTCTGTAGTAGTTGTTGTTGCATTCATGACTTGGATTGTCATTGATGTCAACACAGTGATATTCTAGATATTAGCAGGAAAGTAGGTACAGTTTTGTTTTGCGCACATGTTGTATTGTAGATTGGCTTTTGCATAGTTGATGGTATGTTCTTTGGTGTGTTATTAACCTATGGTTAATAGCACAAAAATAAATTCATTCATTTGTGAGAGTTATGAGCATTTTGGTGAAAGCAGTGTTTAGACAGTGTTTCTGTGAAGCGATGTTCAAAAATCGGAGGATATCTTTTAGCTGGGATGGAATCTAATTTTGTGCAGTTAAAGGGATGTTGGAGAATCATTAATGATGATTTGGTTCATAGCACAAAATTCGAGGATATGTTTGGAGAAAGTTACAGTATCTAGAAGCTGACAGTTTTATGTGAATTCTATGTGTAGCGTGTAGAATTTATTATTTTGTAATTAAGGACTGAATCATTTGTAATTATTTGAGTTTGGTATATAAGAAGAAATTTTTTCCTTTTTTTAATGTGTACTATGAAGATTGAGATGCAAATATATGCATGAAGTGAAGAAAAGAGCTAATTTAGTAATGAAGGAAGACTTGTGAGTACAGAGATCTGGAATTGTGATCTTGTGTAGTAGAGAGTGCAATTTTGGCATAGTGTGAAGGAGGTAATATATTTCATATTATTCTATTGAATAATTCTAAGATCTTTTGGACAATGGGTTCAGAGATCTTGCCTTGAAGTTGTTTGGGCAGTGTGTCCTTCTGTCTTCCATAAACTCTTAACCGGGTTAGAATCTTTTAACAGGGATTCAAAATCTCCTAACAGGGATTTATATGTACTGAATGTATTTCATAAGACTCCTAATAGGGTCCATCCTCTAACAAGGAACTTTCATATTATTGCATCATTTTGTGAGCATCATTCCCACCGGGGTTTACTCTTTTCAAGAGGTTCCCTAGTCAACATATCTTGTGTTATTGTGCAATTGTGTATGATTATCTTTCTATGGTTGATCGGTACATTGATTACATTGTTTAAAGCAGTTGAATGGATAAATTATCTGATAACTGATTCACCCCCCCCCCCCTCTCAGTTATCTTGGGGATCTTTACTTTCTAACAATGGTTAGATTAGTGAACATAATAAACAACTTGCAAATTTACTTTCAAATCATTATGTTCACTAATCTAGCCATGAACTGCATTATCTAAAAAAGGTTTCTCAGTTTGGAACATACTAAGTCCCTTTGATTCAGATTTCTAATTAATAAAAAAGACAACATACACCACAATGATCATAAATAGTAAAAGGTTTCATGTCAGAAACAAGTCCCTTTAATACTACCTTGCAGTGAGTGTTAGTGTACATTTCCTTATTGCATTTAGTTTTTAGATTGATATGCAGTATTGAAAATTTGATTGTTACAGTATGCTATTTTTTTCTTATGCATTGCTTAGATCCAACAGGATCTAACCACATTTTATCTCTTATGCAGATATGAACCCTAAAGACCTAAATGCAGATGAAGACTCGGACCTTGAAGACCTTGGAACCTAAGACCTAGCAAACAACTAGCTAACAACAAACCAACACAAAGGCAATGCATGGGACCCCTATTCCATACTTCAATCTTTTCTTTACAACTCTGCAAATGTACTCTACTTATTGATATGAAATATGGAACAAGAAAGGACATTTGTATACTGCAATCAGTTTGAATGCACAATGTAATGATCATTTATGAATTTTGAAATCTTTGGAATAGTTGATCAATACTTAGAGTATAATGATGACATCTAGAATAAATGCAATAATGACATGTAAACTAAAAAAACCTGCAAGGTAGTGTTAATTAGACAAACAAATGCAACCTTTTCCTATTTATGCTTATTATATTGTATGCTGTAATTTTGAGTAACAATTTTTGTGACTTTTGTTGGATGTCTGCCTGCTAGACATGACCTGTAGACTTATCAAAGGGGAACTAATTTTAGGAAAACTGAAACCATGAATGCAACCATTATTGAAATGAAAAACTAGACTCAATGCAACCTAGAGACCTAGTGCTTGGACAACACTGATTAAACTGAAAACTGAACCTAACCTAACCCTCAAAGAAAAGCTTGAGGTGTATTCCATTAACTGGAATCTACAATTCTTCCCCTTCAGTTGTGGACAACTGAAAAGCATTGTTCTCCTTACAGGCTATTATGACAAAAGGAATTGACCAAAAAGTATCAAATTTGTCATGTTACCCTGGCCTGCTCTTTAGTACATCCCACTTGAGTACTAAATCACCTTCTTTGAACTCTCTAAACTTAGCTTTTCTATCAAATGATCTCTTAGTCTGTGCTTGCTTTAGTTCCATAGTTTCCAATGCCTTCCTCCTTTCCTATTCAAGCTGTAATAGATTAGCATACCTTAGTTTAAGAGGATCTTCCTCTTCAAATAGAAACATCTGATCAGCCAACTGCAAGGCTGGAAATTCAATAGAAACTAGTAATCTGGCCTCTTTACCATAAACTGGGACATAAGGGGAATTCCCAATTACCTGTTTAGGTGTAATCATATCCAACCACAAGGCTACCTTCAATTTAGAATGTCAATCTCTCTTATTCTCCTGCAAAGTCATTTTGATAATTCTTATTAGATTTTTATTAGTAGACTCTGCAAAACCATTACCTTGAGGATAATAGTTAGAAGTAGTATTTAAATAAATCCCATTGTTCACAGCCCATTTTGTAATAGCTAAACCAAGAAAATCCATGACATTATTAGAGATAATTGATTGAGGAACTCCAAACCTGGCTACAATATCTTCATAAAATTTTAACACAGTAGGTCCAGTAGCCTCTTTTAGTGCAATAGCCTCAGTCCATCTCGTAAAATAATCAGTAGTAGATAAAATCTATTTATGACCTACACTAGAATTAGGATTAATAGGACCAATAAAGTCCATTCCACACTTAGCAAATGGCTGATCCACCACAATTGGCTTTAATGGTAGTGCTGCCAGCTTTTGTTTACCTGCAAACATAGCACATTTTTGGCATCTTCTAGCCCAAACATGAGCATCCTTAAATAAATCAGGCCAATAATAGCTTGCCCTTAGTATTTTCTAGGCTGTAGTCTTAGGACTAAAATGTCCTCCACAAGATCCATCATGAAATTTAGATAAAATTCTATCTTGATCTAGTGAATCAATACATTTGAGAAACATTCTAGATTAATCTTTCCTATAAAGTATACCATCAATAAGAACATAGGGAATAGATTGTAACATGTAGTATCTCCTCTTTGCCTTATCAAGATTGTTTAGGCATTGCCCAGTTTGCAAGAATATGGTCATATCTGATAACCAAGTTGTAGGATTATTAAATAATACAACATCTCCTTGTAAATTTTTAGATTCGTCAGAAGCTTCATCTTGTTCTTCCTCTTCTGTCATTTGAGTATAAAGACCTTTGCCCCTAACCAGCTTAGTCACATAAATCTGTACATCATACTCCATAACTCTTGTTATCCAACCAAACCTCTTTTCATTAACATCTTTGTTCAACAAAAACTCTTTGATACTAGGATGCGCAACCATTAGATGTACTTTATTCCTGGTAATTAAATACTTAAACTTCTTCAAAGCTTTAATAACAGCTAATACATGCTTTTCAACAAAGTTGTACCTTTTCTCATAATCATCCATACCTTTGATGAAAAAAGCAACTGGCTGCTCCTGTTTTTCATCATTCTTTTGAACCAGCATTGCTGAAATAGTATCAGAACCACCATAAGCATATAGAATAAAATCTTTAGTAAAATCAGGATTAACAAGAGTAGGAGCTGAAGACAAAGCCTGTTTTATCAATTCAAAATTCTTCTTTCCCTCATCAGTCCAGCTGAAAGGAACATCCTTCTTAAGCATAGCAGTAAGTGGTTTTAACAGATTTGCAATATTAGGAATAAACCTTCTTACAAAATTTATTCTCCCAATGAAACTCTACAATCTTTCTTGTGTTTAGGTAATGAAAGTTCTAGAATGGCATGAATTCTTTCAGGATCTATTGTTGTACCTTCCTTAGACAACTAGTATCCTAGGAGTTTTCCCTCATGAACTGCAAATACAGATTTCTTGGGGTTTAAAGAAATCCCAAATTCTCTACATCTCTGTAAAATCTATCTCAAATGATCAATGTGCTGATTTGCAACCTTACTTTAAATTGTCACATCATCTAGGTAAACTAGAAAAAAATTATACATTAAGTTCTTGAAAGCCATGTCCATTGCTTTCTGAAAAGTGGCTCCAGCATTTGATAACCCAAATGGAATTCTTCTGTAAGCCATGGTACCCCATTTAGTTGTAAAATTTGTTTGATACTAATCAGATTCTTTGACTAAAATTTGGTTATAACCAGAATACCCATCTAGGAGTGAGAACCTCTCAGAACCAGAAACATATTGTAAAAATTTTTCCATGGAAGGAAGAGGGTGTCTATCTTTCAGAGATGCCCTATTAAGGTCTCTAAAGTCTACACAAAGTCTTATCTCTCCATTCTTCTTCCTTACTAGGACTAAGTTAGAAACCTAGGATGTGTGCTTAATAGGAAATATAATACCACCATCTAGGAGTTTTCTCAGCTCTTTTAACATTAATGGTTCTAACTTGGGGTTTATAGGCCTTTGCCTTTGTCTAATTGGCCTAGAATTTGGCTCCAATTCTATAGTATGTCAGGATAATTAGGGATCAAATCCCTTCAGATCAGAATAATCCCAAGAAAAAACATCACTATATTCTCTAAAAAGATCAATAAACAATTCCTTTTCTTCAGGAAAATTAATTTTACCAACCTTTAACTGCTTGTCTCTGAAAATTTCCACTTCCTCATAATGATCTTCTTTAATCAGCAAGCTAGTTTTACCCTTCATAAACTGATCATCAGAGTTGAAAGTTGATTCCAGGCTGACCAATCCCTTTGGAAGCTTGTTGGTTTTCAACTGAATAATCTAGTCTTCCAATTGCTAATGGATTTTATTATTTCTAGAAGCTGAGAAACCATCTGTTTCTGTCAAAAAACTTAAGATATATTCATCAGTATTGAAAACTTGCCAATAAGTGTCATTATCTAGAATGGATGGTCTAACAATTATCTTAACATGTGACTGATCTGAAATTTGTCCTTTATTTTCTATTATTGCAACATCAGCACCAATACCAGCCAGCCTATCAGCATGCAGATTTTCCCTTCTAGGAATTGAAATCAGGTTGAAATCATCAAATTCATCTAGAATGTCAGAAACTCTAGATTTATACATCTTAAAAAAATCATTTTTAACAATATTGATACCTCTCACCTGCTTAACAATAAGCTCATTGTCGCCAAATGCTCTCAAACACTTAATACCTCTCAATCTTGCCCACTCTAATCCCTAAATCAAATTCTCATATTTAGCCACATTGTTAGAACAAGGAAAAGGCAACTTGAATGTAGCATAAAATCTATCACCATTAGGTCACACCAACATAACCCCTGCAGCAACTCCATCCTTATTCCTTGACCCATCAAAATACAAATCCCAAAGCTGGCTAGATACATCAGATTCAGATTCTGGATCTTTAATCAAATTAGGCACCACTAAATCAGACTCTAAAATCATGTAATTTCCAAAACCAACATCAAACATATCATCATTATGTTCATTCCTAGTAGCCCATTCATCTAGAACAATATTTGGATATGCTTCAGTTTGAGTATTATAAGTTGAATAATCAAGTATTTCATCTTGATCCATGATCACACAACTTGCATTAATAGGACTTGGATTATAGGGCTCTATGTGATTTTTGGCCAATGATTCTGATTTTATGGTTACCTTAGTACCATATCTAGTTCTTAAGTACAAATGTGACCAATCTGATGAAAAATAGCCATCTATTTTGGTTGTGAAGTCTCTAGAAAGACACATAGCAAAATATGCTGGTAAATCAATGACATATATATCCTGAGGTATTGAGAAATTTGGGCAAGAGTGTAAGGTCAAACTTGCATCTTTAATGACTCCTAAGGTCTTAATTGAAGTTCCATCAAGCTGGACTGCACCCTTCTCAAGAGGTTCATATTTCAAATTTAGCAGATCTGCTATCTTCTTAGGCATGACAGTGTTGGTTGCACCACTATCAACCATACAATTATGAACTAATTTATTTCCAATAATCAATGAGACATAAAAAGGAGGAGGCTTATCATTTTTAGGTTTCTTACCTTCCTTTTCAGATGTCTTTTGTACATTTGATGGTTTATTGTCAGTAGTTACTGTTGGTTTTCCAATATTTACAGCCTTCTTGACTTTTGGTATTACTGCCTGCTGAACTTTAGCAGGATTTTTCTCTTCTTTTAACAACTTTTCCTGAACCTTAGGAGGCTAAGAATTAGTCATAACCACTCTAGGTGGTTGTTGTACTATCTACTGTGAATTAACTGCCAGCTTGGACAACTCTTCTTTTAGAATCTCAATCTTTCCTGGAATAGATAAAGTTTCCCATGCAGACAAAGTAACATATGTTTTTTTCATTGTATCAACAATATTGAATGGAACAGTAAACTGTACCTTATGTGAGGACCTGGGAGAACTCTGATCAACATTCCTTTGACTTTGATCTTTATTAGAGGAAACTGATGGATTCTTTAAAATAGAAACTAGTGGAGAAGAAACATTACCATCGGATTGATCTACTTCAAGGGCTCTCTTTTTGGCTCTAGTATTTGTTGTAATTGATTAACCTTCATTAAGGCCACAAAATTCTTCTTCTTGCCAATTTAGGAACCCGATATCTGTAGCACTTTGATCTGGTTGATTTTGTACTTCTTCAATAGACACATTCTACTATGAATTCATTACATTTTGTACCATAAGAGCTTGGTTAAGAATTTTGTTAGAACATGTGGATTGGTCATGTGGCTCATTGCATGGAAAACACCAGTCAGTAGCAATATTATTCTGAGTAGGAACAATATCCCTAACAGTATTAAGAGTTACTGGATTGTACTGTCTATTTGGTCTCATATTCCAATTCTGCCTATTTGCATTAGTATTTCCTTGAAATTGCTTCCTATTGGCCTGAAAATTAGGTTGATTAGGATATTGGGAAGTAGAACTAGCAAACTGATTTTGAATAGCATGGTTTGTCTGAGCTTGATTCCTCTTAAGGGCCACTAAATCATTACCAAAATATTGTAGTAAACTCTCTATTTTTTGCTGACTGTCCTTAATAGTCTGTAGTTCATTCAGAGGAGTTGTAAGAGCTATTTTTGAGGGTTTATATGATGGGACAATAGTTAATGGTGGAACAACCAATGGCATATTAGACTGTATATTAGGAAAGAAAGGCATAGGAGTTCTAGGAGCTATCTTTCCTACCTAGATAAGAATGTTTTTTTCCCTAATAACAATATCAAAAGCTTGGGGTAAAGACACTCCTCCCATAGATTGAATCATTACAGTGATATCACTATTTAAGCTCTTCAAATAATACAAGAAATCATATTCAACTGAAGGTCTTACCATAATAGGAATCCTATTCCAAGTCTTCTAAAAATGGAGATTGAAGTCACTCATCTCCTCTTGTGGGGCTCTCTTGATAGTAGTTAATTGCTCCACCAAGGACAGGTTATCAGATTTGTCCTCAAAAAATTTAGACAACCTTTCTCCTAAGGTATCCCAAGTAGCAATAGAATCCACTGGGAGAGTTCTGAACCAATCAAGGGCTTTACCCTTGAGGGATGCCACCAACAGCTTCAAAGCTACATCTTCAACTGTAATATGATGAACATTACAAAGAGTTGCAACATCTCATATATGCTCAATAGTTGTCACATGTGTTTCACCAGTAAAAGTTGGCAAGCTTTTCAAAGAAGCCAATGGAATATCATTATGATTTGCAATCCTCAAAGGACTACCTTGATCAAATGGAAAAAAAGGGAGATTTCTTTCCATTGCTTGATGTGGAGGAGCTTCCTGCTGAATGGCAGGTGTAACAGAAGGTTGAGTATACTGAACTACCTTCCTTTGGTAAGTCTTCAAATTCTAGGGAGTTGTTGCAATACCATTTGTAGAAGCTCCAAGAATAGAATTATCTATAAATAAATTTTCAACACTTGGAAATTCTGATCCGGAATGATTAGGAACACCTACATCTTCAAGAAGACTAATTTCTTCAATAATAACCTCAAGTTCCTCTGAATTTGTAGTTTGATTTTCAAAAATGGGGTTATCAAATGATGAGAAATTTGAATTCAATAAGGTACCTCTTGGATCTTGTGATGTTCTTCCACCTCTGGATGATCTTCCTCCCCTTCTACTTGACTGTAATTCCTGATACATAAATCCCTCCTTGTTTGATCTTGTTGGAGTTTTACTCATTAAAATCCACGCTGAGAACTGCAACTGAAATTAAAAACAACCATAGAACTAGCAGCTCAAAACTGAGAAGCAGTTTGTTGTCCCACCGAGCGTGCCAAAAACTATTCAAGTTTAGAATTGTCACCCTAACTCAGGCATTAGGGCTACACAACAATTCTATCCTAACAATGGAAACCTCCTCGAGCTATGGGTAGACTCTGAATAAGGAGGAATCTCCAAATTCTAGGTTGGTTCCTATCAAATATAGAATATCACCTCTTGATCTGTAAATTGTTTCGGAAAAGGGAAAAAGAATACTTCAAGCTGAAGATAGATTAGGGTGATACACCAAGAATTGATTCAAACTTTGCAGAAAGATAAATCATTAATCCTAACTCATATATGAAGGTCTTGACACTTCAAATCTCTTCTCAACATATAGGTTAAGGGATTTCACTATTAGGGATAGACCACAAATAGCTCAAATAGTTAACAGACATACATTTTCATACAAGGCTTTTAAATAAATTGATCACCCTAAGAAGGAATAGAAATTTACTCACTTCTTTTGGACAACAATCAAATTAGTACTTGTAAGAAAAGATGAAAACAAGATCATATACCAAAAGAACTCCACAAATATGGGTCAAAAATCTCTGCTTTATTTTCTCCAAAATCTGATAAAAAGTGATTAAAAAAATGGCTTCCAAAACATCTAGGAAAAATAAGTTCTCTATATGCCCTCTCTCCAAAATCTGCAACCCCTAAAATTGATTCTAAAAATCAACTTTATACCATGCCTTAGCTCCAAATCCGAAAATCTAAGCCCTTTGAAAATCTCCTATCTTGGCCCAAAAATATGCCAAAAATGCAGCCTATCACCATAATTAGTGCCCTAAATATTGGTTTCTAATAAGGATTAAAAACCCTTTTACAATGTTTTACCAATATTTAATTTTATTTAAATTGAATAAAATCCAACATGAATAAACACCTATACTACCCATAGTTTCTCACTTATAAAAAAGTCACTAAGTATAGGAAATACAAAGTGGGAGAAGGTCGACATGACCTTTCTACCCACTTTCACATGATTCGGTTATGAGGTAGTGAGGTGGCACATTCTTCACTCTCGAGGTCTTTAAGATTGAACCACTACAATTAAGGCATTTGAATGTAACTGCTTGGCGGACTCCAAAAATATTAAGTTCATCTCCATTCTCGAACTTGGTGATTTGATCTCTTCACAGAGAAGACAATAAGGAAAATCCGCAAACCCTAGTCTCTCTTTGCTAAAAGAAAATGATGTAACTCAGCCTCTCAATGATGAAATTTGGGTTCTCTGCAGTTAATTTTTTACTAGTGTGCACTTGATCTGAAACTTGATATGCTGAGCTTTGTATTTTGGAACTCAGAACTACCTAAAAGTAACTACTTAACTCTTAGCTGTGACTATTGCATCAATCATGGCACTTGGCTGCAAATGGTAAGCCACTGTCCCCTTGTATTTACTATCATTTCTTTTACTGTTCATTCCTGGTAGGCAAGTATTCAGTGACTGTCGACCTCCTTTGCTGGGCATAGCATTGTTTGAACATCATCTTACAGCTTTCTATTTGTTTCTCGGCTTGAATATAGCATTATTTTAAATCATCATAAGTCTCAATTTTCTATTTATTTAGATTTTACATCTTTTGCTTTGAGTGTTAAAACCGTGACTTATGGTAATTTAGGCTCATGGGTTTTTGAATAGAAAAGAACTTGAGTCATGACTATGTGACTGTAGCCATTCAATGAGTAAGTTGAGACTTGGTGATTTCTTCTCTTCACTTATCACTGTAACTTTAACCTCATTCTTCTGGAGCTCAACCTTTCTCTAGAGCCATGACTAGAGTTCTTCCACCATGCTCATGAGTTTAGAACCGTGAGCATATCCCTTTCCATCAAACAGTCAGCTTCATAAAATCCATTAATGTGATTAATACCAAAGCTTCTATTTTCAAATAGGAACTTCCATCTATTAAAGCTTGGTTGAATACTGTTGTGATTTGCACTAACAACTCAGCAAGGGGAAACTTGGCCTTTGTCATGTACTCAGTCGTAACTCTATTTTTCTTTCCATTTATGGAACCCAAGTTACAACTATTAGCTCATTGACCCACATGACTTCGAGCTTCTCTGACATAAATCATGGCCTTGACTAGTGGAGTTTCATCTTTTTTTGAACTCGGCTTTGCATAACTATGAATTAACACCAGTCAAGGACTCAGCATCAAAAACCAGTAAGTGTTCATTCTCTTAAGTTTACAACCTTATTTCCATCTTGAAGACTTATATTTCATATATCAGTTTTACTAACATGGCCCTTTGCAAATGTCGATAGTGCCAACTTCACATCTTGGCCTTTCTCTTTCAATTCTTGGAAACCCTAGTTTAGCACCATCTTGTCAAAACACATGAACTCGGGAGTAACAGACAACTAATGGAAACTCAGTTTTTTTTTAACTTGGGTTTGTCTATGCTTAACAAACCATGATTCAATGATGGCACGAACTTAGCTTACACCCTTGGCTTTCAGCTGTGACCATCTTCCACTGGTAGAGACACTTGATAACAACTCATTAAAATTGTGGGCTTATGACTGAAAGTTGTAGTAGTTGTATTCAGTTTCACTATGACTACTTTTTGTCATAAGATTCACAGTCTTTGGGAGTTGACAAAAAAAAAAAAAAAAACATGACCAGAGTTTTCAAAGAACACAAGCCACTTGCTCATAAAGATAAGTACATTTCTTTTCTACCTGTTGTTTATTTCAATTTTTTCCTTGACAGCTCATGTTACATTATTAACATTCTGAATTCTTAATTCAATGTTGAGAACAGAGAATACCCTTGAGCTCACTGGTACATGGAAACATATTCAAACATAATCCTTTTCTCTTTTAAATATTGAATCTGAACTTTAAATACAAGAAATGCAACCAGATAAAAATGTTTGTTCATTGTTAATGAAGTTCGAGCATGGGCTCAAGACACTAAAAAACATTAGAATAATATTTAATGAAGTTCGAGCACGGGCTTTTGACACTCACTAAATATCAAACTGAAAACATTTTAATTTTATGGCCTAATTCTGAAGCATTCTTTTGTAATCAGCAATAATGACATTACTTGAATCTGTACTTTTTAAATCAACAAGGACATAATGTACCAGTATTTATGTAGCTGTATTTTGTGATTTGAACATAACTGCTTGCAACATTTGACATTTCCTATAGCAGTTATCTTTGAAATTCCAGCTTGATCTGCATCTTTGACAATGACTGAATGTGAAAACCAGTCAACTCTTTTCTACAAAATAATTTGTTAAGCTCTCAAACAAAATCATTATGAAATGGTTAGATTAGTGAACATAATAAGCAACTTGCAAATTTACTTTCAAACTATTATGTTCACTAATCTAGCCATGAACTGCATTATCTGAAAAAGGTTTCTCAGTTTGGAACATACTAAGTCCCTTTGATTCAGATTTCTGATTAATAAAAAGAACAACATACACCACAATGATCATAAATATTAAAAGGATTCATATCATAAAAAAGTCCCTTTAATACTACCTTGCAGTGAGTGTTAGTGTACATTTCCTTATTGCATTTAGTTTTCAAATTGATATGCAGTATTAAAATTTGATTGTTACAATATGCTATTTGTTTCTTATGCATTGCTTAGATCCAACAGGATCTAACCACATTTTCTCTCTTATGCAGATATGAACCCTAAAGACCTAAATGCAGATGAAGACTCGGACCTTGAAGACCCTGGAATCTGAGACCTAGCAGACAACTAGCTGACAACAAACCAACACAAAGACAATGCATGGGACCCCTATTCCATACTTCAATCTTTTCTTTACAACTCTGCAAATGTACTCTACTTATTGATATGAAATATGGAACAAGAAAGGACATTTGTATATTACAATCTGTTTGAATGCACAATGTAATGATCATTTATGAATTTTGAAATCTTTGGAATAGTTGATCAATACTTAGAGTACAATGATGACATCTAGAATAAATGCAATAATGACATGTAAACTAACAAAACCTGCAAGGTAGTGTTAATTAGACAAACAAATGCAACCTTTTCCTATTTATGCTTATTGTATTGTATGCTATAATTTTGAGTAATAGTAATGATTTCCTTTCCTTTTCCACTTTTCCTTATCCTCTATGATTTAGAAGATGAACTATCAATAACTACTTCTAGTTCATTTTGACCCAAAGAGGGACCTCCTACAATATCCTTTGTCATTATAGCACCAATAACCACCAAACCAAAGATAAGATTCTCCTGAAAAGTCATGAAATATGCCTTACATGCATCTACCTTATCTTCCAACCCTTCCAAGTATCCATAAATCTATTTACCAAAAGGAATGTCGGTCCTCCATACAACATTCTCATTGTCAGAAAAGACCTCATGAAATAGAAAAGTAAGAACATAACCCTGTGTGCTATAAATGTGTCACACTTCTATGGATCATTACATCCAAGGAAACTCAAGAATGAGCCCTCACAAATTGATCCATAGCTCCCTAAGCATGGAGTGCAAGGGTTTTTAAGAATGCTCTCAACTAGAGCTATTTAGCCTATAACCTTGCTAGTAAACCATGCAATGGGAGATTCAATGAAGACAAGGGAAAGAATGCCAATATCCTCAAGAATCAAGAATGAAAATGCAATGCAATGCTAACTAGAAATGAGAATGCAAGCTAAGCTATGAAATGAAATATGCAAGTATTACAACCCAAGCTAATTAATCTATGTGAGCTAATCTAGAGCATAGAAATGAAGCTAATCTAAGAAAGCATAAATATGAAGCTAAGCTAAGAATGCAAGAATGAGATGTAGATGCTAAGAATGCTCCATATCTTCAAAAGCTCCAAAGTGACCTAGAAATCCTGCAGCATAAAGTTAGCATAAAAAGTTGGGGATCTAGAATGAAGAAGAGAGCTCTCCTTTTAAAGGAAATGAGAAGGAATGGACCATGGAGATTAAAAGGCAAAAGATTTAATCAAGGGTGGAGCTTGAAAGAGGAGAAATCCATGTGCACAAATATCCTCCAATGAGAAAATAAGAGTTGACTTTTGTGTCCATATGAGACAAAAAGTGATTTTTCCCTTTTTATAAAATAAGAATAATGCTTTATTTGTGCAACTTAGGATAAGAGGAAAAGTGGGGGCTTTTATTTATTTAAAAGGGGAGGAAATATTCCTTTTAAATAAATAAAAACTTAGGCTAAGATGGTTAGCCCATAGAAAATAATCGAATAAATGATAGAACTAGGATTTGATCAAGAATAAGCAAATTATGATTTAGCAAAAGGGGCTAATAGTCTAGGTGACCATTTTTAGGTGTATACATTTGCCCCTCTTTGACTAATGTGTGATCGATCTGGGAACACATGCAATCAAAGAATGAAGTTGAAATGTGAGATCAATTTGGGATCACAAAGCAACTTAGATCAGCCAAGAAAGCAAGAGATAGCCAAGAAGGCAAGAAAATAGCGATCTGACTCCAAAGAATGAAGTGTAGAGAGATAGCAAATCCTGCATGGTCAGCCTGGTAGCGATAGTACTGAACACTTAGGAAAGAGATATCCAATAAGATATGATGTGTCTGCCCCCTCAGGATCGAAAGTGAAATCCAGGTAGAGGGAAAGCAGAAGCAAGAGCAACATGATCAAATCACAAGAAATCATAATCAAAGAAAGAGAACAAAATAACCATCAAGTAGTGAAGATATGCCCACACATGGGACATGGGGCATGAACCAAGTGGTCCCTCAACCCGAAAACAACACGGAGGAGAGGAATTTGAACATGGGATTTGAAAGTGAATGAAAGACTGGAAGTTTGAAAGAGATGGGAATGAAGAGGTGAAGAATGCCCCAACAAAGATCGAAGGATCAGGCCTCAAAAGGTTAGCCAACTATGTAGAAGAAGGAGAAAGGCAATTTGGGTGATCTAGGTGAACTCGGATTTCAATTTGGATCCCGAAATGAATAGAAAATGATGTGATATGAAAGATAAGAAGTGAAAGACATGATCGGGAAGAAGCAAAAGGTGAGCGCAGTTTGATTAACAAGTCCATGAAACATGAAAGGAGAGCTCTCTCCATATGCAAGATGCAAAACTAAACTAATATGAACCTAAGAATGCAAGCTACATGAAACGTGGTTTACTTGCAAGGTTACAATGCTAATAGACATCTAATTATCATCATCGAGCATTAGGTAGCACCGTAAGATCATACAATGCACACTAGCATAACTATGTGGATATGAATATGATCTTTATCAAATAGAAATGTGGAAATCCCACCTAGGCATCAAAGACATGTAGGTCAAGATGACTAGTGTAGTGAGATTACCTAAGTTTGATATAGCAAGATTATGCTCACATCGAGACACAAGAAAGTCAGGATGGCTATAAGCATGCACTTGCAAAACAGTCAAGGATAATATCTTGTAGGTCCATAGTGTCAAGTAAGACCAGCATAAATGCTCATGACAGTTAGGACCAACAAAATATACCCACAAGCAGAAAAAGCAATAAAACATGTTCTCATTCCCTCAGTCTTCTAGCTATGCATCATCGAAAATGATCATAGGGGGAGAACACTCAGCAAAGAAAGCATCATAGACAACACACAAAGAAATAAATCCAAGCAAGTCTCAACGAATCAAATGTTTAAGTGCGTGTGTGTAGGTCATAGAGTCAAACTTTGAGTATCACATCTGCCAATGAGAAATATTGCATCATCTAGACTGTAGGTAGGATATCTGATAAGTGTTGAGAAACAATCGATGCTAAGGTAGTGTTGAAAAACACAATTGGGGTGGTGTTGAAAAACACCATTTGCAAGGTGCCTAAGAAACCCAGACACACAAAGAGACCCAAGATAAGCTCAAAACAACAGATGCACCTTAGACTAAGACAAGAATCAATTCCAGGCTAGGAGAGGCAAAGCGAGAAGTGGAGCGAAGGAGCACCACGCAAGAGTGATAGACATAGATGCAGAGGGTCTCAAGCAGCGCCTGTTTCCAGGTTTTCACCACTTGATAGATTTATTGCAATTTTTTCAGGACTTTTTTTTTTAAAAAAAATTATTTTTGCTACCAAGGCACCTGTTTCTAGGTTTTCACCAAGGCACTTTTTCAAATTTTTTTTTATTTTTATTTTTTATTTTTTGTGAGACATCAAAGCGCTTATTGCTAGGTTTTCACTAGGATGCTCATTTTTTCAATACTTTTTAGGATTTTTAGGATTTTTTCAGGATCATATATGAATTTTTTTAGAATTTTTTTAGGATCAATAAATATGTACAAAGAATGCCCCAGATAGAAACGGGCATCAAGAATCTGCTTCCTCTAATGTAGAGAACTGATAGGCCCCAAGCCCAAATGTTGCAACTGTGATGATAGGAGGTCTCAACCTGTTCAACCAATAATAACCAGCCCTAAGCAATGTCTGAGCTAGTGAAGGATCGTTAGAAAGTGATCCACATATGCCATCATGGATTTCAGCTAGCACTTTTTCTGACTCCTCTATTTCTAGACACTTAAGGAGAGTTCCATCTAGACCCTTCCTATACAAGTCACCAGAGACAAAGGAAAAGTGTAAGGGATGGCAGAAGGAATGATGTGGTGGATTTGCAAGAGGAATATGAGGTGGAAGATATGAAAAGATGGTAGGATTGTAAGATTTGTGAGCAGGATAGCATAATTTGTCCACCAGGAACTTGAAGTGAAATTTATGCTTTTTCATTTGTAAGATGGATGTTGAAGTAACCAAGGCATTAGCAACTTTGTTCTCAGCTTTATGAATCAGCTGAAGTATAACAGATATGAGATCATGCTTAAAGTAGTGCACCATTTTTTTGTAGAGAATCAGCTTGTCATCTTTTATTTGATAATCAGTATTTTTGAGCAGATTTTTATTTTTACTTTTCTTAGGTTCGGATACCACCAAAATGTGGTTTTCACCATCCGACCATTGCTTTTTTCTTTTGACTTGATGACTGTGATGTTTGATTGTTGATTCAATATTTTTTGTGGCTAGTTCGCTGGTGGAAGAAGTAACAGGTGTTGATGCGAGATGAAATGAAGTGACTGGTTCAATAGCATTTATGTGAGGGATATCATCTCTGGTGACAAGAGAAGTTGAGCCTATAGGGTAAGCTCCAAAAGTAGCTAGATCTAAATTTGTCATAGAAGGACCAACATAGTCTACTAAGGCAATACGGGGAACAAACCCATCAGACCCTACACAAGACTCATCAACTACATCGGGATGGTGACAAGAGGTATGAACTACATCAACATCCATATCTATCATGGAAGAACCTTCTGGAAGAGGCTTAAGATGCCAAGAAGTAGAGATGCTCATGTCATTAGTATCAGTAGATTTACATTCTTCTCCCCAAAGAAATGAAGTAGAAGGAAGATCATCTCCCATGTGAGCCATAGTGTACAGTGGTGACTCATCTATATCTTTGTCTGAGTTACTGAGCATGGGATTATTTCTAGAATCCTCTCTATAGATCCACTCTTGAACAGCTTGTTCTTTGTTTTCTGCCTCTAAAGAAATGGATGAAGGAACAAAAGTATCAAAGATTTTCATAGCAAAAGTGGAAGGCTTCATCAGATCAGAAGGTTTCCCATATGACCTAGGAGAAATAGGTATAGAAACAAAAGAATCTAGTTTATATTCACCCATACCAAGGCTCGTCAGCTTGAGTGATTTCTTAGCAGCAACTAGAGACGTACTAGGATTAACAGAAGGTTCATTGTGAGGAACAAATTTTTCAGCAGCAGCAAGAGCATTAATAGCAATAGTATGGTCCCCAGGAATCACAACTTCAGTGCCATTGTACAAAAATTTGACACACTGATGATAAGTAGAAGGAATAGCCTGCATGTCATGGATCCAAGGATGACCCAAAAGAATGTTATATGCGAGTGGGATGTCCAATACTTGGAAGCTAATATCTTTCATGACAAGGCCCACTTGGACAGGTAGCGTGACAAGACCTTTGGAAGATCTTTCCACTTCATCATAAGCTTTTATAGTAATCTTCTTCTTAGATTCCACAGAAAAATCTGACAAACCCAACTGTTGTATGACATTGAAAGAAACAATATTTAACCCTGCACCATTGTCTATCAGGACTCGGCGGACTTAGGTATGGTAAACCAAAACTTCAATGTGTAAAGCTAGATTATGTGGGTGAGCAATGAATATGTCATCTTCTGCAGAAAAGGAGAGAGATAGCGAAGATGAGATGTGGTTGACCATAGCCTAAAATTGATCTGGATCAATGTCATTGGCAACACGTGTTGTACGTAGAGCCTCATCAAGAATCTCTCTATGTGAAGGGGATAATTGAAGCAACTCAAGGATAGAGATCTGTGCTGGTGTCTTTTACAAATGTTGGACAAGATCATAGCTAGGGGTGGCTGAAGGAGCCACTTGTTTGGAAGGCAAAGCGTGCTTGGGATCTTGCACAATTTTAAGGACAATCTTGGCTTGCCCCCTAGTAACAGCATTCAGTGTCTCACTTTGGGAAGATGAACTGTCACATGTTTGCAAGACCAACTTTGGTGTACCATGATTGGCTTTATTATCATCTTGAGACCTCATCATTAGAACTCTCTCAATGGGCTCTACCATGTTAATCATAGGCACATTAGAAGGATATGTATAATTGATCTTTGCATCATAATTCTTCTTTTGAGAGGTTTCCCCCTTTTCATGCTTAGGTAGAGGATCCTTGAAAGCTATGTGATCAGCATTTTTAGTTAAGCCATCAGTGGAGATTGTGCCATTCTCAATAAGATCCTGAATATCATCCTTAAGCCTAAAACAATTATCTGTCGGATGTCCCTTGTTTCTGTGATAATGAAAATAATGATCCTCTCTCCACCAATCAGGCTTATTTGGTGGATCCCAGTTACCAGGTTTATCAGGAAGCGTAAGATATCCATTGTCAACCAAAGTCTTAAGGATCACATCGTAAGGTTCTACCAACTTGGTATAGACTCGCTTTCGAAATGACTTCTTAGGCTTATCTGCATATTGAGGTTTAGGAGCATTGTGAGCGTTGCTAGCTTCTTGTTGTTTTGCTGCATAGATAGCGTTGGTGAGATTGAAAGTGGGCTCTTTAACTTTAGGAGCATCAACAACCCCATCATTAACAACATACTTGTTCTTATTCCAAGGTTTGTTCTTGTCTTTGCCATTGCCTTTAGCATCTTTATTAATAACAATATCCCCTTTTCTTATAGCTACATCCTCAATTCGATATGCACTTTCAACCATGTCATTGAAAGAGGAGAACAGTTGCTTCCTTAGATCATAAAATAGCTCAGGCACAAGTGTGTTGACGAAAATGTCAATCTTTTCTCTTTCAGGTAGCGGATGAGGATATCTAGAATACAATGACCTCCAACGTTGTAATTTGCAAATGGCTCACCTTGATGTTGTCTTAAATTACCGAGATCTATCATGGTGACAGGTTGTTGGATGTTGTAAGAATAATGTTGTGTGAAGCACATAGCCAACTCATCAAAAGTCTTCAAAGGTGGTGTCAATTTTGCAAACCATTCTAAAGCTTGGCCTCTTAAGCTTCGAGGGAACAGTCGTAGAAGAAATGTGTCTTCATGAAGAAAGTCCATGCTAAGAGCATAAAAGTGATGCACATGGTCATGGGGGTCACCATTTCCATCATACTTGTCATATTTGGGAACCTCAATATCCCTAGGAAATGGGGCCATGTATAGAATTTTATCAAAAGGAAGAGCACAAATTGATTCTACAAAAGAGACCTTTGGAGGCTCTCTTTCTAATGCCATTTGGGTAAAGCGTTGATTTGTCTGACGCAGTTCTTCCTGAAGGACTTCCAATTTAGTTGGTACTCTTTGTTGGATAATTTGTCTGACATCATAGCCAGGAGGAAGCTTGTATCCTCTAGAAGTCATATATTGAAAATATTGATCACCATTACGCTCTAAAAGCTTATGCATAATTTGTTGGGAGACCACATCTTGTTCAAATCTCATAAGATCCTCACTAGAAATCTCATCATCAACCTCTGCCTCATGTTGAGAGGGAGGAGGTCTAGGAGGTGAAGAAGGCATACCAAAAGTAGGTCTTGGAGGAGATCTTGGTGGTGTGTTGTTGCCATTGTTGCCATTAAAAAGAGGTCTATGCTCATAGTTACTAGTCTCAGGTTGCTCATAAGACACTCCTCTATAAGTCATACATCTAGCAGCATCCATCCTTTGTTGATTGTGTTCTTTGTCTAAGCGCGCTTGGTTATCTTTATGCTCAAAATGTTCTTGCAAGCGTTGAAATTTTTCTTGTTCAGTCAAAGTGAGTGAGACACTGTCTGTGTTTTTGGGGGTCTTGAATGCGGAAAAGAGGAAACCTCCTTTGTACCATGGGGTAGCCTTAGAATCCTCAGATTGGTTAGAACTAGAACTATTGTTTCTAATGGGCACTCGGGAGCATCTAGTTGGAGAAGGTAACTGTGTATAATTAAATGGAGGATGACTCTCTTGCTCAAATTGAGACTGAGTTCTAACCGGCATGAAAAGAGATGTTGGTTGACTAATAGAATGAGACAAAGTTTCTCAGATTTGAGATAAGCAAAGCTAATAAAGATCACTTGTCAAAGTAGAACAATAGAGAGATGGCTCATCAAAAGTGCTCAAGCACTTACAGCAATCAATTGACCAAAGCCGAGCAGCAAGCAAGAAGCTCAATAAGCAAGTAGCTAGAGAGGTAATCGTGATGCGACAAGTGATCAAGAGTAGCATTTGTTAGACTCAAACCCAATACTTTTAGCTCATTTTTTTCAGTCTAGAACAAATTTGAGCATGCAGATAATAGACCAGCTTCAGGTAAGAACAGAAAAAGACACTCTACGACAGGTTAAAGTGCAAGTTTAGCAACTCCAAATTGCAATAGCAACAAGATAGCAAAAAGATTCTGGGCAACACTTTCCAAGCAGACAGGATGATATTTCTCAATCGGGCGATACTTCACCTTAAACCAGGTGATAGACCTCAATATACCAAAGCGATAGACTTTAGACAAAGCAAGTGATAGATAGTAGGCGCGAACTATCACGCGATATTTCTCAGTAAGGCACGTGATACTATTGCAGATTTGTATGACTTTTTGACCAGTGAACATAAAAGTCTCAATTTTGAAGCATTTTGATCAAGGTCAAAGGTTGGATAGTGCAATTTCTTAGTTTGACAAGCAGTAACAGTAGATAAGAGATAGGTTTGCAAACAATATAAGATCAAACATGTCATAGAATACTTGAAACAAGGACAAAAGCAACCTTGCCAAGACAAGCACTTGTGATATCAAAATAGAGAAATTCTATGAATGCTATCGTTTGTTTGAATGTTGAGAATGTTTACACTGGTATAGCACAATCGAAGACAATTCAAGCAATTACTACCTAGAAGGACAAGGCTCATTACTTAGCAACTTGGCCCACAACTTGATGCTCCCTTGCCTCACACCAAGTGGTTGCCCACAAGAGATATTGGCATTGTCATGGAAGTGTCAAAAACACAACCAAAAGAACACATATGGTGAGTGTCTTGGGGTGATTTGGGTAAGTCCACTTGGATCAATCCTTGCACCAAGAAGCTAAGCAGCTAAAATAAGGTGGCCTCTATCTAATGGTTCATAGTAAGGGCTTCCGTTCATAACACCCCTCTTGCTCTTCATAAAGGACTAGGACCTCACGGCCTCAAGAGTACCTTAAGCATTCTTGCTCAATGCTTTCCCCATGGTCGCAATCCCATGAGCTACTCACATCAAGCGAAGATAAGTGTTATGTCTACCAAGGTTTTGTGTCCTCGATAGCCTTGAGATTGTAGTGAGTTGGAATCACTCGCCACGAAGAAAAATGATGACAAGGTTGTCCCCACTTGGGTCGTTCCTCTTGATTGCTCAAGAGCAAGCCTGCTAAAGGATTCTATACTAAACAAAGAATGGATGATTTTTGAGGTTCAAGGTTTTTGGTTCACCACAAGGGTGAAGAGCATACTCCCCTATCCCAAAAACTTCTCCCAAACACACCAAGAAAATATTCAATTACCCCCTTGCTTTCAAAATCCCAAGATGGGTCAAGATTTATGTTTCACCACAAGGGTGAAGAGCATACTCTCCTACCACCTCAAAATTCCTACAACAAGGTATTAAGTGCCTAATAAATGAAACAACTAGTTTTTGCCACACTTAAAAGGAAAGCAAATAAACAAGCAAGATTTTTTTTTTGTTTTTATGCTTGGGTAGCCCTGCAAAAACCATTAGTAGCCCTCTTTGACATGCGTTCTTTTGGCAAAATATCTCAAGCAAGTGCACCTACAAGCACAACTTGTTAGCTCCACAATGATTAGCACATCAAAAAAATTAGATAATCTGTAAGAAATAACTGATCAAATGACAAAATCTAAAAATAAAACCATCATGGTTGGATTAGGCTCGGAAAGACCTTTCCAATGATATATCACACTTTGATTTTCAATACCATTTGCAAGATAGATAAAATAACTCAAAAATAGCTCTCTGCCAGGTCTAGGCGATATACCTCAGACTTCACCAGTATCGCGTGGCACAGTTTCCTGTATCTGGGTGATATACCTCAGTCTGAGTGATATACTTCACAATAGGTGGGCGATACTTCGCACGACACCAGGCGATATACCTTAATACAGGCGTGTGATTCTTCTGAGATGCGAAGTGTCACGCGGGTATTATAAGGTATATCACGCGATATACTGAGAAGTATCACGTGATATTCTGAGATAGAAAACTAGAGAACAAAAATTACGCTAAAAACTTGCCAAAAAAATGACAGAAAATGATGAAAATGATGAAAAAGAAGGGACAAAGTCAGCCTGCTCTGCCCCACGGTGGGCACCAAAAATGTGTGTTATAAATGTGTCACACTTCTATGGATCATTACATGCAAGGAAACTCAAGAATGAGCCCTCACAAATCGATCCATAGCTCCCTAGGCATGGAGTGCAAGGGTTTTTAAGAATGCTCTCAGCTAGAGCTATTTAGCCTATAACCTTGCTAGTAAACCATGCAATGGGAGATTCAATGAAGACAAGGGCAAGAATGCCAATATCCTCAAGAATCAAGAATGAAAATGCAATGCAATGCTAACTAGAAATGAGAATGCAAGCTAAGCTATGAAAGGAAATATGCAAGTATTACAACCCAAGCTAATTAATCTATGTGAGTTAATCTAGAGCATAGAAATGAAGCTAATCTAAGAAAGCATAAATATGAAGCTAAGCTAAAAATGCAAGAATGAGATGTAGATGCTAAGAATGCTCCAAATCTTCAAAAGCTCCAAAGTGACCTAGAAATCCTGCAGCATAAAGTTAGCATAAAAAGTTGGGGATCTAGAATGAAGAAGAGAGCTCTCCTTTTAAAGGAAATGAGAAGGAATGGACCATGGAGATTAAGAGGCAAAAGATTTAATCAAGGGTGGAGCTTTAAAGAGGAGCAATCCATGTGCACAAATATCTTCCAATGAGAAAATAAGAGTTGACTTTTGTGTCCATATGAGAAAAAAAGTATTTTTTCCCTTTTTATAAAATAAGAATAATGCTTTATTTGTGCAACTTAGGATAAGAGGAAAAGTGGGGGCTTTTATTTATTTAAAAGGGGAGGAAATATTCCTTTTAAATAAATAAAAACTTAGGATAAGATGGTTAGCCCATAGAAAATAATCGAATAAATGATAGAACTAGGATTTGATCAAGAATAAGCAATTTATGATTTAGCAAAAGGGGCTAATAGTCTAGGTGACCATTTTTAGGTGTATACAAACCCATAAATCAAAGTAGAAACCATAACTGTCTTCTACTGATATCTTCACATTCAATTTTAAATTGTCTGGCAACATTTTTCATAAATCCATTTGTACAGTCTCATTCACCATTTTACATGACATATACAAAGCCATAGAAGAATTAGAATCATCATGATTATGGAATTAAATTTTGTAAGACATGTCATGAGCAACATACCTTATGATAGGATTATCAATGGTAAAGATTTGAAATGCAAGCTAATCCCTACCTATCATTGTCAAGTCTTCTACCTCTTCATAGTTGATGGATTTCTTTGTAGGTACCTCACCAATACTATACAAATCAATAATTCCTTAATTACATCCTTCATCACATAGTAGGGTATATCCAATACCAAAGTTTCAACTAGAAATTGACTCAGCACAAACTGAATAAATCCTTTTTCATCACACCATGGAAAACTCTCCCCAAATGTCAAGCCCTAGATTTCTGACTCTCTACATTATGTCCATGGCAAAACTAAATTATAATTTCTTTATATGACTATGATCAAATTCATTCAACTCAAACCCTTTCCCCATTCTTCTTTTCACACCAACATGAATAGTGGATTTGGATGCCAAGAACTCCTTATAGATTTTCTACTTTTGTCACTATGCAAATTCACAATTTTTCTTCTCGAGATATAGTACCAAATGATTTAAAAATTCTACCTTTTAAAAACCACAAATTATCATGATTAAGATTCATGCCTGAATTAGTTATCACTTATGTAATCATTGTACATCGGACATCAATCACTCGAAACCATCTTGTCATCATTAATGCTACTTCACATACATTGAAAAAAACTTGGTTGCAACTAATATCTCATTGGAATTAGGGAGGTGTAAATTTTGAATTTTACAATACTCCCCTTGATCCAAATCTCTTAGCTCAGTTGTTGATAGGACTAGTACCGAGATCTGGTACCACTGAACCATCTACATCATCAGATTTCTTACTCTGCTCTATATTTTTCTTCTAAATCTCTTAGCTCAGTTGTTGATAGGACTAGTACTGAGATCTGGTACCACTGAACCATCTACGTCATCAGATTTCTTACTCTGCTCCATATTTTTCTTCTGAGATCCACTAGATTTTATAGTATGATTATCACACCTGGTATTTACTGGTACACTACCATATTTGCATGATTTAGCATTGTGACCATTTTTTCCACATCTAAAAAAATTCATATTCCTTTTTCCCAAACTTCATCGATGGATGATTAGATCTGTATTGACTAGCTTTATGACCAAATTTATGACATGCATAGTAATTTCCATGAAATATACTAATCTTTTCATTCTCCTGATCTGAGACTTGACTCTTACATTGAGTTGGTTTGTGACCAACCTTATGATAGATAAAGCATTGAATTCTTTTTCCCTTTCTCATTCTACAATCAAGTACCTTGTGACTAATTTTTTTTCCAAACATAACACCAACCATTAAAAGATAAATATTTTGAGCATTTGGTTGTCTTACCAAAGACCTTTTTATGGATGGATTATGATTTTTGTCCTCACTTGTCATTTTAACCTTTGCATCATCCTAAATTATCATTCCTTTACCTTTTTCATTCTGATTTGAGCATTCTCATTTATCTTTCTGGCCTTTTTTCATGTCCAATAAATGATCTAAAATAGTACTGCTTTCACATGCCTTAGTTTCTAACCTTAGCCTTTCCAATTCTAGCTTTAACTTCTCATTTTGTTCTATGATTTTTCTTATCGCCTCCTTGAAATTTTATTCGATCTCTTTCCTATCTTCCAATGCCCTTTCTAGTTCAAATCTTGTTATCCAAACATTCTTTGACTTGTAATTTGATCTAGTTATAATGAGATCTTCCATCTGCGCTTTTTCCTCTAACTCCATCTTTGGTTCCTGATCTAGATCTGCACTAACAAATTTTGATTTTCTTAGCTCAGTTAGTTCCTTTTCCAGCTCTATAATTCTATCCTTTGATTTCTTCAATTCTTGACTGACCTCCTTGTGCCTAGCTTTAGATTTCTTAATTTGATCCCTTACTTTGCAATGCAAGTATTTGCTTCTTTTAGTTTTTCCTTTAGCTCCTCATTTTTTGACTCAATACCTTTAATGTCACTCAACATGATCTACCAATCCTCCTCAATGTATAAACCTTCTTCCATCTATTCAATAAACCAATATCTCCCTCAAGTGGTTTAAGCTTTATCTACAAAGTAGTAGGCTCTTATACCAATTGTTAAACAGACTGACTAACTGAGAAGGGGAGTGAATCAATTATTCCCACAAAAATTATAAAATGTTTCCCCTATTGGTCAAATCATAAACAAAATTAATAACAACTTCATATTTTTCGATTAAGCACATTAAATATCCACATAAAATGTATACATGAAGAACACAAAAAACACCAACAC
The DNA here is from genome assembly GCA_027943335.1 of Chamaecyparis obtusa. Taxonomy (NCBI): domain Eukaryota; kingdom Viridiplantae; phylum Streptophyta; class Pinopsida; order Cupressales; family Cupressaceae; genus Chamaecyparis; species Chamaecyparis obtusa. The sequence continues at coordinate 1,858,010 of BSBK01004847.1, forward strand.
AAAGAACAGTAGGATTTACGTGGAAACCCAATTTGGGAAAAACCATGGAGAAAGAAGATAATTATCATGAAATATAAAACATGTGTTAAGGTGACACTGGTAAGGTGATTTTACAAAGGCTCACTACCTATACAATAAGGCTCACTGTCGATTCAACAAGGTTCATTGTCGATACATGAAGGCTCACTATCGATCAAGATAAGTGCCCTAAGATAGATATCAAAATAGGATTAAAAACTGATTAGATTGCATCTAAACATACATGAATAGTTCCACAATTAATCTCTACCACCATAGACACTAGTATATCACCAAAGGAGTGATCCACTACTCTCAGTATGAAAGTTCCAATAGGATCTTCAATTTTTCACTATAGATACCACTACTCACATACACTTCTATCATAAGATTGTTCTACCACAATCACCACATAAATTCCACACACATTTCACATACAAAGAGGTTCTTCTTTATTTTTTTGGGTGTTTGATCTTAAATATATTGGCTTCACACCAAATGTGTGACAACACCGATGCTATAGATATTATAATTATATTTAATGTAAAGCATCGATCCTAATTCTAGGACATACATAAGAACACGCTACAATGCAACCCACGGATAGGTCGGGCTTAACGTATTATAATTCATTTTACCAAAGCCATCTGAATACTACATCCAAGTCTAAAAGATGAAGAGATAAAATAATTGATACCATCAACTGAATGATCTCCATAGTACGATGTAGCCAATGCACCAAAACTATATGATGAACTATACATCAGAAGGGACTATTAGAAATAGATGAACACCAAAACTATAAAAGAGTAATGATGTATGTAAATCATGGATAGAATACAATACATTTTTCCCTAAAGCACTACTTGACATAAGGAGTTCTCAACCAAAAGTCATATTCAATTATCGATAACCAACAGGATATACCCAAAACCATCAGCAACCAACTGATACCGCCAAAGTGCTGGTATGGAGGTTTTGACATCAATTACAATCAATTCTAGAAAAAATAACAATAGTTCCCTTTACTTTTAGAGGAGATCCAACCAAAAAAATTTGAGTCTACTCAGAAAGCACTACTTGTGGAAGGTTGAAGGATAAATACAAGGAAGATGAGAAGAAGAAAAAATACTCGCCTAAATTCCAAGGCTAGTCATTTTAATTATGATAAGACTGGAATTATGCATTTTAAAAGTGACTAAGAGGAGGAAAATAAGAAAGAAAATGAGTTTTATGATGGTTTTAATGGGTTTTCACATGAGGATAGTAGAGATATATTTTTATAGCCTTAGCAACACATGCATTTGAAGGTGTGTGGTTGATAGAATTTAGGGCCTCCTTCAATATGCCTCCCATTGGGGATGGTTTTCAAAGTATGAAGAATACAATGGATCAAAACTATATGTTTAAAATTAATTTCTGGATCATAAATGTATTTATAATTAATTTTCATTCAAGCATTATCGGTTTCCATAAATTTCTAATGTCCTTGATAGAAAAGTGGAAGTGACCAACCACTTTTGTTTTTCATATTCCAACCTTGGCATGGAATCCAATGAGCTCTAAAACTTAATGATCAAAGTCTATAAGTTTTTTTCTCTAATGGAAGGTGTAAGATGGTATAAAGAGCTATATTTATTGCTAAGGATGTTTGAGTGGATATTTTTTAAACTCAATGCATGCAAAATTCAATGAAATAATTATTCTCTCATTGTAATAAAGAGATTATCACGATCTATAATTTTACTATAAGAACTAGTAGCAATGTCTCTACATAATTCAATGAAACACTATAAGAATTAAAATAAAAAAATCATGTTTGCAATAAAATTGTTTGACCCAATCCACAACCCTACAAAGCATATAAATAACTCCCAAAATCCAAAGCATCAATTTCAAATTTGTCACCCCCTTCCCGCAAACTGTTATGAATTGGCCTAACACGCATCTCATATGTTGCAATGCATTTCTACTTAAAAACATCCATGATGCATTTAAAAGAACAAAAATATGTAATGTCAATAGAGAAAGGAGGATCATTAGAGCATGCTTCAATTCTAATAGGCCCAATAAAGGAATTGATTTTTCACTGTCATCACATATGTCATATACATTTCTAAAAATATTATGTCATACTTTTTCATTTCCATAAATTTGTTTCACCAAGAGGTTTAATTTAGGAGAACCCATATGCCTATCAAGACATCTCTTGAAAGGAATTTCTACACACCACCATGGTATTTTCAAATATCTATAAGAAAAAGGTGAAAAAAATTGTAGGCACACTTTTCATCAAATCATCCATATAGAATTTGTAGTTGACCTCTTAAGATGTACAATCAATTTGCATCAACTTATGTGACAATAAAGATGCCATAAAGCATAGAAACTAGAGGTAATTAATTTTTTTACAATGGAAAACTCATCTAATAAAAAAATACATGTAAAATCATATCAAATCAATTGTGTTTTTTAAATAAAGTTTACTCTTAAATCTATCTTGTAGGATATAAGATTGGTATGAAAATATAACAGCTAGAGATGATCAATAACAATGGTGAATTGACCCAACATTAAACACTAAACCTTCTTTGGATCAAATGTGTGCCAATCAAAATGTGCCTTAGAAGATGTAGGATCAATTTGAATCAATTTTAAATAAAAAAACTCTTTGTGCCAATCAATATCTAGCTTATAACATATAGGATCAATTTGCCTCAATTCAAATAAAACTTTAGTTTTAAGTTTTTTATATTTTAAAACTATCTATTCCTTATACTTTTATTTGTATCCTAACATTACATTTGTTAGCCGATGGGATTTTTAAGGGAAGAAACTAGTGATTGGAATTGTCTCTGGCCAGAATTTTCTTGCCATAAATCCTAGTATTGTCAGAAAATGAGTAGTTGTGGGTCATGGGTAACAGTATTTCCACATTTTTCCTCGCTATGGATCAAATGAAAGAAAGAATGTCCCAATTTTGAAAGGAAGGAAGGTGGGGGATATGATCAAGTGCCCTTAAAAAACACACGCTAAGGGAAAGAAGCATTATGGGTGGGAAGAGGAGTGGAGCCTAGTGCAAAGTTAGGGTTTTGATTGAGGATGAAGATGGGGAGGGATAGGTCAATTCTAATTATGATGGAAATGAACATGTTGGTTATGGCAGATGGGGTGCCCTAGATTTCATGATTTGGCCCCTTTACTGGTGTGTTTCATCAGATTTGATGGTTTTGGGGCTCCTTGAGTTATCTCTATTCTAGGTGTGCATGTTGTTGTGAGGGAATCTCTCTGTGTTTTTCTAGGAGGTTTGAAGGTATGGATGGAATCTTTCTTGCATTTTAAGTCTTTTAGTGTCACTAAAGGCTTTCTTCATGGGTGTGTTCTTGCAGTTTTGTGCAGATTTCTTGTGGGAAGATTGGTTGTGACCGGTCTACATTGGGACCCATCCTTGGTGGTAGTTTCCTTAGCCGTCAACTTATTACCAAAGGTGTGGATAGGCATCTCCCCTATTTGTGGGAGGGATAGCTAGTTTTTCTATGATATACCATTTGATTGGTCAATGGTTTTGAGCATGTGGTTGGTGATTTCAACTGGTGTAACTTTTGTTTGAGTTTAAGGAAGAGGACAATTTTTATTTTCTATTTTTGTTGTCTTCTCATGGGTGTGGTGGTGGATTTGAATATTTTAGTTGTTATTGGGAGCCACTTGGTGTTCGTGAGAGCTGAGGGGGAGATCTTCCTTCCTCAGTGGAAATTGTCTATGTTGGTGGAGGGGGTTTCTCTTTATGGTTGGGAGTTGGGGTGGCATCTTCTCCTTCTAACTTTTTGTGCTCCCTCCCAAGCTTTGTTTGACGATTTAAACTATGTGAGTGTTGCAAACTATCCTTCTATTTTGGGTTTTTTATGTTAAGAGATATTTCTCTGTCTTTGGAAAAGATGTATTGAGGAGGATATGTCGCTTGGTGCTACTCCTCTATTTAAGATGTATGTTGATGTGTTTACTGATATTTGTTTTCTAAGCACAATGATGATGAAGGAAGACCGGTGGAGGCAGTCTCTTACTACTTTTGGATTTATGGTGTTAGATATTGCTATTTGTTTTTATTGTAGTTATTTTGATCTTATCTTGGAGGGAAGTTTGGCTATGGTTCTCTTGTGGTCAACCCTTGCTTCTTTGATTGGTGTTGTTTTTTAAGGTGGTCATGTGAATGCTAACAGTTTTCAAGAGCCTATCATGGCATTTTTTGTTTTTGGTTAGGGTTTTATTTTGATCGAGATGTGACTACCCCTCTTAAATTATGAAGATCCTTGTTTAATATAATTATTTGTAATGGTGATGGTCTGGATTGGGCTCTCTTGTATGGATTCTATGGAGGTGAAGCCTACCCCTATAGAGGTGGGGGATTTTTTTGCTAATCTATTGGGGGAATGGCACATTTTTATCCTAGCATTATTTCTCATCTTCCTTATTGAGGTGGGGGGCATCTCCTATTAAGGTGGGGATCTTCTTGTGGGGGGATGATGGTAGTTTCTTGGTGTGGAATTTTCTTGATTATTGTAGCTCGGATGCAAGAAGGATTTCTTCTTGGTTTTCCCTTCTAATTGTCTTCTCCTCTCCTACTGCTATCGAGGTAGGATCATCTTCTATTGAAGTGAAGAGGATTTTTATTGTAGAGGAGTTTCTTTTCTATTGGGTGTTCCTTGCAAAACCTATATTGAAGGTTGGGGAACCTTGGAAAATTCCCTTTTCTCTTAGCTTATAGTTGTTTGAGAGATTTTGTATTCGAATGGCCTAGTTACCATTCTTGTTATGGCTTTCTAGTCAGTTTGTTGCTAGTAGTGAAGGTTGTGGGGTCCTTATTAAAATACTTGAAGGTTTTGGGTACCTTGTTAAAACCCATTTAGTTTTTCTATCCATTGCTTCTGTTTTGCTGAGTTGAATGCCTATTATTTTTTTTAAATGGATCAGGGCCCTTTCAAAACCCCTGGTTACCTAATAAAAAATATACACCAAGGAAGAAATTAAGCCTAGAAAAAGTTAGTAAACTCTAAATATTTAATACTTTTAGCATAGGATTCAAATGTTAGTGTGTGTTGTTTAATCCATTCAATCATGTCTAATTTTCCCAAATAGATCAAACACCCATACAAAGTAGTGGCAGTTACTGCAATCATGATTTTATTTGAGACATTTACAAGGCAGTAGTATTTTATTATGGTCTATAGTTGAATTATTTGCTCTTTTAATAAAGTATTTATTTGAATTTGAGGGTTTGGTTGTGCTTTCTATCACCATAACTATTTTGAGATTTGATTCAAATACTAAATCAACAAGTCTTCTAAATGGCAACTACGAAGACCAAGGTTACAAAGAAAGTCAGTATTATTTAGCCAAAAAAAAATTTGTCAAAGTTCTCATTTCTCTATAGAGGAAACCTTCAAAGATAAGCTTAGGAAAAATTGTTGGAGGAAATTTGAAGAAGAAGAAGAATTTGTTGTTTGGTCCCTTTTTTTTCCAGTGTTTTGTAAGGCCTTTTTTGATTGTTTTTTTTATCTCTTGCATGTTAATGTTTTTGTTTTTGTTTTATTTTGGTTGTCTTTTCCATGCTCTTAGTTTTACTATTACGTTGGTCTTAAAGATAACTTGACACTTAGGTTATGCGAGTTTTCTATTGGTTGAATTTTCCCTTCAAGTCATATATGTTATAGGAAAGATTTGCACATGGATATTGTGTAGATAGTGCTAAAAACATGATGTTTGAGTAAAGGAATGATACCCACTTTGAGAATAGTTCATAGATAAAACTTTGGAGTCAAATGAAGGAGAACAAAGAATTTTGCAATCATCTCAAAATACAAGTCCAATTCAATTGAAAAATGTTGCTCATAGTGGGTAGTGTTGTTGATGATTAGAGTTGTAAAAGAGTATCTTTGTCTCAATTTTAAAGTAATATTTAGGAGTAGGTTTAATCTTTGCTTCCAACATCCAATGTGATGGTAACCCCTCCACATGAGTTTCAATTTTATAATACTAAATTAATAAGAGATTAATATTGAATATAAAGAAATTCAATATTGAATAGATAACGGCATAACAACCTATATAGGCATTCTTCTGCATGGATTCAATTCTCTTTATTATGTCATGCTCCCACTAAAGTTAGACATTAATATAATATTATAATATGAATACATAATATAATATCATTTAGGATTAAGTTCAAGATTAGATTAGGTTTTTAGTAGGGTTAATGTTATTATATAATTTAGGATCAAGTTCAAGGTTAAGTTAGGTTTTTAGTAGGGTTAATGTTATAATATAATTTAGGATTAAGTTCAAAGTCAGGTTAGACTTGTAGTAAGGTTAAGGTTATAATACAATATAGTAATATAGTGTAACATATATTAATATTATAAAATATAGTAAATATCAATATAATATTACAATGATGATATTCTTTAAAGATCAATTAAAGACAAGGTTAAGGTTAAGATTAGTTTACAGTTAGGATTAACATTTGATTGGTAAAATAGAGCTCTTATTTTAAATATGGGTGATGCCCCCACTATAAACCATGAGAATATCACTCCAACTCCTACTAGTGCAGCCCCCTCTAGCCATGCGAAGAAAGCCATGCAAACCTTTCTTCTCCTTCTTCTCCTGCTCTACTTTAATCTTTAGCTTATAATGTACATCTTGCTCAGCACACCAACCATTGTGTTGAATTCATTAGTTTCTCCCCCTTGTGGTGGGGAGCCTAAGGATAACATCGCCTAGATAGTTGTCTAATGGTGTTGGATAAATTACTTCTCAAACTCACATTCTTCTCCACATGTGGTGAGTGAGTTTCACTCCCACTCTTGAGGAGGGCTATTAGCCTTGATGCTAGTGTGTTGTTTATTTGTTGTATTCTTTTTGCATCACCTTTGTTCATGTGCTATTAATAATTCATTGATGGCCTCTACTTGTAAAATTCAACACCCCTATTTTTGTGTTGTTATCTTTGACACCTTCGAGTTGTGGTTGTGTAAGGGTCATCCCCCTCGCTAGGCTGCTAATTTTAATCAAAAACATTTTATTGGTTAAAAATAAGACTAATGCCATGTTCACGATTACAATTAAGATCAAGGGTTTTTTTAGTAAGATTAAGATTAAATTAATGTTCACAATTCCAACTAAGGTTAGTAAATAGTTAGTCCTAACCACAACCCAAAATATAATCATAGCCCTTAATATAATCCTTAAACCTTATCCTTATTAAATACTAGCCAAAATAGAATTTTGACAATAATCATAAATCTTGTTCAATTTAAGTAACATTAATTAAACTTAATAATTAATAACATAATATGGTTTAAATAATTTGATTAATATAAATTATAATATTATCATTCAAATTTAATTAATAATAATGTGTAAAGTTTCAAATATTATTATTTCCTACCAGATTGCATCCATTGCATTTGAATTTCAATTAGCTTAGCCAATCATTGTAAAGAATTGAATTATTTTAGGAAAAAATTAAAATTTTATCTTTAATTTTTATTTTAAATAATTTTAAAATGTCATTTCTCTATTTTCTTATTGGTTATAATAAGAAGAACATTTACTATTTCTAATAAAAATGGCTTTTATACATTTATTCAAATATAATCTTTACGATAACATTATATGCCTTTAAGTTTGTATTAAAGCCAAAGAAAACAAATCCTCCTTATTCTAATCTCAATAAAATCAATTATGTTTGAGAGAAATTACATTGTGACTTATGCATAAGTGAGAAATTTATCAATTAGGTGTGGGTGCTTTGTCTTCATCCATGCACTTCAAGAAATTGTAATCCCCATCAAGTGTAAAAATAAATTCTTATCTTGAAATTGTTCCTATTTGCAATGGAGGTATATCATGGTTGGGGTGTCTTACACATATTAATTTAATTATAGTATAATTGAATGTAAAATTTGTCTATGATATCTTGTAGTCTTATTTCTTTCATCATTGATCTTTAAATTTATATTTTAAATTTATATAAGTATTTCTCATCACCCTCAATCAAATTCAAGGGCATAACATTGACTTAGGTGAATTTCAAACAATTGATTCGAAGTATTCAATTTTAATTTTAAAATTTAATTTTTTTAAATACATTAAACATCACTAAACATTGTGAACCAATTTAGCACATGTTATTTGGATTTATGTGATGGTTGTCATACTTAAGGGCAATCATTCATATATTTGAATCATATAGAAATGAAAATCATTCACTTATTTGAATCACATAGATGTTATCAATAAGGATGATAAGGTTTTAGTGATAAAGCATTTATAAGAGTAGTACATCAAAATATATTATAGTACACCATCTTAGTTCAATTACATACACATTTTTTATTTCTATATCTTTGTTTAGAGCTATAAAGTTAGTCCATGTGAAGTTTAAATGATGATAAATTCACACATGCACTTTAATAAACTCCATGCATATGCTTTAATAAATCTCCTTGATTTAATAACAAAAACCACCCATCCTTACAACATGAAAACATTGAAAGTAAGAGTGAATAGACTTAATACTACAATGAATTACAATATCATGTTAGTATGATAAGGCACTGAGAGGGGGGGTGAATCAATGCAACCACAAATCTAAAACTTTTACTGATTATCTTTCCAATTAACCAACATCCAAATATGAATATTAAGTAACAATACAACATATAAAACATTCACACATGAACACATAACACAAATATTTTCCCATGGAAACCCTTGTTAGAGGGAGAAAACACATGTGGGGATGATGCCCACAAGATTTCACTAGTGCACTTGGAAATCATCCCTGTTAGGAGAAATTACAACCACCTTTATGAGGTATGTACCTAGTTAAGAGTACTTATAGTCTAGTTAAGAAATAAAATAATCTAGTTAAAGACTACCCTACTAACAGATTTAAAGCTCTAGCTAAAGAGCTACCTTGTTAGAGGATTTTCACTTCAGATCTGTTAGGATCCTACTCACCTTGTTAGGAGTGACCCTGTTAAAGGATTTTTCTTACCAATATTTTAGAATCGACAAGTAGAGAATGACCTGGTATTTTTACTCAATGCATGACAGATCCAATGAATTCCAAATCAATTATGTTTCTTTGAATACTTTATTGTCTCTATACTATCTCCAACAATCATCACAACTCTCTACAACATTAATTTCTTAACAATTTATATACTTGTTCTAGGTCGATGTTAGAACCCTAAAACATTTTAAAAGTTGGCCCTCAAATCCAACTTATCATTATGAGCGAGTGCACCAAAATCAAAATTAAACATCCTCGATGTCGGATTAAAACATTAAAACTCAAAAACATGTTAACCCGACATAAACATTAAACCGCAACATGGATCTAACCAACTATGTCCACCAGTTCACTGTTCTAACTGCCAGTTTCACTTCAATCTTCAATAAATTTAAAAATACTTCAAGATAATTGAAGTGATCATAGGAATAGATAGATGTACCTATCTAGATGTTAACTCTATGATCGTGCACCTTAACTCAATCATCTGCTCCATAAATAATTCATGGTTGCTTGTTTTCAACACTATCACCAATTGACTAAACACTTTGTCATTCTTCAATCTAATCCTTTAGTACCATCGGAAAATATATTTACTTGACATAAACAAAACATGTTTCCAACAATGACAACACCACAACATATGCATGTGACCAAAACATATATGGCATTCATCAAATGCCAACAATATCCCCCTTTGGCATTGATAGAAACACTTAGAAAAATTGCTAAGTGCCAACTCCCCCTTACACTATTCCTATATACATAACAATTTTATGTTTTTACCTATTACTACTCTCCCTTTGACAACAATGACAAAGGTAAAATATATGTAAAAATAAACATTTTATTGATCAAGAGTAGCATAGTACAATTTACAATCTACTAAAAATTTAATGGAACTTAACCTTCAACATTTGTCAATCACTGACCCATGACTTGTGTAAGTTTTCCATTATGAGTATCTTTACATGAAGAAAAAATGTTGATTCCTAAAATCCTTCAATTGTGTTCAGTAGATGAGGTCTCGGGGCTATCCTAAAATCCCTCAATTGTGTTCAGTAGACGAGGTCTCAGAGCTATCTTAGCCCCTTTCAAACTCTTCTATAGAATATCCATCTTAGGTAACAAAATAATTTGAAGCTCCATTAGATTACCAATTATTTTGTTATGTTCATCTCTATAGATCTTCAACTTATGATGAATCTTGCCTACCTCAATTCCAAAAAATTTAGTAGACATATGAACAGGATCAAAACTTTGTGACAAGGTATTTAGTTCCAGTTGAACTTCACCCTTCTTCTTCTCAAGATCTTGCATAAAATAAGAAAAGTCACAAATATTTTTTAGTGTCTTACCTCCTTCATGTAATGTTTCCTTAATTTGGTTCACAACTAGTGTAAGAGTATTTATATCTTTAGCAATAGACTGTAAAAAAACTCATATCTTTTCTTCTCATAATCCTTTTTCGCTCTCTCAAGTGTTGCATCTTTAATATTCGTAATCTCTTATTTAGTAGCAGTAATGAGTTGTCCCAACTACTCAATAGGAGTAGCCTTCTTTTCATATTCAACCTCTAGTACTAGTTGAGAAAATAAATCTCAAACTTTTAATATGACTTGTCCTTCTTACTTCATCTTCTCCTTTTTGGCTTTGGACTTAATTTCTATTGCAAGATTCATCATATCATCTAGGATCATTGAGATTAGATCTACTTGATCCTTTACCAGTAAGTCATCATCATCAATTCTTGTCTTGGATAGAGAGGAAAATGGAATCTTTTCTTGTTCTATCTCAGTAACTACTTCCTCTTGATTAGCTTGCACAGTATCATATGTACTCTCCTTTTCTTGAATTTTTTCTTGTTTGGGTACATCTGTAGTAATATTTACTTGTGTAACATCAGGAAAATATTGGCCAATAACCAATTTTACTATAACATCCTCCTTTTGTTCCTCTTGAATGTTTGGTTGATCAAGTATGTTAATTGGTTTAACCTATGTTCCTTGTGTTGAAATGTCTCATGTGTCATCACATTATCCTATGTAACATTGAAAAATTTATTGTCAAGTGTGACACTAACAACATCAATCTTCCATCCTTCATTGGTTTGAATAAACACTAGTTGACCTTCATTCGATTTGAGTCTCACTGGGTCCTCAACATGTTCAATAGTTTTCTCCATCTTTGCATCATTGAGCATACCAAAGTATTTCATCAAAATTTCTTCATTCTCATCCTATACACCAAGAGATTCACCACATAGAAATCTAGTGAGTCTCTTCTTTGTCTTGAATAAAATTCTTGTGGCAGAAAGTACCTTTTTCACTTCTTGCGACATCTTCGGTTGTAATTTTATTACCACATACTCTACCAATTCCTTATCATGTTTGATTGTAGAATGCCATTTGTCTTCTAGGTTGTTATATAAGGAATTTGGAACTTGAACTTGCAATTCCATCATTGTTTTACTAAATTTATTCATACTATATACAACAACATCTTCAATCAAATCCTTATCACCTTTATTGAACTTATCAAAATATTTGTTCACTTTAATAAACAGTCCCCATTTCTTTACTTCTTGAATTATGTCATCAACACTCATGAATTTATTGAAATCATGACCTACTAATTTTGGAGTAGGGGAACCTACCACCTTAGAATTTTTGCCTTTTGATTTGAGCTCTCTCTACTCCTCTGCTTCAGTTTCTTCACTTTCGTCATCACTTGCACCTTTATATCTCATTGCTTTATCCTTCTTTCTTTTTCCTACAATAGCTTGTGATTTGACTGGTTCTCTTATCGGTGTAGAAGGCTTGGAAACCTTGGATTATTTCTTTTCATAATTTGTCTCCATATATGTTTCTTTAACTTCTTTCTCCTTCTTCATTGTACCACTTCTTGTTTCTCTACTGATTGGGGTACTACCAATTGCACCCACTACTTCCACATCATCTTCTTTTGCTGCCATACCATAAACACTTTCTTGTTATGTAGTGTTCTTTGCTTTGACTTTCTTAATATTTTCCTTAGTAAATCCTCTTTATTCAAATAATTGTTCAACTTCCTTTCTTATTTTCTTCTCACTGATCGGTTTCATTAAATCAATGTGTACTTGCAGGGATTTTTTTCATAAGTCCCAAACCTTGGAGTCTTGGGATGTAATGGTTGAGCTAACAAGTTTTTTTCATATAATGTCAAGATGTCTCCTTCAACTAAATATCTCATAGGAATTACCCATGAGGTCCTAGGCTCAACTGCCATCATCAAACATGAATTGGTATCAACCATAAAGCAAATGGTATCGTTGAATTTTTCAACAATTTCTAAAGGTATTCTTTCTTTCTCATGCATCCTTTTCTAAAAATCTTTCAAATATCCCCATATCTTACTAGTAAATTCACTATCCAATATTTTGATCATGTTATTTATTTGAATACACACTGGAGTACCTATAGTCCATGCTATACTACTGATACCAGGAAATATATTCTAAAAATAGAAGAATAAACATACAATCAACTAACCATATTTAAATTTCTACCTCTTATCCTTCTTTATCTTCTTGAGATTCAACATTAACTTTTCCCTCAGTGCTTCAACTATATCATAATCCTTATTTTCCTTGATCATCATGTGGGTAGTATGAATGGCAGCACCAAGTATATTGTTCACCCGATTGGAGTGATAGACCTTGTATCCAATTACCATTGGTGCATATTTAACTTCTTCATCTATGATATCATTCATAGTCATTGCATGCCCATCCCATCTAGACTTTGTCAATTTGATCACATCTTCCTTGGGAATAGTTCAAATAATAGGTACATTTCTAGTTGCAAATAGATCAATTATAGCATGGATTTCTTCTTTGGTTATCTTATGTGTTATTTACAGCCATATAGATTAATCATGTATCCTGTAGAGAACATATCTTATTTTATCATCTTCAAATTCATCAGGATAGTTAATAGCATGATGAAAACATTTATCAAAAATAAATTTGTACTCATCCTTCAATATCAAATTATCATCACATAGCTTCGTGTACTAATCATAGATAGCTCCAGTACCAAGATCTTCCATCTTGTAGTGACTATAAGCTCTTATGTCTTCCACGTGTAGGAATCCATAGGGTACACTAGTTGGGGTACCCGCTAGATCATTTTCCATCGAATTGAATGGATGGTGTTTCAATTATGGTCATGGTATCTCAGTTATATTGATCAATGTAGGAGTATCCATATTAACTTTCAATCACTCAAATAGATAATTGATAAATACCTCAAACTGTTCACAACTAGGGTTTTTTCTAAGAAAAATGACAATCACCACAACCTCCGATAATTTTTCTCTTTCAGATCACCACAATCAACTTATTTATGTGGCTAAGATCTCTGCAAATGGTCCAAACAACTCTTCTTTCGCTCCGTAACAAGATTCACAATGTGCAAGGTAAAAATGAAATAAAAAATAACCTTTTTATCAACCTTCACATGTGAACATTAAATGTACTAACCAGTTGAAAATACTCTTTTCATTGGTTGATATACAAGCTTATTACCAATTGACAAAACCTTATGTGATTGATCAAAACTTTCTCAAATCAATTAAACATACCTCATTCCATCTATATATGTTGATGGATATTACCGCACACTTGTAGTGGGGGTTCAGAAATGGATTTTTCAATTCTTTATCCCCCCAAGTCAAACGTGACCTAGTTTGATGAAGAGTCATCCACACCTAGTGGTGATGTGAATCTCTCTAATGTCTTGTTGTCATCCTTCTTTTTCCAAATCTTTCTCTTCTCTTTTTTGGTCTCTTCCACATTAACAATTTGTTTTCCCTTTTGATTTGTTGACCAGTTTACCAGTTGGTTTCTCATTCTACAATTCCTTACTAGATGACCAATCTTGTGACAGTGAAAACATGCCATACCATTTGACCTCCATGGTCCAGCATTAGCTCTGTTTATCCTCATTCTCCAGTTCACAGTCATATATCCATAATTCCCATAAATTGAGCACATCACGTTGAATTTCCTTTTCCTTTGGTAAGGGATTTCCCGGTTCACAGGTGACCTTGGATTATTCACTCTTGACCTACATTCATCAATTTTTTGGCCATATTTTTTTCATGTAAAACAATATCTATCAAAGCTACTAGATCTATTGTTATATCTGGATCATATACAATATGGACATACTTATTGCAATTATAGCAATACCCATCAAAAGTGTTAGGCCTATTAACTGACCTACTTCTACAAACATTAGCAGTGTGACCTACTTTATGACAATTGAAACATACAAGCTTATAGGGTTTCTTACCAGGACTGCTTGGATTTACCTTCGGTGGAGACTTTTCTTTTGATAGCTTTTCATCCTTAGTTCCATAAGATTCACCAATCTCAAAGGTAGTTTGACTTGTATAGCCTCAACTGGTTGTCCCCTTGCTTCTTCTTTAACTTCTCATTTTTTCAGAACTCTCATGCAATTTCTTTAGCTTGCCATTGGAATTATTCAGTACTCCTTTCAATTGCTCACTCTCTCTTCCAAAATTCTCACTACTCATCATCAAATTATTGAGTTCTCCTCTCAAATCTTCCAATTCCTCTTTAGTCTCATGAAGATGTGCATGCAAGGTTCCTACCTCTTGTTCTAACCTAAAGGCCTGATATTTATCTTTTAAGGCATCTTCAGCAGTCTTTCTTTCTTCCATCTCTTCGCCCATCTTGATAGCTAATGTTTATAACTTCGTCTTGATATTCTTCTTGTCTTTGTGTAGTTTTCTCTAAAGACAAGGATGCATTGGTTGCATCAGATTCCTTCAATCCACTTCATTCATATAATTTCTCAATGTAATATTGGGTCTTATTGATTTGTTCAACAATCTCTCTTCACTTGGCGAACGAGTACTTCAACTGATTGTTCAATTCATGGATCACCCTTTTAGCTTCATCAAGTTGTCTTCTTCACCTCAAACCCTCTATGTTTGCCTTTAAGGGTCTACCCAAGTTGTTAGGATTCTTCAAGGGCACAAGGATATGATACCAAGTGTTAGTATTATAAGGCACTGAGAGCGGGGTGAATTAGTGCAACCACAAATCTGAAACTTTTAATGATTATCTTTCCAATTAACCAACATACAAATGTGAATATTAAGTAACAATACAACATATAAAACATTCACACATCTGAACACATAACATGGATGAGGTTGTGGCTTCTAAGACTGATAATGCCTTAGATGGTGATGGTGTTGTCCCTGTTGATGACATTTTGGTTCAGCCGGTGGCTGTTGTCCCTACTAGTGTTGTTACTGATCGGACAGTTGTGGGTGTCCCTGGGTCTGATGTTGCTCTTGTTGTCTCTGGTTCTGATGCTATCATGACTGTAGGGGTTGTCTAGTCTCTTGTCATGACTGTGGGAGTGCTTTTCCTCTCCATATTGTGGATTCTATGGCTTGGTAGAAGGCTGCTGGTTTGGTGGAGGATGGATGGACAACAGTTAAGGGAAAGAAATGTAAATCTTCCACGCCTTCTTTTGATATGAACCTACATTCTCATAAGGATGGGCAAAAATGGAAATCTTGTTTGCCCTTTGTTTGGTTTTGTTGTTTCACTTGGTAGGAACTATGGTTTGTTCCTTTGGTTTGTTTGGTGGGGCAGCATAGTTGTATTGGTCTTTTAATGCCATATCTTTTTAATACTCTTGTACAAGGTTTTGGGTCCTTTCAAAACCTATTTTTACGTAATCAAAACACAAAGATTTTTTCCATGGAAACCCTTATTAGAGGGAGAAAACCACATGTGGGGATGATGCCCACAAGATTTACTAGTGCACTTGTAAACTATCCCTGTTAGGAGCAATTACAACAACCTTTCTGAGGTTTGTACCTGGTTAAGAGTACTTATATTTCAGTTAAGAACTACAACAGTCTAATTAAAGGCTACCTTGCTAAGGGATTTAAAACTCTAGCTAAAGAGCTACCTTGTTAGATGATTTTCACTCCATATCTGTTAGGGTCCTACTCACTCTGTCAGAAGTGACCCTGTTAAAGGATTTTGCTTGCCAATATGTTAAAATCAACAAGTAGAGAATGACCCGATATTTGCACTCAATGCATGACAAATCTAATGAATTCTAAATCAACTACGTTGCTCTAAATATTGTATTGTCTATGTACTATCTCCAACAATCATCACATATCATCACAACTCTCTACAACATTAATTTTGTAACCATTTATATACTTGTTCTAGGTCAGTGCTAGAACCCTAAAACATTTTACAAGTCATCCCTCAAATCCAACTTATCATTATGAGAGAGTGTGCCAAAATCAAAATTAAACATACTTGCTGTCAACTTAAAACATTAAAACTTAAAAACATGTCGGCCCGACATAAACATTAAACCATAACACCGATCTAACCAATTGCATTCATCGATTCACTATTATAACTGTCAGTTTCACGTCAATCTTCAATAACTTTCATAATACTTCAAGATAACTGATGTGATCGTAGGAATAGATAGATATACCTATGTAGATGTTAACTCTATGACCTCACACCTTAACTTGATCATATGCTCCAGAAATTATTCACTTTTTCTTCCTTTCTGCACTATCACTGGTTGACTAAACACTTGGTTATTCTTTAATATGATCCTTCAGTACCATCGGAAAATTTGTTTGCTTGACATTAAAAAATATGTTGCCGGCAATGACAACACCACAACATACTTATGTGACCAAAACATATATGACCTTCATTAAATGCCAACATATCATTACTCTACATTGCATAATTAATCTAGAGCACATTAAATTGATTCCTCACATGTGGAGATTAATTTCATAGTTATGGAGCTAAACCTAGACAACATATAGTTATCTTTTAAATTTTGGGATCATTGTCATAGTTGCTAGCGGTCCATGTTATACTCTACAATATTAGAGAATGTAAGTGAAATCCAAATCTAGTGACTTAAGTTTGTTCAAATAGACAAGAAAGCAGTTTCCATGAAACCACAAGTAATTATTAGTCAATTAGCAAGAGTGGTAACACTTTTGCATGGGGGCTTCACTTAGTGAACCTAAATCATAGCACATATGTTCGTGACATACTAAAGAATCCCCCTATTTTCAAGAAATATTGCTTCAAACTCATTTTTTGTCACGCCCTACAATACCCATCTATTCCCCCTGTACCCCTTTTCTTATATAAACCCCACCCCACTCCCCAGAAAACCCCCTCCCCCCTATTTAGGCAATATATTACCCTATTTTTTGTCTTATTTAAAGCTCCCAATATAAACGAACATAGTATTGCATTGTCTCTTTAGTGAAGACCATGTGCCCTTTTGCACATTGGCTCCATAGGGCCAGGGAGAGTACTTTTATAGATTTTGTAGGATAATAAAAAATAAATAAAAAGAAAATTAAGTAATACAACTTAGGTGCACGCTTTATATAAGGATATCATATAATGTAAGTATTTTTTACTAATACCCTATAGTGCCCACTCATAGTTTACTTTCAGTTTTATATTGCCAAACTTTTTTAGGCCACTTTCATGTGTGTGTTGATTATTCCATCTTTATTATGTGGTTTTGGATGTATGACATTACATGGTGATTTGATATTGGATAGTTATGGGATATCATATGTTTGCAGTTAGAGGATGTTAGTTACTTTGATGATGATTATTTATATGTTTAAAATGTTGTTTATGTTTATGATTTTACTCACTCCACTCTTACATGTGTATGGCTATCATGAATGTTTTACCTTTATGTTTGACATGTTTTATATGGTTGAGGGACGAAGTCATGGTTACTTGCTTCTGGGATCCACACGATGTCTCAATCCCTTCCATTTATTTTTATATATATGGATGTACATGTTTGTCTTTTATGTAGGTTTGCAGGTACAGGTATTGACTTCCCTAAATTGTCAAGATGAGTGTGTCCTATTGCAAAGTCTCAATGGCAAGAGAGAGGAGATAATACTCAGATCTAAATCCCAACCTAAGCCATTTTATTGTCCTAAAATAGTGGAGAAGTTTCTGATATTTTACTCTTCCAAATTTGTCCAAGTGACATGAGTTCATAAGTCTTTCCCTTGAGCATGATTTGTTATCATGGTGGAAGTTGTCTGTGTATGTTCTTGTGATACTTTGGAACTAGGTTTTGATGTTATGATTCATTATGATCTATAAGATATATTTTGAGATTTATGAACTAATTAGGGTAGGTTATCTAGGTGTTAAAAGGGAAGTGGCTTGCTTTGGAGGCATTGGAGCCTAGAAGTGGTTACTTGGGTATCCTTAGTAGGCTACTTAAATAAGTGATAATATAATTAAATGGAGTTTTAAAATGAATTAATAAGATAGTGGATCCTGTTAGAGTAATATTTAGTTTACTTACTAATTAAATTATATTGATTTAATTAGTTAAGTTATTACTCTTTAGTGCTTATGCTTTCTCTTAGGTGCATTAATAATTAATTCTTTTATTAATTATTAATGTGCAACCTAGCTTTTTTAGGCAATAGGGTTTTGTTCACCTTTATAGGTTGAACCTTGTAATTCTTTTTTCATTAACTTGGATCATAATTTTTCTCTCACATTTTGAGTAACTTCTGAGTTTTGCCTTTTGCTTCTTTCTACTTCTTTCTTGTAATAGGTCATTTGCATGCAGGTATTCTTGGCATTCTGTGGATTTGTATCTCTCAAATCCTACATGGTATCAGAGCTTCTCTGTTGCTGCCTGTTCTGGTGTTTTTGAAGAAAGTCTTGAGGTTAAGGGTTTCAAGTTTTTTGAAGATTTTTCTATTGGAGGCATTCTGGGCTCCAACTGACCTCACCAATGGATTCAGAGGATTGTTCAGACAAATTTTGATATAAAATTCGACCACCTTTGGGCACCAGAGCAATCTGCGGCAATTTTTTTTTGGAACCAAGACCGTACGAAGATGGCACGATTATCGAGGTGTGAGACACTGAGATTTGAGTGCATAAGGTACTAAGATGGATTTTTTCCTACACAGGCAGTTTTGACTGCGTAGTGGGTGGTTTTTTGGTGCTGCAAGGGGTTTTTTTGAAAACTCTAGAAAACTGGGACCCATTTTTGAGAAATTTTTGCAAACGGTATCGAAAATCGAAGTGTGATATATCATTGGAAAGCTCTTTCTGAGCCTAATCCAACCATGCTGGTTTTATTTTCAAATTTTTCTGTTTGATCAGCTATTTTTGACGTCAAAGTGGAGGCATCTGAAAATCAAGTTTTTTTCCTTATTTTTTTTGTGTGCTTACATACTTATTTGAAGTGTACAGGAGATAGTATAATACTTTGTGGGGGGGTGCAAATTCTATTTCTGTCATTTATTTCAAAGAGACCCTTTTACTTCTATCTACTTTCTCTCAATGGCAGACTCTTTTGCGTGTCTTACACCTCACAACTACCACACTTGGAAAGGACAGATGACCAGATTGCTTATGGTAAAAGGGTTATGATCATGCCTCGATGAGGCTCAGCCAGTTCTACAAAGGCCTTTTGAGGCTCTTATGCAGAGAAATAGGATGGGTGAGGCAATGGGCCTCATTGCACTGAATATTTCAGATGGGTTGTTGTTCCACTTGGATGGTTTGACCACACCCAGGGCTATGTGGAACAAGTTTTCCACCTTGTTTGGCACAATGAATGAGTTCAGGGTTCTCCAAATAGATGCAGAGTTCACCTCCTTGGTACCTAAATCATTCACCAGCATTGAGGACTTCTTGATGAAGTTCAAGTCTCTTCGTTCTATTTTACAGGTTGTTGGAAAGACGAAGTCAGATGATGAGTGTATCTTTCTGATACTCTCAAAGCTTCGTGGCCCTTATTAGATTTTCACTTTTACCTTCTACTCCACTATGGATGCACTAGGTGCACGACATGTTATGCCCTCTTTTGAAACTTTCTGTGACAGGTTGACTCGTGAGCAGTCCAAGCTCAATCAGATGGATTCTCTTGCAGGTTCACAGTCATAGGCATTGCTTGCCAAGACACCTCAGGATACACAGAAACAGAAGTCGAAGCAGATATCTGATTCCTCTTCTTAGCACTCTACTGGCCCACCATCTTCTTCTAAGAAGGAGAAATAGAAGACTGAGAGCCCTACATGTTCCTATTGTCAGAAGGGGCCTCATGATGAGTCACATTATTTTCAGAAAAGATTTGATGGCTATGAGAAACAGATTGCAGATTTGCAAGCTCTTCTTCAGAAGAGCATTGTTTCATCTCCATCCTCTTCTACCTCACAGGGGTCTGCTTTTCAGTCTTCTGTCTCATCTTCAACCTCTGGACAGGATTTTGGACAGGGTCATGCATTACGGGCTTCCATTGCATCCCCTTCACAGGTCCCTTGGATACTGGATTCTGGTGCTTCTCACCATATGGCATCTTCTCCGGAGATCTCTTCTTTTGAGGCTTCTCCAATTCCTCACATTCTCATGGGGAATAACACTGTTAAGCCAGTCTACGGGAAAGGTTATGTAGGCATTCAGGATGGTACATTCAATTATGTATTGTATATTCCATCTCTATCTGCAAACCTTCTCTCGATTTATCAGATTACACTCAGTGGGTCAGGGAAGACAGTTGAGTTCACGGCAGATTCAGTCTTCATCCGGGATAGTGCAATAGGAGGCATTGTTGCTACAGGGACAGTTGATCATTCCACCCGTCTCTACACCTTTTCAAACTTTGGTCCACCATCTCCATTATCGAAGCATAGCTCTCCTCTTCCGTGAGTGCATCATGTGGGGCAGACGGGTCACTTGAACCTCAGTGTTGTTCCTGAGACCACTTCTGTGACTACCTCACCACATCTTGTTGAGGTTTCCTCTCTTCAGCAGGACTCTTTTTCAGCACTGTCAGACCCTCCAACTCCATTCATCAAGCCACCAGGTGCAGTTGTTGAGGATTCTAGAGAGGACATTCATCTCCTCTCTCCTGACAGTGTCAGCGCACCTGTCATACCACCTACATTGGGGATTCACGTGTTTACTCCTTTGAGCATCAGCTTGGCCTTCCAGTGACACCTCATCTTTTGAGGTTACCTCTTCAGTGTTCAGTGTCTTTCACTCCTTTGTATTGGAGTCATGGTGGTTTGTTCATCGATCCAGGGGTTCTTTCATTCCGGGGGGGCTTTGGAGCCTTGACCCTCTCTCACGGGGGGATTGGCAGCTCACGTTGTACTTATGGCTTTGAGTGAGTCTCTTGAAGTCATATTTTTTTGTCCTTTGCTTGTTTTTATATCTCTTTTTGGAGAGGAGTTTTTCCCATTGGGTTTTCTCCTTTGCCTCTGGTTTATAGAGATTCCCATGTATTGGGTACTTGATCAGGCCTTGTTGCCAGGACCCATTTCCTGCTTTCATAGCTGTGCTAGGTTAGCTTACCCCCTGTGCTTAGCTTAAGGGGGGGTGTTAGAGTAATATTTAGTTTACTTACTAATTAAATTATATTGATTTAATTAGTTAAGTTATTACTCTTTAGTGCTTATGCTTTCTCTTAGGTGCATTAATAATTAATTCTTTTATTAATTATTAATGTACAACCTAGCTTTTTTAGGCAATAGGGTTTTGTTCACCTTTATAGGTTGAACCTTGTAATTCTTTTTTCATTAACTTAGATCATAATTTTGCTCTCACATTTTGAGTAACTTCTGAGTTTTGTCTTTTGCTTCTTTCTACTTCTCTCCTGTAATAGGTCATTTGCATGCAGGTATTCTTGGCGTTCTGTGGATTTGTATCTCTCAAATCCTACAAATCCCTCGTCCATGCCTTGAGTGCTAGTATAGGCTAAGGATGGGAGCAGGAGAAGATGTTTGCATGTCTAGTTGTGGCGATGAGTTTTGGCATGATTGGTTATCCTTGTCTACATGAGAAGATTTTAGGTTCTGCATATGATCACAATTGGGAGTTGGAGTCCATTGAGATCGTTCCAAGGGGTTGACATATGTGATGACACTTCTCTAATTTCATCTTAAGTTCTTGCGTGTGTTGGTTGCCTCTGGATTAGTATGTGTACCTTTGAGTTATTGAGTTGTACCCTTAGGATAGGAACTTATAGGACTCTTGCTTAGTACTACTTGATGATTGATTATGGTATTGTTATCTGAGTGGAGTCTAATGTTATCTCCTCAACACGGTGAGAGTGGAACCACAGGTTTCCACGAGGTTGGGAGATAGTGATTCTTTTACCATTTGAGATTCTGATGTTCTTGTACTTGTATCAGATGATCCTTGTTGCGGTTGCTTTGTATCTTATCTCCCTTGGATGCTTATTCCTATTCTTTCCTTATTTGTAACTTGTACTTTGTACTTAGTTGTATTTACATACCCTATAACTTGTGCAGCAGATGTGTGTTATCATGTAAACTTTATGGTTCAAATGTATTTGTTTACTCTTGAGATGATGTACTATATAGAAGATTTAGATGATTATTGTACTTAGTATATTAAATTGTATTTACGTAATTCTACATTCAAGGAACCCTTGAGATTTGTAATCCGTAATTGAGATTGTGTATATGAGTATATATGGACTTTATGTTTTACTCTCGTTTTGTTATTCAATACTGTTGTAAACTCTTTTAAAAAATTATTTTGTAGACTTAGTAACATGTTTTAGGTTAATATCTCATGGGTTCCCTAGTGGGGCATTACATGCCCCTTTCATCTCTCTTTACTTCATCTCTCTTTATCTTTATCTATCTACTTATTTTATTCTTTCTCTTTCCCTCTATCTTCTTCTATCTCTAGATATATCTATCAATCCATCTCTCCCCCTCTCCCCCTCTCCCTCTTCCTATTAATATACTTTTATATCTATAACTCTCTCGTTGTCTCTATATTTCTTCGTCCATCTTTCTATCATTATATGTCCATCTCTCTCTACATCTATATCTCTCCTTCTCTCTACATCTCTCCATAGGCAGCGGCTAAGCTCCAAACACAATGCACCAAAGACAAACAAAAAAAAAGTCACTTTTTTTACCAGATTTGCAAAAACGTAATGACTCTTTGACAATTTTTTTGTGATTTTCGACCATAAAATATGCAAATCGTGAAGAACAAATGCTGAAAATTTCGCAAAAATCTATTGTGTTTCCATTTTTTGAAATTTAGTCAACAATGCATTATGTTTGGAGCTTAGCTACATCCCTCTCCATATAACAATTCATGTGTCCCCTCTCTCCCCCTTCCCCCCCCTCTCTCTCAAACATAACATCACCTTGTTGAGTTTATCTTTCAATTATTGAGTGTTTGATCCTCAAAGCTTTATACAAATTTTCACTTCGTACCAATTATTTTAGTTTAAAGTCAAAATCTATAAATTTGTAATGCAACTTCAAACTACTAATCCCACCTAATTCTCTAAATATATATCCTAACCTGTCGCATTACATCATTGTTAATTAATTTGCATGCATTCACTATTAAATTTTCCTACTTTGAAATGACTTTATTTAATAAATGCAATTTTAACATTCTTTGATTTTGTGCCCTTCAATATAGTTTTCAAAGTATATGTTATTTTTCCAAATAAATATGCATTCATTGTTATTTAGATTTCCATGTTCTTCGAAATATACTGCTATCCACATAACCATTGCACCTCCTTTTGAAGCAAGCACTAGTTTAACTAGATTAAATTATTACTTTTTAAATAAGTCTATCTTAATTTATTGGACTCATCTATGAAATGAGCCCTGATTTAATTAGATTATTTTTTTATTTAATTTAGTTAGATTTTTCAGTCGCTTCAAACTCAAAACATCAATTTGAGTGGGGCTTACGAGGTCATTTATTTGTATATGCTTAAATTTTAAATTCTCCATTCTCATAAAAAGAAAGGAAGGAGTACATAACCTACCCCTTGTGGGATTTGAACTTATGACCTCTCTTTCTAGAATACAAGTTCTCCACTAGACCAACTCAGACTGTACATGTTTATTAGTGATACACACCCTTCAATAATCAATGGTGTCATGCAATACGCTCCTTGCCTTTCTTTGTAAGCCCCCATTGATCATCCCGGATCATAACTTTTTAATGCAACTTCATGTATATTTATCTATTATTACATTTAAATACCAGAGCTTATTTTCCGTATCAATCAATTTGTACCTCTGCGAGTTTAATCGAATGAGCTCTCTCGTATTTTGATCAATGTTAAGGCAGAGAAAGACAACAAATAGACACCAGAGAGGTCGCTGTCCAACTTCGCCCGAGCAACTAGCAAGGGTTTACTACTAAATTTATCAAGAACAGCTACAAGAGGAAGGCAATTGCATTTACTTTTGTTGCTTAACTTTCACCGTCATATAACCAAAACAGAATGTCAGAAGTGCATAAACTATAGTTACATTTAAAAGTTAGATTTCAGTATGTCAGATCCATTTAAACAGTGTTCAAATCAGATACTCTTTGTATACGTTTTTGCACATCGCAAGAATGACAAATAAATTTGACAAAATATGGTGTTGTAAATCTATTTTAAATATCATTGTTAATTCAAAGTTAGGTTATTTTAAAATCTAGATTGTTTTTAAAAATTGTGAGGTTATAAATAATAAGCAATTGTTAGTATCATGAATGTACAGCTACAACGATATTTGGATAATTATTACATTTTGATTTTGTAATGACAATGCAATGCATGAAATCTTTATCAAACCAATTTACGGCTATAACGATATTTGGATAATTATTACATTTTGAATTTGTAATAACAATGTAATGCATGAGATCTTTATCAAACCAATTAATCAAAGAAGAATTTGTCTTTGGAAAGGAATATTCAAACCAAGAAATAGCGCTTGTAATCCTTATATCTAGACCCTTCTGCCCAAAAAATAAATCAAACTTCATCTCATCCCAACTACTAAAATGCAAGTTAAGGAACTGGTGTATATTTGCTTCTAAGATTTGTCATAAAATTTATTTGGTATCAAATATAATAGAAAAATACAATTTAAAGAATTGAGTTATGGAAAAAAGAAAATATAGGACTAAAAAGTTGAGTTCCAAAATTTTGAAGGCAAAACGTTTACATTCAAAAAAGTCAAGAAAATAAGAAAAACATCTGTTTAAAACAGTTCATCTTTGGTCCTAATATAGTTGAAATGACGGTATGAAAAGTCTCTCCACTAATGCTCAGCTTTTTTCACAGTGCCATTTCATTGATCAATCCATCACAAACCACTACATTAAATTTAGTAAATTCCAGAAAGTTTAATCCCAACTTAGATGTGAATATAAACGCACTTCACTAACTTTTCTAAAAGCAAATGTAGGCAATCAAGAAAACTATTAGAATCTGTAAAAGGTGTTTCACACATTGTATCTAGTCAGTAGCGAATGCAGTGAACCATCCTGGCTTAAATTCATGTGATTGGAGGCGAAGATGAATCCTGGCGATCAATGGAGGACTTGGACACCTCAATAACAGAAGGGTGCTCCTCAGAGCAACTATGACCATCATCACTAAACATGCCAGGTCTCATTTTCTGCACTTCATCATGGGTGTATATCAGAATTTTGCACGCCATGTTACAGAACTCCCTGTAAGATATGAAAACACAATCTTTTTAGAATATACAATGGCAAACTCTGAATACAATTTCTAAGATACGTGAAGGCTGTGACCATTACAAATTTATAATCTTACAAAACATTTAAGAGTATATAAAATCTCAATCACTAAGATACTCACTGCCAAGGATCATCCCCAACAAGCATCATATCATCTTCACTGTCAGTGTAAACAACTTGCCACCCCTTGTCAGGATCATTTAGTAGACCTTCCATATTGAACAGACGCTCTAATTCTCTGATCAGTTGATCATACCCATCAAGCTTTGAGAGATCAACTGCTCTCCCAACTACATTCCCTTGCTTATGAACCTACACCATATTCATCAGAATTTTCAGAAAAATAGAATGGAGGCATCACAAATAAGAAGGCATTAAGAAATAGATGCAAGACCAAATAAAATATCATGAAACAATAACAGCTAAATGAACACACTTTTGTACATTTACGCCCTGAAGCCTGAGTTAAGTTTGGAATATTGGAAACTGTCTGTACTGTAATTTTCTCTTCTGAACCCTCCAAACCTTTTGGTTGGTCATTCTGCTTAAGTGAATCAGTTGTAGGATCATCAGGATTTTGTGAGGTGCATGACTTGATAATTTTATCATTACCACAGGTTGCAGGTGAACCTTCTTGGGTAACATGATCAGAAGGGACACTGCTGCTAATAGTGTCAGCCGTACAAGCAGGTTCCTCAATTAAAGAGAAACCAAAGAGTTTACAACTTTGCTTTTCTTGTACTCCACCTTGGCCAGTTCCTGTAGAAAGTTGATACTGTTTTGCTGATTCTTCTGTCAATTTGCTCCGTCTCTCTGAAGAACCATTAGAGGGAAATTTAGCTTGGTACAATGAAGGTGAGGTACCTTGAGAAACACAAGGTAAAACCGAGGGGGACTGCCATTCAACTGTCATTTTGGGAACATCGAACTGTGCTGCACTGCCATGGTTAAATAGCTGCCAATGATCCCCATAGAGATTGTTAGTTTCAGAACCTGTCATTCTGTAACCTGGATATCTGACTGATGAGCACAAATCTGGACCATTTTTGTCTCTAGTATCAAAGGGAGAAGACCTTAATGAAGTCATTGGAATCAGTGGTGATCTTCGACTGTCCATAGGGAGCATGCTAGCATTCTCTGCACCATTTGATTGAAGCAAAAAACTTGAATGAGCCTTGTTTGTATTTGAGAATTGTGCATATGGATAATCCATAGAACTTAATCCGTCAGTTCCATATGAATCGCCAATACCTTTATCACAGAATACTTCTGGGAAAGGAGCAATATTAGACCTTCCTAGTGAAGACCAATTTTTATGACCTGCCAATACTCCAAATCCTTTAGCCACACCCTCACGTCTCTTGCAATCCCAGAGTTGATTCTTTATTAAATCAACTACAGTTCTTGTATGAGGGGGCTTTGAAGGCATAATTTCTTGACCTTGCAAGACCTTTTGCAATCTTACCGATTCACTAAAGTCTGACAATCTACTTGGAATCTCAGATCTTCCTTGTGAAGACCAAATTTCATTACCAAGTCGTACCGTTTGAAAACCTTCAGGTACAACATTATGATCCCGCTGATCTGATGCTGGACCTTTCATCAACTCAGCTCCATCACTTCTTATAGGAGCATTAAAAAAAACTTTTTCTTGACCTTGCAAGACCTTTTGGAATCTCATTGACTCCCCAAAGTCCAATAGCCTACCCCCATCTGCAATCATATTAAAAATTTGCATTACAATCTAGACTTCAGAATTTTTATTCCTGTTTCTCTATAATAGATTCATAGAACTTAAAATACACTACTCGTACCGGGCAAGGCACCATCTACTGGTGTAGTAGATGGGGTTGTTTTAAATCTCTTCAATCTTGTACCAGATGAAACATTCAACCCTGCAACCCCAATAGATGGCTCAATTTCCCATGGAGAAACTCTTTCCTGCCGTTCATTTCCAGTATGTTCATCCCATTTGACCTATATATTAACAACCAAAATTAAATGCAAGTTAGAAACTTAACAAGCATGAATCACCTCTTTAGTCAAGAAATCAATTTTTTAATGGCCATAGTAAATGCTGGCCGAAGCAAGATAATTCCTAAGGAAACATTCAATGTAACTGGCATGCGCTGTTAAGTACATCAGATACAGGAATAGAAAGTGGCCTGCCATATTAGGCAATGGAAATACCGTCTTCAAAATGATGTTTTAATACTAAGTTGAAACCAATTATTACAATTTATTAAGAATTATGAATGTTAATTTAGCACTCACTAACAAATAGTTCCTCTACTCAACTTTTTTATTTACCAGAGAAAACCTTTGATGTATGGATTGGCATCCTAGAGAAATTTCAAAAGTCCAGATGAGGTGAGAATAAGATTACGAGGCAGCAAGAAATTTTC
This sequence comes from Chamaecyparis obtusa, assembly GCA_027943335.1. Taxonomy (NCBI): domain Eukaryota; kingdom Viridiplantae; phylum Streptophyta; class Pinopsida; order Cupressales; family Cupressaceae; genus Chamaecyparis; species Chamaecyparis obtusa. Next base: position 1,886,160 of record BSBK01004847.1, read on the forward strand.
AGTTTTACATTTAACAATTTAAGTTGCCATAAACTCAAAAGACAAATCCTCTGTCAAATGTTTCTTTAATTAAAAGCCAAAGCCTTCTGCATGGTTGTATATATCATGACAGATGGAGTTGATGACTGAAATTCTTTTCACATTAGAAATGTTGTAAGTAGAAAGCAGGGGAAGTGGAAGCATTGTAGCTCTTCTAGAATCCATCAAACTATATAATTCCTTCAGGAGCTCCCGTCAAACACTTCAACACTATTTTTTCTTATTCAAATACGTGCCTGCAGGTAGCACTGCAAAAAACATTCTTATGTCATTTCTATCTTCACCCATTATATGTTAAATATTTATTATTTTAGTTAGTGAAACCCCCAAGGAAAGTCATGAAAGAGCACCCAAACTCTTACAGAATAAAGAGTCAAAGGAATCTATACAAACAGCAAAAAAGGCCAGACTTTAACAGTTACCTCGAGTACAGGCCAACACAAATTTCTCCCATCTTTCAACTTCCAAAGTTGAGTAAGTTTCTTATATATAATAAACATCAAGATGATAAAAACCGTAGGAATCTGTCAAGCAACTTGTAATATATTGGTTCAACATTAGGTGTCAGCCTTTTAGCTCAGTTTGCTAAAATTTGCAGTATAGAAACAGACCCCTTGCTTATTCAACAGAAGAATTTGGTTTAGTAAGACGCTCAAGACTTTGATATCATAGTAAAATCTCAATTATTGAAGAGATATTTTATGATTTTTAATAAAGATTAAAATGAAATCTCAATTCTTGAAAGGAGATTTTATATTTTTTATCAGATTCCTCTTCTCATTGAAAAATATATTCTAGGCTTGCCTGCTCTTTGAAAAATATTGGTTTTGGCATTGTTCTGGATTTTGACTCCGAGATCTAGGAGAATGTAAACAGGGTTCACTGAATTTTGGCCATGAAGTTCGAGATTCAGCGAACTTCAAAACTATGCCAAAAGGATTGCTGAAATTCATCAAATATTCGTTTATTTAAAATGTTTTTAGGGTTTTCTTGGGTTTTTTTCTGTCTATGTATTCACATTTGAATTTTGTTGTTGTCCAACATGAACACAAACTCGAACCTTGTGAGATAGACAGTAAACCTAACCCTTTCACGGAAATTTCTTCAATAGAATATGTATGGGAAACTTTCTTGTTCAATTAATGTCACTGAAAAGCTTAATTCTAAGTGCACGGGCTGAGAAGTTTGCAATTGTGTAGGGCTCTTGTGTTGAACCTAAAAAGTCTTGCTTCAGATGTTTCTGCATCACAAGATTGTTGCGGCAGATTTGGCCAAATGTGGTATTCCAGTTGGTGCTTGGTCTGACTGGCAAAAGTACAAAATATTACTCGTTTTTTTCTGATGCATCTATGATTAAACTTTATAGAAGGAAAATATTAATAGCATGCTTTATTTGTGCTCATAAAGAAATCCCATGGCCTTGTGTTTTTGTTTGATGTTATCAGCCCTTCAGGAGGAGGAAAGCATTTTGTGGTAATGAGAAAACTGACTTTCCTAAACTAGTCCCTCCTCGAAGACCCAAATCTCCCCTTTCACAATCACAAATTCCTCCATAGAAACAACAGCAGTCAATCTCCTGAAATAAGCATTAAAAAGAGAGTGACCAGGGGCACAATGAGGAATTTTAATTAAGACATAATTGACATGCTCCCTCGACATAACAGTCTTCACAGATCTCATCTTATCACAAATACAATCCTTAGCAGTAAGAAGATTACCTCTCATGCATCCAGTGATCCAGACCTAGTTAACACAGTGATAGCAATAGCATTTTTTAAAGTAGAATGCCTGACCCACACCGTTTGGGGTCATCATGGATAGGAACGAATCATTTTTTGTCTATCTCAATGTGCAATATAGTTCTCCCGCACGGGAACAAATCCAGTGGAAGTTTGCCTAGCGAATTGGGTGGGCACAATTTAGGGATTCCTCAAATTCTGGAATTCATTCACCATACCAGTGGGAGCAACTTGACAATTTCCCAGCCAATTTTGATATTGGTCCTCAAGGTCAAGATGGGAATTTTTATCACTCAAAGACCAAATTCTTGGTCTAATAATTGAAGAGAGTTTTCAACTTTTGAGAATCAAGATTAGCCATTGTTTTGCCAATGTTTAGGGCTCAAACTTTGGCATTCTGATGAGAGAATTTCCTAATCATGGGAAACCAAAAATTGCAAATAACAAACTGATGCAGGAGCATGCTGCCTGCCATGGCAAAATGGGAGTATCAAAACAAGATATGGGCATCCATCAAATGGATTTGTTGAGAAGTCTTCAGACACTTGGCAGGTGTAACGCCAAATTCAACAACTTTGTCAGCATCCCTGGTAGGCAGATGGATATCATTTTGCAACTGTGGCATATGACTTTAGGTGGTGAACATGATGAAATTTTATTTTTCTAAAATGTTGAGAACCTATCAATGACCATTATGGGAGAAATACTGGGAATAGGTAAAATTGAACAGCAGGGGCAGTTCAGAGAATAAAAGGAATCAAATTAAAGACAGAATCTAAATCGATTCAGCTTGGCACTTGTTTGGTCAGAATATAAAAGGCAGATTCAATGGAAAATCTGAAATGATACAAGAGAGGGAGTGGAGGCAGTTACATAGAATGTGTGGAAGAAGCAAGGCTATAAATGTGATTTTGGGAGGCAATGTCGGAGGGGGGGAGTGTAACGCACAAGGAGTGGTGATAAGTGTGTGGCTGCTTGGGAGTGGTTGCAGCCAAAGTGAGCAGCATTATAAATTCAGAGGCAAAGAATGGAAGGAGGGGGAATCACAAAGAGAAGATCACTGCTGTTTGGTAGATAGGCTATGATGCATTGGAATAAGGTCAATGAGAGGCCATGATTGTTAAATTTGTGTTTGCATATTTAAGAGAAAGAAAGTTTTGATTTCTTTGTTGCAATCCTAGTATTATTTTGTGTAAAAAGTCTCTGTTTATGTATGTTTTTTTTTTCTTGTGTTTGAGTTTGAAGTTTGTAGGTAGGAGGTTTGTCCTTATACATCAGTGGTATCAAAGCGGGTTGATTTTGAGTGTGCAGGCAGATTCACTAGAAGGAGGCAGTTTGCACCATGATTGAGCTTGTGGGTGTCGTAAAAAATGTATGCAAGAGGAGCCCTGCATGGTTGGGATATATGTTGAGTTAGAAGTGGAGGAAGAAATCCTCTACATGTTGTCCATGGTGATGATTTTAGATCCTCGAGAAGGCAAGTTGAAGCATGACAAGAAGAAATTAGAAGAGGTTTTTCTCAAAGGAGAGAACCTGAGAGTGAAGAAGATGAAACTATAGAAAATGACAATGATACAAGTGGTGAAGAAGATGCAGTAGCAACAGAAGTTGTAAATGATCCTTTGGTGAGCATATTGTCAAAGAATAGGAAAGAGATCAAAGATTGATGTCCCTACATTCAGTGGAAATCTAAATCCTGAGAAATTAAGTGATTGGATAAACGACATGGAAGAGTATTTTGAATTTGAAGAAGCTGAGGACCCTGAGAGAGAGAGAGAGAGATTTGCAAAGACCACGTTGAAAGGACATGCATCTATTTGGTGGAAAGGGGTGCAGCTTGAAACAAGAAGAAGAGGTAAGGACAAAATTACCGATGGGATATGATGGTGGAGAAGGTGAAAAAGCAGTTTATTCTAGGTGATTATGAATCAGGCTTGTTAAAGAAGATGCGAAGTCTCCGGCAAGGAGGAAGAATGCTAAAAGAATATACAGAAGAGTTCCATAGGATTTTGATCTCGGTGGATCATTCAGAGGTCAGCAAAGAGAAGGTAGCCCATTACATTGAAGGTTTGAAGCCAAGTATACAAGAAGAGATGGCTTTGGTGAGAGTCTACACAATGGAAGATGTGTATCAATTTACCTTAAGATTGAAGAAAGATTGAACAAGAAACTTGCAAAAAAGCAAAGAGGAAGAGGCAGAGATGAAAAGAAAGAGGGAAGATCATATGGAGATTGGGATGAAGATTCAAATCGGAAAAATTTGACAAAAGAAGACCAGGGCAACAACAAAAATCAGAGATATGAGGATTCAAATGGTCCTAAAGATCAAAGTTCAAGAGGTAGAGGACAATCGGGTAGAGGTTTTGGAAGGGCAAATTACAAGATAACTTGTTTTGAATGTAGAGGACACAATGTATGAATGTCTAGAACATGGAAACACGGAAAAAAGAAATGAAGGAAATGCAAGAGTTGCAAATGTGAATGAGGAAGATGTCAAGTCGTCACAATCAGAAGATGCAAAAAATGCAAAAAATGCAAAAACACTTGTTGCTAAAAGAGTCTTGATGAATGCAGGACAAGAATCAATTCAAAGGATAAGTTTATTTCAAACAAGATGTAAGTGCAAAGGTAAGGTATGCAATGTCATTATTGATAGTGGAAGTATAGACAATCTTGTTTCAAAAGAAATGGTAAGCAAGTTGCAATTAGAAACAACAAGGCACCCACATCTATATCAAATTGTTTGGCTACAAGATTATCGAAAAGTTTGGTGAAGGAACAATGTAAGTTAAATTTAAGATTGGAGATTACCATGATGAGGTCTTATGTGATATCATGTCAATGAATGTCTGTCATATTTTATTGGGAAGACCATGGCAGTTTGACAGGAAGGCAATGCACAATAGTTATGCAAACACATACACATTGATGAAGGATAGAGTTCAACATAAATTGGAACCCTTTAATAAGAATGATGAACATATGTAAGTACACTGGTAAATGCTTGCTTAATGGAGTTAAAGAATCGATCAAAGAGGATGAAGATTATGATAATGATTTGATCATGCAAGTTATAGCAATGTCGATTGCATTCCAGAAAGGTTGAACGGCAATTTCTGTGGAGAAGGAAAAAGAGGTAAGATCCAATTTTCGTGAGAACATTATTGAATCTGATTTGTTTAAGGATGATAATATTGGTATGAAAGAGACTATTGCAGAAAATAATCCTGTACCATCTTAAAATGGATGCACTCCTCATTTAAGACATTTTAGCTCTTGTCCTTTATCGACTTTTTGGACCATGGATGGATTCGTGCTCAGTTCCCTTTTTCTCCCGTTCAGCCCTATTTTTCCCTCTTTCATCTGTGCAGTATCCGAGACCTTGGAGTTGGCTCTTTGTGGGCCACCCCGGGAACAGGTCAACCTATTCCCCGGGGGTTGTAAGCCTCGGGCCCGGTGTTGTCTCAAGGATTCAATTTGCAAAATTTGGTGACCCTATCAGCTTACTTTGTTTTCCCGTCGGGAAACTAGTATGAAAGGAAGCCTAGGCACCTCATTTTGGGGAGGACAATTCATGATAGCAATCTCACGTTCAAGCATTCAAGCATTCAAGTCTTCAAAGATTCAAGGATCCTTTGTGGGCATCTTTCCTCTTCAAGATCTAGCATATTGTTGGCCATCAAGGGAGGAGATCTACATTGAGGCATTCATCATCTTCTTCATTTGAAGCACACTTACATCCATGGCTCCATGAAGTGATTTTGGTAGATCCATAGCACTTGTGGAGATTTCCTACATTGCAAGTTCAAGATCAGCATACAAACACAACAAAATCCTTATTGACAAGGGTTTCTTCAAGCGAGGTGTATATTTACATTTGTCTTGTTTTATTTACACATTTACATTTCAATTCAAGTTTGATTTCCTCAATCTAGGGCTTGACCAAGGCAAGCCCTTATCCACCCCAACCCCAAAACCTAGTTTTCTATGTGTAGGAGCAAGATCTCGGAATTGCAAATACAGATCTGGAAGTTGCAGACAAAGATCTACCAGAAAAATCTGGGTCGACTTTAGTAAAGTGCCTCGGGAAACGGTGACTTGGTCGACCTATTCCAGAACACGATGACATGGTCGACCTGTTCCCGGCAGCCTGAGATTTTCAGCATTTTTTGGGTTTTCAGCCGTGATCACAGATCCGCAGTCGCAAATTCAGCTACAGGTCCAAAACAGCAATTTTCAGAGCAAAAAAGCATATTCCTCTTCATACTTCAAGGTGAGTACCTCATTATCTATTTCATATCTTAGCTTAGATCTATTTTCACACCTTAATTGGGCTGATTGCTTATGTTTAGCACCTAGATCTCTATTGCTTATCTTGCTAAATCAATTAGTTCAATTTTACAAGTGCATTTATACAACCTTAATCAAATCTTACATTGCATGAAATAGGACTCGCTTGTGTACTTCCTTAGTATAATTTGGGTTTAGCATTAGCATCCCCTCATCTTCTTGGGTTTTTGCTAATCTAACTTAGGTTATATTGAGAGTTACGCCTGGAAGCCCCTCTTTCTCTTGTATTTCAAATGTTAGTGTGGAAATGGTTAATTAATGAACACATCTCGCATAGTTTACATTACTAAATTCATTGACACCATTTTCCACCTGAACGAATCCATTGGAAGATTAAGTTATAAATGAGGGAGAAGATGGATAGGGGAAGGGTGGGTTGATGGATGATCTCTTGCTTAATAAAGAGATAGTTGAAGATGAAAGTTTTGTAACTAATAGCTTGTTGCGAGATGGGAAAAAAAGGACCCCTTGATTGTTTTTCTAATATTGATGTGAATGCAGACTTGGAAAATTTTGCAACAAAAGTGTCGGTTGGAAGGCATGAAAAAGAGGAACATGGTGTTACCCAAAGAGCAATGAAGAACAAGTTTCTACAACGGTTTCAATGGATAAGGTAATACAAAAATTTGACAATTAAACTTAAAGGAATGACATTGAAGTTTTTTATTTTCCAAAGTTTCCTAGTGCATATTGGTGAGAGATGGATTACGTAACAAGAGGAAGAAAGTGGAAAAATGAAGAATGGGAGAGACATCAAATTACAAGAGAAACTAGTTAAGCATATTCGGAAGATGAGGCAAAGAAATGGATCCAAGATAGGCATAGGGTCTACAAATGTCAGGAAACATTTTCTTTCTACCATGAGTATCTAATGCAAGAGCATCCTGCTTGTCGTGGCAAAATGGGAGTATCAACACAAGATATGTGCATCCATCGAATGGCTTTGTTGAGAAGGTATCAAACACTTGACAAGTGTAATGCCAAATTCAACAACTTTGTCAGCATTCTTGGTAGGAGCATGGATATCATTTTGTAACTGTAACATATGACTATAGGTGATGAACATGAAGTTTTATTTCTTTAAAACGTTGAGAACCTATTGATGACCATTATGAGAGAAATACTACGAATGGGTGTATAACATCATAAATTGTATCCCCATACAATTTCTTGCTTATCTAGGCCCCATTTTAGCATGTGCGACCTCCCGCATACGTTTTTGCCTATAACACTTCAATTTCGCACATATTTCAACATCCCCATACTAAATTGGACTTCAAATCCAAATTTGGGCTTCCATAGGGCGGTCAAGGGCAATTTGGAACGCCCCTAACCCTGAGAATTGGCCCCAAATTTAAATTGAGTAAAGATTATTTGGTTTTAGCAAGATTCTTAAATCCTCGTTGGCCTCCTTCAAGTTTTGCACCCTGAAATGGTTAGGAGAGGTATATGAACAAGGTATCCTCCCTCACTTTGGCAATCGATCGATCCAATTCAAGTAAGTGAGCAAGCAATCAAGCCTTCCAGCATTCAAGCATCAAGGATTAAAAGCATTTCATCATATCCTTCATTGTGGCAAGCTTCAACAACCTTCATGCAAGCATGTCTTTTATGATTTACTTTTAAGCTTTTGTGCAGTCATGTTATTGCATGAACACTTGTGATCACATTCAAAGAACATTGCATCATCAAGGTATAAGACATCTTACTTCTCAAATCTAGCTTTTGCCATATATTAGCACACTTTCCTTTCAAGCATATTTCATTTAGATTTCATGGTTGATTCCAAAACCGGGGTTTGCCTTACGCAAACCCCTTTCTACACAATCTTTTCCCTCTTTTTCTGTGTGCAAAAACAAGTGGAGCGAGTATGGGAAGGGCTACGAACAGATCACAAGAAGGGCTACAATTTGCAATTGATTTTGTCGAAAAGTGTCGGGTCAAGGGCAAGCAAGTCGCCCCTATCTTGGTCTAGGGCGAGTGAGTCGCCCTGACCTTCTGTTTCAGCCCAAAATTTGGTTTGCAAGTCACTTATAGTCTCTGGTTCCCAGCTCTAGTCTCGGAATTGGTCTATCAATCTGCAATCATCCTATGCATGCAAAAAGCCATCATTTCCCTCCATCTAGCCCTAGATCTTGCATTTCCCAATTTCATTTGCATAGTCATAGTCCCCACATAGCGAAGGATCATTGCATTTGCCTAGTGCTTGAGCCTTCTTTAGCCTAACGGATCATCTTCCTTCCAATGGAAGAGAGGAGATAGGCCTAAGCTTCCCAGCTTGTGCATGCGAGCTAGTGAACACTATTTCCTCATTACAAGGTGAAATCGAATGGCAAGGGCGGTTTAGAGAATAAAAGGAATCAAATTAAAGACAAAATCTAAATCAATTGAGCTTGGCACTTGTTCGGTCAGAATATAAAAGGCAGATTCAATGCAAATTTTGAATCCATAAAAGAGAGGGAGTGGAAGCAGTTACATTGAATATATGGGAAGAAGCAATTACAGGATATAAATGTGATTGAGGGAACATCAGAGGGGGGAAAGTGCAATGCACAAGGAGTGGTGGTAAGTGCATGGCTGTTTGGGTGTGGTTGCAGCCAAAGTGAGCAGAGTCTTAGAAATTGAGAAGCAGAGAATGGAAGAAGGGGGGAATTGCGAAGAGAAGATCACCGCTGTGTGGTAGATAGGTTACGAGGCATTGGAATTTTTGTGTCAGATTAAGGTCGATAAGAGGCCATGATTGTTAAATTTGTGTTTACAGATTTAAGAGAATGCAAGCTTTTTGTTTTGTGCAGAAAGTCTCTATTTATGTATGCTTCTTTTTTTATGTTTGAATTTGAAGTTTGTAGTCAGCAGGTTTGTCCTTATACATCACAAAACCCAACCCCACTAAATAGAATAAAAAGAAAAAATGAGATATAAACCCAGGAAAGTTACAAATGAAGCGTGGGTTGAAACAGCAAAACCTAAGAAAGCACCAACTACATGAAGAAATATAAGCTGCTGTTTGAGCATCCCATAGTTTCTTCTTTCTTCAACAATCCCATCTGACCTGAGTTCTATCACCATAAAGTTCTTCCATCACCAAACCATTTGCAACATAGAAGAAAACAACCCTAATGCCAAGTAGGATGACATTCTAACAAGAAATCTTGTCACCAAAAAAATTACATTTGCTTGCATATGTAAGCAAGACTTAAGTCCTGAGTTGAAATGACAGAGTCATAATCATGGTAGAGAAGAGGGAATGCGGGTGACACGCATGAGGAAGGAGGATAAAAAGAGAACTTGATTCAAGGAAAACCCAAACAAGGGCATCATCCTAGGTTTAACAGTAAAATTCCTATTACTTGGCCTGTCCAATGGGACTTGGTACCTAATGATACGGTCTATGATCACGATGGTTGGCTGATAGAAAAGAATATTGGATGGTTGGTGCTTCTCTATAGCAGTCTTTCAAACCTGGTGCTCTTCATGCAGATTCTTCTAATTCTATTTCTGAAGGTAGTTGTAATTTTCCTGTTGCCAACACAAATAACGGTGTTTATTATCATGATGTTGTTACTCCTTTTGGCGGTGTTGATACTAGTTAAGGTGTTTTTTCTACCAAACCACTAGCTCTCAATGGTTGTCATTTGTGATAAAGGACAAGGTGTTGTTTCAGATGTTGCACATCAGTTTGATTTTCACAATTCTCTTGGGCTTTCTTCTGACGGTGATTTTGATATGGATGTCTCTCTTCTGCCAGTTGTTCTTGTTAAGATGTACCCAGAATCTTGGCTTTAGGAGTGTATGAACTTTAGATAATAAGGGCGGTGGAAATAATTAATGTTTTAAAGATCTTTTTATCTCTCATCTGCTATTAATTTTTTGGTATATTTGCTACCTAAGATTGAGCCTTGTTTGGTGGCTTTGCATAGGTATTTACATGATGGTTCACGTTTACAGGTAGGTTTATGGTTGGATAGTGTGTGGGGTTGTTCTTTGTATCAGTCCATTTTTTTTAATTTTCTTGTTACAGCTTGTGTTCTATCTCTATAATCTTTGCAATCAGCTACTTGAGCTATATTTGTAAACAGTTTCCAAAATAAAAAAAAGTTCAAATGAGGTAAAAGAAATCAACACAATGCTCCTCAGAATACAACCAGAAATGAACTAGGGAATAAAATGATAATAGTATTAAAATGACAATACTAGTATTGGACTTGAAATTATGAAAATATTATTCTAATACTAAAATCTTTAAATTAAGCCTTGAAAATATGCTGAAATCTACATGGCAATTTCAGTTGAATATATAAGCAAAGAGTTGAAGTTCTAGCATTTTAAATTCTGGCTTTTTTGGTTTCCAGGTTGACTAGGTTGAATACGGTGCTACCTTTTTCATGTAAATATGGCTGACTTGGCAAGATTGGCGTATTTCATAGAAATTTCTTTTGGAAACTAACTTTAGGCAGAATTATTTAATGATTTTGCTAACTTTATAATCCTGGCATAGAATAATAATGATTGAAAACTTTCAAAGGCGTGCCAGTAGAGGTTAGGTGGAAAAATTAATTGGTTATGCCATGGTTAAATCTCATCAACAAAGATCTATATTGACTGTGCTATATTTTTATAATGCTCAGCAGAATTTTGGTTCACCTAAACCACTTCATGATCCCAAGCAAAAATATCAAGCAGCCAAACTGTCGGAAAGGTTACCAATGAGAGTTAATGATGGAATAACCATCTTCAGTACGCGTCACTAACACTTATGCTACCTTTTGTGAGGCAGAAATATTCATTTCTCATGACATCTTGCTCACTTAAACCAGCTTGGCATGGTGTTAGTATGGCTTTTCCATACAGAAAGCATGCCTAAGTGGAGTTGTTAGATGCTGCCACATTTTGCAAGCAAGGTGGAACTTTTATCCATCCTTGCCAAGCAGAAACACCAGACAATTACACACAGGTGCGCAACTTGCTCGCTTAAGCCAACTTAGCTGGAGTTTTAGTGTAGCTTTGCTATACAAAACGAGCACATGAGAGGAATTGTTAAGATGCTGCCACTTGTTGTTAGTAGACAGAACTTTGAGTTTAGCTAGGTCCACATGTGTGCCAATACTTTAGGGGTGCATTTCCTCAAGGACTATGCCACTTCTCACCTCAACTCTCCCCATCAATGTCATTTACAACCCTTCAAATCTCATCTTTATTTCAAACGAAACAGCTGCAAACTTCATCAACCAGCAAAAATTGTTAGTTTCAAGAGTTAACTATGAGACTAATGACCTTAGAAGCTGATTGGGAAAAGTTGAAACAACAAGTCGAGTTTGGTAATGACTGTCTTTGACAACAAATGAAAAAAGTGAGTAGAAATATTGTGTTTTTCATATGGGTGCAAAACTTATATGATTACGAGATTTCCAAGTCTAATTCTTTTAAGGATGAGATTGCCCTTCATTGAGATTCATTTCAATATCTAGAGATGCATAAACATTTAAGGAAGAAATGAGAGACCAAATAACAAATTATGGCAACACTTACCTTAATATGTATGAGTTTGTTTCTTGAAATTCAGTTTAGTGTTTTGAAAAAAATCTTTATCTTTGTTTGAAATGTCTGTTATTTTTTAGATTATACTAACTGATTGTTTTAACAAACTATTTTATTATTTTACTTTATTTATGTTACCTGGAGTTTTAATGTAGTTCAGTCTCATTTTTTGTTTTTTTTTGTTTTCTTTGTCACATCCCTGCACATTGTTCCATGTGCATCCTCTCCCTTCTTCCCCTCCTTTCCCATCCCCATTTTTATTCAGTTTATGTCTGCAACAACTTATTTTTGTACTGCTTGAGCTCTCTTACATCCTGACGATGAATCACAGAGTGTGATTAGAAACATTGACTCAAAAAACACACAATCAAATCTAGAAACAGCAGCAAGAAACATTATGGGTTGCAGAAAGCTAATACCATTTAAGTTCTTAGTTCTTTCGGAGGCTTGGGATTTGGTAATTTTTTGTTGTCTATTCAAGTGTGCTTGGTTTTTTTGTAACTCTTGTCAGATATTCTCCGGCATACCAATCTTCAGCATACTTTTTTATTCTCTTGAGAGAGAACCCCTATATGACCCTTGACTAAGGTATCAAAAAATATAAATGATTGCTAGAAAAATCCTTCAATATAGCTTGTAAAATCCAGTATATCGCACACTTTGCCAGACCAGTATTTTCCATCAGTCAGCTCGTTGTGCTTTCACATGGGAACGAAGTGAAAGAAAGAAAAGGCAAGGAAGCCTAATTCAAGGGCCTCCAGATCAAATATCATAATCTCTTCTAAACCTACAAAATGCTGGAGAGTGAGATGTCATTCTGCTTCCTCATATTGTCCTTCTCAGACTCTTGATTAAATATTTGAAGAGGCTCTGGTTCAACTCCATCACTTAAGCTCTCCTCATTCAGCTCCTCTCATACCAAATCTGCTCACTGAAAACTTGCTCAGCTGTTTTGTCTCCAATGGCATTTCGACACATCTTTTTGTTCTTTAAATCATGTCATCGTGCAATACAGTAGTCCTAGTAGACTACGGAAACATTTCTAGTTTGATTGGCTTCCAATATCACTAGTCCTAAACAAACTCCATTGCTGAAAGGAAACATTCAGCAGATGAATTCTATGGATTCCAAGTCCTTGTGCTACGCCTATGACTTGAGGTATCGTCTGAGAGATTTATTTTGAGGCTGATACACTTCATGCTGCTAGCTCCATTCACTATCAGCACTGTTCATCCACTTTAGCAAGCATTCCTAAGCATGGTCACTGTGTTCGGTTCATGTTTGGCAAGGAATCTCGTTTTAGTTGAGGATCGGTCACTGTATTATAGAATTCTTAACAAACAACCAGTCTGAATTAAGGGTTCGTTTCTGCAGCAGCCCTTGCTTTAAGCATTGGATCAAGACCCCCGCCCGGATTATAGTAGGGCCATTTGATTCATAGTTGGGTGGGCCCTACTATTCTATGGGACATAGCTCTTTAAGGTCGGTCGGTTGGCCTCAAACTTAATCCTCCCCACTGTTATTTTGGGAACTTAACCACCTCCATCAAGACTCTCGGATTCTTGTTTCGAGGAAAATTTTCGATACTAGCCAAAAAAATTATTTGCTAAATATATTTGTTAACTTCTGGTACTCGGTATTACCAAATGTTGTGTCAATTTTGCTGTGTTGCTTTGCTGACCCATTATTGACTACAGGTATGTGATGGTCCAAATACTCCAGCCATGCCTTTTGTAATGTCCTTTTTCGGCATATACATGATTTTTGCCCAAAAATAACAACTCCAACAATACAATTTATGTACAAGGGGTATTCTATAATAAATTACATAATGGCAAGTAAACTTAAGAAAATTATAATTAATTAACATCAAGCATTATGATCATAAACAGTCCCTATTGGACACAAAGTATTCTAAATGTGTTGGATCCATTTTATAGCATATTTCCAACTGCCAACCATATTAGGAATTTGATGGGAAAGCACAGTAGGACACTCGGAGACCATCCCCCACAACTAAAGCCCAAGAGTGCGGAATGGCCATCCAAGTCAATTAGACCCCTTGGCCCACAAGCAAACCAACTTGAGCTAGGCTACTTAATTGAGGGGACCTGCCTGCTACATCTCCCAACACGTTTCCTCACTAATCCCAGATATGATTGCTTGTAGGAAAATTAAATGAATAATTACTAATCCTAAGATTCTTGATGGATTGATATGTCCATTAAATAAATAGATTACAGCTTCCTATCAGAAATAAATAATAATAATCTGTTGGCATACCAACCACTTATCTAAATAATATAGATTGCTGTTCTTTCTTGAACAATACTCAGAATCAGATTTCCTTATTCGATGCCTTCTTCAAATGATGCCTCTTTTATACCCCTCATGGTAAAAGGGTCATACCTTTTGGTTATCAAAAGACACAACTGTTTGCATTGAAATGATACATTTGTTTTGCAATTGTTGCCTTTCCATTTAGTCACCAATGTTCAAGGGTTACTGTTTATGAATAATTATCCATCACTTAGACATGAATGAAATATCTAAATATTATTTAACCCCCAACAGACCATCAACTGTAAGGATTTGTGATTCTTTTCCTTTGTAAGGCTTGATTTGTGATTATTTTCCTTTGTAAGGCTTTCCTTTGAAGAATTGTTGCTAATAATTCCCTTTGATTAAGTTGGCTCCTGGTGCTCTTTAATTTCAGTCAGCAATAGTTTCTTATATTATCGCCTAGATTATTTTACAAGGTCGGCCCTAGGAATTTCTATTAATTCAACATCTAAATTTCATCTATTAAAGCTGCAATCTGTCATAAAGGACAGGTGCATGACATCTTTCAACAAAGTGTTAGCTCATGGGATCAATGTCAAGCACCTAATACTGTTAATTTTAATTTTTGAAAATCTTCCCTTCACAAGATGTCGATGAAGTCTAGTATGTCTTACTGTCGACCATTTGCTGCTCTGCAGAACAAGGTACTTAATAGCTCTGTATGGACAAAACTGACATCAAACCATGGATAACTCTTTAGAAATTTTGCCTAAGAGTTTGAATTTCATTACATTGCACAGTAATCCATTACCCAAAAGCTCATTGGCTCCGCCTAGGTGAAGTCATTTTAGCAAAATGAACTTTTGATACATGAAATGGGTTTCTAAAATATACACATAATGTGTTAACACTTCTCTAAGGTTCTTTATTTGTTGAAATTTTATTTCCAGTATAACAAGATAAGCCTCCTTGAAGGAGGATTGTTGCTCTTGCTGGAGTAGAGAACTGGAACATGAGACCCTAGTTTCCATACTCAACAAGTAACCCACACCCTCAACTCAACCCCTATTTCTGCCAATCTCCCTTATCTATCTTTTCAGCTTGTGAGACAGAAATCTATCTGTAATGTCCCCATTTTTTAGCAATATTGTTTCATGAGTTTTTTTGCCAATTTCTGAGCTTTCCCATATGCTTCGAGGCAAATTTGAAAAGCTTGGACTAGGCAAAAACTCAGCAAGCCCCAAAAATATGACTTGGCAAAAACTCAGCAACTTAAAAAATTGCTTAAATTCATTACAAACACATTTTTCTTGCAAAATACAATGACAAGATTTATAAAATAAGTCCATAAATGAGCACAAAAGTGTTTTCTATTAAATTTGATTGATTTCACTGGTGGGGATTTGGGAGTGGAGACTCTAAACTGTTTGAGTGGAAGCAATGATAAGTTGCACAAGGTGTTAGATATGAAAAAAACCCAACGATAGAAGGGCAGGGAAACGTTTTGTTTCCCCGCAGCCTAGATGTGGAGGTTCGGGGGCTATATCCCCTCCAAAAAGTACACTATTGTTTTATGAGTCTTTGCCTTTTTTTTTATGAAACCAAGTTTTTGCTGTGAGTTTTTATGGAAAAACTCACAAAGCAAAAAAAACGTGCAAATGCTTCAAAGTGAGCTGGGTAGGACACCAAACTTCTTGGAGAATGCAAGTTTAGTATTTCAGAATTTATATTTTTGGCAACGAACCCAATTGCCAGTATGAATCACTATCATACTTCCAAAAATGTTTTAGGACTCCTGCGGTGTATTCCAAACTTTGTGAAGAGCACATCTATTTTTAGTAAGTCACCCGGTTGGCTCTGATCATCATCTTACATCTTCACTATAATCCCAGTGTGATCAGAATTTGATTCCAATTCCTTCTCAATGCTTTTTGCAACTGGGTGAGTTATTGAATAATTAATAGACATTTCATTAATGGTGTCCAATGTTGAGAAATAATTAAAGAACAATTTAGTGTAATAGCTCGATGGAAGCCTGGAAGGTAATAAAGTGTTTTAAAAGTTAATGCCTACTTAAGGGGACCTTCGCACAGGAAATGTTATTATCATTTCAAAAAAGTCACTATTGATGACAAAGGAATTATTATAATTTTAAGTTGCAAACAAAGCTATAAACGAAGGTGTTGCATTTGTCAATATGTTGTTGACAAATGATATTGTTATTGTTGGCATTACCGGTAAGGATGCAACCGGTAAAGAGACCACCGGTAATAATCAGTGGTGTTGTCATTGATGTCTATGATAACAATGTCCAAATGCTAGGGAACCAGTGACATAGTGATGAGCAAAGTGAAGTCCAGCAATGCACTTGAATAGAGTACTCGGCGTAGTACTAACTGTTCAGAGTTGGTGACCAGTGAAGACAATGACTGGAGCAATGACCGGTGAAGACAATGACCGAAGCAGTGACTGGTGAAGACAGAGACTAGAACACTGCATAAGGAAAGGAGTAAACCAGCCTACAGTGATCATTAAGATATCATTGAGACCGATGTATGTCTATTATTTGTTGAGACCAGTGAAAGGTATAGTTGACCAAAGAAGATGGTTTCAGTTAACGGATATTGAGGAGATTATTTGACCATGTTTTGTTGCACAAATCATGGAGGATTTTCTATTAAGGGAAAGTATGTGACACACATCTAATGTTTCCTTTAAAGACTGAAACACAACTGGATGGTGGATTCACAAGAGATCTTCATGGGGATCGCAACAACAAAGAGCAAGAAGATCTTTTGAAATTGAATTTGAGCGGTCTACGCTTCTTTCTCTCAATTGTACAGCTGTCCTACATGAAGTGTATATATTCTTCAATTAGCGAAGAGAATCACTTGCCATCATTCTGCCAAGAAGAAAGAGTGAAACAGTACGCTGATCAAAGCTACTGTAAAAGAAAGGGAAAAGAAGAGAAGAAGAAAAGGAAGAGAGTGTGCAAGGAAGCACAGTAACTCGAGGAGAGCATACCAGTGATGCCTGGTGGTGACTCTCAGTGAGTGAAACAGTGATCTTATTAGGCTCTGCAAAGCTATTTCAAAAGATCAACCTTTCTATTGCTCTCCAACAATTGCAATAGCCAAATCTCAGTATCTAGGTGGACATTAACAGGTCCCTTGTACTAAATCCTTTAACCGAGTGACATCTAGTTGATGTTTTAAAGTCCTCTAACAAGGCAAGCTTTAACAGGCCTTATTCAAAATCCTTTTAACTGGGCCGCACCTAACAGTGCATTTGTAATCCTTTAACAGGGAAGACTCTTCACGGGGCACACTTCAGAGGAGTGCAAAATTTGTGAGTTCCAACTCACATCGTGGTTTTCTCCCAATTTGGGTTTCCACGTGATATATCTGGTGTTCTATGCTGTTGTGATTTTGTGTTGTTTATTTCCTTTATAGGATATGTTTTGCATGCAGTAATAGTTAGTTGATCTAAGAGTGACTTCGAGTTTTATTGGGTGCTGATTCACCCCTCCCCTCTTAGCACCGGTTGGGACTATCAGTTATATTGTTAGATTGAACCTAGGGTTTTCCCACAATCTTATTAGGATGAAAACCTTCTTAAGATTTTTGGTTTTGGATTTGAAAGATGATCACTAGCTAGATTGGTGTGGGGTCTTAGGTTGAAATTTCAATTTCAATTTGCAAGAATGAAGATCTTTGAAGCTTTTTGACATTACAGATTTGTCAAGGTTTGTGAAGTATATTTGAGGTTTTTGAAAGTTTTTGGAGAGTCTTAATGACTGGCAGTACGATTTTGTAGCTAGACATACCCTCATGCTAGCCCTATCCTTTATGTTGATTGTGTCAATCCAGAGACCATGCTTCCTATAAATTTGGATATATAGTGTAATGACCACCCCTGAATTTTTTGATTTTATGATTTTGAAACCAATGTAACAAGATGTAACTAAAGCCAAGGGCTAGCTTCAGATTACATGCATGCAACTCAACCGCGTATGTAATTACTCTTAATGATAAACAGATTGATTGAGTGGGGGATGTCCGCTCCAACTCAATCAATACATTTACATGAATTGCACAAATGTAATGCACTAAAAGATAAATAACTTGATAAGTGGGGGTAATCCGCTCCACAAATCAGAACTATGAATATATCAGTCCTCATTCATGATAAATAACAGTCATAAGCATGTTACTTTTGCATCACAATTTATAAGCAAAGAGCTGATAATCAGTAATCTTCATTCAATCCTTATTAACCTCTTTCAAGACATTACAGTCAGGTTGCAGACCTGTTATGGCTTCCAACAATGAGAGTTAACATGCAGAAGTTCGGCCAGCACTAATTGGGTGCCCTCATGTCAAGGGCAAATTCTGGAAATGTTTTCATGTCACCAACAGCTCCTAACTACTCCAGCAATCTCTGTTTGCAATCAGTGATCATAAATTCTGAAAAAACAAATCCAGTGCTACCAAGCTGGGTGCTATCTCCTAGAGCCAATTTAGAGCTAGAAAATTCAATGCTTCGCAAAACCCTCATGCAATATATCATTCTTCATCGCCTAGCAGCAAGAAGTTCAATTAATGAATACCCCCAGAAGCAGTTTTTGATCTCTATGGAAGTTCTGATCACAAATGGGTTTCAGCCTCCTTGAATAAACACGCCAGGAAACTGAATATTACACTCCAGCAAACTAAAAATCAAAGCCAAACACACTAGAAACTAGCTCCAAACTGAAAGTAAACACCAACACACTGCAACCCACACACACCAGACTGCACACTGAAAACCCACATCAAAATACGCTAAAAATCTTCATCTCCACACTCACTATGCACAACCAAAAACTTCAAATTCTGAACTACTAACAGTAAACAGCTTAAGTGGGTATTTTACCACTGAAATTGATGTCCCAGCTGAGGGCTTTCATCCTCAGACCAGCACATTGTCTCCCTGGAATCATTCCAGCAGCACTTCGTTACGTTGCCAATACCAAGATAAGGAAATGAGAGCTGAAAAGTCCTTTTAAAGAAGAAGAGAGGGGATTGGGGCAAATGCAAGCTTGAATTCCCTCTTCCCTCCAAAAACCCATGCCTCTTTGGTATTTCTTTTAATTTAATTTTAATCCTTATGACTCCCTTTCTAGGCATCCACTCCCTTGCTCATAAAAATGACTTCTTTTTTTAAAGTATATTTACTTTTCCTTATGCGTCTATTTCCAAGGCACAACCTTAGCCTTATGTTTAATACATACATGGCCCCCTTTTAAAAACAATGTTCTCTATCTAGGACATGGGGTGTTTTACCGAGAAGCTTAAAAAACAACGTCATGAAAGATTAAAAAGCCCATTAATCAAATATTTCTTCAAAACCTTCAAACTTGCCAAAGATATTAACAGAAGCTTTGCACTACTGAAGACTAGTGGCCCATTGACTTACCATAAATAGTAAGTACCCAAAATAGCTCCCTGCTAAAAATAGAAACCTCTGCTAGAAAGCTCTAGAAACTCTTGCACTAACTCAACCAAGACACGGAGTCCCTTAACCCACACCTCTTAACCTATTGCGACTCAGAAATAGGCTAATGGACTATATATTTGATCAGGTGCAAGAAGGGGACATTACATATAGCAATTGGAGGGTGAAAGTGGATATTTTACTAATGTTATCTAATTCAATTTCAAGAAACAAATATCAGAATGGAGGAAGATTGAAGGGGACGTACTACTCTAGCAAGCCATGCTAGTCACCTAGAAAGGGTGAGTGAAAATGAAGCATGAATGGATGTATTTAATCATGCTATAACAAATGTTTATATGGTGCCTTGAGTTTATAAGTAGTTTTTAGTCACTTGTAAGGTGAATTTCTGATCTTTCAGTAGTTTAATTGAGCTTTTTATTGGGTGTCATGGTTGTACATCTTGCTCAGATTGAGTTAACAAACTTGTTCTTATATATAATACTAGTTACCAGATTGATGTCCTATTCAACAATGCTCCACGGGGACACATCCCCCTGCAAAATCGAGTTGTTTGAGACTAGGATGTCCTCGAAACAAGGAGATACCTGGGGAACGTCCCCCACCACCCCTACATCGCCACCACACTCTGTGACGCGTCTCCAAGACATTTCCTCACAGAAAGGACATTTTGAGATGTTTCTCCTCATGAAAAACGGAAAGGGGACATTGGGAAGTCCCCAATACTCCCAACCGTCCCTCAACAAGACGAGACATGACCAAGTCTCTCACTAAAAACACAACGGAATTCCTAGAGGTGTGGAGGCTATGCCCCAGAAAAAAAATAGATTATTTTTTGATGCATCTTTGCCTTTCTTAACGAAGCCAAGTTTTGCCACAAAATCACTAAGTTTTTGTTGTGAGTTTTTCTTGCAAAAACTCTATTCTTTCATCAATGCTTCAAAGTGAGATGGGTAGGACACCAAACTTCTTGGAGAATGCAAGTTTAGTATTTCAAGATTTATGTTTTTGGCAATGAGCCCAATTGCTAGTATGGATCACTATGACACTTCCAAAAATGCTTTTGGACTCCAGCGGTGTTTTCCAAACTTCATGAAGAGTGCATCTATTTTTAGTCACCCGGTTGGCTCTTATCATCATCTTACATCTTCACTATCATCCTAGTATGATCAGAATTCGATTCCAATGGAGTCTTAACGCTTTTCACAGCTAAGTGAGTTATTGAATAATTAATAGATATTTCATTGATGTTCTCCAATGCTGAGAAATGAATAAAGGACAACTTAGTGTAATAGCTCGTTGGAAGGTAATAAAGTTCTTTAAAAGTTAGATGCCTCCTAAAGGGGGCCTTTGCACATGAAATGTTATTATCATTTCAAAAAAGTCACTTTTGGGGGCAAAGGAAATAATTAGATTTTGAGTTGCAAACAAAGCTATAAAAGGTGTTCCATTTGTGAATATGTTGTTGACGAATGATATTGTTAGATTGAACCTAGGGCTCTCTCACAATATTCTGAGGACAAAAAACCTTTTTAAGATTTTTAGTTTTGGATTTGAAAGATGATCACTAGCTAGATTGGTGTGGTCTCATCCAAAGGCCACCATTGTGCATAGGCTAGAGTTTCAATTTCAATTTGCAAGAATGAAGATCTTTGAAGCTTTTTGACATTATAGGTTTGTCAAGGTTTGTTTAGTATATTTGACGCTTTTGAAATTTTTTGGAGAGTCTTAATGATTGGCAATACAATTTTGTAGGTGCTCCTACCCTCATGCCAGCCCTATCCTTATCTTGATTGTGTCAATCCAGAGACTATGCTTCCTATAAGTTTGGTGGATATATAGCAATTGGAGGGTGGAAGTGGACATTTTACTAATGTTATGTAATGCAATTTCAAGAGACAAATCAGAATGAAGGAAGATTGAGGGGATGTAATATTCTAGTTGACCATGCTAATAACCTAGAAAGGTTGAGTGAAAATGAAGCATGAATTGCTACATTTAATCATGATATAATAAGTGTTTATAAGGTGCCTTGAGTTTATAAGTAGTTTTTAGTCACTTGTAAGGCAAATATTTGATCTTCGAGTGAGTTTAATTGAGTTTTTCTATTGGGTGACCTCACTGTACAGCTTACCCAAATTGAGTTAATAGACCTGTTCTTATATATAATACTCATTTACCAAATTGATATGTCCTATTCAGCAGCGCTCCACAGGAACACGTCCCCCTGCAAAATCGAGTTGTTTTAGAGACAGGATGTCCACGAGACAAGGGGATGCCCAGGGAATGTCCTCCACCCCTCTATTGCCACCAGGCTCTATGACGCATCTCTGAGACATTTCCTCACGGAAGGAGACATTTTGAGACATTTCTCCTTAGGAAACATGGAAAGGGGATGCTGGGAAGTCCCTGAGACTCCCAACCATCCCTCAACAAGATAGTGGACGTGACCAAGTCTCCCATTGCAACCACGTTGGAATTCAAGATTTTTTTTAATAACAAAAATAAAAACAATTTTTCTTTCCTCCCACCCCTAACACTAACTTGACCCAACCCCCAAACACTCACCAAAAAGTTATGAAATAGACATTTCATCTATTTTTCAATCACAACAAGATCAAAATTGAGTGCTTGTAGTGGTAGTTACAGTCTGAAGGTGAAGAGTGAAGAGGAAGAGTAATTGAGAATTAGAGGTGTAAGTTGAAGCCAAGCCTAAAGAGTTAAGATGGAGAGTTAAGAGGAAGAGTGATGAGAGAATAGGAAGAGTGAAGAGCGAAGAGTGAAGGTGACGATTGATTGAGTGTTTGAGGTGGAAGTAGAAACCAATGTCTATATTACTAGTTCAATGCAATCATTACCATGTGTTCTAAGTTTTAAACTAACTTTACCTATTCCTTTGGCTTATACAATATAAAAGCTATAAATTTTTATCTTTTTAAAACTAATTTTTTAAGTACTATATGTATTATGTATTTCAGCACTGCCATCCCCCCGCCATTCCCAAACTTAAGCCCCAAGAAACCCCATCTCTGAGACGTGTCCCCCTGCCTCCGCGTCAGGAAACTCGGTGGAAACATTGTTATTCAGTGATTTTCTGAGATGTGTTGATGGAGTTTGAAGTGGGCTTTCAGAAGTTTACCTTGCTGGGAAGGATAATTGTCTAAATGATAATGTTTCTGTTGATCCGTGCTGCTGTACCTGCCGTAGCAGCAAAGGACATTGGTTTCCAGATCTATGTGTAATCTGATTTTTTAATATCAGGCTGATATGTCCATCATTTGTTCATATTTGGCACTCATTTTGAGATGTCTACAGTTTGGTGGAGCATTTTCCTACACTGGCGTCATATTTGGGTTATGGAGTTGATTTGTTATAGTATATCAGATTTATACCATTTGTATGTGAAGGGAATGAGATTCATGGAGTTCCTTGGAGCTGTGCTCAGTGTACAGACTGTATCAGTGCTACAATTGTCGTATCAGACCTACTACAGCTTATTTGGTGATTCCCAGACATGTCCCTGTTCATACCAGTACATAGTCTCCAGGTAAATGGTTGATTTGCATGTTGGGTGTTGGGTTTCTGTATTTGGGCATCTTGAGGACTAATTTCATAAGTGCCATTTGTATCAACACTTGTATCAATGTTGTAATCTTTACCCACAATTTATGACAGTGAAATACCATTTTTGATATGTTGATGTTGAGCTTACACATTGTCAAAAAAAAATTAAAATAAAAAATTGAGGGTGGTTATTACACTCGATCATTAAGAACTCCCTAGAGAATTTTGAGCCAAAAGAAATTTTAAGCAGACCACAACTACACAAATGGACGTGTTAAACTTGATTTAAACAAAGCTTCCAGAGAACATAGTTGTTGATTATAATTTTATCCAGACCAAGTTTTGGACTATGTAAATGGTATCTTATAACAAAACTTGCTGAGATTATAGGCATGTGGACGCTGCCTGATGATTAAAATTTCAAAGCAAACTGCTTAGCATAAACTCAACAGGCACTTGAAGCAACCTGAACAATCCAATCTGTTTTGTTTTTATTTTTGGTTCATTAATTGTGGTCTAAAGGACCACTCCTTTCGTATAAGCTTAGAAACATAACATTATGATTTGCATCAACCCTATCTACATTAAAATATTATTAACAAATTATTTTGTATTGAATAGAATGCATTTTACATGGAGCACAATGCTCGTATATACAATATCTAATATACACCAAAAAAGAAACTATCTAAAAGAATCGCAGAGAGCATTAAGGAAACAAATAATATTAGAAATATTCTAATACCCTCCCATAATGCTCAATCTATCAGTAACACCAATAGCCTCCCTGAATTTGACAAATTTATCAGAACCGAGAGACTTGGTGAAGATATCAGCAGACTGCTCTAAAGTAGAGACATACAGCAACTGAATAGATTTGTCTTCAACCAGCTGACGAATGTAATGACAATGTGTTTCGACATGCTTGGTTCGTTCATGGAAGACCAGATTCTTTGCCAGTTTGAGCACTCCCTGATTATCACAGAATATAGGAGTCGGTCCTGACTGAGGAACATGCATATCTACAAGCATCCGCCAAAGCTAAATTGCCTCACAAGATGCCTTAACTGCTCCCCGATACTCTGCTTCAGTCGAAGACAGAGCCACCGCCTGTTGCTTCTTACTAGTCCACGTGACAGCACCAGATCCTAAATTAAACACATATCCAGCGGTGGACTTACGATCATCAACAGAGCCGGCCCAATTTGAATCTGTGTAGCCACATAGTTTAGTATCAGGACTTCGAGTGTACCGGAGGCCATAATCAGAAGTACCGCTTACATAGCGCAAGACACGCTTTGCAGCTGTCCAATGATCAGCCTTGGGAGCTGTCATAAACCGGGATATGTAGCTTACTGCAAAACTGATGTCAGGTCTGGTGATAGTAAGATAAATGAGACCGCCAACTAGTTGTCTAAACAAGGATTCATCCATAGCAGGTGAAGTGGACTGAGCTAACAATTTAAGCCCGGGTTCCATAGGAGTGGGAGCAGATTTACAATCCTGCATTCTGAACTTGTCCACAAGATTTCTGTCATACTTGGACTGAGAAATAAAAATACTGTGCTCAGTCTACCAAACCTCAATTCCGAGGCAATAGTGCAAGAGTCCCAAATCTGTCATATCAAAGGTATGACATAAATCCTGTTTGATTTCAGTGATCAAATGTTATGAACTGCCAATAATGATCAAATCATCCACATAGACAACTATAAACAATATAGTGTCACCTACATGTTTAATATACAAATGTGAATCTGATGGACTCCGCTGAAAACCCTGATTTGTTAAATATCTATCAATCTTCATGTACCAGGCCTGAGGGGCTTGTTTTACACCATAGAGAGCTTTGACAAGTTTACAAACTTTGTGTTCCTGACCAGCAATCTTAAACCCAGGGGGTTGTGTCATGTATACATCTTCCTGCAAATCACCATTCAGAAAGGCACTCTTAACGTCCATCTGATGGACTTTCCAACCAAACTACGCTACTAAGGCAAGAACAAGTCGTACAGTACTCATTTTGGTTGTAGGAGCAAAGGTCTCCTCATAGTCAATGCCTTCTTTCTGTGAGAACCCACGAGCAACAAGACGAGCTTTATACTTGTCTAAGGTTCCATCAACTTTGTATTTCACCTTGTACACCCATTTGCAACTAATGGGCTTCTTCCCTGAAGGAAGATCAAAAAGGACCCAAGTGTGATTTTTCTAAAGACTTTGGAACTCTGCTTCCATAGCCTGTTCCCACTCAGAAATACCATTAGCTTCAGAGTAGGTCTGAGGCTCATAGACACTATGAATGTTAGCCATAAGAGCAAAATTAACTGTAGGTTGCTGTTTGCTCTTATTTCTAGAAACTCTACCTTCGATGAGCTCATCATCCCTGAGATCACTAATAGTTTTAACCCACCATTTGGGCCGGGTTTCTGGAGGAGCTAGAGGAGGTTCGGAGCAGCAACAGAGACAAGAAGAGGATCATGTTCAGGAGCCTCAACAAGATCAGCATCAAGTTCAACAGGATCAGCATCAAGTACCTTAGGAAGACCATTATCTGTATCATCCCTCCCATCAAGGGGTGCTAAAGGAAGAGGAACACTGGAAGACTGTGCCTCAGAACATTGCTTAGAAGAAGACAGGAAAGGTCCTCGAGTTTCATCGAAGACAACATCTCGACTAAAGATAAGATGATCGGTATCGATATCTATCAATCTGTATGCCTTATGATTGTCACTGTACCCTGTCATCATAAGTCTTTGACTCTTAGAATCTAATTTGGAGCGTTTAGCATCAAGTATCCAAACATATGCAAGAGAGCCAAAAATCTTCAGGTGGCTGATCTTGGGCTTACGACCAGACCACAACTCTTCTAGAGTTTTGTGCTTGACAGCCTGAGTAGGAGAGCGACTAAGAAGGTAAACAGCAGTAAACATTGCTTCTGCCCAATACTTATTAGGAACACTCCTGTGTTGTAACATAGAGCGAGCCATCTCAACAATCGTACGATTGCGACGCTCAACAACACTGTTTTGCTGAGGAGTGTAGGGTGTGGTGAACTGGCATTTGATGCCATGTTTAGTACAAAAATCAAAAAATGCAGTAGAACAAAATTCCCCTCCATTATCTATTCTAAGAGAAATGATACTGCAGCCAGACTCGTTTTCAACCAAAGACTTAAAGTTTTGAAACGTACTAAAAGCATCTGATTTGTGTTTAAGAAAGTACACCCACATCTTTCTACTAAAATCATCAACAATAAGCAAAAAATATTTGCAACCAGTAACTGAAGATGTATTCATAGGACCACAAATATCAACATGAAGTAATTGAAGTACCTGAGATGCACGCCAAGAATCTCCATCTTTGAAGGGAGTCCGATGTTGTTTGCCAGCTTGACAGGCGTCACATACTCCAAGATGCTGCGTCTGGATCGGAGGTAGACCAGAAACAAGTTCCTCCCGAAACAACTGAGAGAGATACTGGATGTTGAGATATCCGTATCTCTGATGCCACAAGGTACTTAGAGATAAATCACGAGCTGCCATAGCTATTTCAGGAGAATCACCAGTGTCAATAAGCTGATATAGGCCATGATCCTCTAGACCAGTAGCAACAATACGACGAGTCTCTCGATGAATAATGGAGCATTTGTGGGTACTGAACACCACATCCAACTGAGGGGAATTTTTCATGATCTGACTCACGGAGAGTAAATTTAGAGCCATACCAAGAACGTAGCATACATTAAGAAAGATGAGTTGACATCCACCAAACTGTATCTGAACATTTCCCTTGCCAATAATTTTGAACTCTTCTCCTCCGCCAAACACAACTGAATCAGTGTAAGGATAGAAGTCGGTAAACCAGTCACACCGATGAGAAAAATGACGCGAAGCACCAAAGTCGATATACAAAGTAGACGACCGAGCTAAATCAAAAGGGCTTTTAGCCATAAAAGCATAGAAAGCAGACTCTTTTTTCTCAGAATGTTCAGCAACATTTGCTTGTTGATTTGACCCTCCCAGCTTCTTTTGTTCGGAAGTGAGTCACTGACGGCAATCTTTCTTCATGTGACCATACTTGTGACTGTAATGACACTGAACACTCTTCTGCTGATAATTGCCTGAGAAATGATGCGAACTACCTTGTTGTGATGATTGAGAGGACTGAAATTTTGCTGCAAAGGCTTGTTCTGACGAGGATGAGGAAGTACGGTTACCAATTGCTGCTTCCAGCGATCCTGCTGTAGGAGTTTGGTGCACAGCTCTTGGAATTTCAGATCAACATTAGTTGAGGTAATGTTGAGAGTCTCTATGAAATGCTCATAAAATGTTGGTAGACTTTCCAATGTAATAACTACCATATCTTCTTCCTCCATCTTTCGACCGATGGCATCAAGCTGATCATGAATGTCCTTAATCTTCGTGAGATGTTCCTGTAAGGACATTTTTTCATCCATCATAAGGGAAAACAACTGATTCTTCAAAAAGAACGCGCGACTCTTGTTGGATGTCTCATGCAACTCTTTCAAATATTTCCAGATGTCTGCAACAGACTTGCCAGAGGGAATCTGAGGCAGCTGATCATCTGTGACAAAGAGCTTGAGAAGCATAACAGCTTCTCGATTTCGATCATCGAATTTATCCTGATCTGCTTGAACGGAGGTCGAACGGGTCTCTGTGCCTAGAACCAGTTCATCCAGACGACGGTACTCAAAAATGGTTAACATGCGCTGTTTCCAGGTGTTGTAATTGCTGCCATTAAATCGCTGACTGTTTTCCAGCATCAGGTTGGTCAAAGATGCCATTTGCACGAATTTCGAGATAAATTTTAAACTGACCCAGAAAGATCCGACAAGTACCCAAAAGAGTAAACAGAAAACCCAAAAAGAAATTGAGATCAAAATTCAAATCCGCTGGCCCGAAAATTGAGACACAAAAAACGAGGTACCCAAAAAATTCTGACAAACCCAGATAAGATCTCGAGAAACCCACCACAAATATGTTATCAAAAGAATTTTCGGATCCCGATAATTAGGGTTTCAAAAGAAAAACGGCTCTGGTGAAAGAAGAACTACGAACAGGAGCCCGAAATTTGCAGAGAATAGCCCGAAATCTGCAGAGAATAGCTGCCTATGGTAGGAGTGAGCTTCCTACAGGCATTTCACCCCTCAAAACACGCAACACATGCAAGAACCAAATCGCGTGTCTACAAAAAACGCGAGCTAAACCTCGTTTGAGAAAAATAATGGCAGACAATCGTGTGAACAGAAAACGCAAGTTGGGGAGCTTTGATACCTCAGAAACGAGCACAGCAAATCTAGAAGATCTTTGAGAATAGGGCACAGGCACAGGAGAAAGAAAAAAACAAGCAGAAAGAGGTCAAAATTTGAACAAAAAAAAAACCGCAAGTCTCAGTAAACGCGACTGTAGACTTCGCGATTTTTGACAAAGAGCCCCCCCCAAAACGAGGTCAACCGATTTCAGAAGAATTTCGAAGAATTAGGAACAAATAATTTCGAAAGTGAAATTATTAATTTTTCGAAAGAACAAATTCGGCTCTGATCCCATAAAATATTATTAATAAAATATTTTATATTGAATAGAATGCATTTTACATGGAGCACAAAGCTCATATATACAATATCTAATATACACCAAGAAAGAAACTATCTAAAAGAATCGCAGAGGCATTAAGGAAACAATATAATATTAGAAATATTCTAATATACATGGCTGCAATGAAGGTTTTAAAAATCTCAAAGGAGGGGAGCAACTGCTTTCTAATCTGCCCTGCTAAACAGCTAGAGATTCCCTG
This sequence comes from Chamaecyparis obtusa, assembly GCA_027943335.1. NCBI lineage: Eukaryota > Viridiplantae > Streptophyta > Pinopsida > Cupressales > Cupressaceae > Chamaecyparis > Chamaecyparis obtusa. The sequence goes on from BSBK01004847.1 coordinate 1,914,983, forward strand.
CCCTGCAATCCATATCACAAAGATAGGTTATTTGACAATGTAGCGAGGTGGGAAGTGCTAAGTTAAGCCTTCCCACACTCTCGGAAATATATCAGTAGTTGGAAAATAACCTTTGTGTCTAGTGCATGGTTCGCAAGGAAGTCCACTTCTCAGTTAATCTCTCAATGACAATGTTACACCAAGAATAGGGTGTCCACAAGTCGTTATGCGTTTTGCCACTTTCCAGTTCTAAGAGTTCTGCTCTTTGATGGCATCAACAATAACCACGGAGTCTCCTTCCACAAGAATTAATAAGAGTCCATATTTAGCACAAACTGCAACACCAAGTGGAGATCCTGCAGTTCTGGTTCATTGTTTGTTCCCTCAGGTTTTCTTGATGCAACAAAATCTCTCAGTGACAATGTTGCACCAAGAATAGGGTGTCCACAAGTGGCTATGCATTTTGCCACTTTCCAGTTCTAAGAGTGCCACTCTTTGATGGCATTGACAATAACCATGGGGTCTCCTTCCACAAGAACTAATAAGAGTCCATATTTAGCACAAACTGCAACACCAAGTGGGGATCCTATAGTTCTAGTTCACTGTTTGTTCCCTAAGGTTTTTTTGATGCAACAAAAATCAGAGCCAGCTTTGTTTTGCAGTTGCACAATACAACCAGCATCTCCTGGGCCTGCATTGAAATTTAATTCGAGGCAGCAAGAGGAGGAAACGACCAGCTTATTCCCATCCTAGGATTTAGAGTAGACCTACACCCAGACACTCCATAAATGGTGGAGATTTTCAGATTTGACCATCTTTTCAACATTTCCTGATCCATAGGGGAAGAGGATTTCTTCTTTATCAAGTGGTCCTTTGCATTATTCATCAGTACCTCTACAATTGCATTCTCAATTTTGTCTAGGAAAAAGGAGATGAACAAAGATTTTTAACAAAAAATCCTTTTGTCTCTCCTTCCATATTTCTCAAAAGCTTGAAAATTTTGAGTTTTCCAACAACTAGAGCCATGATTTGAATAAATCCATAATATTGTCAAGTAAGGCTCCTAAGCACCTGAACATGATCCCTAAACAATTTCAATGTGCAATAGTGGAGGGATAGTTAACAAAGAGATGATCAACTAACTTTTCAACATGCTGATATATGACACCTTGATTGACATCAATAACCAATTTTCTTCAAATGATCAGCCGTGACGATTATCTTGTGCAAAATCACCCTAGAGAAAGCCCTCGCATTATGGAGGCGTGCCTTACTCTACCAATTCTTTACAGGCCAGTCCTCCTAGCTTGTAGGTGAGAAAGCCTTTTTACCCTAGTTCGGCTTTGTAGTAGCCGGAATTCAAACATATCCATTTTATCAAGTCATCTTCCTCATTTATGAAGCCTTTCCTACATGACAATTCTTGGTTCAAAAATACAATTTGCACATTTGGGATTTCCAAGTCTAAGGCACTCTTTCCACTTCCATTCAGCCAGCCCTATTTCATAAAAACAGAAAAGATAGTTTTTGACTTTGAAACCACCCAAGAGAAAGAATTTCCTTGGTTTCCCCAAAATTGAATAGATCTCCCAAAGAGTGATACCCATCCAAGTGTCCTCGAAGTTGCCTGAAGTCCACCACAAATTTCTTGAGTCAAGAGTTCAAAAGTTATGGATCCACAACTAGGCATAAAGTTCCATATGTGAGAGCCTTTGAGAGATTCACCACTATTAAAATTCAAAAGGGGCACCCTTAATCAACATAAGCATAAAGTTCCATATGTGAGTGCCTTTGGGGAGATTTGCCACTATTAAAATTCACAAAAGGGACCCTTAACAAGCATACTTATTTTGCAAAATCTTAATCCATTTGACCTCTAAACTGATGAACAAAACACACTTTGCACCTAACACTTTGTTCTATATGTTCAAACATGTCTCAATCTTGTCCTGCCATCCAACTTAAGGGAGCAAATAGTGTCCTTGGTGATGAGAGAGACCTTCAACTCTAATATACCTTGCCATTAAAATTTTCACATGGATTGACTCAAATTGTTTACCATTTTGGAGGACATCCCCAACAAAACATGATATATATAGGATGGTTGAGATGAAAAATTTCAGCGTCAACAATCCAACGTTCTATGGACAATCACTTCCTTTTTTAGGAGGAAAATTTATTTTGGCAAGATTCCAAAAGCCTATCCATAAAGATGATCTTCCACCTCTTTTGAACAAAGATACACTTAACTGTTTAGCTATGGAACCCTCCACATATTAACAGAAAAGACCTATAATTTTTCCAAATTTATGCTCAAGGGCGCACTACAACCTCTTCTCTAAATACTCCATACGAAACACTACTTCTAATTGTTTCAACGTCTTCCCTAAACACTCTTCCAAATGAAACAAAGTCATTGGCAAATTTCTCGAAAATGACAACAAGGTTATCATTTGCAACCTAAATACCACTCCATCTTCCCACTTCATGTGCAGCATGAATAGACCTCCCAAGAGGTTTAGCCAAGATTATGAATATGAAAGGAGACCACAAACAAACACCTTTCCTAAGACACCTCAAGGGATCAAATACCAAGTAGGCTCCCATCGACGAAAATGGAATATCTTGATCTTCATATACAATTAAATATCTAAGTAAACTTGTTCCTTCCAAAACTTCTTTTTTTTAATTCTCATCTAGAAGTACCACCCTATCATATAAGCTTGGCATCATGCTTGGAACTTTAGAAAGATGAACCAAATGATTGGTTTCATGAAGATCCCATCCATAATGGAATGCCTAGGGACAAAGCCATTTTGCTCCTCAAAGAGTATATTTTAGAGAGTACTAAGTTTTAGTTTCTTTTCCATTGCCTTTGAGATGATATCATATATCATGCTACAAAGAGGAATCGACTATAAATCAACAAAGGAATCATGTTGATTATTTTATGGAATGAGACTCGTGAAAGTATCATCAAAATACTTTTGCATCCCTTTTTTACTTTCTAGATTCTACCACCATCAAGCACACATCATCACCAACAATTTCCAAACATTTTTGATATTACAATACCAAAAACCCATCTAGCCCGCAATCTTTGTTAGGGTGCATCTAAGTGACTACCAATTTATCTCATCTTCCATGCAAGGCACCAAAGTTTGTTTGTTTTTTAAATTGAATGTTTGTCACCGAGCCTTGGGATATAACCATCATTGTATCTCAATAGATCTTTAGAAAGTCTTGATGATTTTGTCACAATTTCACCAAGATCAATAAGAGGACTCTAATTTTTGGAAAAGATTTGAGGATATTTTATTTGATCTTTCATTTGGCCTTGGTGGAGTTGTAAAAGAATTTTGTATTATACTCTTCCTTAAACCAAGTTTCTCTAAATTTTTGTATCTAGAAGATTTCTTGCCTAGCCAATTTTTTTGTGTAAACTGAAAAAACTAACTTTTCTCAAAGATATGCAGCCTAATCATTCCATCGGTTTGCATAGGCAAGCTTAGGGTGGAAAGCACCATTACCACTCATTCTTTCTTGCCAAAGATGTTTTAAAGAGTTCCAATTCTATTGTTTTAAATTTTCTTTGCATTGCACCAATTTCCTTGCCAAAATAAACATATACTCCCACTCATACTTTTTCAACAAAGATGTTTTAAAAGAATTCCAGTTCTATTGAAACTCATCGCCAAAATATACATATACTTACACTCATTCTTTCTCAGCAAAAATGTTTTAAAAGAGCTCCAATTCCATTGTAATTATTCTGAGGTGCACAACTTTCCTTGCTAGAATGTATACATAATTTTCAAACATTTCACATTTGGAGCAACTTTCCACCAAGACTTCACCAAGCTCAATAAGTTTAAATCTTTGAGCCAAATATTTCCAAATCTAAAGGAGCATTTAACTAGTATTTTATGTTTTGAAAGTTGGATAAAGATAGTAAAATGGGCAAAGCCTAAGATGGAGAGAATCAAACTTCCAATATGTACTTGTTTCCCATCCATAAATTGCTTATTGAGAATTTGTCCAACCTTTATGTTATATTGTTGGACCTCATTCTCATGTTCATCCAAGTATACATCCCACTTTTTTGAATTAAAATTAATCAAACCCCAATTTTTGACAATTGTTGGAAATCTATTTGAGGTTGCAAATTTCAAAGATATACACCCCTTTTTTCCTCAAGGGGTAGCATCACATTACATTCACTCCCCAAGATGACCAATTCGCCTTCCAAGGAAAAAAGGAGAAATGCCATTTTTTAACAAAGAGTTGAAGCTTATATGAGATTGTGTTACATCTTTTGGAGATACCCACCCTTTTTGTCCTCAATAGATAGAACCACATCAAAGCAACCTACCAAGATGACCAATTCGTCCTCCAAGGATGGGAGGGCTTAAAACTATTTTCCCTTCTTTTGGTAAAGATCCCAACATGCACATAGATATCAAAAATGAAAACAAAAACAAATTACAAATGAGGCTTGCAATTTTACATACTTCCTACTATCTCTATATAATAGAACAAGGGACGACACAACTATTAGGCACCCCAAGGGCATCATTTGCCTTCACTAAATCACCATTCCATCTTTGCAAACTTTCTAACAAATATGAAGCCTCGCTATTGTTAAATTTGTTTTCTTGAAGAAAGGCAAAATCACCTTTGCAAACTTCTAACTCGTGCTCAACTAAGGATCACTTGTTAGGCATGCTCATGCCACTAACATTCCATGAAAGAATCTTCACTGGCTTCTAAGAGGGAATGACTCCCTCCCAGACTTCAAATTCATGTATCTTTCAAGTTCAACAAGCCTTCAAATTTGAGAAGTCAATTGGTTTGTATTCCTTATAGTTATAGATACAATAATATCCTCCTCTAGGGGTGAGTTCAAAGAATCATTGTCTATTGGCAAGATTTTTCCCTCCTCTTTGTCATCTCCTTTTGGAACAGCTACATTGGATATCTCTAACAGAATAAGATTGTAATTCTTCTCTCAAAAAATCAAATTTTTTTTATAGTGCACCAGAGGTTTCCCGTGACCAAGCTTGGCGCCCAACCCACCTTACCTTGGTCTTACATGCTGCCAAGTTGGGGTTGGGAAGGGGCAAGCTGAGGCAAGACTATTCCTCTGGGGATGCACACAATCGCCTGCGAATCACATGCATCGAGTAAGTCTGAGCCTCGAAGTCGAACCCAAGACCAATGAGGAGCAAACCCATGGCCCAAGCCAACTCTACTACTTGTGTGGGCTTCAAAAAATCAATTTTCAAAAAGGTAATTTTCATTCCCTAGAACCACCCTTTGTATGATTCAATTTAATCTAATGATGTCCAGCCAAACAAGCATTTTTTCTCCAAAGAATGTCCATTTGTAGAGGACCCATCCTCGGGGTCTCAAATAATTTCTTCGTAGGGCATATTGAGTCCACATGCCCCAACTTTGAATAGGAACTACAAAGAAGATTCAGGCCTTCCGACTCACATTTATGACAAACAACCCTTTTCTGTTTCCAACTTGAAGGGTTTTGGCAGAAAAGAAGACCATTTAATTTTAACACAAAGGCAAGCACAAATTGTCATGTCCCCGACATGAAGCAATACTTAAGCCAACCCTACATGACCAACTACCTTAATTACTATGGCTTGTTGTTATTAAGAACAGATCACATACAACGCAGCGACAGAGATCAGGTTATCAGGCTGACTAATGATAAGGAAGGCAGCGATTTAATATGAACAAGGCATGATTCATTAAGACAATGCAGTGCCTAAAATTACTGATTAATATCCCTAAAGCAAGGCAAATTGCGGGGGAGCTGACTTGCATAATAAAACATTATTAAGGAAGAATATCAGTTATGAAAAGAAGGGTTAATCTGAAGGGACACGTCCCGATTGAGAGGACAATTACTCTCCAAGGGACGCCTCCCTTTGAGAAACCGCCATGGGTATATATGAAGGAACTCCCAAGACAATGGAGATCATTGAACATATCAGAACTAGAAATACAGTAGCATCGAAGGAATCAGAAATAAAATACAGAACAGCAGAAAAGGAAATACAAATACAGCAAAAATAGAAAGAGAATAAAATATAAAAGAGAGATCTAACTAAAGAGATATATGGAAGTATATTTGAGATGCACTAATGTGTGCGTGTGTGAGATCAAAAGATCAGGTTTTTATAAGCATTTGAAAGCATCAAGAGAGATCAATCTAGTAGAAATCTGAATAAATAAATAATATTCAGCATACAGTCCCTGTGCATTATAGGAGTGTTTGGATCTGGTGTGTAATGCATGGATCATGATCTTGCTGATTTGCTATTTTGACATCTATATAGAAATGGATGAAATTAACATATTATTGTTAGTGTGTGTGTGTGTGTGTATAGAGAATAGATGTAGTGATTTCTTTAAAACTCCAACCAACCGATCATTCCATTGTGGAGGGGAGATATGGCACATATAAGGAGGGCAAGTAGCCAAAGATCCATCTCGGTTAAGCAGGAGGTTGAATGACATATGTGCTTACATGCCCTTGAACTCTGAAGAGTTAAGCAGAAGGCATTATGATGGTTGTTCTTTCGGTCAACTGAAGTTGTCGGATAGGCTCAAAGGCCCTTGTATGATCTCCCATGGGTGCTCCATAATGGCAATAAATGGTTTGGATGGAACTTCAAAGGCATCTATTGAATATCTTGAAAATTGTAACTCTATATGTACATTATTAAATTTCATGTCTAGTTATTTTGTGATACTAACATGGTTGCAGGCTGAAGAAAGATACTAACTCAACAATACACATTTCCAAGCATTATCCAAGCCCTAAGTAGAGAAATTTAGGGCAAATTGAGTAAAGTCTCAATATGGGACATTACATAAATGTAGGCCTTGGATTGTGGGAAACTCTCATCTAGCATCACAAAACTTCCAAAGGAGTCTTTTATCTTTACAAGGGCATAAAAATCGTAGCATTCCATAGGCAAGTTATATAAACAGAGCCACATTGGTGCAAATGTAATCTGAAAAGAGGTTAGATCAAAGTTTGGAACTAGATTTGCAAATTCAAAGCCACATCACCTAAAACTCAATGATCACTATTCATTATTAAAATGAATTTGATTTGTCTGTGAATTTCACAATGATTAAACCATTAGGGGGGAAGAAAAAGGGAACATTGTTTCCCCAATTCATGTGGACCCAAGCCTCTATTCTTTTGTGCATTGTCCAGAGATTTGTGAACTTGACGATCAACACAATATCTTTTAGGGTTGAACTATGTTTCCCACATTGGCATCCTTCAAAATTTGTTTTTCCTTCTGACCTCCTTGGTTCTGAATCTCTGAATTTTTCCCTAAAGGCTCAACATTCACTCTAATAGCCTTTCTGCTAGATAAGTTGAGTTCTGACTTTTTCCTCCAGTCTTTCCTATTAGCAGGCTTCGAATTTTTATTTTTCTTCCTCCAATCCTTTGGTCCACAGGAATTTGTCCAACAATGCTACTTTAACAGTCTTGGATTATTTCACCAATCTTGCTGCACTAGAGTTTACAATATCATTTCGCTTATGATGTTAGCAAAAATTATGAGTGAAATCTGGTTTGTTATTTAAAGTTCCCTTCCAAAAAGAGTAAAGGAAACCCAGAAAAAATAGATGCCTTGATGAGAAACATAACGAATGAAAATTATTTTATTCTTGAGAACAAAACAAAGAATGAGATCATATCTTCGCAACATCTGGTAAGAATTTCCTATTAAAACAACCTTCAAACTAATCTTAAGGGCTGCTCACTAATATTGAAACCCCTCAACACTAAGACCTCCAAAGCATGAAAGAAACAATGAAGACTATTCCATAACCAGCAAGAATGCATTAAATTTAAATATAACAAAATTCTAAAATACACTACACCCAGTTAAATAGTATAACTAATTTAATGTTAAAGCTAGCTGAAACTACCCTTAGCGATCTCCATTTTGAACCAGGCCATCTAGCAGGATCAGCATCACTTATCGCAGTTATTATGCCTGTGTACCTGCAAATTCAGATATAATTTCATCAGAATTGTTTCCAGGTAACTTGTGTATCAAATACATCTATCTGTTTGAAGTAGATCATTCAAGGCCTATCTACTAAGCCTAAGACTGTCCTGACTTTCAACCTTCTCTCAGCTGCATCTTCTGTTTCAAATCTCATTTTGAACCGCATTCCAATAGATGAGGGCTGCTTGCAACTTTTTATATACTTGTGGTAAGGTATAATGAACTCTGCTGGACTTGTCCTGAAATTAAATATATAGCAGATATTAGAACTTAGGACAAAAGGGGACAATATTGTCATTTCCTCCCTTTCTGCTTTCTTTTGGATGATAGAAGGTTAGAAACCATCTTGGAATATACCAAGTACATAAAATATGCGCCAATTCAATATTGTAAGTGTTTCTGCTGACAACTAATTAATGCACAAATTCGATATAGTAAGTATTTCTGCAAAATATCAATTTTCAATTGGACCCTAGAAAGTAGAAGAATACTTTCATATTATCATATCAGTTGTTCAATTGCTTTTTAGGAAAGTATTATCATCTTCTAGAGCTGTCTTACTGTTGTAGTACAGGAAACATAACTAAACTATTTTAATTTTTAACAGTAAAGCCACTCAATGAGCACAACAGATTCTTTTCATTTTCACAGGATAGAAACCTCCAAAGAAAATACAAGTGGACAACACAAAATAACATAGAATAAAAACATGACATTTCAATTTACTCTGATTATGACCAATAATAATGTAATGTATGGATTCCCCAGACAAATGGATAATGATAGGACTTCGAAAAAATCAGGCAAGCTTCTATTATTATAGTCAAGACATGAACAAATAGACAAGTCACAAGTCACGTCAGAAATGTCAGTTGGGGCAATGGCCAATAATAGATAACCACCAAATTCTAGCATCAAAAATTACAAATGCCAACTCACACATTGTATAACATAATGCTAATTTATGTTCTAAATACAATGCCACATGAATAAATACAAAAATCACATCAGTAATGCTGTCTGGGACAATGGGCAACAATATATGACTACCAAATTCTAACCTCAAAAATTAATAGTACTAATTCACACATTATAACAGTTTATGTTCTATACCTAAGGGCATACTTTAATCATTATTCAGTACCAAAAACAAAATACATCAAATCACATCGTGATTGTGTATTTAATTTCTAATACCTGCATCTGGAGTTGACCATCACCAAGACTACTTTTATCTGTAAACCTGCTTAAACATTATATAACATATCAACTAGTTATGCAAGGAATCCTGGATGTTGGTCTTCTGATGTGTTAGTTGGCCAGAAATGACAGAAACAGTTGATGGGACAAGTAAGAGCAGCATAAAGATATAAGTGTGTCAATTTACTAATAGGTTGTGCAGATTTATATATACTAGTTGACAGAAAAATAACCACCACTTCACAGCATAAACACCTAGATTGAAATAAGCAAACAAACAAATTATATCAATGTCTACATAGACAAAAGAGAAACATCAGTCAATGAGACTGATAGAATACAAAATTACATACATATCACAGTGCTTAGGGCATCTCTATATTGAACCCTCAAAAGGAAAAAAGACAACAACATGATACTCAAATGCAAGACAGCTGCAAAGAGGCTAGCAGTTGGCCAACGCAAGTCAAAGAAATCTTAAGCAGATCCCATAGTGCTGGCATGGAGGAGGAGATAAATATGACACAAATCCTCTTCCACCATTCAAGGCCAAGATCAACCTTATTAGAACAAAATACTTGACAACGCACTGTATGTGGGATGCCTAGAATGTAAAATGCTGTCTCACCACGACAACTTTTGAAGCCTATTCATTATTTGTCCATCTTGATGGTAAAATAGATTTGATAGAGAAAGAATCAAGAAGACCTCTCCAGTGATAGAAGTACCAACAATGAAGCAATTTTCAGTAGTGTATACAAGCAAATGCAAAAGAGCAATTTGAAAAGATTTGTGGAAGAAGCGGGTGGACAGATCGCCAATCTGTGAAGAAATCTTCATAACGTGTGAAAATAGAATATCAAGAATACGACATTAAGAAGCAAACAAGATTTCAATGGATAGTCATTTTTTGAAGATGAGCAGGATAACTGCTGATGTTTGAGGCAATCTGCAAGTCAATATTTTTGATTTGTTGTTATTACGAAAATCAGGGGAATAAATATGTGACCTAGAGTTAGGGTTGCAAGTTTGTAAAGAATTTTAGAAAAGAAATGAGAAAAGATAGAGAATATGAGAGAGATGTAGCAGAGAGATTAGAAAAGTTACAGTTACCAGAAAAATCTGAAGAAAGGATGCTATGAGGAGGAAACAATTGAAAGAAGGAAAAACTAATTTTGCAGAACAAAGATTTGAAAGATGTGGTAGCACAATGAAAGGTGGCGGATGTGCAACAGAAGAGCTAGAATTAAGAAGAGTGGAAAATAAGTTGCCCCATAGGCAGTAGAAAATTGATCAAAAGAATGCAGAATTAGATGATGGTCAAGGTAATGTTGGCAATGGTCATATTCATGATAAAATGAAAATATTGTTTGGTTTGGCAGAGGATATTTCAGACAGATTATCCACTGTTGACTACAAAAGGAAAATTCTAAAATTCAAATCTGATGAGAGTGAAGAAAACAAAGAAGGGGAAGGGATGAAGGTTATTGTGAGCAAGGCAAAAGAAGGTGAGGGGTCAGATAATATCATAATTGAGATTTTTGAAATGCTTCCATCAAGGGAAAGTTTGTGACAAAATAAGATTTGAGAGGAATGATAAAATAAGAGGGACCAATAAGAATTTGTTTTACACTTTGAATAACAACAGAGAAATAGAAATAAGATCTAAAGAGTTAGAGGCGGAATAAATATAGAACCAAGAAGAATGTAATTCTTGAAGTCATGTAGAAGGTTAAGAAATTGTAATAACAGAAGTTGAAGATAGCAGCAGAAGTGAAGAGATTTTCATGAAGATGTTGAATATAAGGTAGTTGATTTAGAAGTGATTGTGGTAATGCAAGTGTCAAATATGAAGATGTGGTGAAACAAGTGAAGAGAAAAGTGAGAGAGAAGAAAATGTTTTCAATGTTGAAGGATGCCGGAAGATAGATCACAAGTAATATGGTTGGTTGCTAAAGAAGATTAATAGAACTGAGAATCAAAAGATTACAGGTGAACGATGGGAAGATTGCAAAATGTTTCAAAGATGGGATAGTACTGGTAGAAGATCAAGGTGATGTGAAAGATTTGAGTTAGGTAATGTATGAATAGGACTTGAAAAATGACTTACAGAAAAATGCAAGGATATAATGGAGAAGACAAATTTAAAACTCTTGGTACATAAGATGTTGAGCATTGAAGAAAAATTGTAGAGCTGTAACACAATGTGGAAAATGAAGAGGTATTTGAAGGTAGTCTATGACAGGAAAGATAAGTATAGAAAACAAAATCTATGAAGATGGAATTACAGGTACATATTTGAGGAAAGAAATAATTTGGAGGAATGAGTCATATGCAGTTCTTGAAGGAATGTTGGCTTCAAAGGAAAGCATAACCATTAACGAAAATAGAACAAGACGGTAGAAGAAGATTAAAGTCAAGAAAGATAATCGATAACCAAGAGATATAGGTGGATAGGAGAACATACAGTTTAAAGAAATCAAAGTTGAATGTAAGTGAAGAAATACATGTGCGCTGTTGAAGATAAAGTTTGCAGTAGCGCACTTAAGGATCAGTTGGAGAGAGATCAGAAGCTACTATGGAAAGTTGCAATAGGTATTGAAGAAGGGTTCGATTGGAAACAAATAGCACATGGTGAGTACATAATAGTTAAAGATCAGTACAAGAGGGGTTGTTGTAAGTTGAGAATGGTAATTGCAAAGGATTGTATAAATGATAGTCAGAAAGAGATTCACAAAGAATTAGATTTGTTGAGGTTGTACACAAAAAAAGAAACGTCTCAGTTTTAAGGAGAAAGTATGTTGATTCACAAAATTCAGTAGAAGTTGGATAATCATTGGAATGCAGATAGAAAATTCAAGATAGAGAATGAAAAGCAAGGAAGAATGGATAGAACACCAGATAGAGATGATTAAGAAGTGAAGGCAGCAGATGGTACATACACAGTAAAAAAATAAGAGATAGAAAGATGACAGAGGCAGAAATTGGTGTGATATATATTTTAAAGATTGGACAGAATGATATGGATACTAGTACATATTTACATATAGTAAAGAATACAAGCATAGATGGCAATGCAGAAGCCACAATTAAAATAAATAAAATTAATGAAGACTAGGTAAGTGACATGAAATGGTGGTGTATAATGAAACAGTTGGGTATAGTAGTAGGCACAGTAATGGAAATTGTTCTCAAGGTGATAATCAAGTAAATATGAAGAGGTGGATGTTGCAAAAAGTAAAATTGACAGAAAACAAAGAATTGGAGGAATGCTGGAGACTGGATATGACATATAAGAAATGAATAGTTTTACATTTTAATGCAGTTGGTTGTAAAGGTAGAATCAGATGTTTGTGTGAGTAGATTGACAGAAACATGCATGTTGAGTCCGGATAGAGATACATATATAGATCCATAGCTACCACCACCGTTTTAGAGAGCAAGTACTCACTACTATGCCTTCCACCTCACTCGCTTGGAAACACCATGGTGAAGAGATAAGGATAGAGAACTTGACTGCAGCTGGCACACAAAATGAGTGAAGTAAGGAATGAGAGCTGTAGAAAAAAAGTTTAAATTGGTTGAAGAAGTTTTGATACAAGTGAATGAGATGGAAAGATCAAAAAAAGGATATTTGGTAAAGATGGATGGCAGTGACAAATGTTTGGCAACAGATTGTACTAGCGAAAATGACAAAGATGAGATAATAGATAGTGATAGTTGAAGATCAAAATCAGAGTGAAACTCAATATGATATGAAGAAGCAAATGTCAATAATGATAGGAGCGGTAAAGTTGTAAAGAGAGATGTAGATACAAGTACATGACAGGTGCAAAAGAAAATGAGATTAGTGGGAGTGGATGGAATCTTGATTCATATTTTTGGAACTAGTAAAGGTGAAAGGAGAATCATAGTGTTCATCCCAGAAGCCTATTCATGTGCTGAGTGTACATTGTGGTTGTTTCTTGAACGTGAGAAATGATTTTACCATTCAACTCTTATTTGCAAGCTCTAGCTCACAAATCACTTACCCAGGTGTTTGATGCAAGAGCATCAGGCCTGCAAGAAATCCTGCATCAAACAAAAATAAGTTTCCTTTTTGTTTGTATGTGTTCTAGTTCTTAGATCTTTGGCAGTCAATTGATCTACTGCAATCAGATTTTCTAGATAGTCAGCAAATTTAGCACTCAAACCAACATTGATAGAATCATCCATACAGTAATGCATTTACATTAGATCGTCAAGAGATTTTGTCCAGTGCACTTAACACGAGCCCACGTGTCTACTTTGTACTTCTTGTTTTATTGTATGAGGTGAGTTGCCAGATCAGCTTGACAAGCTATATGAGACATGTGCCATGATTCAAACCTTGCACCAAAAGATAATGATATGACAGATTTCATTGGTCCCAAGGTGTTCATGCTTAGAACCGCATTAAATTTAGATCTATAGTTCTTACATGATAAAAGTGGCTATTTACACATTTCAAAGCATTTCATCCAACTCCAAGACAAAAACAAAGGAGAAATTACTTAACATAGATTACATGATACTTATCCTAAGTGCATGGGGAGTTGTTATACATTATTGATCAGCACAAATCTACTAAAATCAACCCTCACTATAAAAGGTTGCAAAACTCATTGAGAAGTGTGGAGGGCAACAACAGATTCGAGGACCAAGGGGTGTCCAATGGATCAGAGCAGAGCTATAATAGCAAGACCCGCCCAAAGAAGCTAGTACTTAGAGTTTCACTCATATTTAGTGCTTGATTTGTACTTTAATATAAAATTTGAGGTTGAGATCTGAATATAAATCCTAGAGCCAAATGTCATTGATGTAATATCAAATTGTGGATGAATTAAATATTGTTTGGTTTGCTTGCCTTAATTGTGTTGATAATTGAGTTCCATTGTACATTAATTGTGAGTTATTGTGTTGGGGCTGCAAGGTTGGATACCCTTCCATTAGACCATCTATCCATGACTCAATTGTGCATTTATACTATATGATTTATAAAAATAAAAATTGTTTACACTTTCTGAATGCAAGCCAACTCAACATGATTAAAATTAGGCCCTCAAATCTTTGAACCTTGATTGCAGGGGTGTTAATCAACTGGTGCTCAGAGAGTACTCTAGGGTATCATGTGTTTGGACTGTGTGACCCTTTGAAACATAACTATTTTACACTCTTGATGCATGCAAAACTGTATTTTATCCATTATCCCTATTGAGTGTGTACTGTTAGTTCTGCATTTGTTCATTCATCCATTGAATGTTCAACATAATTGATAGACTAATTAAGTAGATGCATTTCTAGTTAGTAGATTGCACTTTGTGCACCTTCTAGGCTTGGCAAATATCACTACTATCAGTACAAACTCACTTGCATCTGATTTATTGTTGGGTTACAAAGCAACTCAAACAATTGAAATCAAGGAAAGTGTACACCCATGCCATTCTATTACTTGATTTCTACAATGAGTTCTAGTTGTCAAAGCCTGATCATTCACATTATCAAAACAAAAACATACACACTACTTATGTTGTAATCTATCCAGAAAAGTGAGGGCATAAAGCCAAGACATACAACAATGCCAAGAAACCCATTATGAAAGAACTCCAGAGGCTCATCCAGGAAGTTTTGAAAGAACAGACGCAATAACTCTCCTCGCAATCTTATGATCCAATATTTCAACCCCTTCCCATGACATCGACAGCTACTCCTACTTCTTTTAGGCACCAAGGTCAGCTCAGGATATTAAGATTGTTCAATTGATAGCTGACTATTAGGATTACTTCACCATCAACAAATGAAAAAATGCGCAAAGCTCACCTTCTCAACTTTGAAGATACCCACTCCAACATCTGTTTGCTTGAATTCTTTAGATAGCAGAGGGTGAATTTGAACCAAAGTTGCATGGATATGGATACGGATACAAATATGGGTACAGTATCCGATACAGATACAGCCATTTTTTAAGACCTCTAATATGGATACGGTTGGGTATAACATTCATAAAAAAAAAACATATTTTTCAAACAATTTTCTAAGTTATTACAGGATATTTTCATTATTTTAAAAGCAATATAGACATGTAATTGGTACATACATAATTATAAGTTGATTTAAATATTACAATATTCTAAAAATGATAGAGTTGCTCTAGAAGATAATCCAAAAAATGGGTAGCTGAAATAGAAAAACATTTCATTTGTCTTCCTCATTTGGTGTACGTTTTTGTTTATATCAATAAAAAAAGTTGCATGATTGAAGTTTGTTTTTAATTAAGGGTAATTTATGTCAAATTTCAAATCACATAGAATTTGGCATAGTTGGAAAATTAAGGATTTTTTGGCATATGTGGGTAGGGAATCTGATGTGTATCCATGCCATATTGTATCTGTATCTGATACAGATACGGGGATACACGCACCCAAGGAGGGGCAGGGAAGTTTACAGCCACTCTGATTTGAACCTATGACACAATTTAAGTTCATTACAGCAGTACTTACTCAATATTATCCTCTCAAACAGTATCATAATCCATTAAAGAATTCAATTGTTGAGAGTCGAGACAAAGGACCAGTGGAAACCCTATAACACCAACAAGTTACACGAACTCTATGCACATGTGAATCTTTACAAGACAACCAGCACTAAGCCCCAAAGTACACTGTGACTGGAGCCTTCCATCACTATGTACAAGCTATTGTTGAACTTCTACAGTCCAAAACATTGGGGGCCATCGCAATTGAGGAGCACACTAAGAAAACGGCTTGATCTTGTCATCTCCTCACATAAGCACAAATCTTCAGGGAATACTAGGTTACAATATTGGTGGTCAGAGTCATACACTACCGAAATGTCATTCACAGAGAGCAATTTGTCTGGCTAAGAATCATGTTTACCATGCCTGAAGAATTCCTATTCATAAAATATAAAAAAATTCCCAATAGTTTTAATGAAGGATTAAAAAATAAAAACCCTCCAAAATGGCTAACTGAAATATGAACAAAAAATTAAAAAGAGTTTCCAGCAAAAAAGACTCAAACTGAAACTGATAAAGTAGTAGGTGACAGACCATGGAGTGCAATATTATCCTCTCAAACATTATCATAATCCATTAAAGAATTCAGTTGTTGAGACAAAGGACCAGCGGAAACATTATTACACCAACAAGTTCCATGAACTCTATGCGCATGTGAATCTTTACAAGACAAACTGCACTAAGCCCTGAAGTGCACTGGAGTCTTCCAAACTACATACAAGCTATTATTGAACTTCTACACTCCAAAACATTGGGGGCCATCATGATTGAGGAGCACACTAAGAAAACAACTTGATCTCCTTCTCTTGTCTCCTCATATAAGCACTAACCTTCAGGGAATACTAGGCTACAATATTGATAGTAAGAGTCATACAGTACTCAAATGTCATTCACAGAGCAATATGTTTACCATGCCTGAAGAATTCCTATTAAAAAAGAATTCCCATTAGTTTTAACAAAGGTAAAAAATAAAAACCCTCCAAATTGGCTAACTGAAACTGATAAAGAACTAGGTGACAGACCATGGAGCACAACAACCTTAAAGAGATCAACCCTAAGGGTAATGTAATCTACAGATCTCATCTTTGAAAAGTATTCAAACAAAGGAAAATGAAGAATTGGACAACAAAGAGGAGCAAGATCTAAAAGACAGCCAAACAAATTTGATGTTCCTTGGGGACTGAGTTATCCTTTGCTGGGAAATCAAAAAGTAAAAAGAATATGGGTAGGCGCATGGAAGTAGAGAGACTGTAGGAGAAAACTAATGAAGCAGTGGATGCAGGAGCCCAATGAATAATGCAAGCACTTATGTCTCAGCAACATAGAAAGGCCCTCCACCCTCTCAATGAGGATCCTTTAATGCAATGTTAGGGCATTTAAGGTGGATATCCTAACATATTGATGGTATTTCTGTTTCATACAGATTTATTGTCCGCCTATCAAACATAGCAAAGAGAATTCTACTAGTGCTAGACTCAAATCTCCCAATGGTGCATTAGATCCCTTTTTGTGCCTCTTTGCCTTTGCGAGAAAGTTCAATAGTATTGGGATGGCAATGTGACCTATTCAACTGCCCTTTTTGGGATCCCCTCATCCACTTGCCAGCCGCAATGGCCCATGCAAACATATCTAGCAAATTTGCTTCCACTCATGCCTATGCCTATGGCTTTTCTTAGAGCTAACTGTTTTGGCCTTTTCTTGGAAACCATTTACAATATATAGTATTTTCTCGTAATTATTCTCCATGTGGCTAAGAACCAATAAACGACCTTCATCCACATCAATTGCCAACAAACTATTTGTGCACTTTGGCAACATCTCGACTACTTCAACAACCTCACAACATCTTGACCAATAATCACATGACCTTTGTTGCGACCACGTGACTTCTTCAGCAGCATTTTAAGCCCTTCAGTTACATATCAAGCATTTAAACAGCCACACAACCTTTTCAACGGCATAGTGTACACTTCAGCAGCCACATGACCTCGCTATAGTACTTTGTTAGCCAAATGCATAATTCAATACGTTGTCACTCTTTTTGGGATTTTGCTTGTTTTCTTTGTGCTCTATTTATTTATATGTTTCTTATTGTTGTTATATTTATTATTGAATTTCGATCAAGTTGTAGGAATAAAAGAATCTGTTAGGGCAGATTGATAAGAGTATAGACCATAGCCGATAATTAATCCTAGTTGAGAAACCACCAAGGTTATGAAACTAGTGGACTATGGATCATTGATGAGCAATTTATAGCCTCCTTTGAAGAGCTTGTGATCTTTGAGGAGACGGGAATAGGTACTTATTGTATCCATGATGAAGAGATTGCATCCACCAAGGTTCAAAGTAAGGAATATGGAACAATCTCTAGATATAAATTTGCATGCAAGTTTTTGGGGATAAACTGTGTATATTTTTTTATCTCAACATTTCGAAATCCACCCAGTGATTCATCATCAGGAGAGGCCAAAAGTGTCGAGAACAAAAAACATGAGGGCACCCAAGCCACCCTTATCTATCCCTTAGGATACAACATACCACTTCTATCAACTAGAATTGACTACATAAATAGTGCATGAGGCTTAAGTCTTAGGACTTCAACTCGCAAAGAAAAGGAGAATTAAACTCCTAACAATTTTCTAGGACACACATCTTATTATTAAACAGGTAAGATCTCTTTGAACCACAAAGAACAATTTGTTATGATCTTACAAACATCACATCTAGGACCTACTCAAGTTCTTTGACACAATCAATTTGCAATCTATTCCTAGTGAGAAATACCAAAGCTAATCGTAAGGTGTTGATCAGCTCCTATTTTGACCCACCAAGGATTTGTTCCAAAATATCGTGGATCTTGTTAGGTATGTTCCCAAATTTGTTGTGCTTAATAACATCACACATTGACAAGTATTTGAAAGTGAAACAAATTGTCCAGCTCATCCAACAAGAGATTGAATTCGCTAAAGAATTGAATCAAAAGTTGAATGACATCTATGGTGAATAGATCATACCACTAAATACTAAAAAAATTGAACATCAAATCAATCTAGAAAGAATGTTCCTCAAACAAATAAGAGGTCTCTTCAATCAAATAATGCAAAAGTTCATCAAGAACTTTGCTAGCCACATAACATACATTACTCGAATGAAAAAGAAAGGGATTATAAGGTGAAATATAACTTCACTAAGAAACAAGCCTACAACTCGATAAAGGCCCTCCAACAAATAAGAGGTCTCTTCAATCAAATAATGCAAAAGTTCATCAAGAACTTTGCTAGCCACATAACATACATTACTTGAATGAAAAAGAAAGGGATTATAAGGTGAAATATAACTTCACTAAGAAACAAGCCTACACCTCGATAAAGGCCCTCAAACAAATAAGAGGTCTCTTCAATCAAATAATGCAAAAGTTCATCACGAACTTTGCTAGCCACATAACATACATTACTCGAATGAAAAA
The DNA here is from genome assembly GCA_027943335.1 of Chamaecyparis obtusa. Lineage (NCBI taxonomy): Eukaryota > Viridiplantae > Streptophyta > Pinopsida > Cupressales > Cupressaceae > Chamaecyparis > Chamaecyparis obtusa. The sequence continues at coordinate 1,934,238 of BSBK01004847.1, forward strand.
GAAAGGGATTATAAGGTGAAATATAACTTCACTAAGAAACAAGCCTACACCTCGATAAAGGCCCTCTGGAAGTTCCAACAACTCCTCTCCAATTTGATGCACCACCTCATACACTAAGGCATGTAAAGAAGTGGTATTGAAACTTCTATTCTCACTCATCTCTCTAGAAACTTCATAGTGACAATTTCAACTGCAGCTAAAACTGTCACTAATGACTATTAAAGCATGACATCAACATTTCTTAGTGTCTAGATAATTCAGACCTTTTCCTTGTTTTTCTCTAACACTTTGATGTCCTACAACTCTCAATTCTTGTGTTTTTATAATTGCTAGGAGTATTGAGTACAAGGATAAGTATTCACCAGAACGTTAGGTGACTATGTCAGCTCATTCCACTATCTTAAATGATCCATTTAAAATTGATTCATCCACTCAAACCACTACAACCAAGATCATGTGGGGAAGGTATTACTAGACTACAATGTTTAGAGTTGCCTAGAAACCAGTAATGGGGAGTAAAGCATGCAAGAGATTCACTAGGAAAAGAAGAAAAGTTCCACACCCTCTCAAACTTATAACCATGGATGTCACCTTTTTATGATGGTGACTTGATTTTATTAAAACCATTTATCTGCCCTCAGGTGTTGGATATAATTGAGTGCTTCCATCTACTAACAACTTCACCAAGGGAGCCTAACCTACAACACTGAAAGACATTACTAAAGGGAAATCTTTTGACTTCCTTGAGTGCATCACGATGAGGTTTAGCTCTCAAATAAAGCCAACACATTCATTAGAGAATAGATCACTCACTTTGCCAATTAGGTATGAGATACAAAGACATCCCAACTATTACCCTCAAGGTAAAAGTTTAGTTGAACCCACTAACATGAACCTAAATGGATCATTGGAAGGACCATCTCTAACAACCAAGGGTCTAGCATAGCATGGTAAAGCCTTGTGGGCCAATCAAATTATATTGAAGAAAGCACTACGAGCTTCTCCTTATGCTTTGGTGTATGGCAAAGATCTTAGTATTCCCTTGCATGTTGAGCTCTTAGGATTAAAATTTGCACACTAATTGGAGTTATAACATAACACTTCTCTAATCATGATAATGTCATAACTCTTTAGACTTATGAAGAACAAAACCAAATCTTTGAGAGATTCCTTAGAAATCAATGCACCATCAAAAGATAGTTTGACAAGAGCACTACTTTCCAAGACTTCAATGAAGGAAAACCAAGGAAGAATTCAAAATGTGATGGTCTGATGCTCCATTGAGTGGACCCATATTGAATCATCAAAATGAGGAACTTACCTAAATTAAGTAGAAGAGTCTGCCCAATCTCACATAATGGGATACATCTAAAACATTATCCATGAGGTGTGCATCTCTATGTCAATAATGTAATAATTGTGGTTTTCCTTCTTCCCTTGTTTGTAAATACGTATTATACTTTTCATATTCTTCACAAAGATATATTTGTTTGTCTTAGCTCAACACTTATATAAGTGTCTGCACTTACCCAATGAAGTAGAACAACCCTCTAGGTCCCAATTAATGGATAAATCTAAAATGTTACCCATGTCATATGCATCTCTATGTCAATTATGTAAAAATTGTAAATCTTTCCTTCTTCCCTTGTTTGTAAACATGTTTTTTACATTCAAAGCTCTCCACAAAGGCATTTAAACTGGACTCGGCTAAACACTTCTCCAAGTGTAAAGGAATGTATGACAGTTGTCGATATAACTACATGGCAATAAATTGCTTTATAGGAAAAGGATTCCAACACTTGCTAGACTCCCAAACAACATTAGTTTGATCTCCACCAACAAGTTTATCCAATAATCATCAAAACCTTGAGAAAATAAGATGCCTTGTAACAATAAGACTCTCTCACATTGTTGATCTCTTCAAATCTAACAATCACTAGAACCTAATATGCAATAAAGATGGATGGTCCCACTTCCAACAAAAGGAAATATGTAGCTAATGAATGCTACTTTGAAATAAATGTAAGATTTGTTAACCTTAAAAATTTTGTTTTTCATAGATCATCCTAGAACAAATAGTTGGTGAATCAGTCAAAGGATTTTTCAAAAGTAAAATTCTCATTAAGGTTGTAGAGAAGAATTTAATTAAGATGCCTTGACTCATTACTTAAATATAAACAAGTACATAATTTCTTTGTACCAAAAAAAGTTAATTTCTCAAAAGATGGCATTGTGACCATATGTCAAATTTAAATGGAAAAGGGAAGTGGTGTGCATTGATTCACATACTTGCCTTATGGAAAATCCAATTGTTGCAGCTTTAACCAAAACGGAAATGATCGTGATAACCCATAATTCAAGCCATAAATCCAATTGCTCTTATCATTTTCTCTTACCTGTAATGTCCCCTGCTAGGTCTAGATTCAGATTTTATCAAAATTAACCCAATTTAAGTATTCTTATGTCCTAAGTTGAGTGGACAAAGATACATTGACTCCATTTCTATGTTATTACATGGTACAAGTAGAGAAGATTGTTCATTTATTACCCATATTAAGTAATTGGATTCTTTGTACTGTTTATAGTTCTTTACTGTTAAGTCTGATCTTGTTTTTACTTCGGTATGAGAAGGGAGAAGACTTGAATGCAATCCAAAGCACTTAGAGACCACTTGATAGGTTCCCTCAAAGTTTACAGATCCAAGCCCTTATCCTATCTAGGGACCATGCCCTCCAGGTTTCAAAAGGGACATTGATCCCTACCTTGTCTTGGGAACTATCCTTTGGGGATTTAGACCACCCCTCTTTCATTGCTTCAGCCTTCTCCTCCTTAGTACTGAAGTAGTGACAGGATGTAAGGATTGTATATATATATATATATATATATATATATATATTCTTCTTACTAATAAATATTAACACATAGACCTTGTTATAGTGACATATTCTGCTGGTTGGTTTCAGACTTGCAATCTGAATTGAATGTTGTTGAAGAATTGAATTATACTGATATACCTCCTGGAGGATATCAGTTACAAATAGTAGTTTCTCATACTCTTATCTGGAATCAATTCTTCTTCTAGGTACTAAGTAGTAACGGATCTGAACATGGACATATATATAGAGCATTTAGATAGATACATTATATATAGAAGATTCTGATTTCATCCTTATTAATATATAATATATATAGTAGACTATATAAGGGTTATTTATCCCTTATAAAATATATATCTATATATGTATATAAAAATCTTTTGTATTATGTATATGTTTATTCATATATGAAATATAACATACTGTTAAATTAAGATCAAGAATGTATGGCTTTTAAAATTTTCTTATATAACCTCAATATGTGTAATATATATAATCACAATATATATATATATATATATATATATATATATATATATATATATATTACTGATATAATAATAGATATATATAATTATGTTAATATTAATATTCTGCAGATTGGAGAAGAGAGACTTGTATATACTTCGTACTTGGTGCTGTACATACACTTATTAATTTCCGTTACTGTATTTCACTGACTGTTCAAAACGAAGGTAGTAACTTGCTTTGCAGTCACACTTAATCCGAACGTATTGCCTGATGTAATTTTTACATCTCAAAGTCTGATTTTAATGAACATTTATATTGGCAAACGGAGGAGTAACGTAAATGGTAAGACGTGACTCATCGATGAGTCACCGTCTTAACATTTACGTGACTCTCATTTTATACTTACCGTTTAATACTGATTTGTATCGCCAATACTCAGCGATAATCACCCGACAGTAATCAGGGTGGATAATAGTAAATGTTTACCAATGTAAATCGGCATTCACTAAATGTAATATACATTTATATATATTAATATATAATATTAACATTATTAATATTATATATATTAATATGCATATATAATGTAGAATGATATTATCTCATATTGTTAAATATAACCAATACAAAATGGTATTAATAAGGTTGAACATTAATGATGTTTATTTATTCTAATATTATAAGTTTGTATATTAATATAATAATAATGTCCATCATTATATATATATTAATATATTGTTTATTTATTTTCTCATAATATTATGATCATTTTATCTGATCTAAGCTATAAACATCAACACATACATATAGAATTCTGATTATTATTATATAATATAACTAATTCTGATTTCATTATTATAAATGCGCACATATATATATTATAGACCATATTAGTGTTCTGTATGCTTAATAGGATTCAGATATAATATTCTGCCATCAGTATTTAACTCATAAGTGCTTGTCAGCCACATATATCATTCTTTGATCTAAATCCAACAGCTCGATACCCAAAATATATATTCTTATACGATCCTTTCATATTATCGTCTTTAATATCCTCACGTCTTGATATGAAAGGAGGTGATAGCTCCAAGAGAGGCAACACTCGGGAAACGAATGCTTTCCCTTCTTGAATACGTGCCTTTCGGTCTATTCATATTGACTTCTCCCTGAACAAATCGCACCCCTTGACCAGGGTTTTATCTCTTTATCAATCTCGTCTTAAGCATATTAAATATAAATTACTATTTTTTTAACTGACGTACGTTTAGTCACCAGTGCAGTTAATATAAACTCCTATAATCACTGTTTCTGACACATATTAGAAGTTGGCCAGATTACTTTTGACTTGGGCGCTAAATCATGGGAGGAGTCGGCCACCTTATATTAATTTTTAAACTTAAATACTGATCGCTGCCTTCTCAAGGATATAAGTGCTCCACATTTTCGTCTTATTCGCTATTTTGTCTTTATCTGATTTTTTCTCTTTCTCAGTTTTGTTTTTTTCTGTTGTTGTTATTATTATTATTATTATTTTGTCCTATATTACACATCGTACTTATTCATCCTAGCCCGTTATATTAATATGAATTGCTTGTATTTCATAATAAATCAGCGAGCAATTATATATGAATTCTGAGTTGGTCAAGTTATCTTTCAAGGAATCACATTTAGTAGCAATCACATTGCTTCTTTGTTAACTGAGATATATATTAGTCTTTTCATGTATGATCTCTGATTCATGATTTCAAGGTTGTATTTATATCATCATTATTTATTTATTTATTTATTTATTCATATTTTAATATTATTATTTATTTATTAAATTCTCTTTCAGAAAGGGGACATCACATTACCTTGCAAAAAAAAAAAATCTGGTCTAAGAGCTTTTCTATGAGCTTCAAGTGCTCTGCAAATATTCAAACAAATTTGAAAAAAAATCTTGAGACCTCATGTCTTCTAAGTGCTTGTGTATTTTCATAAGCTCGTACCTTTTGAAGTTAAAAATTTTTACAGCAAAAATGAGTTCAAAGGAGGCTCAAGAGTTTACATGAATTTTTGAGGCATCCTATAAAGATAAGTGACCAAGGACAGCAAAATCACACCAAAGAGAGAATCAGCCTCCACCTCCCAAACTTCTAACTTCAAAAAAGCAAAGCCACCATGAAGCTACTGGCAAGGCTATTTCTTGTCCCTCTAAAGTACCTCAATCTCCTTCTCCTCCTATATCTATCCATGATACTATATCCAATCAAAGGGCTCCTCAAAGTTAATTTAATGGTACTTCTCACCCATCTTATGTACCTCAATCCCCTTCTACTATATTCATCCATTGTGCTCCACCCAATCAAAGAATGTCTTAGAGCCACCCAAATGTTACCAGCGCCCCCCCCCCCCCCCCCTCCCCCCTCTTTTTCATAAGAACATGGTTGAGGCCCTTTTCTCAACAACCCAATTTAAAACCCAAGCCTTGTCAAGTTCAACCCACCTCACCCTCCCAATAAACCATTTTCATGGATGATTTTGTTGATGTTTTAATATGCATGACTGTCAAAGAACCTTAAGACATAGGAACTTTAACCAAATCCAAGTAGGAAGCAATCAACAGTCTACCTTGGCTCAATTCTAGAGCATGGGGCTAGGATCAATACACAGCTCACCATAATTACCCTTACTTGAAGCTTGTTGAAATGTACGTTGCACAATACAACCCAAACAACAAAGTTATTGCAAATTTAGTCAAAAAAGCGATGGCCACTTTTAAGATAGAGAAGACCACTAAGATATTATGCATCTTACCAAAGAACCATGCATTGCACTTTAAGCCATAAAGAGCCTTGATGAAAGGTGGTAAACTGTAAAGAACAACCAAGATTTTGATTCCAATGGGAATATTTTTACCTCCTTTTATAGACATCTTGAGTGTGTTTGTCTTGGTCTATGGAACAAAAGATGATAAAAGAATATGCAAGCAATAATTAGATTTTTGGTATTGCATCTACAATGCCTCAAGGATATTATCTAACATGCAGGTTTGTTATGGAGATTGCTAAGAAAATTCATGAATAGCTTGCAAATTTTGCCTCCATCAAAAAAATCAAGTACTCAACATATTAGGTATACCACTATTATTAAATCAAAACTTGAAGAATTCAAAACTATGTGGAGAAGTGTTAAACATTATGGATCCAATTAGTACTCCCTTGCCCATAACTAGCTAGACCCCCTCTATAGATAAGAACATCATATATCCTCTATTTGTTTAGAAATTTATCATGTTCATGAAGCACAAGTTATTAACTTCCAACTTCAAGAAACATTGACACTTCTATCCACTATGAAAGGGAAATAGTATTTCTACTTAAAGATCATCACCTCTGGCTTCAAAGCTTTAGTTATCTAGTGATATTCTCTCTACAATCATCACCCAAAGTCTTCAAAATCAAATTATCGCATTGCAATGCTTGCAAGAATAAGAAAGCAATCTATCCTATTATCCACTCCTCCATTTCCATTACTTCAAAAGAGAGAATTTATCGAGATAATGCTAAAATTAGAGGATTTAATCATTAAAGACAGTGAGAATAGATAGATCTATGACCTTGAAGACTAATTCAAGGCTAGGCTCAAATCTATGGTGTTGAAGCCACTCACATTCATAAGCCAACTCAAAAAATATAAAAACTTAGATGAAAAATAAAACCTCATAAGCACCACCCAAGAACTAGTGATGAAAAAGAATGAAAGGTTATTTATTGCTCCACCATGGCTTTCATTTACTCAAGGAAGTTTGTCTACAACCCCAACCTTTATGAGCACCAAATCAATGTAAACGAACATAAATATCTTCTAAGAACAAGAAGTAGAATGTGGCAAAAACTGAAGAGTATTGGCATTTTAGAGTCAAGAGCAGCCACAAAACTATAACTCTTTGAAATATTGAAGAAAGTGTTCAATTTGAGGAGCTCTAATATTAGGGCTAAAGAGGATTCAAATGACTGTAATCCTTTAAATGAGGATTCCCCTCAATGGACAACAAAATCTAAAGATGTCCTCATAGAGACATGTGGCAACCCTCATGCATAGAGTACAATATTTCAAGATCAAAGGCCTGAACCCACAAGAAGTAGAGATCAACCAACTATGCATTCCTCAACCAAATCCTTCATGTTCAAATGACAAATCCAGACTTGGTTTAGGGATCCCACCTTTCCCTTTCATCTCAATAAAGACTTCTAGTAGGCCATGCCTGAGCTATGAGGGAAACATCACCAATAAGCACCAATGAGGCAGCTCCATCTTCTAAAAAACAAGAGTTTCTAAATAGTCAATAAAAAACTTGAGAAAATGGGCGATCCCCAACCAAGCAAGACCAAGTAATCAAAGAACAAATGTTCATTGACCAATGGCTATATATTCAAAGTATAACCTCTAGGTCAAGTAGTAACAAAAGAGAGGAACAAAGAAATAAAAGAAAATAATGCCCAAGTAGCTCCTTTTCTCCACATTTAAAGAGCCCCAAAGCCAAAGAGAAAGAAAATGACACGAGCACACCAACTTTCAAGAATTCCAACACCCTTCACCTCAACTACTTGCTGCCACAATAAGTAAACTTCGCCACTTGTGTGTTCTCTTCTTCCACTTTCTCTATTTGCGTTACTTTCTCTAGGTCAACTTCTATATCATTGTAATCTCCCCTTGTGAATATGTCCACTATTCCTCTTGTGCAAAGTTTTCTTCACCCCTTAAAGTAGCTCTATACAACCTCCTTTTGTAAATATTTCCCACATTCCTACTTCAATGGTTGTAGCTAATTTGGTGCATCCTCAACCCCTCCCTCATATAATAGTTCTAAGTTCTAACTTTTAAGGGGCAATATGAGCACCTTTTTGGGAGGAGTGATCTTCACACCTAAGACTACAATCGATGAAGCTAAAGCTTTGGCCCTTATGTAAGGCCTAAGCTTAGCAAAATTGAAAAATTGAAGTTGAAGGTGATGAAAAGAAGATCATTGGGCAAAGAAAAAATGAATCATCCCATGCTAGAAATTAGATAGCATTATGGGTGAATCAAGAGAGGTGAACAACTCATTCAAGGAAAATAATTTCTAGCATTGCTTCACGTAATGCAGTAGACAGATAAATCTGCTAGCCAACATGGGGATATGAATTTCCTCTTCTAACCTCACTACTCAATACAAAGCAAGAATGAGAGTGACTCCCTCTTCTCTTGCGTGAGGATCACTTGGGCCTCTTGTCAATGGAACCAAGGGGCTAGCTGGACAACAATAAAACTAAAATTAAAATAAGAAAAAGGTAATAGGGAGAAAGAAGAAAGACATCATCCAATATTCATTTTACGAGGAGTCAACTATCATTTTCCAGTAGCACCAAAAACTGATCAATGAACCAATAACATTCTGAGCAATGAATTTTAAGTGTCTTACACTCTGATGTGTGCAAAATGCACATAGCTCACTAAATATTCATCAAAGGGTTGTGTCTAGGTCAAAAGCTATATGGTAAATTAAGACTATTAAATCCGAATGGCCAATTTAAGCAACAATTTTTGTATTTCCTTCCAAGGAAAAAAAAAATTCTTCCCAACCAAGATGGGAGAAGATTTCTTATCTGCAACTCTAATGGGAGAAAAGGGATTAGGGACAAGTAGTCCACAAGATCAATCTTCAATACACAATCAAAGAGGACATTTAAGATTAACAATGGAGAAACACTAGTTATGATTAGAAACTTTGAAATGTCACAAGAGAAGAGAGCACTAGTAAACTGGAAGAACACCTGCCTCCACTGAAACTGACTTTTTAGTAATATTAGATATGGAGGAACGAATGAGGAACTGTTCATTTGGATTACCTACTGGGTAACTCAGAGAGAGTGTTGTATACCAAGAAATAGTACAAAGGAGGACAAAGAGGAACCAGACGTGCAAAAGGAAGTGCCAGCCTTGCTTCAAGAGATATAAACAGTTCAAAACCAGTTTCAACTTTCAAGCCGTACGTTAAAAATTGCTTAAAGGGTCACTTTTAAGATTTGGTCAGATATGTTAAAAATCGCAGAGACACCCGTAGAGAGATTATCGTATGCAACCAGTTTGATCTCCTTCCTAGTGCTGAAACAATAAGAGCAATGCACACCTCAGCAAAGAAGCATGAATCCTAGGAACCAGGAGTCTGGTTGGGACTGTCTGCAATGTGCCTAGAATCCCTGTGGAAGAAAGAGTCAAAACCCCTGGAAAAGGAGTGTCTCTGGCAACTAACGCAACTAGACCTGGTTCAAACCAGAAAGATATGAAGACCTTAACCTTCATTCAGATGAATTGAGGTCCCTGGCTTAGAAAACAAGATACCTTTTTCCTTTCAAAGATAATGGACTGGGTGACATGGTTACCTGGCATAAACTTTTTGTTAAGGAAGAACTATGAAGCTACAGTATGAGAGCACCTAAATATCATGTTTTGTCATTGTAAGTAGAGAGGATAGTTCTTGGCCAAGGTATAAGGTAATTGACTGCATAAAATGGTGCATAGTCATCCCCACCTTGTATACCTTCCAATCCTGTTTTTTGGCAGCCATTCCGTGTAGCACAAGCCAATATAGTAATTTCCAAAATAGTATAACAGCATCTTTCATAAAATTTACCGTTAAATCCTACAATTTTCAATATAATATCATTTCAATCAATTCAATTTTTCCTGGCCTACTGTCTAGGTTTTTATGGGAACTGGACCAGTACAATCCCTACTTTACCCATCAGAAAAAATTGTGAACAAATTTGACTATTCCTTCACAAACATCATATTATATAAACTAGTAATTACCTTTATGGAAACATAGAAGGAAATTATGGAGTTACCATTTCAAAATAAACAAGTGACATTGAATGTGTTAGACATGACCAAAATATAGCTGAACACAAAGGAAGGAATTACCAAATCACACAACTGAATTCAAATGCTTCATCACTTTTATCTATCAACATATACTTAAGACTTTACTTTGTGATAGAAGTTGAATGCAGTTCATTGAAAGATTATTGTGAATTTTTCATGTCTAACATTTGAAGTTCTTCAAGAATGTTGCATACATGTAAAGGCATTCATATGTATTTGATAGCAGAATTTATGAAACAACATGCCAAATGATGATCTCCTAATTTTGTGACTGACAAAGTATTTTAACCAGCCACTTGAGCTTTTTAAAAAAGCCATGAAGACCAACAGTCTTATGTTATCTCCTAGTTGGGAAAGCTTTAACAAAATAGATTGGAATAGTGGCTATATAGAAATGAATTGTTTTCACTGTTTCAGTATACATTCCTTACCATTGTTTTTGACATTTTATTAGATGCTGTTAATAGTTTGTCAGCTTTTGCAGAAGTTATTACCCAAGGGTTCACTTTATAATATCATATCCTTAAGACACAGAAAAGTCAAGCATGGAACTCCTCCAGTTCATGTAGAAATTTAACTAAAGGGGCTGTAAGACATCCCATTGCCAGGGCCAGTGCACATGGTAGCAGCACAACTCAAACATTAATCGGTCTTAGAGGTAAATATAATGCAGTTCTCTTTAGGTTGATATCTTGATACTCAGTAATGAAAAGCTCCTCCGGTTTAGTAATAGCCTAAAATATTTGTGTCAAATTAAATATTCATGCAGATTCATCATGGAGTGTATGATCATATAACAAATTTGTTGCCATAACAGCACCAAGCAATCAGTTAAGAATATCCTCATAGATGATCAAAAGCGTGCAGCATCTTTGACGTAAGTGAAATGTCCACATACATTGTACAAAATCAACATGTACAGACATGCAAGCAAAAGCTGATAGGAAATTCTTGAACATTAAATTTTAGTGGAGATGAAAATTAATTAAAGGCTCTAAATATAGAGCAATATGTAGGACTGCTAAACAAAATTCTAATCCTATTCCAAGAACAATGCATCCCTAACTCTCAATCAAGTTGTCATAATAAAGTCTTTTATTGAAGAGCCTTTTTTATCTGGAAGAACTATTAGTTACTCTAAGTCAATTCAATGGTTCCCTATAAACTTCACAAAAACACCTAATTATCATAATATACCTTGGATTGTAGAAAATGTGAAACATGCTTTTTGTGGCAACAGCATTAGCAGCAGCAGCAAGGACACTAAGATGCATATTTTGGCTAGAAAGCAATGAAGATGGAACAGCACTTTGTTGTCGAGCAGCTCTTCGAATCCCTAATCTCAGTTGTCCATTTTCATCTCTGTTCAAAACATAATGTTACAACATAAAGGGAGAAAACATAGAGCCTACAGCAGAATTTAATTAAAGACTATACATTGTTTGATACTTGTTTCTGGGTTTGGGTGGTTGATGAAATATGGTTTCCTAGCTTCCCATTATAAAGGCAATTGTTAACAGAATTAATGTTCTTTCCTTTCAACAGCTGCAGTGAACCACTGAGTTAACATACCTCAAGAAGAGTACAGCATCTCCTGATACAAGTCCTTTATGACTCACAAAAACACTCCACCCAGTCGTAAGCAAATGCCTTCGTGGTTGGCCTGCATATTATTATCAAACCTCATGTAAGACATCAAAATATCATGTGTCACTACTGATCAAGTCCCTCTGGAAATGCTAAGAAAAATACTTAAATTACTACATGGAGCTCAGTAGCATACCAGTTCTTCAATGAGGGCACATTTTATGCCTAATCAGGATTTATATTGTGCAAAAGAAAACAGAAGACTCTTAAAAGACGCAAAATTTATCATACAATATGAAGAAAGAATTTTGAGATTTCATCTAAAAATAATCATCAGTCAAAAGGGATATCATTCTGGATTTGGTTTATAGGTTATGAAACATTTAATTAATCCCACATTGGACATACTACTTAGTCACCCTTTAGTCATATTGCATATATATTCTATTAAAGCATGTCACCATTACGTGCATACCCCTGTATATATGCCGAAACTTCCATTCAACACCATGCAAATCCTTAGCCAAAAGCTCCTGTGAAGGCCGCTGCTGGTTATAATCCTGCAAAAACAACAATGTAAGCTAGTACGATGCCAATAGTTTCAAAAACATACTAATGTTATTGGTAATCAATAGTCATGAGTCAGTTCACATTTATCAGGTCACGTTGTCTACCTCCAATCTAGATATCATCTGGAACTTCAACCCAACCCCTAAAAGTAGACTTGTAACTAAATGGGCATAAAGTGTAAAGGTTTTTCAACCACAAAACAGGCTCCAGGAATTAAAATATTGAAAACCTAACTGAATGAAATTTAAAGCCTGGCAGTTAGTCAATCATACGATCCACCATCAAGTCACTTAAAAGTTAAAACAGCTAATCAGGTCACTTTTCGTGATAAACTATGTTTTTTATATATCTGCTTGTCGACCCAAGGAAAACTTTTGTGAAAAAAGTACAGTTTGAGATCAGAAAGTACCAGAGGAGGGAAGCAGTCTTCCGCAGCCCTTCGAGGAACTGAAAATCCACCATGGGTGCTTGTGTCTGAAGCAGTCAGTGTTTTACAAAACATGTGTGGAGTAGGTTTGTCCTTCTTAACTTCCTCATCTTCTTCGTCTCCAACATCTTTCCCCAGTGGCTGCAGAGATACATAATCTCAATTACCAACTCTCCATTTGAAATCTCTCAAGAGTTCCTATGTTGTAATATATCCAGGTAACAAATTGAGGAAAGGGGCAATTGCAATTTTGAAGAATATAAGTTTGAAATTTAAGGAAATATAAGCATTCTAATATTAATATAGATTATATATAAGTTGGAGAGCGTGCCACCATGATGAATCGAATTCAAATCTTGGCGTATGTGCTCCTCGTCATCGTGCAAAAGTTGCGCACACATTCAATTGTTGTGTGGACTAAGGGGACAAAGTGATGTGTGTGTTATGGAGATAACCTTTCTGGCGTCCAAAGAGAAATTTTTGCCCCTTAAAAAAAAGTGTAGGTGGTAAACAAGCCCAATGCAGAAACGGATAGAGTCGCGGCTCCTCTTAGACGGACTTTTATGAGAATGCTAATAAATTGCAGTTCTTTATGTTTTGAAAACTGGAATAAGCGGCTATTAAGGGCCTCTGTTCAGATGACTTGAACTAAAAAATCTTTCTACAAACAGAAGTCCAAAAAAAAATTGGTAAACCAAACTCTTACTCTATATGTGCAAATTTTACATTATAACAAGTCATGAGAAGTGAACCTAAATTGTCAGAAAAGAATGTATAATGCATACGGTTTTGTAGGGGAAACATACATACCTCTATTTCAGGAACCAACGTTACTTGGGCATACACTTCGTCAGTCTCCTGGTCTGCCTGTTAAAACAATAACACACCCACAATTTAATATGTGCGCCCACAAAACCAAGCAAATAAATAAAAAACCACACGACTGTTGATGTTTATATAATGAAGGAGAATTCAAGTAATATTCACCCACATGGAGATTCACATTGAGCACACGGCAGAAAATCTGAGGCGGAAGATCGTAAGGGCGCACGTGTTGGTGATACTGGTGTTTGATGGATGTGGATACCTGCTCCATGTGACCCTGGGGGAAATACACCACAAAACTTCCCTTCTTTGGCAGAGATATGAGAGGACCTGCACAGGCATGCCATAACTCCATGCATATTGAAGTCTTGTGGCTGCCTGATAATGCCATCTCTTCTTCATTAAACAATCTCCCATCATTGTTATATTCATCTGGGCTGTTAAGATCAATTTCCATGAAAAAAAACAGACAGAAACCACCCGAGAGAAAACTAGAAGCCTACAACACCCACTTCAACACCAGCAGCCTCCTGCAGTTGGGAAAAACCTGGCCATTGCGAAGCAGAGCAGAAATAGGTACTTAGTCGCCTAATACTAGGGGTAAAAAAGCATTGAGGATGGCTCGTCCCTCCAAGGACATGTAGCAGCTGCTGGTTCAGAAACGTGGTTCCCAAATGACCAGGCACTCATGTTTCCTTGCACTAAAACAGACAATTACCCCAAGGATCTTTAACCATCTCCCCCGCACCTGGTCCAACAAATGACACTTGAGTCGACTACTAGTATTAGTAGTGGACAGTAGTCATATCGTCCTTGTCTTCAGAAATACAGAAGCAGACTGACTCACTGACTGTACCGTACAAGTACTGATGCCCTCCCTCCTCAGAGCTCGACTACACAGACAAAACGGGTAATCACTCAGTGCATATCTCAAAAGCTGCACTACCCACATACAATTTACTCCTTTGTCCTTGATTACACTTACCACTTCCCCACCACCCCATTCTAAAACCTCTACTAATCTACCCCATCCCCCACACTCCAATAATAAAATGACATGAACAGTCGTTATATATATAACTCCAATGGTACAAATCCATACGACCCAAAAACAGTATCAACAGTTAATGCACCACAAGTCCACTGAAATCATAAAGAGACACAAACTTGATGAACACAGTTCCATAAAAATATATGCTTTAACACCTCCATTAATTAGTACCATTGCAGATTATGATATCTAAACCAACGGAGGAATATATGCTTGAGGGCTTGCTTCAAACAAAAACACCCACCTCACCCCAGCCCATCCAACTGCCCAGAATGCAATATCGTGCATCAATTGTGCTGTCTTAATCCCAGGAGACACAAACACATCACCTACTATCTCTTACTTTTAACTTTTACTTTATATGACACTCTTGGATTTTACACTGTATCTCAAATTTAGAGTTGCAACAAACTGTACCGCTAACTCCCTTTTCTTTTGTTTTAATAGCCTTTCTCTATTTGACAACATCCATATTCGGCTATAATTTCTCTGTTTCTACATTTTTTCCATTTTTATATTTTCCAACAACACCACTTAACCTCTTTTTATCCTCATTTCACTGTTGTTTTAAATCATTGCACTGTTCTTTTCAAAATCCTAAACTTTTTTTATTTTGGTACTGTTTTCTACTTACCCCACATGCACACTTTTATGCTCCCTTCACAATTTTTTTAAACTCTTTGACCTTTTATGTATTTTACTGCGTATACATTGCACACTTTTGTGCTGGCTTTATGGTACAGAACAGTATGCAAGAAATGCACCTTCTGTCTTTGTATTGAGTTGTCCATTTTGGAGCAGACTTTCAGATCTCTGGCTTATGTTGGCTTCTTTAAACCTTCTGGTGATGGTGGATAAATGTGAAAGCTCCATACTTTCTTGAAATTATATTATTATTATATCAACCACTTCCCATTCTCTTTCTCTGCACTCCTGTTGACGTACAGGCATGCTCTGTACTACTTTTTAAGTGATGTTAGTAGACCAAATTCCCTTGTGTTCTCGGTGTAATCATGTGCCCTGTCTAGATATTTCATATGTTAACATTCCAAGATTCTTTCAATTCTATCGAATAACACCATGTCCCCTGCGCTAACTATTCCTTTCACTGTTTCCCGGTTAAAGTTGAATACTTTTAAATTGATTTAATTATATACAAGATCCATAATAATTATTATTTTTATTATTAATAAAGAATATAAATACATAAGCTTACGCTAAAAGACCAAACTAAAAAGCAAACACTGTGAAAATTAAGACTTGTATGATAAAGTACAGTTTGAGGAATCGGTAACTAAATCTGACCACAACAAAGATTGATTTGCAGTTTGATGGGGGCACTGAAGGAACTCCTAGAATAAGGATAATAGCAGTATATGCGAGATTTTTTTATACTGTATCAGTAGCTATTTTTAATGTTATGTATTTTTGGGTTTTTTTCTTAATAAGTAAATTATAAGAAGTAGTTAGAGGTAAAAGTGATTTTAGTTTTATAGAAAGATTAATTTTGGTTCAATAGTATTTTGGGGATTTAATTTTTAATAGATGATATGATCAAAAACATATTATCATTTTTGTTATTGTGTTCAATCAATTAAGCTAAAATCTTTTGTCCATATTAATATATTGAAAAGAACTTGAAAATTGTTTACAAAAATTTTCTTCATCCCATATTCTTAGAACAAGGATATTAACTTTAATATGAAAAAATATATATATTGCATCGTTTTTGAGTTTTTAGTGTTAACTAGTGATTAAATAAAACTGTTTAACTAATTAGAATTTTTTAGATTTTGTATTTTGTAATAAATTTCATATTTTGTAAAGTTAGATGCAATATTTTTAACTTTATAATTTATAGAAATCATTTTTAACTTTATTAGCTAAATCATTTTAAGTCTTATTAGGAGTGAACCAATTAAAATTTACCATGTTTGTTATTTATTGTATACTTTATATTTAATATAATGAAAATGCATTGCTCCTTCCATATTGCATAATTTTCTGCTTGGAAACATTTTTTGTTTCTATTTTTAGTTAGAATTTTCATTAATCTTTTTCTTTTTTATATTAATTATATATTAAAATTTTTAAATTTTAAATTATATGTTTAAATTTTAAATTATATTACATGAGTTTATTTTAGTATATAACTCACTTTTTCTAATGTAAATATATGATATAATATAATATATATTTATTCTCATTTATATATATTTTTAAAATATTTTAAAATTTATTATATGTAATATTTTCCCTTAAAAAATAATATATATATTTCTATTATATAATCTTCTAAGATAAATTATTATATATTATTATTATAATAATATATATTATAATATAAATTAAAATAATAATATTATATTTATAATTATTATACATTCTAAATATATTATATTATAATTATAATTTATGTATAATATAATAATACAATAGTATATATAATAATAATAAATATATCAATAAAATAAAATTAGCACTATTGTTATATTTACAAATAAAATTAAAATTAAGATTTAAATTTATTATAATTTGCAATCAATAATTGTTTATATAATTATAATTTTAAAAATTATTTATTACTACAATTATCATTATATAGAAAATTATAATTATATAACTATATAATTAATTAAAATATCTTATATATTATAATAAATTTATTAAAATTAAGATTAAATTTATATTAAAAATTAAAATTAAAATTAATTACTAAAGGCAAGTACTTGGTCACTATGTGGCACTTGTTTTTAATGGAATATAGATATGAGGTACTTCTATTTTTTGTGACTAAGTGGATTATAACATTAAGTAATTACATGTAAAAGTGATTGTAGTTTTCAAAGTTATGGAAAGATTAGATTTGGTCCAATAGCATTTTGGGGGATTCAAATCTTGGTAAATGGCATGATCAAGAACATGCTTCATCCTTGTCATTGTGTTCAACCAATTAAACTAAAATCTTTTGGCTATATTAATATATTCATTCATTCATATCTTATGTCTACATGCTTATTTTAATCCAGATATATAATCCTTTATAATATTTTATGGAAAAGGATTATGTTCTTAGCTTTCTAAATGAGAAAAAAGAAGTTATATTTCTTCTTTAAAATTGTCCATTATAAGACATAAAATAAGCTCTCAATAATATGAATCTTGAAATATTTTTTTAATAATATTTTATAAAAAGATTATGTTCTTAAATTTCGTATACTTGAAAAAAAAATTCATAACTTTTCTTTTCTAAAAAATTTAATTTCTTATTAAAAACACTTTTAATAAATAAAAAGCTTTATTTATATTTATTTTGTACACTATTTAATTTCAAATCTTAATGCTACACCAATTTAAATTTCAAATATTAATTCTACACCCATTTAATTTCAAACCTTATTCAAGTACAAATTCTCTTAATAAATATATTATTTCAATTCATTCTACCTTCCAAAGATTCTTGAAAATCGATTTCTTTAAGACCTGGGCTTCTTGAATAAAATCATAAGAGAACATTACATACAATAGATGTTAATATGAATAACTTTTCACAATAAAAAAACACATTATTTAAACTTTGAAATCTATTTTTAAATATATATTAGAGAAGGACCAAATAAATTGACCTTGGAATTTGGAAGATCTCAAAAAGGAAAAAGAGAAACAAATTTAAAAAAATGGTTAAGAGGTGTTGGATGGGAGGTGGGGCCAAGAAGACAAAGTGAATGTACTTGGGCACCAAACAAGGGAGATGTCAGCTTGTTTTGTATTATTAAGAGCAATAAAAAGTTAGTTGTGTTGAGGACATTAGGTGTATGCATATAATCTTGTTTGTCTTCATTTGATTGTTATGTGGTTATTTGAGAGGTTGCGTGACAAGGATGATGAGGTTGCGTGAGTAGAGAAGGAAGGATATCACGAGCTAATGTAATGTAATGCCTTCACTTCCCACTTTTTCAATCCTATGTAATGTATGGTAACCTATTCTTTTCATTGTCCCTTTTCTTGTCTTTTCTATTTTTATGTTGTATGCTCTTACCAAATTTAGGGTCAGCCTTAGTAGGAATATAAAGTAAGTTTTTTCTATATTCAAGGTTGTGTTATAAATGGTTAATGGTAAATATTAGAAAGTAAATTAATATTTTTATTATTAGTAAAGGTTTCATTAATGTTTTCATTAAGATAAAGTGGTTTTGAAATGACATAATCTTATTATATTAATAGTTATAGTAAGGAGAAATAATAATATAATGGTTCAACATAGTTATGTGAAAGGATAATAATTTTATATCTATAGTTAGAACTCAATAAAATAATACAATAATTAGAAATAGATAAACATGATTTAATGAAAGGACGATAAACTTGTTTATCAATGATTACAGTAATAAAGTAACAACGGTGTAGTTAAAAATAGTTAAACATAGTTATTGAAGTTCAAAACAACAAAAAAGAATATTAGGCCTACATTATAGACCAACATACATAAGAGTCAAAAGCACCCCTAATAAAAAGTAGAATTAAAAGGTTTATTGTATCAACAAATCAAAAGGAACAAGAAAGCATGTGTTCATCATTGCAAGTGAAGGGTCATTAGCTACTTCAAGCTCTTCACGAAGAAAGGTTTGATTAATGTGTTGATTAAGATAAGGTAGTTTTGAAATGTCATGATCTTATAAATCAATAGTTATAGAAGATAATTGTACACTCAAAATGTGCACTTCTCTGAGTCATTACTTCCAAGAGAATCCATGAATGGGAAACCTTGAGAAAATGACCTAGAGCTCCCTAGGCATGGAGTCACAAGGATATTAAGAATGCTCTCAGTTAGAGCTATTAAGCCTATAACCTTGCTAGTAAACCACATAATGGGAGATTCAATGAGACAAGGGCAAGAATGTCAATATCTTCAAGAATCAAGAATGAAGATGCAATGCAATGCTATGCTAGAAATGAAGATGCAAGTAAGCTATGGAAATGAAAGTATTACAAGCCTTACTAATTAAGCTATGTGAGCTAAGCTAGAGCTTGAAAGGAAATCTAAGCTAAGAAAGCATAAACATGAAGCTATGATGTAAGAATGAAAGCTAGAATGCAAGAAGATCTCCAAAGCTCCAAAATCTCCAAGAATTCTTGCAGCATAAGATTAGCATCAAAAGTTGGGGGTCTAGAATGAGAAAAAAGCTCTTCTTTTATAAGAAATGAGACTCAACGAACGATGGAGATTAAGAGGCAAAAGATTTGATCAAGGGTGGGGTTTGAAAGAGGAGCAATCCATGTGCACAAGTCTCCTCCAATGAGAAAAAAGTGTTAAATTTTGAGCCTCATGTGAGACAAAAAGGCCTTTTTTCCTTTTTATAAAATAAGAATAATGTTTTATTTGTGCAACTTAGGATAAGAGGTAAGTGGGGGCTTTTTATTTAATAAAAGGGGAGGGAATTCCTTTTAAATAAATAAAGACTTAGGATAAAATGGTTAGCCCATAAAATATAATCGAATAAATGATAGAATTAGGATTTGATCAAGGAAATTGATTTAATTTGAAAATATTGATTTTTGAAAATATTGATTCAGGGATTTGATAAATTGCAAGAATGGGGCCCAAAGTCTAAGCGACCATTTTAGGGTACATACAATAATAATATAATAGTTCAACATAGTTATGTGAAAGGACAATAACCTTATATATCAATAGTTAGAGCAATAAAATAATATAACAATTAAAAATAGATAAACACGATTCTATGAAAGAATAATCATTTTATCCACCAATAGTTACAGTAACAAAACAACAACGTAATAGTTAATAATAGTTCTACTAAAGTTTAAAACAACAAAAAGGAATATTAGACCTACATTGACCAACATACAAAGGAGTCAAAAGTGCAACAAATAAAAAGTAGAATTAAGAGGTTTATTGTATCCACAAATGAAAAGGAACAAGAAAGTATGAGCTCATCATAACATATGAAGGGCCTTAGCTATTTCAAGCTCTTCACGAATAATGGTTTGATTAATATTTTTTTGGGCAAAATGTAGAGCGTATATATATTAACTATAATAAGGAGAAGATTTGTAGGCCCAAAAAGATGGGGGGTCTAGGAATAAGGAGTATCAATAACACTAATAAAGCTCTCTTAGCAAAGCAATGCTGGAGAATATTTGAAGAGGAGAAAGAATGGAATTTGATAATGAAAAGGAAATACCATCTAAATAATCTTGAAGGAATTCTCCAATCTCAAAATGACATCCAAGGATCTTTTGTTTGGAATAGTATTAGTAAAGGAAAGAATCTCATTTGCAAAGGTGCTATTTGGAAGCTGGGAAATGGGAGGAAAATTCATTTTTGGAATGATAAATGGATGTCAGAGAAGCCCCTAATAGAGAATGAATATTGGGGGAATGTTATACAAGATTGTAAAAACACAATAGGAGAACTGGTTTATGATTACTGGAAAAATGAAGATTGGATAGACCTGGGGTAGAAGGATATCAGGTTTAAAGATCTAAAAAAATAACTAAATAACTGGTTTATAAGAGAAAATGAAGAAGAAAAAATTATCTGGGGCCCAACGACTTCTAGAAAGTTCTCTATTGCTTCCGCTTCATTGCTTCTCCTCCCTAATGAGGCTTAGCCTTTGTGGGCGCAGGTATGGATTAAGGACCTTACTCCTAAAATTAACATATTTTTCTGGCTGTTTGTTCAAAATAAAATCCTCACACAAGATAACCTCTTGAGGAGAGGATTTCAAATGCCTAATAGATGTGCCCTGTGTTGTAAAGAAGTTGAGGATTGTAACCACCTTATGATCCATTGTTCTTTCACTAGAGAGGTGTGGGACTCTACTATGTCTTCCCTTGATTTCAATTGGGTGAGACCTAACTCTATCCAAGAATTCTTTCAGCAGTGGCATAGTCCTTTTAATGACCACAATGCAAGGATTATCTAAAAATTTGTCCTCCCCCACTTCACCTAGCTTATCTGGAAGGAGAGGAACAATAGAATCTTTAGAGAGAAAAAGACTCCTCCCTTAGTGGTTGTGAATTCTGTTGCTAGAAGTATTATGGAAAACTTCAGAAGTTTGGGAAGGAAAGATAGTTGTCTTTGGGACCCTCATCTTGAGAAGAACTATAAGATCTCATGGGAGAGATTAAAGAAGAGCCAGACCCAGAATCCTAGGGATAATGTTATGTGGACTGTGCCTCCAGAAGGTTGGGTTAAAGGGAACTTTGATAGCTTGGCGAAGGGAAATCCTGGAAGGGCTGGAGGTGGAGGGATATTAAGAGATAATGTTGGAAACTACTTATGAGCGATTGTTGTCCCTCTTGGAATTCAAACTAGCCACATGGCGGAGGCAGAGGTGGCTCTATATTTGGTTATAATGGTGAAAGATTTAGGTTGCATGAAATTATGGCTAGAAGGGGACTCTTTAAATATAATTAATGCTATAAAAGGGAACTCTGTCAATTCGTGGATGATAGAACACATCATCAAAAAAATTAAACATTTAATGAACTCCTTTGAAGACTGCCATGTCACTCACGTATATCGTGAAGGAAATAAACCGGCGGACAGGTTGGCTAACGATGGTACTTTGTCTGACGTCATCCAAAAGTGGAGAGGGGAAGTGAATCTCAAGAGTGAGATTTCTAGTCTAATCAAGTATGACATAATTAATCACCATGAAGGATACATCACTTAAGTTAATGATGAAAAGGATGAATCATTTACCGAGGTGGCTTGCATGTAAGCTGAAGTGTGGGAGCATTACACTGCAGACAATAAGGCACAGACAAAGGGTTAATTTCAATAACAAAAAAAGCATTGTGAACCTGAGAAGTAAGGAGGAGAAGTCTGGAAAGAAGTTGAATCAGTACATGAAAAATAAGAAAATTATGGGAGGTGGTCTAAAGAGGGAGGAACCCTCTGACTATGATAAATGGAGACAGGACAGAGATGTGTGGAAGAAGCTGAAAAAAGGGGGGGTTACCCAGTTTATGAAGAAGCTTCATGGTCACGACAAAAGAATCACGGCTTTGTTTGCAGAGGGCTGGCACAATGGTAAGGTGTTTCTTTTGGGCAAGTCGGTCAAGCTTTCTATTTCTAGCATAGCGGAAATTACTGGCTTACCTGTAGATGGTACCCATTTTCATAGAGGCAATCATAAGCTAGGAATTGAAGCCTTTGCAATTTTTCCCAAAACTGTTGATGAGAAAGCCCTAATGACTAAGGGGAAGGGGGACTATGTGGACATTTCTAACATTGACGAATTCTGGGCTAAAATTCTGAAGGCCATGATTGAATACTTTACTCTGGATGGGTGGTATTCGAAAATCTATAATTTTTCATTTTGTGTTTACTAACTACTTCAGGCACAAAAGGAGAATCTCTTTTCCTTTTTACCTATTAAGCTCTCTGAATAGAAGCATTACGGGGCACAGAAAGAAGGCTTCTAACCCGGTGCTACATGAAGGCTTGATTCTCCTCATTTTTTAGCACATAAGGGATAACATTCCGGACCCTATCCCTAAAAAAATCAAGGAGTAAAGAAAGGCGAAGATTGAGGAGGAGAAGGAACCTGAGAGTAGCAAGAAAAGAAAGATAAAAAAAGGAAAACTTTCTGCTACTTCTAAAGATAAGGATACAACAAAGAAGGAGACTACACTCAATCCCCAATTAAGTGGAAAGGGTGTTCTTGTGGAAGACAGTGAGAAGGAGACAGAAGAGGTAGAGAAAATCAATGAGAAAGAGGAAGATTATGGAATTTATCAAGAAGAGGAAATGAACGAGTGGCTGGAGGAGGGGAATAAAGACAAGGAGGAGACTAGTCATGATGAAGGAGAAGACAAGGAGGAAGTGGATGAGGAAGAAGAAGGGACCCATCGTGACTCCTCGGAAGAAAAATCAAAAGATACCCCTGTTATTATGCAGGATGCTGAGAAAGAGGAGGTTGGAACTCACACTGTGGAGGAGGTCATTTCTTCTCAGAACGATCCTCTGGAGAATAAAATGAATGATTCCAAGCCTGAGATGGGGGAAGGCAAATCCAGAGAGGAGGATGATAAAGTGAAGAACGTTGCTTCAGAGGGTCTTATAGGTGGCCAAGAAAATGAAGGAAAGGAGGCTAGTATCTTTCCTTCTGCTAGTGATACCGGAGAGGAGAACTCTACTAGAGGGGAGCACGAAAAGGATGAGATGGCTATGCTGGAGAAAGCCAATAACAAAGAGGATTTTGGAACCCTTTAGAGGGAAGATTGTATGTTTGAGGAGGAGAAGAACATAGAGGAGAACCAGGAGGAGAACAGGGACTGGAAGAAGAAAATGCTGGAAATGGAGATCCATATTCAGGATATGGAAAAAACTATGAATAACATGAAGACTAAGATGGGAAGAATGGAAAATAAGTTTTTTGATAAGGTTAAAAATAAAAAGTCCATAGAGGATGGTACTGCTGAGTTGAAAAAGAAAGTTAAAGAAAAGATGAAAAATTTAGAGACTAAAATCAACTACCATGACAGCATGATAAGAGGTGTCCTGAATCATAGCAATGAAGGTCTGAAGGTGACAGTAATGAATCTGAAAATGCTGCATAATCATTTGGAAAGAAACATGCTGGAAAGAACCATAATAACTATTGAAGAGGAAACTAGAAATACAGGGCCGGGGATGAGAACTAGAGGTCGCACACAGAGAAAGGTTCCTGAAAAACCTACAAAGCTGAAGGAATTGCAAGAAACTATCCAGAAGATGGAAGATCTCCAGAAGAAGGTAGAGGAAATGATTAAAGAAATTTAGCTTGTTCTGGCTAGTAGATGTTTTGTTGTAGGTTTCGTCTCTTATTTTTTCTTTTGAACTATCTATCTTTTGTTCGCTGATGTGGTTTTCCAGCAGGGGTTCCTTTTTGTTTTACATTAATGCTCTATCTTATGTTGTATTAAACTCTGGTTTCGGGTCCATGTAAAACCTAATTTTACCTTAATCAAAAACTATAATAAGGAGAATTATAAGATAATAGAAGAGAGATGAAAAATTGAAATAGAGAGCAAAGCTCAACCTCCAATAATGATCGTGAAAGCTCAACCAAACCATGGGAGTAAAACTATGGGATCTAAGCTTGTAAGAATTTTCCGATAGTAACCACCCAAGATCTAGAGGCCAATGAATAACATAAGAGAGACACAATGGACAAGAACAAATAGTATTCTCATCAATGATACAATAATTGAATTAGTTGAATTCATTCAAGAGATAGATGAATTACAATGTAGGTGTGTCTTCTTATATAGGCAAGGCAATGAGAGACCATAATAACTAGGAGATAACTTATCACCCACACAAGGTGGAATCACATGTCTACCAAAGGTGGATCATCTTCCATTGTGCAATGAAGTATGTGCAACCATGTGCAACAATGTGAAGGATGATAAAGTGATAAGTGCACTAAAGATGGAGGCAACAAATAAAGTGGAATAAGATAACAACTATCGCCACCTAAAGTGGAATTTCTCCTACATCATGTGCAACTAAATATGCAACTCCCTAAGTGTCTCATATGCAAACTACTATGTTATGCATTATACTAAGTAAGATTAAATAAAGTGTAATTAGGTGAATATTTGATTACACCAACAAAGCTCAACCTTGAAAAAGTTATCCATGAACAAAAAAGAAAGAGGGGAGCCAAGCTCAACCTAGGTTTGATTAATGTTAAGTTGTGGTCGATTAGAATTCAAGTTTATTTAGGGGTAAAAGCAAGAAGATGAGTCCACTTAAAGGGGAACTTTTTACACAGTCATTTTCCCAAAAATGGACTTTACGAAATGGGGTCCTTCTTATAAAAAAGGGGGTTACATTATGCTTTGAGGTTTCAAGTCGAAATTCAAATCAAGATCTCGTGAGACACAGGACCCTGAACCTAAATTTGCAAAATGGGACCCCATATGATACGAGGTCTCGTTCCATATGTTACCATGTTTTGAAATGGGGTAATGTATGGAACATGACCCCATTTCCCTTGTGTATTTTTTTTAATCCACGAGGGGGTTATTTTTACCAAATGTTTCCCTGCTTCAAAGTGTGACCCCATTCCTCTTTAGGCCAAACCAACTTCCAAGTAGGCCCTTTTTTATGTTTTTATTAGTTTATTATTATTATTTAGTAATATTTATTGTTGTTTAGTAGTTTTTGTTATTTTTTATTATGAAAAATGAGTGTATATGTTAAATTTATTTACTTTAATTGTGTAAATGTAAAAAAAATAGGTTTCATATTTGTATTTAGATTTTTCATGTATTTACTACATATAGATGTAATTTTTATTGTGTTTCTTCCTAAAAATGCAGAAAGCACATACATTACATGATTAAACAACATAAAATAAATGAGCAACCTAGAATACAGCCCTTAAATGAATAACTTGGAATTATAACCCTAAATGAATAACTCACAGTAGAAACCCTAAATGAATAACTTACGATATAGAAATTGTAAACAAATAACTTACTATATAAACCCTAAAGAAACTTAACACCTAGAATAAAAATCCTATATACTTCAATCATACACAAAATAAACAAATAACATGTAGAACAAAAACCCTCAACTGTCTTCAAGTCAAGTATAAACCAGTAGTCAAGACTCTTGTACCCTCAACCATAAACCATATCCATCATCCCTAGGTTGTAGATAATGTGCATTAAACCAACCATTAGATCTTAAGACAAAAAAAATAATTTCTTAGAGGCTCTGGGCTCTATATAGTTAAAATTGGGTATATTTGTACCTATATTCTTAATTACCATCACTTAGGACCTATTATGTATCTGAGGGCCCTTAGGACCCATTATGTATCCTAGGACCCCTTACTACCCCTTATCATAACTATGACCCCTTAGAACCCATTAACATATCCCAGGTCCCCTTAGTACCACTTAGTAAACATCAATGTATGTTAGGGCCCATAATGTATTCTAGGACCCCTTAGTACCCATTATATATCCTATGATCATTAATGACCTCTCAGGACCCATAAATGGGTCCTACAACCCCTTATGACCCCTTAAGACCCATTATGTATCATAAGTGATCCTAAGGGGTCCTATGACCCATTAATGGATCATAGGACCATTTAGGACCCCTTAGGATCTATTAATGCATCCTAGGACCCCTTTTTACCCATTAGGACCCATTATGTATAATAAGGGATCATAAGGGGTCCTAAGGGGTCGTAGGATACATTAATGGGTCCTAGGAACATTTATCACCCCCTAGGACCCCTTAGTATGCATTAGGACCCCTTAGGACCCATTATGTATCATAAGTAGTCCTAAAGGGGTTGTAGGAACCCTTAATGAGTCTAGGACCATTTAGGACCCCTTAGGACCCATTAATGTTTCTTAGGACCCTTTAGTACCCATTAGGACCCATTATGTATCATAGGGGGTCTTAAGGGGTTGGAATGGGTCATAGGACACATTAATGAGTCCTAAGATCATTTAGGACCCCTTAATACCCATTATATATCATAATGGGTCCTAAGGGGTCCCAAGGGGTCGTAGGACCCATTAATGAGTCCTAGAACCATTTAGAACTCCTTGGGACTCATTAATGTGTCCTAGGACCCCTTAATACGCATTGGGACCCCTTAGGACCCATTATGTATCATAAGGGGTCCTAAGGGGATTTAGGACCCATGAATGAGTCCTAGGACCATTTAGGACTCCTTAGGACCCATTATGTATCATAAGAGGTCCAAAAGGGTCGTAGGATCCATGAATGAGTCTTAGGACCATTTAGGACTCCTTAGGACCCATTAATGTGTCCTATGACCCCTTAGTATGCATTAGGACCTATTATGTATCATAAGGGGTCCTAAGGGGTTATAGGACCCATTAATGAGTCCTAGGAACATTTAGGACCCCTTAGAACCCATTAATGTGTAATAGGACCCCTTATTACACATTAGGACCCCTTAGGACCCATTATGTATCATAAGGGGTTCTAAGGGGTCATAGGACCCATTATGTATCATAAGGGGTCCTAAGGGGTCGTAGGACCCATTAATAAGTCTTAGGACCATTAAGGACCCCTTAGGACCCACTATGTATCATAAGGGGTCCTAAGGGGTTGTATGACCCATTAATGAGTCCTAGGAGAATTTAGGACACATTAATGTTTCCTATGACCCCTTAGTACCCATCATGACCCCTTAGGACCTACTATGTATTATAAGGGGTCCTAAGGGGTTGTAGGACCCAGTAATGAGTCTTGTGACCATTTAGGACACATTAATGTGTCCTAGGACTCCTTAGTACCCATTATGACCCTTTAGTACCCATTATGACCCCTTAGGACTCATTATGTATCATAAGGGTTCCTAGTGGGTCGTAGGACCTATTAATGAGTCTTAAGATCCCTTAGGACCCATTTATGTTTCTTAGGACCCCTTAGGACCCATTATGTATCATAAGGGGTCTTAAGTGGTTAGAAGGGTTCATAGGGCACATTAATGAGTCTTGGGATCATTTAGGACCCCTTAATACCTAGTATGTATCATAAGGGGTCCCAAGGGGTTTTAGGACTCATTAATGCATCCCATGACCATTTAGAACCCCTCAAGACCCATTAATGTGTCTTAGGATCCCTTAGTATGCATTAGGACCCATTATGTATATAAGGGGTCCTAAGGGGTCATAGGACCTATGAATGAGTCCTAGGACCATTTAGAACCCATTATGTATCATAAGGGGTTATAGGACCCATGAATGAGTCATAGGAGCATTTAAGACCCCTTGGGACCCATTAATTTGTCCTAGGAACCCTTAGTATGCATTATGACCCCTTAGAACCCATTATGTATCATAAGGGGTCCTAGTGGGTCATAGGACCCATTAATGAGTCTTAAGACCCCTGAAGACCCATTAATGTGTCTTGCGACTACTTATGACTCAGTAATGGGTCTTACTATAACACCCCAAAATTGGCACCTTATAATTTCAATCAATTTTGGTGCATTCCTCAAATTTTTGCATCTTCAAAGTCCTATTTTGCTAGGCAATTTTCTCTCTCCTATCTGACTTTATTTGACTTGATGTCAATTGCAAAAACCCTAAATTGCATTAATC
Organism: Chamaecyparis obtusa; assembly: GCA_027943335.1. Taxonomy (NCBI): domain Eukaryota; kingdom Viridiplantae; phylum Streptophyta; class Pinopsida; order Cupressales; family Cupressaceae; genus Chamaecyparis; species Chamaecyparis obtusa. The sequence continues at coordinate 1,963,078 of BSBK01004847.1, forward strand.
AAATATTATAATTAATTCCTAAAGTCTTTGACTTTTATTAGCTAAATTACCCCTATGATAAATCAATTTAATTCTAAAGTCATAAGTGCTTTAAATTAAATTAGACTCACCCCTTTAGCTAAATACCCATAAAAGGAATTAATAAATTACTTGGTTATTCAAATAGATTATCATATTTGCATTTAATAAATCAAATATTCAAAGAGTCACCCATGTGGCAATAATCCATTTCTTTAATTAAGTTATTCTCTAATATTTGTCTCTTTCTCCTCCTTTGGAAATGAAGAGTCCATCGTTTCGAATCAAGAAACTCTTCGTTCCTCTTCCAAGCTTGCCTATATCTTGAACCTCATTCTTCATTCGAAAAGAGAGCAATTTTGAGAGCACATAAACTATAGCAAAATTATGTCTCACTTTTATTCATTTCTTTCAATCTTTTATTGCATTATTAGATTAATCTTCATTTAGTGTAATTGCATTTCATAATAGATTAATTTTGCTTATTTGCTCTTAGCTTAGTTTACATTTTTATTTTCAATTTCTTTAGAGTAAATCTACATTTCATATTTACTTTCAAGTTATTAGATTAAAATCTGCACTTCATTTTAGATTACAAACTGCATTTTCATCTTAGATTAATTGCATTGTGCTTATCATTTTAGTTTTCAAATCCTCCATATTAACTCGATCTTATGGTTGTTGGCTCTCCAATCTGAGAGTAATTAAACACCCCGATTAATTAGGAGGCAACAGGTCACTTCACCATGAATTTCAAATTGAGTAATCCATACTCATTCTCGTAATTTGATTGTGTGAGTAATGACTATGTTGTGTGTGTAGTTGGATTAGAGGTCCATGTTCAACCACATACATTTTGGCACCCATCGTGGGGTAGAAAAGATCAATTTCTGGCCTCATTCTCGATTTTTCTGATAGGAAATTTGAGCTTTGCCATGCGTATGTACTTCTTATGTATAGATTCTCGTGCAAGAATCCAGAGCATACCGCGCGAAGTTTCACTCTCAGTATCACTCTCTCGCGTGAACTTTTGCATCCTCACGCAGCATCCTATGCTTTCTCGCGCATTGTGGAGTACTTCCTCATGCGAGATTTGTTTCCAGTTTTTTTAAAAAATTCCATTCTCTATGTTTTATGTTCCAGATTTCTAACAGTTTTTGTTTGTTGTTAATTTCTATTTCTCTGTTCTTTCCACAACATAACAGTTTTTTGCAGGACATTTTTTGAAGAATGTAAAACATGCTAATGGTTTGATTGCAGGACGATAGTCAAAGATCTCATAAAAATGTTGTGTTTGTTTCTTGCTTTCATTCACATAGTCTAAATAAGGCTCCGTTAAAATTTCTTGAGAATTTTGATAGTGGGCTAGGGAATTTGGCTCTTCATTACATGGAGGTGATGACCATGAATGAACCTGAAAACCCAATGATCCTACTAATATGATAGATTCTTGTGGAAGCGGAGAAAGGTAGTGAATCTTTAACACTTCTACTTGCCAGGGGATTATGCTCTTCTCTCTCTAAGAGAACCAAAAACCCAAAAGCTTGTAGATTTGGTGAAGTGAAGCTAACTCAGTGATGAATTTGCTTGATGTGTTTGAGTGAAGTGATGAGGTAGAGAAGTATGCTCTTCTCTCTTTGAGAGAAATAGAAAATCAAACCCTTGGATCTAAGCCAAGTTGTGTCACCTTTAGAGGGCCTACCAGAAGTTGAACCTCCGGGAACAACCCAAGTGAGTACACACCTTTCACCGATGATTCCACCTCACTTTAATAAAGAACGCTTTGTTGAGTCTAAAGACTCCAAAGCCATATTAGCTTCCTTCTCATTATTTTGACTATCATCTTGAGAAGGCCTTGTTTTGTGTACTGAGTGGCGCCGCTCCTAGCCTTGCTTGCGGGGGTGTACGACTTTCAAGTGTTGGTGTGGCTGTGAGGCCTCAACCCTGTATTGAGGGCACCAGAGGTTAGTATGAATAGAAGCCTATTAAAAACTTTCCTTAGCTAGTGGCCTACCCGGTTCACCTTCGAAAGGAGGCATAATCTTTGTGCAGGGAGGGGGAAGAATCTCTCCCGTAGATTCCCACCATAGGCATACACCTAGATGCTTGAAGGTGGTATACGACACTGGCCCCTACCACAAGGGTAACCTTTGAATGTATACTATTGAGTACTTGGAAACACCAAAAACATGGGCGCCCTCTAGGGGGTGACACAGCTATGTGAGGTGCACGTATGCGCATAAGTAGTGGGGCAAAGGTTTTGTCTTCTCACCATTTTTTTTGGTAGGATAGCTATGTTTTTGTTATCGATTCTTAAACATTGTCCAAGCATAATCAAACAAAGACTCCCCCGATGCTATCAAGTTTCTTTGTCCTTGATAGGTCTTTTAACGACTACTTCTTGTATCACAACTACTTGATCTAAACCTTTGTGTCTTTAAACGAATGCTTGAAACCTCAAAACAAGATTGTTGACTAAACTGTTCTTCAAACCTGTCAGGAAACTAGATTTTCTGTCAGACATCAATTCAGGTTGTATCTCATAATTCAACTTTTACCTCGAAAACTATGTCAAATTATCAGGCTTTGGATTTTTCCCGCGTGAAGTTTCACTTTTCAGAGCACTTTCTTGCACGAGACTTTGTTTTTCATGTGAATTTTGGTGTTCTCTCACGTGGCCTGGTATTCTCTCATGTGAAACTGTAGCCTAGTTTTAAAAAATAGAGACTAAATTCTCGTTGACTGGTCAAACTTTTTCCTGATCTACTTTTTGTCTGAGGTCTATTTTTCTGTTTTCCTGTTGTTCACTATTAGAAACTGGTTGTCTCAAGTTGGGAATTGATTGATCTTTGCTTTGACTCATGTTGTCTCTCGTTGGTTTACCTTATCTCTTTATGCCTTTTGTACCTCATGTTGCGATAGTCTTATCTCAACTGTTCTAGCCACCTCTTTTGATGATTTGTACTAGGTCCATCTCGCATCTTGGCTGTTCTAGCCATTTATCTCCTTTCCATTATGTTAGAGACAAAGTCTAGCATTATCCTGAGTCTTCTCTCGTCACATCTTTGTCTATGACTGTCACGACTAGAAGTGGCAAGACTTATCCCATTCAGAATACTGGTTAAGGTAGAAGCGAACCTCCTAATCAAGAAATAGATCATCCTGAATCTGTCGTGAAATCTAAAATTTGTGAGAGATCCTCGAATTCCTCATTGAGTACTTCGAAAGATAGTCTGTCTCAACCATCACCTTCGGTGTTCTAGGAGTGTTTTAATTCACTGTTGGAATCACAACCTGGTTTCTCATTTCAAGAGCAAGACAACTCATTCTTCCAAGACAACTCATTGTTTCATAACTTTGGAAGACCACTCTCTCGGATGACTCCTATTATTGAATCTGTTGATACTAATCACAATATCTTCCCACCTGAATTTGTTAAATATTTTGACCCTATTCATTCACCAAAAGTTACCTTTGTTGTGCCCCATTGACATCGTTCATATCACTTTACTGAGGCTTCAATCACTGCACAGTCCTACATTAAGAAGATGAGAGATCCGTTTGATTTACAATCGGGCAAGTACAGTCAAACTTATGACCAATCTCAAAACAAACAGTATCATGGTCAATGTTCTAATGACCCACGTCATGCTCAACCTTGGAATGAGTAGCCTCATGGTCAATCTCAACATGACCAAAATCAGTCCCACAATGATGATCAACCTCGAAACAAACCTCAAGGTGATCGACAACCCGCATATTTCTATCATTCTCCTCAATTCAATCAAAACCAAGATGATCAGCAACAAGATCAAATTCCAAGCATTTATGACATTCTTAGGAATGAAAATGATGTGATAACTCAACATGATATAAACACTGCCAAAGCTAATAAGAGTCTTGTTAAAATGATGGAGATCCTTCTCCTAGAGGAGAAAGAAAAATACTTCCTTGAGTTAGCTAAACAAGGGGCCAAGTTACCCCCAGACTATCAAGTTGAAACACTTGTAGCCAAGGAAGAAGAAATTGAGACCACAAAGTTGCAAAAGATGGTCTGAGACATGCAAGATCAGATTAGTCAACTTGCGAAGAATAAGGACAAACCCGCTTAACAATTCACACTGGAAAGCATTTGTCCTTTCCCCTTTGATAGAAGTCTACATATGCCACCTTTTCCCAAAGGTGTAGAGCTCCCTAAATATGATAAATACTTGGGTGTAACCGATCCCCAAGATCACTTGAGGGAGTTTGGCACATTATCTATGGAATTCATGCATGATCAAACATATCTTATGCGCTTATTTCATCGTAGCTTGGGTGGACTAGGTATGGAATGGTTTTCTCGATTGCCTACTGGCATTAAGACTTTTGACGAAATGGCTAATCTATTTCTCCAACATTACTCACATAATATTCAGCATCTAGTCAACATCCGAGATCTTTGCAATTTAAAACAATGATAAGGAGAATCTTTCCTAACATTCCTCCAAAGGTGGAGACAATTATGTACAAGGTATCCTCACAAGCTACCAGAGTCCAAGAGACTTGACATTTTCTTGGACAATCTTATCCTAGACTTTGGCTACCAAGTGCAATTACAAGGTCCTCTAACTTTTGATAGCATGATCAAACAAGTAGTGCGAATAGAGGCCTTTATGATCAAGAAAGGTGAATTGACTTTGAGTAAAGACAACAAGCAGGGATCTTTAAACTCAAATAGGGATAAAGGGAAGTTTGTTAACAATAATAGAGACATAGTGAATGATGGAGTGGTCAACAATGTGACCCCGAAACCTGCTAAGTCTATTTTTAAGCTCTCTTCCACCATACAAGCGGTTAAAGCGGCTGAAAAACCTGTGGTGGAAAATCAGCAACCTTCAAGGTTTTCTAGAAACAAACCTTGGGCATCTCAACCCAAGTGCGAATTCACTTCCTTGGGAGAACCACTTGATATGATCTATAAAACTCTTGTGTAGAATCAGATTCTTACTCCTTTGGAAAAGCGTCTCTATGACCCACAACCATGAGCTCATTGGTGGAATGACAATGCCTATTGTGACTATCACTAGAATAAGGGTCATAAGACTTCTACTTGTCTTCAACTGAAACACAAGGTCCAAGATTTGATTGATAGTGGTGACATTGTTGTGGACGACCATAACAAGAATTTAGACCATCAAGCATTTAAGGATCCCTTCCCTCCTCATGAGAAGGGTGAGTCTTCAAACGCTAAGAATACTAATGCTAAAGTCAATTACACATACACTAATGATGAAAAAGTTATTGGTATGATCGAACCTGTTGAGATAGAGTACTGCGATGTGATTACTATTAAGGGAAGCGATGATGCTCCCAAACCTAAGACTCCATTCATCTTGTGTAGTTCTATGTCTCATTCATTTGAATGTGAACAACCTCAAGACTATGCTAATGTGGTTACTCGATCACGAGGAAGAGTTATTTTGAAAGGTCCCGATACTTCTACATCCACTCCGAAGCAAACTGTGGATAAGAGTCTCGATATTTCTACATCCACTCCAAAGCAAACTGCACATAAGACTATTGTTGGCCCTGCCAACAAGAACATGAAATCTATTCCTACAACTAGCTCGGCCAGTTATAGCATCTTAGATTAGCTCTAGCAAACCAATGCTTAGATTACCATTTTTGAGTTGTTGAAGATCTCGCCTGCTCATAGGCAGATTTTGGATAAAGCCCTCGCTGAGGCAAACGTTCCCAAGGATCTTGATCTCAACTGGTTCCAATCTATGGTGGGTCATTTGACCTTGCCTCACTATCTATCCTTCTTTGAAGAAGATGATCACTCTCTAAGACATCCGCATAACACTCCCTTGCATATAGAGGTCATGATAGGTCTTAAGCACATCCACCAAGTGCTCATAGACAATGGTGCTAGTCTTAATATCTATTCCGTTAAGTTGCTTACTCAGCTAGGTTATGATGAGAATTTATAGACTCCCACAAAAAGATTACCATCAAAGCTTATCATGAGGAAGAATGCAAGTCCCAAGGCTTAGTTGTGCTACCTATTCGCGTAGGACCTATTGAGAGAGATGTTACTTTTCAAGTTCTTGACATTCCTCTTGCCTATAATATCTTGTTGGGTAGGCCTTGGATTCATGAGATGCAGGCTATTCCATCTACGTATCATCAATGCATTAAGTTTCCATTTCATGGGGCAAAAGTCACCATACCTGCTAATACCAATTTCTCCTGTAACACACTCAATCAGTCTGCTAACAGCTTTGTTCCAGCAAATAGAGAATCCATTAAGTTCTATGATGCAAAGCTAAAGGAAATGGAACAAACTTTGAGACTTAAGGATAGAGGCATGGGAGAATACTGAATTGAACCTATGCTATCACTAGCTGCTCTTCCTCTATCTCCACGCTCTTATGGGAGACCTTCCAAGAATAAAAAACTTTCTAATTCTTCTCCTCAAATAGTTTATGATGGCACCTTTGTGTGGGCCTCTACGCCTTTAGAAGATGAGGATGAAGAGAGGGCTATCACAGCCTGGATCTATAAAGGAAAAGAGATAGCTGAAACAACTACTCCACCTCTAGATTTAGAGCAAGAACCATACAGTGAGGCCTTCAAGATCATGAAGCGCTTTGGCTATAAGGGGAGTGGTCCTATAGGAAAGAATGATAATGGTCTGCTGAAGCCCATTGAAGCTATAGGTCGTAGCACAAAGGATACTACTGGCTTAGGCTTCAAGAAGATCCCCTTTCATTTAGGGATTAACAAGTTTGTGCCGAAACCTGAACCTAAACCTGAATAAGAAATTGAAGATGCCACTCCAGAGGTAAATCCAGATGCCAGCTCTGATGAAGACACATTTCCATATCCTATTCCTCTGGATCTTGCGGCACTCTTTGCAGAACCTGATGAGCCTATCATACCTATCCATATGGTAGAGACTGATACTGATACTGATACTAATTCTAATAAAACCTCTTCAGTGTATCAATTCACATATGAGCAATGGAAAGAAACACTAAATGATGATCCCAATTTTCCAGGTGAACAATACAGGCTGCCATATTTTCAAAAGTATTTTGAACAAGAACAACTTCAGCAAGTTGTTAATGCCACAAGAGATAATAATGAGTCTGATGATGCTACTAGTACTAATGAAATTCCCACATCAAGTACTCACTCACATGAATATGAGTTTGACTCTTTATTTGATGCTACTTATGATGTAGACATAGATATTGTTCTCGTGTATGAAAGACTCCTCGAAGTAGGTGAAGGGTCTAGCATTAGACCACATGAATTAGATGCCACCGGTGTTAACTTGTCCTCTACTTCTGACATAAGGTCTTATAGGGATTTGAATGCTCCTTTGGACGAGATCACTCTAGGTCTTGACTTGCTCATCCACACTTTTGATGTTTATACTATGAACGCGATTGAACCAGTCACTACTTCCCTTTCACTCTGTCGTCCTAATCTGATAAACTGGAACTCCCCTTCCGCATCCAATGAAGTCCTAATGTTCTAGAATGATTATGATCTAGCATGTTACCTCCATGCTATTGAACCTATGATGTCCTCCACCAGTGAAAGCAGTGTCAGCATGATAGAGGCGGATATCAAGTATCTTAGTCAAAAAATTAAAAGAAGAAAAAATAGATGCTCTGATGGTGAAAACCACTTTGTGGCAGTATCATAGCCAAACATAGTAAAAATAAAAGATGTATCCAAGGGTGAAAACCTCTTTGAGGTGCCCAAGGATGAGATACTTGATACACTTCCGAGCCACTTTCAAGAGAGGTCATGAGTATTGATTGAGTTGACACAGCCGGTAAATTTGGGTACAGAGGCTACTCCACAGATTATTCATCTAGCACAATCACTGTCTACAAAAGAAAAAGAAGAGTTCACCTACTTCTTTCAGAGCAAGAAAATAAACTCTGCATGGACTTACTCCAACATGCCTAGATTAGACCCCAATCTAATCATGCACCATTTGTCCATTGCACCAGGTATTAAACCTATCAAATAGAAGCTGCGAAAGATGCATCCACACGTGGCACTTTTGGTCAAAGTAGAGTTAGAAAAACTTCTTAAGGCCAGTTTCATAAGGACTATTGATTATGCAGAGTGGATTTCAAACATTGTTCTAGTCACCAGACATGATAAATCCATTCGTGTGTGTACAAACTTCAAGGATCTAAATAAGGCATGTCCAAAAGATCACTTCCCATTGCCCAATATTGACATGATAGTAGACATGACAACATGATATGAGATGTATTCCTTGATGGATGGCTTTTCTGGCTATAATCAAATAAAAATTGTGCTAGAAGATCAAGAAAAGACTACTTTCACATGTGCTTGGGGCACCTTTTGCTGGAATGTCATGCCTTTTGGGCTTAATAATGTTGGAGCAACATATCAGAGAGTTGTCACTACTATTTTCCATGATATGATGCATAAAACAATGGAGGATTACTTGGATGATAATTTAGCCAAAAGCATGCAGCAAAGAACTCATCTTATAGATTTGGGTCCCATACTTGACCGAATGGAACAATTTAGTCTCAGACTTAATTCCAAAAAATGTGCATTCGGTGTCACTTCTGGGAAACTCTTGGGTTATATCATTTCAGCTAAAGGTATAGAAGTTGATCCTGAAAAGGTGCAAGCTATTATGGACATGCCTCCACCAAAGAATATCAACCAAATGAGAGGACTACAGGGAAGGCTACAATCTATTCAGTGTTTCATTTCATAGTTGGCCGACAAGTCACAACCGTTTACCAAAACCTTGCAATAGGGTGTGACCTATGAATGGAATGAAGAATGTGATAGGGGACTCACCCAGATTAAACAATATCTTGCTAATCCACCTATATTGATGCCTCCTATTGATGGGAAGCTTTTTATACTATACATCTTGGCAACGAACACATCTTTGGGTGCTCTCCTAGCTCAAGAAGATTAGAACAACAAAGAAAGAGCTATATACTATATCAGCAGAACATTGGTTTCATATGAGATGAATTATTCTATCATTGAGAAAGCTTGTCTAGCAGTAGTGTTTTCTTCTCAGAAGTTGTGACATTATATGCTCTTTCATACTACAAGGCTTATTGCAAAAATTGATCCACTAAAGTATTTATTGAGCAAGGCTGCCCTAAATGGGTGATGATACTTAGTGAATTTGGCATTGAGTATGTGGAAAGAAAAGCTATTAAAGGACAAGAAATTGCTGATCAGCTGGTGGAAGCTCCTTTGAAAGATCACCAGCCTTTGAATATTGAATTCCCAGATGAATCCATCATGCTTCTCACATACAAATCTTGGAGCATGTTCTTTGATGGATCATTCACTCAGCAAGGGTCAAGTGCAGGCATTTTGTTTATAACACCTCAAAGATACTCATTACCAAAAGCTTATAAAATGTTGTTTCCCTGCACAAACAACATTGCTGAATATGAAGCTCTTGTTAATGGTATGAAGATAGCCATTGAATGGTGTGTGGATGATCTCAAGGTCTTTGGAGACTCTCAGTTAACCATCAACCAAGTCAATGATGTTTACCAAACAAAAGATGACAAGCTAGTACCTTACAAAAGAATGGTGGATGATCTCAAATAGTATTTTGCACACATTTCTTTCCAGCAAATTCCAAGGGCAGACAATAAAGCAACTGATGCTATGGCCACTCTTGCTTCAATGTTACAAATGCCAAAAAATGACTTCAGACATGAATTCCTGGTGGAGGCATTGCACTACCTTGCCTATGATATTCCTGAATCCAGGATGATCTGTTCAATCATTGGACATGATTCATCCCACTACCACCATATCTATTCCTACCTTCATGACTAGATCATTCCCAACACCTATACCCGGAATGAAAAGTGTCACCTAATTTGTATTGCTTCATAGTATGTCATCATAGCAAACGACTTGTATAGATGGGGTCTAAACGGTACCCTCCTTAGGTGTCTAGAACCCGATGAGTCCAAACATGCGCTAGTTGAGGTACACAAAGGTATATGTGGGTCTTATTCAAGTGGTCTGAAGTTAGCTCAGAAACCTATTAGAGCTGGTTAATACTGGTCGGACATGGAAAAAGAAGTTGTTCAATATGCCAAGACTTGCAAAAAATGCCAATTTCATGAGAATTTGATCCATGCTCCTGCTAAAGAGTTGATTCCTTTCATCAGTTTCTGGCCATTTCAGCAATGGGCATTTGATTTGGTAGGTCAGATACATCCTTCTTCTTCAAGAGGACATAAGTTTATCATCACAGCTACTGATTATTTTACCAAGTGAGTTGAGGCAGTGCCTCTAGCTGTAGTTGATGGCAAGTCTGTGACGATGTTTATATTGACCTATATCATTTTTAGATATGGTGTACACTCATCCATTATCACTGACAATGGGGGACAATTTAAAAATAAGGACCTAAAAGACTTATGCACCAAATTTAGAATCATTAAGCATTGGTCATCTATCTATTATCCTCAGGGTAATGGACAGGCAAAGGCTTCTAATAAGATAATTCTCAAAATCTTGCATCGAACAGTTCATAAATTTGGTAGAGATTGGCATCTCCAGAGTAATCCAGCTTCGTGGGCCTACATAACAAGTATCCGAACACCAATAGGGGCCACGCCCTTTACCTTGGTTTATGGAGCAGATGTAGTATTACCTATTGAGGTTGAGATTCCTACATTGTGAATCTCCCTGAGGGGCCTCATCACTGATGAAGAAAACAAAATATCCCAGCTTCAAGAGCTTGAGTTACTGGATGAACGTCGGAAGGTGGCATTCGATCATCTTCGAGCATACCAAAAAGAGGATGTCCAAAGCCTATAATAAGAAAGTTAGACAAAGAGAATTCCAAGTGGGTGATCTCATCCTAAGAGAGAACCCCAAGAATCAGCAGCAACGAGTCCAGAAAGGGAAATTTGAACCAAACTAGCTTGGTCTGTATGTTATTACTGCAACATTTGGGTCTGGCGCTTATCGACTCTCCACCACTGAAGGAGAATAGCTAAAAGAGCCTATCAACACTCTTCACTTGAAGAAATTCTACAGCTAAGTCATTCTTTGTATGCTCATGTACATACTTATTAGTCCTGAAAAAATCCTAAAAATGATATATTGGCAAAAATCCTAAAAATTGTAAAATGTCTTGAAAAAATGATCATCTTAGTGAAAACCTGGTAAACAGGCGCTTTGATGTATCTATTATCTTGGTGAAAACCTGGTAAATAGGTGCCTTGATAATAATAAAAAAATTGAAAAATACAAAAAAATCAAAAAGATCAAAAATACAAAAAAATGAAATATTCAAAAATACAAAAAAAGAGAAAAAGAGAAAAGTACAAAAAAATTTGAAAAAGAGAAAAATGTGCCACTGATGAAAACCTGGTAAATAGGCATCATGATAGCAAAAATAGAATCTCTGCCAAGATGGTGAAAACTTGGTAAACAAGCGCCTCTTGTTTCCTGAAGCTATATCTCATCTCAGCATCGCTTGGCTCTTAGTTTCCTGCTTTAGTTTCCTTGCATTCCTACTTTAGTTTCCTTTCTCACTTTCCTGCTTTCATTTGTTTCCTGCTTTAGTCTATTTGTTGCTTTAGTTTGCTAGCTCATGCGCTTGCTTTCAATTATCTTCAAGATTTTCCTCGACTCTTCATGGATTGGAACTGGTTCACACTTGGGGGCACCCTCCTAGTCTAGGGAGCATTGTCCTATCACTTTCAGAAGTTTTGTTCGTGCATCAGTCACCAACGATTCTCGTTGTGTCTGCTTGTTGATGCCTAGCTACTTATGAGATTTCTCTCCTTAAGGATCTCTCATGTATCGATCACTAGTGGCTCCCATTATGCCTTCCTACCGATACTTAGCTCTT